>JARQOD010000004.1:155590065-155739499 GCA_033576555.1 Oophaga sylvatica | reverse complement strand
TTATCTGTTTTGATTGCACCGGCCAAACTAAAACCCTGCTCAGACAACACACTTGAGGCAGGGCATGGCAGCACTTCCAAGGCGTACAAGGAGAGGTCAGGCCAAGTGTGCAGCTTAGGCAACCAATAGTTAACCCCTTTCTGACCTTGGACGGGATAGTACGTCCAAGGTCAGATCCCCCGCTTTGATCCCCCTGAGGAAGCACTTAACGAAACGCGCGTCGGGGCTTTCCTGTCCGCTATTTAGTAAGTCTGGATGCTTTACTTTACATATTATTAACTATCTGTATGCTTGCGCTGTTTATGCTGCTACCATCTACTCTTATGGCCTTATAGGATGAATTTTCTGCAATGATGTAACTACCTGCAAGCTTGCGCTATATATGAGACTGCCATCCATCCACATGGTTCTGTAGGCTGATCTCGTTGCGTCATTATAATTGCATGCATGCATATATTATATATGTTGTTGCAAGATCTCCTTATGAGATTATAGGTTTTTTCCTGTTGGATGCATACTTATATTGGATGTGCTGTTATAAGGTGTTGTGGTAATTTATTGATGCTGTCCATCTATATTTTCATTTCATCGTATACCTAGTTAATTTTTGCTGCTTGTGCTATGATCTGCCCACATGGGTTTGTAGACTACTGTCTTTGTTAAATTTGCACTGTGCACTTTATTTATTTATTCTTTGATGGACAGCTTCATCTAGTTACATTGCAGCATTTATGCACCATACACTTAATTCTGTTTTTTGCATAAAAACGCTATTGTAAAGCATGTCATGATATATGTATTAAGTCTACTTATTTGCATCCGTCTTTCTACTAGCGGTATCTAGGTTTTGCCTTTCTCCTTGTCATTTATTTATTGTACTGTATTTGCTATTTTTTAACAAATTTTTCTTGTGTAATTCATTAATAAAATATCTATTATTATTATTATTATACATTTATATAGCGCCATATATTCCATGGCGCTTTACATATGAAAAGGGAAAAATATAGACAGGTACAATAAACATGTGCTAGACAAGACACACAAGTACAGAAGGAGAGAGGACCCTGCCCGCGAGGGCTAACAGTCTGCAGGGATGAGTGAGAATACACTAGGAAAGGGTAGAGCTGGTCGTGCGATGGTTCAGTACACTGAGGATCATTGCAGGTTGTAGGCTTGTCGGAACAGGTGGGTCTTCAGGTTTTTCTTGAAGGTCTATTTGACCGTCTATTTGAAGATCTATTTGAATTTTTCTATATTGGCTCCGTTTTCCATATTTTTTTGGGTATTTGATTCATTATATATGGATGAGCACTTACAAATTGGCCTTCTTTTTTGGTTCAATAGTTAACCCCTTTCTGACCTTGGACGGGATAGTACGTCCAAGGTCAGAGATCCCCCGCTTTGATGAGGGCTCCGGTGGTGCCGGGACATGTCAGCTGTTTTGAACAGCTGATGTGCCCGCACTAGGCGCAGGTGGAATTGCGATCCACCTGTGCCTATTAACGAGCTAAATCCCGTTGTCAAACGCTGACAGCGGGTTTTAACCAGCGCTTCCGGCTGCCGGGTCGGAAATACGTGCATCTCCGACCCCCATCAAGTGATCGGGGTCAGCGATGCATTGCCATAACAACCTGAGGTCTCATAGAGACCTCTATGGTTGTTGATGAGGCATTGCTATCAGCGCCACCCAGTGGTCAGCGCTCATAGCAATGTTTATATTCTGCTACATATAGGCGATCTGCTCATCGCCTATATGAAGCAGAGGTGATCAAATAGTGGATGCTTCTAGCCTCCCATGGAGGCTATTGAAGTATGCCAAAATTAAAACATTTTTTTAAAAAATATGAAAAAAATAAAAAAAATAAAAAAGTTTAAATCACCCCCCTTTCGCCCATTCAAAATAAAACAAAAAAAAATCACACATACACATATTAGGTATCGCCAAGTTCAGAATCGCCCTGTCTATCAATAAAAAAAAGGATTAACCCCATCGCTAAACAGCGTATCGGGAAAAGAAATCGAAAACCCAGAATTACTTTTTTTTGGTCGTCGTGACATTGCATTAAAATGCAATAACGGGCGATCAAAAGATCATATCTGCACATAAATGGTATTCTTAAAAAAAATGTCAGCTCAGCACTCAAAAAATAAGCCCTCACCCAACCCCAGATCACGAAAAATAGAGACGCTACGGGTATCGGAAAATGGCGCAAAATTTTATTTATTTTTTTTTAGCAAACTTTGGAATTTTTTTTCACCACTTAGATAAAAAAGAACCTAGAATGTTTGGTGTCTATGAACTTGTAATGACCTGGAGAAGCATAATGAAAATCAGTTTTAGCATTTAGTGAACCTAGCAAAAAAGCCAAACAAAAAACAAGTGTGGGATTGCACATTTTTTGCAATTTCACCGCACTTGGAATTTTGTTCCCGTTTTCAGTTACACGATATGCTAAAACCAATGATGTCGTTGAAAAGTACAACTCGTCCCACAAAAAATAAGCTCTCACATGGCCATATTGACAGAAAAATAAAAAAGTTATAGCTCTGGGAAGAAGGGGAGGGAAAAACGAAAACGCAAAACCGGAAAAAGCTGGGGTCATTAAGGGGTTAAAGGGCATTGAAGAATCAGGAAGGATGCTGGTAAGGTCACTTCACCAACTTGGTCAACTTCTCCCTCCTCATCATAGTTACACTCATCACACTTGCTGATGTGATGGTTTCATGAAAATGGCCCAGTTGGTGGACATTCCCCCTCCACTGTAATCCTTGTGGGTGAAAAGAACCAGTACCTCTGCCAGCAGCGTTGGCTGAGGGTAATCTTTTCAGCAAGTTTTCCACAACAGCCCTCTGGCATGCATGAGCTGAAAATAACATGTTTGCTTCTGACATGAGAGAAGGAAATTTCTCTTTGTACCATGGGTCAAGAAAGGTGCATTGCCAGTATATTATGGTGGACAAAATATTTTTCACGCAAGGGTCTTGGGAAAGGCATCTGGACATGAACTGTGCCATGTGTTGCAGATTACAAAGAGTCAAACGTTCAGTGTCCTCACCAGGAAGAACACTAACCATCCTTTCCTCCTCATGAAGCATCGCCTCCTCCTCCTTCTTTTCAGGCCATCCATGCTGGACAGGCATGAAGCTGGGATTGGGAGTCCCCTCTGTAATGCAGACCAAAACTCCTTTTCCTCCTCATCATCCTCCTGTTCCACAGCATCACCCAATGTGGCTTGAGAATATTGTGTGAGGCTGGTCTTTGTGGTATCAGCCGTAAAAATCTTGCTCCATAGCCACCTGCTTGGCATTCAAAGCTTCCTCTTTGAGATTCTGCAGCGGGATAGTTACGCTAATAATAGTGTAGTACTCAAAGTTTTGAAGAACCTCACATATGTAAGCGATCCACACCCACTCGGCAATTATGTGTGGGGGCTGAGTGTTTCTCTGACTGGCATTGAGAAGCTGGAATTCAGACACTGCCCTCTGCTGCTCACTAAGCCTTGCTAACATATGAAATTCGAATTTCAGAGTGTGGTTAGGTCACAAATCAGTCTGTGATGAGGCAAATTAAAGTACTGCAAAGCTAGACCGGCGTAAGCCTGAGATGACTCTCGGAAATGTGCGTTGACACAGCGTACCTTGTTAAGTAGGTCTTTCAAGTCAGGGTATCTTTTTCAAATCTGCTGTACAACCAAGTTCAGCATGTATGCCATGCATGGAATGCGTACCAGCTTGCCGAGCTTTAAAGTCGCCACCAAGTTACACCTATTATCACACAAAACTAGATCCAGTTGGAGGTTCAGCGAGGAGAGTCACTGATCGGTTTGTTCTTTTATCCCTTTCAACAGCTCTGCTGCATTGTGAGCTTTATTACCTAAACAGATGAGCTTCAGCAGAGCATGCTGCCACTTCGGCAATGCAGTGATGCAGACCTTCCAGCTGGGGAGTGATGAGGAGGCTAGTCCTGCTGAGGATGATGAGGAGGTGGAGGAAAGACAGGAACTGGAATATGAGGATATTGAATATATACTTGGTGTGGGTAAGATGTGTAATGTCCAAGCCCTCTGACTCTGTCCCAGACTCCACCAGGTTCACCCAGTGTGTCATAAGGGAAATGTAGTGTCCCTGTCCACAAGAACTTGTCCTAGCGTCTGTGGTTAGGTGGACCTTCCGTGTGACTGTGTTGGCCAGAGCAAGACAGATATTGTGTAACATGTGCTTATGTAACATGGGGATGGCACACCGGGAAAAAATAGTGGTGACTGGGAATCGAGTACAAGGGGCTGCCACCGCCAAGAGGTCGGAAAATTACTCAGTTCCCATAAGCCAGAACGGCAACATTTCCAGGGCTAGCAATCTGGCAATGTGTGTTTAGCATTTGGGCTTGTGGGTGGGTGGATATTTCTGCTTCCTGTGAAATGTCTGGTGCAGGGACAACTGATCGCTGTGCTGGGATAACAAACTGGATGTGGTTTCTGACTGTTGTGTCTGAGCAACCGCAGGTTGTGGGCAGGAGGTATCAGCGCCTGCTTACTGAGCAGCAGATTTGGAAGGCCGTAACACAGGAGAAGGGGTAGTGGTTTGACCCTCAGACACAGATTTTGTACCCAGGCATTCCACCCACCTACTGGGGTGCTTGGCTGCCATGTGCTTTTGCATGCTGGTAGTATTCAGGTTGGCAGTGTTCTTGCCTGTTCTTAGCTTGGTATGGCAGATGCTGCAAATTACAATTGTTTTGTCTGAAGGACTTTCAGAAACAAACTGCCATACAGGGGAACAACGCACCCTTTGCCTGTTATCTAGCTGAGTGGTGAGGCTCTGTGGAACAGTTGACCAAGTTCTCCCTCTGGTCAAAACACTACCTCTTCTTGCCTGTTTTCATGCTATGGATCCAACCCTCTATGCACTGTTGTGCTTGTTATGCATCCACTGTGCCAGGTTGGATCAGTGGCCTCATCATCGACCATGTCGTCTTCTAATTCATCAATCTGATCCTCCTTCTGAGTTGCAATTTTAGGCTGACCTGGTGGCAACTGTGCATCATGATTGTCCTCCACCTCTTCAGACATCAATTGACCTTCCCCAATGTGGCTTTCTCCTGGCCGTGGCTGTTCAAATGTTTGAGGATCACTGCACTCGACCCCCTCATGACCCTCTTTAATGATGCACGTTGAAAAGCCCGAACAATTACAAGGGAATGTAAACAATTCCTTGGAGTTGTCGGCGTTGGGATCATATGTCTCCTGGGACTCTTGATGGGGGAGGAAGGTAGACTAGGTTGAGGATTCAGAGTCCCAGCCTCTTGGCTACTGAGACTGGACCGTGTGGAAGACTTCGTGGTGCTGCTTGTCAACATAATGGAGCCTTTGTCTGCCATCCAATCCACAACATCCTCACATTTGTCTGGGTTCGACAGTGGTGTAGCGCGCTGACCAAATTTTGACAGGAAGTTAGAACTAGATACAGTCACCATCTGATCTGTCACACATCCTTGGCAGGCACCACCACATTCCTTAACGTCATCCTTTCTTGTATTTAATGTGTTCTGAAAAAAAAATTCCTGGCTTTATTTTTCACAAGTACCCTCACAGAAGTGTTATGTACAAAGTCCCTGTATCTAGCAATATGTGGATATTTTTTGTCAGATATCAGCTTTATTACACACGGCAACAGCAGAGTCAGAAAAACTAAAGGCAAATAGTCACGTTTTAACATCGCAGCAGGCTTTGCGCCAGTCACACAACTGCTAGATAAAGATATGTTATTTATTTAACCATTAGAAAATTATTTTTTTTATCACCTTTCTGACACACGGCAACAGCAGACTAAGGAAAATTATTGCCAGTGGTAAATTTAGACTTTTGCGTATCTCTGCACGAATTGCAGAATTCACACAACTGCTAGATAAAAATACACCATTTATTTAACAATAGAAAATTTGCATTGTTTTATATTGCCTTGCTGACATACCGCAACAGCAGACTAAGGAAAATACTGCCACTTGTAAATTGTGACGATTGCGTATCTCTGCATGGTTTGAGCCAGTCGCACAACTACTAGATAAAAATACGCTATTTAACCAATAGAAAATTAGGTTGTTTTCATATCGCCTTTCTGACACATGGCAACAGCAGACTTAGGAAAATTAATGCCACTGTCAAATTCTGACGTTTGCGTATCTCTGCAGGACTTGCAACAGTCGCACAACTACTAGATAAACAGATGCAATTTATTTAACCAATAGAATTTTTTTAATTTTGTTATATCGCCATTATAAGACACGCCAACAGCAGACTCTTAGAAATTACTGGTAAATAGTGACATTTCCGACGTTTCCGTAGCTCAGCAGGTTTTGCGCCAGTCACACAACTGCTAGATAAATATTAGCTATTTCAGCAATAGGTGAGGAATATTATTTAGCAATTAGCTTTTAAAAGGATGTTAATATATACTGGCACTGAGGAATATTATTTAGCTGTAAAAAAAAATGTACGTGCTGGTACGCAGGAATATTATGTAGCTCCAAAAAAATTGGTTTTAGTATATGCTGGTACTAACTAATAAGAGCTACTTTGTATATTATGGCAGTGGATGAAACCCTGTCTATCTCTCCCTAATGCCACAGTCTGTTCCTAAACTATGCAACACAAGACAAACTAGCAGAGATCTGCAGCATGTACTTGCAATGAAGTTGTGCCTGCCTTTCACTCTCCCTCATATTAAATCTCTCCCTATGATATCTCCACCTAACAAAGAACTAATCTTCACCCTCATGAGCTCTTAAAAGAACTTTTTTGGAATCACAAACTCTCCCTATACACTCCTTTCACTCTCCCTTCACTCACACCATTTTTTCCCTATGCTGTTTCCGGCTGCAATGTGGGCAAGATAGCGCCGGCAGGGATTAAATATCCCCTATGACGCTGTAAAGCTAGCCAATCACAGTAATGCCACACTAAAGATGGCGCCAGCAAAGCAAGCCCAGCTTGCTCATTGGCCTCAAATAAAGCGCCAAACATGCTTTGCAGGTCACTCAAATATACCAAGGCGAATAGCAAATTACTCGCCGAGTAACGAATAGCCCGAATAGCATACTATTCGTGTGAGTAACGAATAGCGCTGAATGTACTCGCTCAGCACTATTCACCATGTATAAAATGCTCTCATTCAACAGAAAGAATAATGTTACAGGTATTGGAAAATGCACAAACATTTTAATTGCAAAATTCTGAAATTTTTTTTCATAACTAATGTCAAAAAAAAGTCAGTGCAAGTTTGGCATTGCCATAATATCACTGACTTGGACAATCATGTTTCCATGTCACTTTTACTGCACAATGAATACTGTCAAAACAAAATTCAAAATACAATGGAAGAATTGCATTTGTTTCACAGTTTCATTCAGCTTTGGAATTTTTTTTCCTTCTTTTCAGTACACTGTATGGCAAAAATGAATGGTGTCAGCTTGTCCCAGGAAAAACCATGTCCTCATACATCTATGTTGACAGAAAAAAAATATTACAGCCTTTGAAAGAAAAAAGGAAAAAAATAAAAGTGCAAAAAGGAAAAATTCCATGATCCTTAGAGGGTTAAAGTCTACCTCCACTTCCACAAGACGATGGTTATAGAGCAGGATTTTTACAAATCGCTCTATTCTTCAATTATTCCAATAAACTGGATGGTGGATCGTCCAAAGTCTGTTCTGTAGGTTACACTAAACTAAGAAATGTCCTGCTTGTCACTCTTAGCTACCATCTTCAGTGTGGAAGCAAAAAATCCCATGACACTCGCTGCCGCACTGAAGACAGTAGCTCAGCAGAAGGAGAGGATGCTGACTAGTTTAGTGCAGCCCACTGCAAAGGTTTTGGGTAATCCATACTCTGGGTTATCGGAAAAAAGGTGTCATATAGTGATTTACAAAATTGATTATACTGCAGAGTCATGCACTATTATGCTGTGTTCCCAAGATACATTTTTGGTGACTTTTTCACTCTGTACATCTTTGAAAAATGCAAATAACCTATTCTACTTAAATTCTGCATAAAATCTGCAATATCAGAAATTTGCCAATAGCTCATCGTGAGAACGTGGCCTTATAGTTTTTTTTTTTTTTTTTTGGGAAAGTCGATTTAGACTTTAAATTAATCAGCACAGAATGAAGAACTTATAGCAGAAAAAATAAGCTCATTATTCACTATTCAAAACTGCCAGAAATAAGTACTATTTGCATGAAAACAAAATTCAGCCAGATAGTCCTAAACATGGTTTATAGTAACGGAATATGACCATGCCTAAAAAGGAAACAAGAACATATTATTTTCCGAAACACTACAAATTACCAAAAGGGATCTTTGCTTCAGCCTTCAAAATATATGGCACTGCAACAGCTGTAGATATGTGGTACTATAATTTTTTTTTGTCTGTTGACCTTGTGAGATGCCAAAAAAATAGGAACAATAATAAAGTATGCCTTTGGGATGAGTTGCTGACTGTATAAGAGCCAAGCTCCTAAGGTCAAACGTGCTACTTTCAAATCCTTTATGTTTATGGACATGATCAACTTACATGCTCAACTTACTTTTAAAACACCCTAAACCATTAAACTCTTTACTTCTGCTATAGACCCATGATATACTGCTTTCAATACATTGAAGAAATTTATTTGGGGTTTAAACCAAGCCAAAGTTTACAATTCAGTCATAGAGAACATAAAATAGGTGCAAGAGCTTGTTAAATCTCAGTATTAAGTTATTACCGTACTTGTACTGTACTGGAATGTGACATGAAAAGTTTGCTTAATTGTAAGAATAGAACAGTATGATCACCACAATTACACTAGTATTATAGCAAATATTGCGCTATTTCATCAGCAAAACAGTTTCATTAATCTTTATTTTTACTTTGTGCAATATTTAGTGAGAAAAGCATATAAATGGTCAAATAGAGAGTTAAAAAGCTCATATCTACAAATTGCTGTGCTCTGGTATATGGAGACTAACACATTCTACTGAAACCAAAAACTATGCTGCAAAAAATTATAGACCTTCCATGTCATACTTTAAGAACAGGTACACACTTTTTACAGGTTAAAGTACCAAATTATTTGGACTATGAGACACATTTTTTTCCCAAAAAATTTTGTGGGAAAATGTGGGTGCATCTTATAGTCTGAAAGTACTTACTAGAAGTGTGGCGGCAGCGGTAGTCAGGCGATTCTGCGGCACTGGGCAGGAAAGAGAGGGTATTCGGTGGTCCGACGCTGCAGGGCGATGATCTGACTCCCATCCCAGGCTAGTGTGGGGGCTCCATCAACATTTTGTGAAAGCCCGGTGCCCTCGCACTTCCACAACTGCAATGTGGTGGCCTCCTGGAAAAAGGCCGCTGGAGGCGGCGCATGTGCAGATTGAGATCTAGGCAACGGGATATGGACCACCAAAGACCTCCTGTGACCCTGCTCCACCAGCGCTGCCAATTGGACTACGAGCCAGATGTCCTGCTATGAGAGTTTCATTGAACTCATGTCACCGCTCTCAAATGCTATCATGATGAAGAGCAAGACATCAATGGAGGCAGGAATAGAGGTTTACTATCTTTAGCAATGAGCCATGCTTTTGTCTTGGATGCATTGACAGCTAAAGATTGGTCTGGAAACATGTGGGCGATGCCACGAAGAGGCCATCCTGAGAGAAGGTGAAAGTGTCCTAAGAGCTGGTTTTTAGCAAGACAATAACAAGCTTTATGTTGCTCATGATAATGTAAGCAGTCACTCTTTACATGCTACTATGGCTTGCAGAATCTCTGGTTTTGTCTCATTTCTAGCATATCTGGGATGTTATCAGTCAGCAATTACAAAGGGAGCTGCCATCAGTGGGTTTTGATGATTTGTGTGCCCAAGTAAATTACCAAAATATATTCACCTGATTAAAGCTACAGTCTAAAAGCAGTTTGTGCATCTACATTCTGCCTTAATAAAGCATTACATCAAGACATACTATAAACCTAGAATTAATTTTCAGTCAACATTGACCACATAATCCTATATTTTCTTCACTTAATTTCTCTATGTTTCTGCTTGTGGCCCTCATACTAAATACTGTATTAAATGAAATGTTTTCAAAATTTTTTTTCCATATTTTCATCATCTGAATATAATTAAACCATCTTAATCCTGTGATTTCCATACTTCCACGACTTTTTCTTTTTGATGTTGCAATTTCAATGTTGAGGAATGTATCTATTATCTTACCATTTGTATACTAAGGCCGGAGTCACACTGGCGACAAAATCGGACGACTGCAATGCGATGAAATATGGCATTGCAGTCGTACCTATGTTAATCTATGGAGCAGCTCCCAGTATCAGTTTTTTTGTGGTCCGTTTTAACGTCCGAGTGCAATCGCAGCATGCTGCGATTGTCACCGATTGTGGGTCGACTATGCCAATGCAAGTCTATGGGAGCGATGAAAAATCTGATTACAAACGGACCGCACATGTGACTTGCGATTAAATCGCACCACTATTCCAGGTGCCAGGAAATTGCATCAGGATAATTGTCAGGAAGGGCTGACATGCTAATTAGGCTACGAAAATTCAAACCCAAACAGGAAACCGCCTCCACGGAGTCCAGAACCGTGGCCAGTCACATCAATGTGGAAATGTTGATCGTTCTGGTCCAGGAGAGACCAGAACTTTGGGACCAGCGGGATCCCACTTATTCCAACTGGTCGCGGGAGGACGCGGCTTGGCGGAGAATATGTTCCCAGATGTTCCCGGATTTTGGCGACAGGTCTAGGGAGGACCAAGAACGCATCAGTAAGTAACTTAATGGAAAGCGCTTACAATACTGTATGACTACTCAGTATGTACCAAAAACAATGTGTTATAATGGCCTCTACCCTTATATGTGAAACTGAAATGTGGCCAAAACAACAGTTATGACTGTTCAAACACCCAGTGCTATGTCAGTACTCCAAGCACATTATAATATTTACATACAACTGTAATGGTCGGCTACTTAAGCTTAAAAAAGTTTGCTTACGCAATAAATGCGTAGGTGAAGTACTTAATATGTGTCCCTTTTGTTAATGCCATCGCTGTGTCCCAAATAAATGGTCATTATTGTGACACATATCTCATACAGCTTTGTATGTATGAACCCTTCTAATATTAACTTGTTATCTTTGCTACATACAATTTGTAGTGGTGTTGTGTACCCCTAACACGCCAAAAAAGGATAATATTGCTGGTGTACGGTACTCCTGTTTTTACTACATTACAAGGGCAGATAATTATAATTTTTGATTGTATGTGTTACTTTTTCAGTGTCAGATGTTACAAGGCGTTGGCGCAGCTGTAGAGACTGCTACAGGCGAGAGAGACAGCTGAGGGGGCGCAGTGGGGCAGCAGCAACGACTAAATGAAAATATGTCTATTATGATAGATTGAATTTTCTGGCCCCAGCTATGGATGTGCGACCGTAAGTTAATGTCTGTAGAAAGTATCTTGCTATATTTTTTGATAAATTGTAATCAAAATTTTTTTCTTCTCTAGCACGGAGTCAAACCTTATGGAGAGAGAGCCAGCTTCTGACTCAGAGGCAGTGATTGACCCCGTGGGGGATGTTGAGGAGGCTGGCCCGTCATCATCAGCAAGTGCAGCAGCAGCAGCATCACCACCACCAGCAGTGGAGTCAGAGAGCTTGCCTCTCGAGTCCCAAGACCCTCCCCTCAGCAGCAGCCCTGGTAGGCCACAGGATGTGGCTTCGCCTCCTGCACTAGTGTCACGGCGACCCAGGCGTAGAAGAGAAGGAGTTGGTTCTGCCACAAGGAGGCAGGTGGACAGAGGAGTTCTTGACTACTTGTCCACTGTTGCCCATGATGATGGGGAGGAGGCATTTGGACGCAGTCTGGCTCGGTACCTCAGGCCATTCCCCGTCAGCACAGACTGCGGATCAGAGCTGGCTTCCAAATTGTGCTGGATGCAGGAACCCCACCAAATGATCCCAACAACGTACTAGATTTACTGGAAAGGTGGCAACATTCCAATGAAAATCTCCTACGTTTGTTGGGAAGCCAGCAAGGGGAGTCTGCATCAGCCTCTGTTCAGCCTCCTCCTAATCATCATGCTCCTCCTCCACCTCCTCCTTGTGGACCACAGAGACCAACTCCTCCTCCTCAAACTGAGTCCTACCAAAGTGGAACACAACAGCTACCACACATGGGACAGAGTGGCCTTTCTCAATACGCCCACTCGACCATACCCAATGTTCAATGCTGGCCACGACATGGGTATGGTCGACATGGGCATTTTGGGGGCTACAGTGTAAGTGGGCAGTCATATTATGACTACCCACAACAGTTCCCAACCTTCCCTTACCCAAACCCCCATCCAGAGCAAGCAAGAAGCAGCCAGCAAACTGCACAGTCAGCCACCACTCATGGCTGGAGAGCAGTATAGCCAGCCCTCACAAGCTGGCCCTCCACCTTCACCACCCCACACCTACCATCAGTTATAGGTGTAATGTATTTATTATTTTGTTGTTTTAAGTTATTAACTTTGTACTTTGTTTTACTGCTGCCAATTTTGCAGCAAATATGTTGAAAAAAGCTTAGGACACATTAGTCCTTTTGCATTATGTTTACAGCGACTAAACATGACATAATACATAAAAAATTGTTTTAGGTCGCATTGATTGTATGTGATTATTTCAATACGTGATGGGCTGCATAACATACACACAACATGACACCAAAAACAACACAACATCTACAATTAGGTGAGGCTAAATGTCTTTATGACAGAGCAACATAGGTACACTACATCTGTAATAATGCCTCCTCTTGCCAGGCAGTAGCACCCTCAGGGGACACAAAATATTGAGTGAACACATCACGTACTTTTAGGCCTGAAGGTGGACGACGGGGATGGATGGGTGGTGACATAGGCATAGACACATTCACAGAGGCTATGTCACCCACATCTTGTGAGGAGCATTCATGGATTCTACAAAAATTATGCAGGACCACACATGCTTTGAGGACCACATTAACATTGTCTTCATTGAGTTGAATTGCAGATTGAAGTACCCGCCATTTAGCACAAAGAATTCCAAATGTGCACTCCACCAGCCGTCGAGCACGTGACAGGCGACAATTAAATATTCTACGCCGATGGGTGAGATAGCGATGGGGATATGGCCTCATAACATTACGGGTTAATTGAAATTCCTCATCCGCTACTATAACATAAGGCACACGTTCTGGAATAGAGTCTGTAAGTTGACTTGCTGGTGGTAGGTCCAGTTGGTTATTGCGTATCCGCCTACCCATTATGGAAGTATTGAAGACTCTTGAGTCTCCAGTCCTTCCATAGGCCCCAATGTCTACAATTATAAACCTGTAGTTTGTGTCGACCAAGGCCAACAAAACTACGGAAAAATATTGTTTATAATTGAAGAATTGGGAGCCTGAGTTAGGAGGTTTACGAACACGTATGTGCTTGCCGTCCAGGGCTCCTATACAGTGTGGAAACTGGCAATTTTCGGCAAAACCCTGTGCTATCCTCAACCAGTCCCTCATTTTTGGCTCAGGCATGACGTCTTGATGTAGTCTGCTCCAAATTTCCACACAAGTTGATCCGCACAATGCCTGAAATTGTTGATTGCCCTATTAAGAACTCTAAGTGCAGAGCAGCGTAGGACATGCCAGTAGAAAGGAACCTGGAACACACAAAGAACATAGAACATGGAGACATCAGCAACAAAAACAACAAACACAGCATTCACAACACTTACAATGCTTCAGTTTCTTAGAGCACACATGCTTTAAAGTATATTACAAGCCATGCCTTCTGTGGAATAGACCAAAGCGAATAATTTAGATAGGTAAGCTTGAGAAATACATTACTCACATTATAAGTGTACAATAAGTGTGCTACAACACTTACAAAGTGAGTATGTCGAGGCAAACATCATCAACATATTGTTGACACATATACCTTATTGTTAGGAGAAGGCGTTCCTCTGCAGAAATTGCTTTTCTCATCCTGGTGTCCTGAAATGTGATCCCAGGGCGCACAATGTCAAGCAACGTATCAAAGGTAGCTATGCTCATTCGACAATATTGGAAAAACTTATGTCCATGGCTACGCAGTGACAAATATAGGCGGTGAAAATGCCCTTTAGTTATCCTTCTTGTCAAAAGTGGATGTACCCACATTCTTCTGCGCCTTCTGGGATCTGCTATCACAGGATATGGCTCCCCAAAACGTCGGGATATAACCCAATGTAACAGCACACGCTCAGTGGGAGAAAATCTGAGTGTGTCGCTCATGTTTGGATAAAGCAGCTAGAAAGCACTAAGCACAAGGAACAAAATGACACCAGTGCAAAGGCGGGAAGGTCACACCTGTAGCAGAGCACTTAAATATAGCTCTGCCTGATGATTTAAATGAGTATCAGGCCTCAAAACCGTTATTGGTCCTTTTTGGTAAGCTGCAACAAAAAAACGGTGGTCGGATGGAAATCGGATGTTACAAGCTACACACACATGCGACTAAATCGCATCTTTGAAGGAAAATCGGATGCCAGGCGGATGTCTGATGATTACATTTTTGTCCGATAATCGACCGACTAAAACGGTACGATTTTTTGCAGTTGTGTGTGACTCCGGCCTTATATTTAAAAAGGTAACTTTTCTTCTATGATGATCTATTTAATTTGATGCAAAGGAACAGATCATTTCTTTAACATACCAGTGTGCAATCAATATTAGTGGGGTAAAGGCACTCAGTTTTCTGCCAAATATTATGGCTCTTAAGACACCATAGTATATTTGTTGAAGAAAATACAATAGAACATGCCAATACTATTATTTTCAAATATTATATATGATATGCTATAGATCAGAAAAAACACTACATATCTGTGTAAACAATTGGCACATGGGAGTACAGTATTGGCATATATTAAACTATAGGCACCATATTACAGGCAAGTCATTTGCATATCAGCAACATTTCCTTCTTGATGCAGCTGTCCTCCTACTATGTTAAAATAATATTATGAACATAAAATAAATTGCCCTCTATAGATAAATGGTAAATTCAGGTCAAATAGAGTAAGTTAGGCTTTAACAGAACAGCTCTTCATATTGTCTCAAAGTGGGGAGCTAGGGTCGGAAAAAATGCACAATAAAGAAAAGTGTCCTACAGAGATTTTTTTTTTTTTTATAATATCTTGCCAGATAAATTACATAAAATATATGCTGATGATTTGTGTAAAACACCTGCAAAAAAAAAAGTCCAGACTTACAAAAAATATGTAAAAAAAAATGTTTTTTCCATATAAAATCAATTGGCTTACCCAGATACTTTATATGAAAAAAACAAACAAACCTATAACATTAGATATCCACATGACTGTAATAACTTGGAGAATTCAATCAACATGTTACTTGGTGTGAAATGTGAACCACAAATATGATAAACAAAGCAATAAACCAAAATTGCTGTTACACACCAATTTGTAAGTATCCCAAACCAACAGAAAAAACAACACAATTTGTTCCTCAAACATAAAGCCTCATTCAGCCCTGACGTACTGCATATGACTTCTACATTGAAGTTCAAAGAAAGTATAGCATGCGATAAGATCTTAAACTCTTTAAAGTGACAGCTGCTAAAGGAACATTTCTTATTTACAGCATCAGAACATTTACCATTCTAAAGATATTCTGAAATTAGTCTGATATAAAATGTCGAAAGGTGAAGATTCACTTTTTGGATTGCAAGGTCAGTTGTTCAGAAAATGTTTTTTTTTTCTCTTTTTATGTCTGTGTATATATGTGTGTCTATATGTATTGTGGTGTAATGACCAATGCTACAGCTAGGGGGCGCTGTGTAGGCTCCTCAAGATATGGATGGAGGCGTGATTTGAGTGGTAAAACAGTCCCCGGCATTGTTGTAAATGACAGGTATGTGTCGCAGAGCTCATCTGCGCTGTAAGCTAAGGTAATGTTGTTCTGGGACTAATAGTCCTACAACAGTTGTGTTTATTTTCTAGGGTGGCTTACAGGGTTAGCTTGTGAGCTGGATGGGACTGGCTAACCACACATACACCGCCCCCTGGTGGTTGTGAGTTTGTTGAGGACCTGTGATGAGGTCATGTGCATGTGACCAGACCATGTGCTCCATACCTCAGCTGGGGGAGTGGCTATTGGTATGTAAGGAAATGTTTGGCACATGGTGAGAGTCTGTCTTAGTATGTAGTCTGAAACTGTGAAGAGTCTGTGAGTGTGCTGGGAGTCTGTCAGCGTGGACAGAGCTCCCTGATGTTCAGGCTGGATGTCGCACAGACTGAGGAAGCAAGGCTGGCGAGCTTGAGCCAGCTGAATGTACGGTCTTGAAAACCCTGGTGACACTGATCGGGATCAGAGTGAAGTGAGAAGTGTGGATTGGATGCCTCTGAGATTGAGGGATCCGGGAACCTGCGTGGCCAACAGGTGACAGACAGGAGTCTGTGGTGAGATGACCGGGGTCATGAAGACTGTGTTCAAGTCGTGAGAAGTATTGGTAAGAAAAAGACTGTTTGGTGTTTGCTGGATACTTCTGAGGAAGAGGTCTCCGGGAACCTGTGTGGCCAATGCCAACAGGTAACGGTCTTGAAAACCGTGGTATGCTGATCGGGATCAGAGAGAAGTATTTGTGAGATACAAACTGTGTTTAGTGTTTGCTGGATGCCTCTGAAGACAAGAGGTCTCCAGGAACCTGTGTGGCCGATGCCAACAGGTGACGGTCTTGAAAACCGTGTTATGCTGAACGGGATCAGTGAGAAGGATTATTGAGAGAAAGACTGTATTTTTGTTTTTAAGTTTGCTGTAATAAACGAAATGGACTATTGTTTTAACCCTGAGCATGCCAGTGTTTACCTCCAAGATGAGCAAAGCGAGTGATCCCCATCCAAACACAGTGTGGAATGTCACAGTATATATAAAAGCAAAAAAAAATTATCGTTACACTGTAGAGCCTCAGGAACATGGATTAACTATTAAAATGCCTGCAGCATTCTGTCCTTTGAAAAAGTTACAAAGCATGTATATGTTTCATCATTTAGAGCCTTAAGTTAATTACTTTCCTAACTTCCTAAACTCTCCTTTTCAAAGTTAATTAAATGGCAAAGCTTCGAAAACGGGTCAATTTGTATTTTAAGTAAAGTACGTTATCTACTTTCATTTTGGATGACCTAATTTTGTTTTTTTGATTATTCAAAGACTAGGTTCCCTTTCGAACAAAGCTTTGTATCAATCAGTTGAGCCTAACTGAAGCCTTTTGAAATGCATTTTGTTCAATGGCATTACAAGATTTAACAAGTGTTAAACATAATACAGTAGCTTTAAAACAAGCAAATTGTTAAGATGCTTACAAAAAAGTTGGAAAAGGTTATCCTATTAAGATTTAACAACTAACCACAACTGCCATTGGGACTCCCACAAATCACAAGAATGGGGTTCCTATGACCCCTGTGGTTAAGGTAACAGATGTTTTGATATAATTTATTTTTATCATGCAATTGATATCAAAACAAAAATATTGCAATTTTCACACTGGCTTAAAAATTAAATGTTAGACTTATACTTCCTGCTCTATACAGAAAGTCACTTGGGCATAAACCGTAACAGATTGACTCTGACACATGGAGTTATGCAGGAGAGTTTTACCGTGCACTTTATGATCTGGGCAGCGGAGAAAGAAGGATGTGTATGAATCCTGTGTTATCTGCTTTAAATTGACATGTTAGCTTTCTAATGCTTATTGATTAAAAACATATCAGGTGATGTGTATTTGTGTAAAGAGAGAGGGTGTGACTTAAGGACATTAACACCCTTTATCAAATTGTGCAGAATTATTAGGCAGCTTGTATAACTCAGGAAAATGGGCCAAAAAAGAGATTTAACTGACTCATAATCATAAATTGTTACAAGTCTTACAGAGGGATGCAGAACTCCTGAAATTTCTAAGATATTAGTGCATTACCACAGAAACAATCAAAAGTTTTGTTGCAACTACTCAACTGAAAAAGTTGTGTTGAGAAAAAGAAAAGCACAAAGACTGTAGAAAAATCAAATGTCAACCAATCAGGAAACCATTATCCTCTATTGATACCATCAAAGCCCAGATTGCCCTCATTATAATACACTTATTGCCTGGTGCCCGAAGTCATAATGTTTTAATCCCATCAGGGAGCTTTCTGGATCTCGACTGATGATGAATCAAAATAGCAGCTCAACTCCAGGGGAGCTCCACAGACTCTGCTGTGACATGCTGGTGCGATGATGTCATCACACCACCATGTATACGTCTCAAGCCGAAGTGCAGGCTCAGGTACTGAAGCAGAGTGCCAGGGGAATGTGAGTGAGGTGAGCATGTGTTTTTTTTTTTTAATGATTTATGTATGGGATGTGTGCCTATATATATATGGTCTATGTGGGGGCTCATACTGTATATAGGTAGCTATGTACGGACTCATACTGTAAAGAGGAGGCTATGTGGAGGCTCATACTATATATACAGGGAGCAAAGTGGGGGCTCATACTGTACAGTCATGGACAAAAGTTTTGAGAATGACACAAATATTAATTTTTACAAAGTCTAGTGCTTCACTTTTTCTAATGGCAATTTGCATATACTCCAGAATGTTATAAAGAGTGATCAGCTTAACAGCAATTACTTGTAAAGTCAATATTTGGCTAGAAAATGAACTTTATCCCCCAAAACACATTTCAACATCATTGCAGCCCTGCCTTAAAAGGACCAGCTAACCTCTTTTCAGTGATTGCTCCATTAACACAGGTGTGGGTGTTGATGAGGACATGGCTGGAGATCAATCTGTCATGATTAAGTAAGAATGACACCACTGGACACTTTAAAAGGAGGCTGGTGCTTGGCATCATTGTTTCTCTTCTGTTAACCATGGTTATCTCTAAAGAAACACGTGCAGTCATCATTGCAATGCACAAAAATGGCCTAACAGGGAAGAGTATCGCAGCTAGAAAGATTGCACCTCAGTCAACAATCTATCGCATCACCAAGAACTTCAAGGAGAGAGGTTCCATTGTTGCCAAAAAGGCTCTAGGGTGCCCAAGAAAGACCAGCAAGCGCCAGGACCGTCTCTTAAAAGTGTTTCAGCTGCGGGATCGGGCTACCAGCAGTGCAGAGCTTGCTCAGGAATGGCAGCAGGCAGGTGTGAGTGCATCTGCATACACTGTGAGGCGGAGACTCTTGGAGCAAGGCCTGGTCTCAAGGAGGGCAGCAAAGAAGCCACTTCTCTCCAGAAAAAACATCATGGACTGATATTCTGCAAAAGGTACAGGCAGTGGACTGCTGAGGACTGGGGTAAAGTTATTTTCTCTGATGAATCCCCTTTTCGATTGTTTGGGCACATCTGGAAAACGCCTCATTCATAGAAGACAAGGTGAGTGCTACCACCAGTCTTGTCTCATGCCAACTGTTAAGCATCCTGAAACCATTCATGTGTGGGGTTGCTTCTCAGCCAAGGGAATCGGCTCTCTCACAGTCTTGCCTAAAAACACAGCCAATGAATAAAGAATGGTACCAAAATGTCCTCCAAGAGCAACTTCTCCCAACCCTCCAAGAGCAGTTTGGCGATCAACAATGCCTTTTCCAGCATGATGGAGCACCTTGCCATAAAGCAAAGGTGATAACTAAATGGCTCATGGAACAAAACATAGAGATTTTGGGTCCATGGCCTGGAAACTCCCCAGATCTTAATCCCATTGAGAACTTGTGGTCAATCATCAAGAGACGGGTGGACAAACAAAAACCTAAAAATTCTGACAAAATGAAAGCATTGATTATGCAAGAATGGACTGCTATCAGTCAGGATTTGGTCAAGAAGTTGATTGAGAGAATGCCAGGGAGAATTGCAGAGGTCCTGAAGAAGAAGGGTCAACACTGAAAATATTGACTTGCTGCATTAACTCATTCTAACTGTCATATAAGCTTTTGTTACTCATATGTTTGCAATTATATTTCTGTCTGTGATAAAAAACATCTATCAAACACACATAAAAACCAGAGGGCAGCAGATCAAGTGAAAATATAATATTTGTGTCATTCTCAAAACTTTTGGCCATGACTGTACATAGGAGGCTATGTGTGAGCTCATATTGTGTTTAGGAGGCTATATGGGGGTTCATCCTGTGTATAGGCAGCTATGTGCAAGCTCATACTGTACATAGGATGCTATGTGGGGGCTCATACTGTATATAGGAGGCTATATGGGGCTCATACTGTATGTAGGCAGTTATGTGTGGGCTCTTATTGTATATAGGAGGCTATATGGGGGCTCCTACTGTATATATGCAGCTATTTGGCGGCTCACACTGTATACCAGTGGCTATATGGGGGCTTATAGTGTGTAAAGGAGGTTATATGGAGACTCATACTATATATTGTGGGATCTTTGAGGGTTCATACTGTATGTAGAAGGCTATGTGTGGACTCATAAACAGATTTTTTAAGGTTTACATGTGTAAGGGCCCCTTAAGTTGATCACTTTGGTTGTTAATTGTGGGGGCTCATGTCGTATGTGGGTGTTCATACTGTATATACGAGGTTGTCAACAAAATTAATTCTGCTCAATATTAAGTCATATAATTAAGATAAAAATAAATACAATGTACAAAATAATTGTAATTAATATGTTAATATTAATATTGAGCAGAATTAATTTCAGCCTATTGGTTCGGCCTCAACAACAGTCTCTGTCTCTCATGTGGCCCCTAGGGAAAATGAATGAATCTCCCACCCCTGCTCTATTATGTGTAGTGTTATGTAATGCATAGTGCTGTACATAAGGGAAAAATTTGCACCGCAAGCATAGAGGTTAATCTACAGATGTGCACCAGAGCATCTCTATGTTACTCACATGACATATCACATGTCCTATCTAAGGGAATCATGTGACATCTCATGTGAAACATTGGTTACCTGGATTGGGACACGCCTTCTAAACGTCTGCATTTAATCCTACCCTGGTTGTCATATGCCAGAACTGCAACCTCCCTGGAGTGCCCATAAGTACAAAGTGTTTCACTAAAGTTTATAATGTAGAGCTTTGAATATAAAAATTCATTTTTTTTCCACAAAATGATCTTTTAGCCCCCAAATTTTTATTTTCACAAGGGTAACAGGAGAAATTGGACCACAAAAGTTGTTATCCAATTTGTCCTGAGTACGCTAGTACCCCATATGTGGGAGAAAACTACTGTTTGGGCACACGTTAGGGCTCGGAAGGGAAGTAGTGACGTTTTGGAATGTAGACTTTGATGGAATGGTCTGCGGACGTCATGTTGCATTTGCAGAGCCTCTGATGTACCTAAACAGTATAAACCTCGCACAAGTGACCCCATTTTGGAAACTAGACCACCCAAGGAACTTATCTAGAAGTGTATTGAGTAGTGTTGAGCGATACGATAATGCAAATATCGGCTATCGGCCGATATTAGCTCTATCGGCCTTTCGATAATTCGTTTCGATATTTTCGTCTTATCGAATACCGGAATCGGATTTGTCACTGTCACTGTGAGTGTCCGTCGGTCGGGTCTGTCAGGAGTCAGCGGCACTTACCTGGCAGAAGATCTCCGGCGGTCACGTCCTGGACTGCTTGATGGCCGCCATTATCTTCTCCCTGGCGGTCACATGCAGTTTTTCGCGATAACTGCAGTGACTGCAGGGTAATCCCGGCCGTAAAGCAGTCAGTCCGATGACGTCACCGCCGGGGAAGCAGGTAATCAGCTGTGCTGCGCCGGGATGACAGGCTCTGCCTGTCATTCTGATGTAGCAGAGTGGATGTCTGGACCACTCGTTACTATGGACTGCGTCGGTCAGGTGGTATACTTTTTTTTTTTTTTTTTTTTTCATTTTTTTTACAGGAGATCGATGGCGTCGCAGCAGGATGAGACAGTAATAAAAGAAATGAAAACTGTGTTTTTTTATTTTTTATTAAATTAAAAAAATTTTTTGGAACATTCACCCGTCCGGGTACATAAACAATTTAACTATTTATTTACATACAGGGACCCTGTCCGGGTTATTTAGACTTCTTTGGCAGGGGTGTTACAGGTACCACCTGGTACTCTTCTGGTGCTTGCCAAACATCCGAGACACCAAGGACCACCAGGACCTGATGACATCGTGTGGCCAGTACAGTCAAGTCGTGACCCGCTATCTGGGTCTGTGTGGCCACTCTTTCATCTCTCTCCGGGTCTGGAGCCCTATGTCACGGACTGTACGAACCCCAGGGGGCCTAACAGGCGCCGGGTACGGGCCAGCTATACTTATCATGTCCATAGCTGGGGCTGCTGAGGAGACCACTGAGGGAGGCTGGGGAGATTTACGGCGTGGGGTGGGCACTTTTGCAGAGGCCTGGATGTGGGAGGCTGAAGGCTTCGAGGGTCTCACAGGTTCCTGACACACTGGGAGTAGGGGTCGCACCTGGTAACATTTAGGGCGTACCATCCATTGTAACCCCAGTGTCGGGTGTAAGTCACCAAGTCTCCTGGCAACAGGTCCCTCCCCGGGTGTCCTTCTGGGAGGTGAGCCTCCACGTCCCGCCGGGTCACAAAGACTTCTAAATAAAGTCCAGGCTCCTTGATGAAGCCCCACCCACCTTTCAATTTAAAGCTCCGTACTGCACCCTTACCCGCGGCTCACTCAGGGTTCCTTTATCCTTTCTCATCCGGTCCTTATCTGCCCGGTCCTTCTCCAGGTGACGTTGGCGAAGTTTTAGGGTTTCTCGCTGCTCCCTTGTCACGCTGTCTAATGATATGTACACAATGTCAGTAAACTATTAATACAGGAACAACACTCTATACAACAACTAGTATAGCAACATCAGCATGTAAGTATAGAATAGATTTACCTGACACGATATCTGCTGAACTCAGGGTTAATCTTGAGGACTTGATGAGCTGAAACAGGAAAGAGGTGGACCGGGATCTAACCTGACCCTAAACTGGGGTCCTAACTAATCCCTCACCTTGGAGGTACTGAATATGGTTCAGAGGTCCAAGTCTACAACCTAACCCTGTCTCCTATCAGACCCTGAACCCTGTAATCAGTCCTAAGAAGGATCCTGACTACCACCAAAGGGATATGGCTGATCTTAGCTAAATACACAGATTAGACATATAAGACAGACAGGATAACACTCGCTTGCATACACACTCAAACACCAAAGGAACATAAATGGTCTGGGAAATAAACTCTAACCAAGTTGAGCTTAGAACAACTAAGGAGCTCACAACTAAAGTCTATACAGATTCATTCCTATCTGTGGTCTGCATGAAGGTTTCACTGGCAACTCCCCAAGCAGACAACCAGGAATTTAAAGGAAACCAATCAACAAATAATCAATTGCAGCCGGGAGAAACTGCACCCAGTCCCAGCACCGAGCACAGACAGAATTAACTCCCTAGCTGCCAAACACAAAGAAACAGCAGCTCAGCTGTGAGAAGTCAAAATGTGCAACCGCGACGATCTTCGTGGCAATGCACACATGACAGTACCCCCCCTTCTACGAGGGGCCTCCGGACCCTCAGGGCCAGGCCTGCCCGGGTGAGTTCTGTGGAAGGTCCGAACCAAACGATCTGCGTTAACATCAGACGCAGGGACCCACGTCCTCTCCTCTGGACCATACCCCTTCCAATGCACCAAGTACTGAAGGGACCGGCGATTCAGACGTGAGTCAATGATCTTTGATACTTGAAATTCCAAGTTACCATTGACCAACACAGGAGGAGGAGGTAGAGGTGACGGTATGACTGGTGCCACATACCTTTTAAGTAATGACTTGTGGAACACATTATGAATTTTAAACGTAGGAGGGAGGTCCAGACGAAATGCCACAGGATTAATTATGGAACTGATCCTGTACGGCCCGATGAATCTGGGACCCAGTTTCCAGGAGGGCACTTTAAGTTTTATATTCCTGGTAGACAACCATACCAGATCGTTCACATTCAGATCTGGACCAGAAACTCTCCTCCTATCAGCCATACGTTTGTAACGGTTCCCCATCGCACTCAGATTATTCAATACACCTCTCCACACAGAAGCAAGTGACGACGAGAAACGCTCCTCCTCAGGAACCCCAGAAGGGCCCCCCCATTGAAAGTACAAAACTGGGGATGAAAACCATATGCCCCAAAAAACGGGGACTTACCAGTGGACTCGCTCCGCCTGTTGTTAAGAGCGAACTCTGCCAGAGGCAAGAAAGAAGACCTGTCCTCTTGGTTCTCTGAGACAAAACACCGGAGATATGTCTCTAAGCTCTGATTCAGACGCTCTGTCTGACCATTGGTCTGCGGATGAAAAGCCGAGGAAAATGACAATTGCATCCCCCGACGTAAACAAAATGCCCTCCAAAATTTGGACACAAACTGAGAACCCCTATCTGACACCACATCAGAAGGCAACCCATGAAGTCTAACGATCTCCCTAATGAACACCTGCGCCAGAGTTTTAGCATTAGGGAGTGCAGGAAGAGCAACGAAATGTGCCATCTTACTGAACCTGTCAACAACCACCAGTATGACAGTATTCCCTGACGACGGAGGAAGGTCCGTAATGAAGTCCATAGATAAATGAGTCCATGGACGCTCCGGAAGTTTCAAGGGTAAAAGGGTCCCAGACGGACGGGTATGAGGGGTTTTAGAGCGAGCACACACCCCACATGACGCGACAAAAGTTATAACATCTTTATTAGCATTAGGCCACCAAAACCGGCGAGAAAGGAGATCTAAAGTAGCCTTACTCCCTGGATGTCCTGCTAGAGCAGAATTATGATGTGCCTCAATAACCTTTTGTCTCAACAGATTTGGGACAAACAGTCTCCCTGGAGGTCCTGCAGGGGCGTCCCCCCGAGCCTCTAACACCTCCTCCTCAAGCTCAGAAAATTCAGCCGACACTACCACCCCCTCCTGAAGGATAGGACTGGGTCATCCGTTTTCCCGGCCCCTGGGAAACTGCGAGACAAGGCATCAGCCTTTACATTCTTAGACCCCGGGCGATAAGTGACGACAAAATTAAACCTGGTAAAAAACAACGACCATCGAGCTTGTCTGGAATTCAGACGCTTAGCGGATTCCAAATACAACAGGTTCTTGTGATCAGTAATAACGGTAACCGGGTGGACTGCCCCCTCCAAAAAGTGACGCCATTCTTCAAAAGCTAACTTAATGGCCAAAAGTTCCCTATTGCCGATATCATAATTCCTTTCGGCGGACGACAATTTCTTAGAAAAGAAAGCGCACGGATGCCATTTACCAGGGGACGGACCCTGGGACAATATAGCACCCACCCCTACGTCAGACGCATCCACCTCCACAATGAACGGCTGAGATGCATCTGGTTGGATGAGAACGGGTGCCGAAGCAAAACATTTCTTCAAAGAGGAAAAGGCTTGGCAAGCTTTGTCCGACCATTTAGAAAAATCCGTCCCTTTTCTTGTCATGTCAGTGAGAGGTTTGACGACAGATGAGAAATTACAAATGAATTTCCGGTAGTAGTTAGCAAACCCCAAAAAACGCTGCAGAGCCTTAAGATCCCCTGGCTGATCCCATTCAAGCACTGCTCTCACCTTTTCAGGGTCCATACGGAAACCGGAGGCTGACACCAAAAAACCCAAAAACTGAAGTTCCTGTACGGCAAATACACACTTCTCCAGTTTGGCGTATAATTTATTGTCTCGCAAGATCTGCAACACCTGTCTCACATGCTCCTGATGAGACACAAGATCTGGCGAGTAAATTAAAATGTCGTCCAAATATACAACCACAAACAGCCCCACAAGGTGACGAAAAATGTCATTAACAAAATGTTGGAATACTGCTGGTGCAGTAGTCAGACCAAAAGGCATGACTAGGTTCTCATAATGTCCCTCCGGCGTGTTAAACGCCGTTTTCCACTCATCCCCCTCTTTTATCCTAATCAGATTATACGCCCCCCTGAGATCCAATTTAGAAAACCATTTGGCGCCAACAATTTGATTGAAGAGATCAGGAATAAGAGGGATTGGATACGGATCTCGAACAGTAATCCGATTAAGTTCGCGGAAATCCAAGCAAGGGCGTAGGCCTCCATCTTTCTTCTTCACAAAGAAGAACCCCGCGGCTACTGGGGAAGATGAAGGTCTAATATGCCCTTTGGCCAGACTTTCAGAAATATAATCTTTCATAGCCTGCCTCTCAGGACCAGAAAGATTATACAACCTAGCTTTAGGCAACTTAGCATCAGGAAGGAGATTAATAGAGCAGTCATACACGCGATGAGGAGGCAACTCCTGACACCCCTCCTCAGAGAAAACATCCCCAAAATCCTCCAAAAAAGGAGGCAATGTACTAGGCACGACCGCACTGATGACTGTGTTCATGCAGTTGCTTTTGCAAAACTCACCCCATTGGCTTATTTCTCTGGACTGCCAATTAATCACAGGGTTATGTTTAACCAACCAAGGAAGTCCCAACACAATGGGAGTAGGTAGACCCTCCAACACATAACAAGATAATTGTTCCCTATGTATTGCCCCTACCCGAAGGTCAATGTTATGAACCTCATGAACAAAGCTACCTTGGCCGAGAGGCCTGGCGTCAATGGAGAATATAGGGATCGGTTTGACCAATACACTCAGATGCATACCTTGAGCCTGAGCAAACTGAGCGTCAACCAGATTAGCCCCGGAACCACTATCAAGAAGAACAGACAATCTCTCCACTCTCGTACCAACTACCACCTCCACTGGTACAAGGAACTGAGAAGAACTGGCGGATGAAATACATACTCCCAGGTTGTCGTCCACCACACAACCTGGGATTAACAGTTTTCCGGCGACTTTTGGCTCAACAAGGCACGGGATGGACATTCTCCAACAAAATGTCCCTCTTTCCCGCAGAAAAAACATCTTCTAGTCCTGCGGCGTACCGCCAATCCCCTCCTACGAAATTATGTCCCTCCCAACTGCATAGGCTCATCCAAACAGACAAGGGGAACCTCAACATAAGGGACTTTAGTGGTAGGTGGAGAAACAACAGGGAGTGGGGTTACCTCACCCCTCTCCCGAAGCCGTCTATCAGTACGGATAGCTAAGGCCATAGCAGCCTCCAGAGAAGGAGGAGACTCATACTGAGCCAAAACGTCTTTTAATTTATCAGAGAGCCACAGACAAAACTGGCTCCTAAGAGCTGGGTCATTCCACTGAGTATCTGTGGCCCATCTACGAAACTCAGAAGCAAATTCCTCTGCCGGACGATCTCCCTGCTGTATCTTACGTAATTTTGTCTCAGCAAGAGAGACCCGATCAGGGTCATCATATACCAATCCCAGGGCAGTAAAAAATTAATCTACAGACAGTAGAGCCGGGGATCCCGGAGAAGGGAAAACGCCCAGGACTGAGGGTCCCCTTGCAGAAGCGAGATAACAATTCCCACTCTCTGCTCCTCACTCCCTGATGATCGAGGCCGAAGCCGAAAATACAATTTACATGCCTCCCGGAAGGTGAAAAATTTGTCTCGCCCACCAGTGAACCTGTCGGGAGAGCAACCTTAGGTTCAACTCTGGTTTGCTCCAGGGGAGACAAAACCTTGGACTTAATGTCCGTCAGCTCCATGGACAATCCCTGCAACTGCAGAGCCAGCTGGGCTACTGGATCCATGGTAAGCTGGAGATAATTTTTATGGGCCAGTGAAAATGTCACGCTGTCTAATGATATGTACACAATGTCAGTAAACTATTAATACAGGAACAACACTCTATACAACAACTAGTATAGCAACATCAGCATGTAAGTATAGAATAGATTTACCTGACACGATATCTGCTGAACTCAGGGTTAATCTTGAGGACTTGATGAGCTGAAACAGGAAAGAGGTGGACCGGGATCTAACCTGACCCTAAACTGGGGTCCTAACTAATCCCTCACCTTGGAGGTACTGAATATGGTTCAGAGGTCCAAGTCTACCAACCTAACCCTGTCTCCTATCAGACCCTGAACCCTGTAATCAGTCCTAAGAAGGATCCTGACTACCACCAAAGGGATATAGGGCTGATCTTAGCTAAATACACAGATTAGACATATAAGACAGACAGGATAACACTCGCTTGCATACACACTCAAACACCAAAGGAACATAAATGGTCTGGGAAATAAACTCTAACCAAGTTGAGCTTAGAACAACTAAGGAGCTCACAACTAAAGTCTATACAGATTCATTCCTATCTGTGGTCTGCATGAAGGTTTCACTGGCAACTCCCCAAGCAGACAACCAGGAATTTAAAGGAAACCAATCAACAAATAATCAATTGCAGCCGGGAGAAACTGCACCCAGTCCCAGCACCGAGCACAGACAGAATTAACTCCCTAGCTGCCAAACACAAAGAAACAGCAGCTCAGCTGTGAGAAGTCAAAATGTGCAACCGCGACGATCTTCGTGGCAATGCACACATGACATCCCTTTGTCGCTCTGCTTCCCGCTCCCAACGTCTCCACTCTTCCTCCTGACGCCGATTGTAATTCTCCTCCACCAGTTGCTCCATGTCTCCACCACTCCACTGCAGCTTACAGTGTCCGGTTTGCGGCAGCTCTCCTGTCGCCCCCCAGTCCTGGCGGCGCTCCCCTGCGGAGGAAGCAGACGGCTCTAAATCAGATGACAGTCGGGGCTCCGGTACAGGCAGGTAGTGCTCTGGTGCCTGCGCGGCCTCCTCCATGAGGACGGGTGTCGCTTCTTCTGTCTCAGCGACCGGGGCAGACAGTGGGATCTGGGGTGCTGCTGACGGTGCTGCGGTTTTTGCAGGAACGGGTGCCTCCACTGCGACAACGTCAACCGGATCACATTGCAAGGGCTCCTCTACTATAACGGGTGCCTCACCTTCCGGTACAGACACTTCAGGTAAGAGGGATTGGCGCCGCTCTAAGTTTATTTTTAGGGCACGCCAGCTGGCTTCCATCCTGGCGACCTCCTCCCGGTGCCGGGCCAGGCCTCTCAGGGTATCCTCCGCTTCTTGCAGCGTAGGAGGGTTTACAGGCCGGGTGCCCAACGGTGATTCCGTGGCGATCGGGTCGCTTCCGTGGGGGGAGAGCTCTGACTGCTCCATCCCTTCCCACTTCTGCTCGTCGTGTCCATTAGCCATCTCTGCCAAGTCACATGTGTCATATCTGGAGAGGGCCCCTCTTTTGTAGGGAGGCGGGACCTCCTCACACTGAGGAGGATGAGGAGGCGGAACTCCAGAGCTGTGGGGCACGATGTTACATTGCAGTACCATTTACAGTGGGCGGCCATCGTTTTCACGCCACTGAGTGAGTGACACCCACGAAGAGCACGCCCTTCTTCTTCACCAGTGCCTCGTCGTGACGCAGATATGGCGGAAAAATGGCAAATACATTCTCTGATGATTTTAGCAATTCTCAAGCACAAAACCAGTGCAATTCAGGCACACAGGACTCGCTTATAGCGAGCTACAGAATCCTGTTCGTGACGCCCAAGTTGAGTCGCACAGAGCCAGAGGTTTTCGGGGTACTCGGCACCGAGCCCGTCGACTTCTATGGGGTATGTCACGTCTTTACCCGGCAATTGAATTAGAGTCGATTTTACTATGTAGAAGTGTATAAACTATAAATATATGTATATATATATATATATGTCACAATGACATGTATATATTATATATATATATATATATATATGTATTCTATGTGTGTATATTTTGTGTTTACAACGAAAGAAAGGGTTTTTTTTGTTGCAATATTTTGTTCCCATAGACTTACATGGGACTTCCGGTATCGAAATCGGATATCGACGATATTTAGTGCTATCGGCGATACAATTTCGATACGATATTTTTAGATATTGAGCAATATCGCTCAACACTAGTATTGAGCACTTTGAAACCCCAAGTGCTTCACAGAAGTTTATAACTTGAACATGAAAATAAAAAATTATATTTTTTCCACAAAAATAATCTCTTTGCCCCCAAATTTTTAATATTCCAAGGGTAACAGGAGAAATTAGACCACCAAGGTTGTTGAGCAATTTGTCCTGAGTACGCTGATACCCATATGTAGGGGTAAACCACTGTTTGGGTACATCGCAGAGCTCGGAAGGAAAGGCGCACCATTTGACTTTTTCAATGCAGAATTGGCTGGAATTGAGATTGGACGCCATGTCGCATTTGGAGAGCCCCTGAATTGCTTAAACAGTGGAAGCCCCTCAATTCTAATTACAACCCTAACCCCAACAGACCCCTAACCATAATCCCAACCCTAACCATAACCCTAACCACAACCCTAATACCAACAGACCTCTAACCCTAATCCCAACCATAACCCTAACCACAACTCTAACTCAACACACCCTAGCACTAATCCCAACCCCAACCCTAACTCTAACCACACACCTAACCCTAACACACCCCTAACCATAGTCCCAACCCTAACCCTAACTTTAGCCCCAACCCTAACTCTAACTTTAGCCTAACATTAACCCTAAATTTAGCCTACCACTGGCCCTAACTTTAGCCCCAACCCTAACCCTAACTTTAGCCTAACACTAACCCAAACTTTAGCCTCAATCCTAACCCTAACTTTAACCTAACCCTAACTTTAGCCCCAACCCTTACCCTAACTTTAGCCACAACACTAACCCTAACTTTAGCAATAAATCTAATCCTAACTTCAGCACTAACCCTAACCTGCTTTATCTGTTTTTTTAACTTTATAACAAGATCGCTGACTGGCACAGCTGTTGCCAGCAGCACTTGTAAGGCTTGGGTCACACTTGTGAGAAACTCGCAGGAGTCTCGCACCTCAGTACCCGGCACTGCCGCTAACACTGGGTACCGGAGTGTGCGGCAGCACACACCGGTACCAAGTGCCAGCGGCAGGCTGGGTATTGAGGTGCGAGTTTCTCGCAAGTGTGACCCCGGCCTAATACTGTTTCTCCTCTGATCTCTCACTGACAGGAAATCAGAGGAGAAACAGTTTTATGATGAGGCAGATCATCGGGAAAGTTCGTTGCTACAACAAACTTTCCCAGTGATTTGTCTCAATGGCTGTTGTGACGCTGATGTCATCGGGACCTGAAACAATCAGGTCTCGATGAGGTCAGGGGTCACAGGAAGCGTTGTGAACTGGAATCCCCTCGTTATAAGGTACGTGGGGGTCTCGATCAGCACAAAACCGCCGACCGTAGACAAATGTCTGCACTGCACATAGCCCTGCTAGCGCTGACGTTTATCTACCGTTGGTGGTCTTGAAGCAGTTAAAATGTTTGCACATTACCGTATGTTCTTCATCCTTCAAAATAATATAACAATATGTATAATATATCTTACCAAGATATAAAGCAATAAACCACAAGTAATATTAATAATATATACAGACGTGTCCAAGGACAATATTACCAATAATGCCACCATATATGGAACAAATAATACTGTCATAAAATGACTAAATAATAGAATTATCGATTAGAGAATCAATTCAATGCAAATTGAATTTGAGTCAAATTGTATTAGCTAGCAAAATTCAAACAATTTTCAATTTAATTTGCATGAATTGCACAAAAAATGCCTGTCACCTATTTACACATTGCAAAAGATTGCATCAGCCACAGAAGGCTGTCATGATCACAGGCATAACTGCATGGCTTAAAGTCTTAGGGCCTGTGCACACATTGCGGATTTGCCTGCGGATTTTTCCGCGCCGAAACCGCACCTCTTGGCAGAAACCGCAGGCGCGGTTTTGACGCGGTTTTGACGCGGTTTTGATGCGTTTTTGGCGCGGTTTTGACGCGGTTTTTCTCATGCGGTTTTGTATGCGGTTTTTACAGCTAAATAAAGATATGTTGTTTAACAAAAAAAAAAAAAAGATTTGTGATGTCATTTCTTGTCCAACCTCCTCTTTTACATTTGTCCAACCCACACTCCATTACACACACACAGATAGAGATAGGCCGGCGTCACACTTGCGAGTGTGATGCGAGTAAGTCGCACGACTTTTCTCGCATCAACACCCGGCACGACTGCCCGCTCTCGGACCCGAGTGTGCGGCTGCATGTATTTCTATGCAGCCGCACATTAGGGTCCGAGAGCTGGCGGCCGTGCCGGGTGTTGATGCGAGAAAGTCGTGCGACTTACTCGCATCACACTCGCAAGTGTGTCGCCGGCCAGAGATAGATAATAGATACCAGTAGATAGATAGATAGATAGATAGATAAAATGGTACATAAATAGTTAAAGACACACGCGTACACATACACAAAATAACGCAATAGTTAATAAAAAAAAAAAATATAGGAAAAAAAATGGCGTGGGCTCCCGCGCAATTTTCTGCGCCAGAGGGGGAAAGCAGACAGCCGGGGCCAATATTTCTAGCCTGGGAAGGGGTTAACACCCATGGAGCTTCCCAGGCTATGAATATCAGCCCGCAGCTAGCCTTCACTGGCTATTAAAATAGGGGGACCCCCCCCAAAAAAATGACGTGGGGTCCCCCTATAATTTATAGCCAGACAGGCTAGGCAGACAGCTGCAGGCTGATATTCATAGCCTAGGAAGGGGCCATGGATATTGGCGCCCCCCCTGGCTAAAAATACCAGCACCCAGCCGCCCCAGAGTTGGCGCATCTGTACGATGCGCCAATTCCGGCACTTAGCCCCTCTCTTCCCACTCCCCTGTAGCGGTGGGATATGGGGTAATAAGGGTTAATATCACCTTGCTATTGTAAGGTGATATTAAGCCCGGTTAATAATAGAGAGGCGTCAATAAGACGCCTATCCATTATTAATCTTATATTAATAAAGGGTTAAAAAAAACAACACACGCATAAGAATAAATTATTTTAATGAAATAAAACACAACACGGTTTTCATATCTTTATTACACACTCAGATCCAAGCGACGCCCTCGATCTCCTGTAAAAAAACGTAAAAAAATAAAACAACCGTATACTCCCTGTCCGACGCAGTCCAATTAATAACGAGTGTCCCACGACAGTCTCCCCTATAGAACGGTGACATCAGGTGATGCCACTGCTCTGTAGGGCCTCCTAGTGATGCACTAGCAGGAGACAATGGCTCCTGCAGTGCATTACTGAGTTCATTCTCTCACTTTATGGCAATGCTGCGTGGGAATTTTCTCACCCAGCATTGCCGTGAGAGAATGAACTGTAGTGACGTCATTCTCTCCCGGCGGCAGAGCGATACACAGATGGATGGCGTCTGGGAAGAGGTGAGTATGTGCTCAATGTTATTTGTTGTATGTTACTGTATGTTATATGTTCTGTATGTCATGTAATTTTTTTTTTTTTTACATTCAGCAGTGCACATTAGCCGGATGATGGGACTACTACTGTCCCATCATTGGCTAATGTGTCAGTCACTGTCACTGTAGCAGGCATAGCCGGATGGGGCTTGTAGTCCATCCGACGATGCCTGCATACACGGAGACACGCACACCGCCGCACATACACAGCCCCGCACACCAATCGCGCACACAGCCCCGCACACCGATCGCGCACACAGCCCCGCACACCGATCACGCAGACACCGGCACACAATCACCGCCCACACACACAGCGCCTCACACTATACACGCCCACGCACCGCCCACACACATAGCGCCGCACACTATTCACGCCCACGCACCGCCCACACACTTCCCTCCTCCCGAACTGCAGCGGTTTCAGCCGCAGCAAAACCGCAGATCTTTTTCAGATCTGCGGTTTTGCTGCGGAAGTGCCCGACTCAATGCAAGTCAATGGGCGCCGAACCACTGCAGTTCCGCACAAAGAATTGACATGCTGCGGAAAATAAAACGCGGCTAAACCGCGCGTTTTTTTCCGCAGCATGTGCACAGCAGACCTGCGGTTCCCATAGGGATTCATTAGCTGTGCACTTTTCTGCGGGTTGGATGCGTTTCCGCAGCGTTAAAAACGCAGCGGAAACGCATCTAAAACCGCAATGTGTGAACGGGGCCTTATAGTCTAGGTTAAGAGAGACTAGGACAAAAAGGAGAGTTGTCAGCAGTGACAGACTCAGTGGGATTGATCAGTGATGTGGTGTGGCCTGCAGCACTTGAATTACAATTACACATTATTTTTCTTCATTCTTCTTGCAGTTGAAGGCAACGGCAAGACAGCCCAACATTTTTTACAGAAAAAAAAACAGAAATTAATGTCAGGCAGAGACAGTGTGCTTGCTTGTCACAAGTGACTGTACAAAGATTTAAAATTTCTTGTGCAATCCTATTTGTGAAGGGACAATAATTGATTTTCAGAAATACAAAAGAAAATTCTCCAAAAATATTAAGAACTATGATCTACCTCACAAAGTGTGCAAGCTGCAACAATTGTTTTGTACATCTAGTCAGTCAAATTTTATATCCGTACACACCACACCAATACAGTACCCTAATGCAGGTGCTTTCTTCATGTGTAACTACCTAGTGTTTCTTAATATGTATTTTTTTTTTAAAAAAAGGCTGAGTTTTGAAATAAAAAAGAAAACAAGTGTTTAAAAAATGTATACACTTAACTTTGCATATTCCCCCTGGTGTCCTATTTACTATAAAAATAATACTTCTCTTCTATTATCAGTACAGTAAGCATATCTGCATAGTAATAATATTCACTTAAATATTATACCTTATAAATATGATGCCAAACACACAGTAATCTTCAGCCATCTCAGGCAGGAAGGTAAGAATAAAAATTATTCCTGTATTTATTGTTGTTAAAAGAGCATGTTACAGGTAGTGGATACCCCAGTGGATAGTAAAAAATCTGTGCGATGGTGAGGAACCTGCTATCCAGAGGATTTCATGCCTCTATAATAGTAATACCCCCATTCATACCTTCATATGTGAAAAATACCCCGTTCACGTCTCAATGCATTTATTAATAAAGTCCATTTGTGCTTCCTTGTATTTATTAGTAATGCCCCTTTTATGACTCCATTTATGTATTAACCCCTTCACGTCCCAGCCTGTTTTCACCTTCCTGACCAGGCCAAATTTTACAATTCTGACCAATGTCAATTTATGTGGTAAGAACTTTGGAATGCTTCAGTGTATCCCAGTTATTCTGATACTGTTTTTTTCGTGACACATTGTATGTTAGTGGTAAACTTAAGCCAATATTTTTTTGCCTTTATTTGTGAAAATATAGAAATTTTGGCAAACATTTTGCAATTTTTACATTTTTATGCCCTTAAACCAGATAGTTACATCAGACAAAATAGTTAAGAAATAACATTTACCACATGTCTACTTTACATAAGCATAATTTTTAAACATAATTTTTTTTAGTTAACAAGCTAGAAGGATTCAAAGTTGATCAGCAATTCCTCAATATTCCAACATATGTGAGAGAGGCCTATATGACATAAAATACCCAAAAGTGAAACCATTTTAAAAACTCCACTCCTCAAAGTATTCAAAATCACATTTAATAAGTTTATTAACCGTTTAGGTGCTTCACAGTAAAATTAAAATGTTACTTTTTACTTCAAAAATGTTGTTTTTGCCCCTAATTTTTTATTTTCACAAGAGTAAAAGGAGAAAATGGACCCCAAAATATGTTGTGTAATTTCTCCTGAGTATGCCAAAATCCCATATGTGGTGGAAAAAAGGAGCGCCACTTGACTTTTGGAGTGCCTAATTGGCTGGAATCGTTAGCGGAAACAATGGCGCATTTGGAGAGCCCCTGGTGTGTCTAAACAGTGGAAACCCACCACAAATGACCGCATTTTATAAACTACAACCCTCAAGGAATTTATCTAGATGTGTGGTGAGCACCTTGATCCCCCAGGTGCTTTACAGAGTTTTATAATGTTTAGCCGTGAAAATGAAAACATACATTTTTCCTGCAAAATGTTAGTTTTGCCCCCAATTTTTCATTTTCACAGGGGTAACAGGAGAAAGTAGACCATAAAATTTGTTGTGCACTTTCTCCTGACTATGCTGATACCTTATATATGGTGGAAAACTATTGTTTAGGCACACAGCAAGGCTCTTAAGGGAAGTAGCGTCATTTGACTTTTGGAGCGCAAAATTGGTTGGAATCGATAGTGGATGCCATGTCTCATTTGGAGAGCCCCTAATGTGCCTAAACAGTGGAAACTCACAAATGACTCCATTTTCAAAACTACACCTCTCAAGGAACTTATCTAGAGGTGTGGTGTGCACTTTGAACCCACAGGTACTTCATAGAATTTTATTACATTGAGCTGTGAAAATGAAAAATTATATATTTCTTGCAAAAATGTTAATTTTGCATTATATTTTTCATTTTCACAACGGTAACAGGAGAAAATGGATCATACAATTTGTTGTGCAATTTCTCCTGACTATGCTGATACCAGGTATGTGATAGAAAACTACTGTTTGGATGCATGGCAAGGCTCAGAAAGGATGGAGCACCATTTGACTTTTGAAGTGCAAAATTTCCTGGAATCAGTAGCTGATGCCATGTGGCGTTTGTATAGCCCTTGATGTGTCTAAACAGTAGAGACTCTCACAAGTGGCCACATTTTGGAAATTTCACCTCTTGAGGAATTCATCTAGAGGTGTAATGAGCATTTCTAACCCTCAGGCGATTCACAGAATTGTATAACATTGTGTTGATTTGATGGAAAAGAAAAAATTTTTCCAATAAAATTTTGCTTTAGCCTTAAGTTTTTCATTTCCAAAAGAGTTAATAGGAGAAAATGAACCATCCAATTTGTTGTGCAATTTCTGCTGAGTATGACAATACCCCATATATGGTTGGATACTACTTTTGAGGCACAGTGGAAAGCTCACAAATGAAGGAGCCCAATATTAGAGTGCAGATTTTGCTGGATTGGTTTGAGGGCACAATGTCACATTGACATATTCCCTGAAGTTGCCAGAACAGCAGAAACTCCCATAAGTGACCCCATTTTACAAACTACATGTTAGAGTCTGCGGAACGCACCAAATATATGAGGTAGAGAGGTGCGTTCGCAGCCCGGGGTCCACCGTGCAGGCTGAACCTGCTGCTAGTAAAATGGCGCAAGACGCGAACTCTGTTATCCCGCAGAGTCGCCAAAAATAAACACCGCAATGCGCTGTGGCAATATGTGCGAACTCTGTTATTTCACAGAGCCGCTAGAAGGAGTGCCGCAGCGCTATATGGCGATGTGTGCGAACTCACTAAACACAACTGAGTCGCAAAATAAACACGCTAGGGCGCTGTCTAGCGTTGAAAGCGAACCCTGTTACGTCACAGGGCCGCTGAGAAAAAGTTCTGTGTCCTGTCAGGCACCCAGGTACACAGTAAAGTGCTAAGCGAACATAGAACGTGATCATGCGCTAATGTCCTCGCGGGAGTCACCCGCAATCTATGGCGTCTGAACGCCAGGCCCTGAATACGGCAATCAAACTCCTCACCGGTTATGCCGGTAATCTAGGGCATCTAGGACACCGACCCTGACCAGCTAGCATACCAAACTCCTCACCGATTAAGTCGATATTCTAGGGGCTTATTTCAGCCGGGCCCTAACCACACACACTCATGACCACACTGGCGCAAAGCATATAATGGTTGATATTAGCGCATGACGGCCCAACCATGCTACCCTTTTATAGTAACAGCTACAGGACCTGCCAGAAACAAGGACCAATGAAACTTGTTCCAGAACACCAGTAGTCACAGGACCTTCCTGGCAGACCAATAGGAGCTGCTGCAGTACCTGAGCATGTGACCCCTGATCTCCAATGAGAGATCTCACTCTGGGCATGCTCAGAAGGGGAAAACAAGGACTTTGTCCTAAAGACGTCTGCTCGCCGCTAACCAGTACTGGCCACAATAGCAGAGCCTGGAGGAGCAGCAGTAATCCTCTGCACACTGTTAGACTGGGCGAGATGCTGGGACCGACGTCTAAGCTGAGCAGGCTCCACTGCAGACGGAGATGAATGGGAGACCGCAGCGGGACTGGTTCGAGACTCCCCTTGTGCAGCAGCAGGAACTCGAACCCTAACATTACCCCCTCCTAGGGCCCCCCCTTCTTTGGGCCTCGCTGCGCTCAAAGGCTGCGGAGCGTGAACATGCTCGGAAGGCTCCCAGGACCTATCCTCAGGCCCATAACCCCTCCAATCCACCAAATAAAATTTTTTGCCCCAGTACCACCTTGCACCCAACAATGACGTTCACCTCATGATCGTCGGTAGATGAACCCGACGTCCCGGCAGATGACTCAGAAAACCGGGAAATGGCCACGGGTTTCAGGAGGGACACGTGAAAGGTGTCGGTGATACCAAGGCTAGGCGGAAGGGCTAGGCGGTAAACCACCGGGTTCACCTGCTCAAGAACTTTAAAGGGGCCCAAAAAGCGAGGTGCCAACTTGGTGGACTCTACACGTAGCCTGATGTTTCGGGCAGAAAGCCACACTAGGTCACCCGGAGCAAATGTAGGAGCGGGGCGCCGATGGGCATCGGCCGAAGACCTCATCCTCTCTTTGGAGGCCTGAATGGCATCCTGGGTGCGGTCCCAAATGTCCCGTGCCTCCACAGCCCAGTCTGCCACCCTGGAATCGGCGGAAGACACGGGCATGGGCACTGGTACCCGCGGATGCTGACCGTAGTTCAGGAGGAATGGGGTCTGTCCGGTGGAGTCAGCCACAGCATTATTTAGAGCGAACTCAGCCCACGGTAGCAAGGATGCCCAGTCATCCTGCCTGGCAGAGACAAAATGTCGCAAATATGTGACGAAGGTCTGGTTGGCCCTCTCTACCAACTCATTCGTCTCGGGATGGTATGCAGAGGAGAGATTCAACTCAATGCTGAGTAAACGACACAGCTCTCTCCAGAACCGAGACGCAAACTGGGGACCTCGATCACTGACAATTTTGTCTGGCATACCGTGTAGGCGGAAAATATGCCTAATGAACAATGCTGCCAAGGCCCGTGCAGACGGTAACCGTGGTAATGGCACTAAGTGCACCATTTTGGAGAAGTGGTCGGTTATCACCCAGATGATGGTGCAGCCCCGAGACTTGGGTAAGCCCACCACAAAATCCATCCCGACCATCTCCAAGGCCTGTCTGCCACCGGTAAAGGGAAAAGTAGCCCAGCTGGCCGTTGTCGAGGGGACTTATTCTTGGCGCAGGAGACGCACGCCTGAACGTATTCCCTGACGTCACGGACCATATGTGGCCACCAGTATGTCCTCGCCAGCAACTCAGATGTCCTTTTTGCCCCAAAATGTCCACCCACCCTGGACGAATGTGCCCAAGAGAGTACCTCCGGTCGCAAATTGGTGGGCACAAAAGTCTTGCCCGGAGGCACAGACTCAAGCGAAACCGGGTCCACAGTTCTTAGGCTCTCTGTGGGGACAATCAACCGAGGCTCCTCCTCCACCTCCTCAGAGGACACCACGGAGCGAGAAAGCGCATTGGCCCGAATGTTCTTCTCACCGGAGAGGAAATGGAGGGTGAAATGAAACCGGGAGAAGAACAGGGACCATCTGGCCTGACGAGAATTTAGTCGCTGGGCGGTCTGTAAATAGACCAAATTTTTGTGGTCAGTGAAAACTTGAAAGGGAAAGCGAGCCCCCTCCAGGAGATGTCTCCACTCGGAAAAGTCCAACTTCATGGCTAGCAACTCCCTATCCCCAATGGAATAATTCCTCTCCGCTGGTGTGAAGGTCTTGGAAAAGAAGAAATAAGGATGTTTCCGACCTTGAGCATCCTTTTGAAAAAGGACTGCTCCAGCACCAACGGACGAGGCATCGACCTCCAATAAAAAAGGCTTATCAACCTCGGGGCGATGTAAGATGGGAGCGCTAGCAAAATGGGACTTAATTAAAGTAAAGGCCTTGAAGACCTCCTCTGACCACAATTTGGGATTGGCTCCCTTCTTGGTGAGGGCTACCAAGGGAGCTACCAAAGTGGAGAAGTGGGGAATGAATTGGCGATAGTAATTAATGAACCCCATAAAGCGCTGCACTGCTTTAAGAGATTGGGGTTCTTGCCAATCCATCACAGCCTGTAGTTTGGCATGATCCATAGCCAATCCCTGGGCGGAGATGATATAGCCCAGGAAAGGTAAAGACTCCTGCTCAAACATGCATTTCTCCAACTTTGCATAGAGGGAGTTTGCCCGTAACAGGTCGAAGACTTTGCAGACATCCCTCCGGTGAGAGTCAATATCTGGAGAAAAGATAAGAATATCATCCAGATAGACTACTACAGAGGTGGAAAGCATATCCCGGAAGAAATCATTGACAAAGTCTTGGAAAATGGCTGGGGCATTACAGAGCCCGAATGGCATCACCAGATATTCATAATGCCCATCCCTGGTATTAAAAGCCGTCTTCCATTCGTCCCCTTCACGGATGCGAATCAGGTTATAAGCACCACGCAGATCTAATTTAGTAAATACCCTTGCTCCCCGGAGCCTATCAAAGAGCTCAGAGATCAGGGGCAACGTGTACTTATTCTTAACGGTGATGGCGTTAAGACCTCTGTAATCTATACACGGACGTAATTCTCCACTCTTCTTCTGCACGAAGAAGAACCCCGCTCCTGCTGGTGACACCGACTTCCTAATGAACCCTCTTGCCAGATTCTCCTGGATATATTGAGACATAGCCTCCGTCTCAGGAAGAGAGAGGGGATAGACCCTTCCCCGAGGAGGTTCTGCTCCAGGCAAGAGGTCAATAGGACAGTCGTAGGGACGATGGGGCGGCAGAGTCTCCGCAGCCTTTTTAGAGAACACGTCTGCATATGACTGATAACACTTGGGAAGAGGAGAAAGATCTGCGGGTATCTCTGTAGTGGTAACCTGAATGCACTCCCTGACACATCTGTCCTTACATGACTCACTCCAACCCAGTATCCTACCGGAGGTCCACTCAATATGAGGGGAGTGGGAACGGAGCCAGGGTACTCCCAGTAGGATTTTGTCTATTCCCTCGGGAAGGACGAGAAGGGAAATAATTTCCTGATGGGAAGGGGGTACACACAAAGTAAGAGGGACAGTCTGATGTGTAATTGGCGAGGGCAATGTCAACCCATTCACTACCCGGACAGTCACTGGTTTGTCGAGCGCTACCAGATGTATTGCGTAGCGATGAGCAAAGGTGGATGACATGAAATTCCCCTCTGCTCCTGAGTCCACACAAAGCTTGACTGTAAGTGTGGAAGAGTCCACAGTGACTGTCCCTTTAAATGTCATCTTGGAGGAAAATGCCGCTGTCTCTAGTGAACCTCCTCCCAGGGCCACTAGACACGATCGCTTCCCCGATCGCTGTGGACATTTGTTGGCATAGTGTCCTGTCTGCTGACAAAGGTTACAGACCACAGATACTCGGACGACTCGAGACTTAGGTCCTGCACGAGGAACCTCTGTGGCCTTTTGGGATTCGGACGCCAGATCGGGGGATTCGAGAGGTGTGGCAAAGGTGGGAGCCAACCGAATCCTCTGCCTACACTGGTCCCGCTCCAACCTCCGCTCGTGAAAACGGAGGTCGATGCGGGTAGATATGGAGATAAGCTTCTCCAGTGTGGCGGGAATCTCCCTGGTAGCCAAAGCGTCTTTAACATGATCAGCCAGTCCTCGCCAGTAGACTGGAATGAGAACTTTATTCGACCAGTCTAGCTCTGAGGCCAGAGTCCGAAACTGGAGGGAAAACTGACTGACCAAAGACGAACCCTGTGCCAATGCCAGCAGTTGTAGAGCCGTATCGTGGGTGACCTGAGGTCCTAAAAAGACCTTTTTAAGAGCCTCCAGGAAACGAGGAGCACTCCGCACCACACGATCGTCGCGCTCCCACAGCGGCGTTGCCCACTCCAACACTCTGCCCGAGAGTAGAGACAGTACAAAACCCACTTGTGCCCGATCCATGGGGAAACATGCAGCCAGAAGCTCGAGCTGTATAGAGCACTGACTCTCGAATCCCCCACATTGCTTGCTGTCACCAGCAAACTTGTCAGGAAGCGGGAGGTGGGATAATGTAGGGGCAGAGGTGGCAGAGGACAAACTGGCTGCAGCCACGCTAGCAGCCTGAACAGCGACTGCGGTAACATCCACACCTGAGGTTGTGCGCTCAAGAGTTGCCAACCTACCCTCCAGCTGCTGGATGTACTGCGGTAGACGCTGGTCATCCGCCATTTTACTAGCCAGACCCTGGCACTAATATTATGTTAGGGTCTGCGGAACGCACCAAATATATGAGTTAGAGAGGTGCGTTCGCAGCCCGGGGTCCACAGTGCAGGCGGAACCTGCTGCTAGTAAAATGGCGCAAGACGCGAACTCTGTTATCCCGCAGAGTCGTCAAAAATAATTACCGCAATGCGCTGTGGCAATATGTGCAAACTCTGTTATTTCACAGAGCCGCTAGAAGGAGTGCCGCAGCGCTATATGGCGATGTGTGTGAACTCACTAAACACAACTGAGTCGCAAAATAAACACGCTAGGGCGCTGTCTAGCGTTGAAAGCGAACCCTGTTACGTCACAGGGCCGCTGAGAAAAAGTTCTGTGTCCTGTCAGGCACCCAGGTACACAGTAAAGTGCTAAGCGAACATAGAACGTGATCATGCGCTAATGTCCTCGCGGGAGTCACCCGCAATCTATGGCGTCTGAACGCCAGGCCCTGAATACGGCAATCAAACTCCTCACCGGTTATGCTGGTAATGTAGGGCATCTAGGACACCGACCCTGACCAGCTAGCATACCAAACTCCTCACCGATTAAGTCGGTATTGTAGGGGCTTATTTCAGCCGGGCCCTAACCACACACACGCATGACCACACTGGCGCAAAGCATATAATGGTTGATATTAGCGCATGGCGGCCCAGCCATGCTACCCTTTTATAGTAACAGCTACAGGACCTGCCAGAAAAAGGACCAATGAAACTTGTTCCAGAACACCAGTAGTCACAGGACCTTCCTGGCAGACCAATAGGAGCTGCTGCAGTACCTGAGCATGTGACACCTGATCTCCAATGAGAGATTTCACTCTGAGCATGCTCAGAAGGGGAAAACAAGGACTTTGTCCTAAAGACGTCTGCTCGCCGCTAACCAGTACTGGCCACAATAGCAGAGCCTGGAGGAGCAGCAGTAATCCTCTGCACACTGTTAGACTGGGCGAGACGCTGGGACTGACGTCTAAGCTGAGCAGGTTCCACTGCAGATGGAGATGAATGGGGGACCGCAGCGGGACGGTTCGAGACTCCCCTTGTGCAGAAACACGAACCCTAACACTACACTTCTGAATGAATTCATCTAGGGATTCAGGGAGCATATTAACACCACATATGCCTAACAGAATTTTACACCATTGGGCGAGGAAGAAAGAATAATGACATTTTTACCACTAAAATGTTGATTTAGCCATAAGTTTTTCATTTGTATAAGGGGTAATAGGAAACAATGGACCTAATAGTTTGTTGTGCAATTTCTCCTGAGTACACCAATACCCTACATGTAATCAGTTTGTAAGTGCTATGAGCCATGGGAAGAGCCCCTGAGGTACAAGAACAGCAGAACCCCCATAAGTGACCCCATTTTATAAACTACACCTCTCAATGAAATTATCTAAGAGTGCAGTGATAATATTGACACTTTGGGTGTGTCACAGAATTTTATACCATTGGGCAGTGAAGAAAAAATGATTATATTTTTACCACCAAAATTTAGTTTAAGCCCCAGATTTTATATTTTCACATTGGAAAATGGGTAATTTGTCACACAATTTCTGCTGAATTTGGAAATATCCCATATCTGGCTGTACAGTACTGCTTAGCTTCACGCCGAGACTCGAGAGGGAAGGAGCATTATTTGACTATTTGAGAACAAATTATCGTATAATAGTTTGAGGACTCCATATACAGAGCCCCTACATGCCAGAAGAGCAGAATTTCCCCTCAAGTGACCCATTTTGGAAATTACACCTCTCTTGGAATTCATCTACAAGTGCAGTGATGATTTTGACTCCATGTGTGGTTTCCAGAAACAAGCAGCAGTGGTTTTGCTGAGTGAAAATTACAAATCTGCCAGTGTAGTGCCCATAAGTTGTAGTGCCCAGTACATTGTAGTGCTCATACATTGTGCTCAGTTCGTGCTTCTGGAGACATGTACCCCGTAAATTAGGCAGGCTCTCATTGCTACAGAAATGCCAAACACATGGACGCTTAATGTGGTTTAGGCACTCTGGGGCTCAGAAAGGAGGGTCGCATTAGGATTTGGTATCTAAGAATTCTCTGGATTTCTTTTGGGGAGTGAGGAGCCATAGCACATTTCCAGCGTTCACCTTAATACAGCTGTATTAATGCCACGCAGTATAAACAGAATGAGCAAGACTCTGTCAGCTTCACAGAGAGGTAGAGCCAAGTGGTTGAGCTCACTCCGTAACTGACTCGTGCCAATCGCACACACGGCCGAAACAGATGCTGAGTCAAGAGAAAAAACTAAAAAGACGCTAGAAACCCTGTTGACTTCACAGTGGAGCACAGCTCAATTGGTTGGATCTTGCTCTGTAACTCAAAAGTACTAACTGCACACATGTAGGAAACAGATGCTAAGCCAAGCAGGCAGCAAAAATCCTAAGAGGCTAAAACTAAACACACTCATGCAGACAGAGTGGTAACATATCCACTCACACACCAACCATAAATGATACTAGCGCCCGCATGTGCCGCTGAGAGCCTTTTAAACCCAAATTTCTACCCCAAACACTCACACTGACATCGCCCGTGGGCAAATCCGGAGCTGCCACATCACCAGAGCAGCTGACGTCTGACCACCAATAGGAAGACGCCACATCACGGACATGCTCAGTACTGTGATCTCTGGACTTAGACTCCGGTATGTGAGGCTGCACCTGTATAACACTGGTTACCATAGACTTAGCTGGAGGGCCAGCAGTAACCAAAGGTACACCACGAGCCAGAGCAAGACCCCGGGACCGACATCCACACTGAACAGGACTCACAGCGGCTGGACCTGAATGGGGGACCGCAGGGCCAGACAATGCCTGGGATCCATCCTGAGCAGTGGGACAATCCAGGTGCCAAACACTTGCTTTTTTTGTTTATTGAGTTGAAGCTTCTATTGGGAATATTTTACGTAACATTTTGGATCAAGTTTATCCTGCACTCTAAGCTGAGCACTTACTTTGGCATTTCCATCTGAATCTCAGAATGACGTGATTCAGATGAAACCTTTGAAAGATCTATTTGCTATAATGAGGAAACATAGTTACTCTGGACTCCTTCTGGCCTCTGTTCAGCGGTGTCCTTATTTTCAGATCTGCCAAAACTGTCGCCAATTTTATGCATGATAAAAAAGATAGACACTGCCGAATCATAGGAAAGACAGCATTCATAGTGTCTCTATTTCATCATTATAGCGAATCTTCTGTCGTGAGTTCCATCTGAATCATGTACTTCAGTGATTTACACAGAAACCCCCGGGGTTCAGTGCAGAGCGCAGGATAAATGTTTGGTTTTATTTATTTTTATGCCGTTCCTCATGCGGTATAAGTGATTAGACAACTTTATTCTTCAGGTCAGTGCGATTACAGCGATACTAGATTTTTATTGGCGTTTTATGTTTGACTGCTATCACACACTAAAAAATGCTTTTTATTGCAAAAAGCATCGCCATATTTTGAGAACTATAATTTCCCTATATATCTGCCAACAGAGTCATATGAGGGCTTGTTTTTTGTGAGACTAGTAAATGTTTTTATTGGTACAATTTTCGGTCACAAAACTTTTTTGATTACTTTCTATTTTAATTTTTGGGAGGCAGAATGAACAAAATCAATGAAATCAAGAATTGTTTTTTGCTTTTTTGCTGTTCTTTATGTGGTAAAATTGATAAGCAAAAGCACATCATGAAAAACAGTTTTACCAAGTCTGATCAAATGACCAAATGCACTAGCAGGATGCAGCAGGCTCCCATAGATAGAGGCTGGAGAAGCACAGGTGCTTACCACTGATAAGAGCAGCCACCCTATCACAAAAACAGTGATGATGAAGGTGTTAACTGCTTAGTGGGAAAAAAAGCACACAAATGTAAGTTGCTTAGGACATGAATAAAAAATTGATAAGACCGCCTTTTTCTTTGAAAATATGTGTGACCCGGCTATGAAGAATCTGCTGCACTTTCAGAGGTCTTGTATATAAAACTTCAGTTTTATTGAAAATATTAGAAAAAAATATAAAAGAGCACAGTTGTATGCAGTCACAGTTGTATGATAACACATCAGAACCACATACTTTGGATGATATGTCTGCTGATACGAATATACCAGTTGAAGATATCCCAATCCCTTTATTCAGTGACTTACAAAGTATTATGATATTGAGACAACTAAGATCTGAATCTTACCAAAGTACTGGCAGGAAATATAACATTCAAGACCAAAAATAAATTTTATCTGATCCAATCAAAACCACCCATTCTGGATCAATTCCAGGATGCGGTAGAACAAGAACTTACCAGTTTGGACCATGACGAAAAAAACCCTCATACAATCTAAGTAAAAAAGAAAGATTGGCTCTTATGGAGATTAAAAACAACAAAAAAATTATTGTACGTAAAGCTGAGGGAGGGGCCATAATTGTTCTTGATACTGATTTATATCTGAAATGTAATGAGTTTATGTTGCGTAATATTGACATCTATGGTGTTTTATGAAGTGATCCAACTGCATCCTTCCAACAAAATTTATTGATGCTCTTGAGAAAGGGTCTGGAAAATGGGGTTTTATCACAAAAAATCTTTGATTATTTGTATGTTGATACACCTATTATCGCCATTCTCCATTCCCTACCCAAGATACATAAACCAGACTTTCCTCACAAAATAAGACCTATAACATCAGTAATTGGGTCGGTGAATGAAAGATTAGGAGCATGAGTGGATCACATGCTTCAGCCACTTGTAAGAGAGACCCTTGGATATATCAAGGACACCAAAGCTGTCCTACAAGTATTTGACAAATTTATGTGGCATTGTATCCATCAATTTCTTTTGAGGTGGGCATAATAGCTCTAAAATGTTTTCTCTTTAAATACAGCACCTATGAGTCGCATGTGGTAGGATTTATTATTGAATCTGTCAAATTTCTTCTCAATAGAAATTATTTTACATTCAATAACAACTTTTATGTCCAGAAACAAGGTGTAAGCATGGGGGGGAAGTTCTCACCCGCACTTGCTAATATTACCGTGGCCTATTGGGAAGAAACTATATTGTTTTCTCCAGACAATCCTTTTTTGAAAAACATAATTTGGTTTGGGAGATATATTGATGACCTCTTACTGGTGTGGATAGGTGACATAGATGAAGCCAATATGTTCTTCACATTTTTGAATGGCAATCCCTTCAATTTTAAATTTACTCATTGCTTCAATAAATAAAAAAATAAATTTTCTAGATGTCTCCCTCCACACCAGTAGAGGGTCACCAAGAGTCAAAACATTACCATACCTAAAAGAATCTGATACTAATACTATTCTCAAACCAAATTCATGTAATCCAAACATGTTACACAAATATACCTGTGGGAGAACTCATTAGAATTAAAAGAAATTGTTCCAATGATATATTACTAGATGCAGAACTGGACAAAAAATGTGCTGAATTAAGGACCAGAGGATACTCACAAAGCATTTTAAAACAAGCCAGAAATAAGGTAGCAAAATTGAGTAGAGATGATCTCATCAAACAAAAATATAAAAAAAGCAATATTGCTGTGGGTAAGGGTTATATTAATTTCACTACCCAATATAATGTTAACTATGGGTAAATAGTGAATAGAATCAGAAAATACATACCCATGTTACACCAGGATCCACAGCTTAAATAAATTCCAGCAGATAATACTGTCCGGTTTTCTGCCATAAAAGCTCCCACTTTGGGCACAATGATTTCACCCAGTCTCTTTATGAGAGATAATACTAAAGAAACCAATAACTGGTTAAGTCTGAAAGGATTCTTCAAATGTGGCCAAAGAATATGTATAAGCTGCACGCATGCTACGAAATGTAAGGATTTTTCTTCATATCACAATTAAAGACTTCATCAACTGTAATACCAATATCAATACTGTAATATATTTAATAGAATATGCGGAATGCAAGGTTCAATATATTTGTTGCACTATCGGTCCTTTAAAACGTTGAAACAGGAGACATCTCTCTGATTCCACGGGTGAATTGAAAACAAATGATTCAGCCGTTTCGAGACACTTTGCGGTAACTTACAGTGGGAACACTGCCGCATTACGATTCTGCGGCATAGAGAAGGTTAAACGCCCAATTCGAGGTGGTGATTATAGAAGAAAGGTTCTGAATCACAAAACATTCTGGATGTTTAAGTTGGCTACTAGACATCCAGATGGTTTGAATATCAGGAGGAATTTACTCCTACAATATAATTAATATCTTAAAAAATAGCATCGAATTATAAGAACCTGATATTTCACCATTAATTCCAAGAAGAGCATTCCTAGATACCACTCTTTTAGAAATTATATCTCACATGCCCACAAAGTGTGTACGCACTAATTTTATTTTAAGCAAAATAATGTAGATATACCGTTTGGATCTTGGAACCAATATATAATTCAGGTCCCACAAATTGTTTGGACTTTTTGGGAATAATAGATAACTATGATATTTAGGAACCATGGTATAAAACAGGTACTAATTCAGATAGATGGAACATTATTTTGTTTGCAGTCATCAGAAGATAACATGCGTTGCACAAGTGTATTCACGTTTTGATATTTTATTCAATTTCAAAAATAAAAAATTAATATATAATGTGCACATATAATACTATCATATTCCACTAAAGTCTGACTTGCAAATGACACCAGTGCTAATGTTCCATAATTTATTATGCATACTGAATTAATTTGTATTTTCTATGGGAATATCCTGGTATATGAAATGATATACTCTTTGTAACATTATCTATACAACATAATATGACCCCTTGCCATTTTGTTACTATATTCATATGTACATGTTCACATGGAACCTTTTTTACTACTGTAGCTGTATTTTTCTGGTCACAAGGAATGATTCAAATTGAGCAATCATGTGAAACCACGTACATGGGTGCTGGTCATGAAAGTGTTACTCACACAGCTGAAATCCATGCTCTGAACCTAGCCTCTGTATGGACTTGCTCTTTGTAGTTATTTAATGTCTATATGTGTCTTTTCAGTGATACCATGGTTAAGGCCTCTTTGTTACAGGCTGAATGAAACATGTTGGTTCTAGATATCCACTGGTTGATGTGACTGCATACAACTGTGCTCTTTTACAATATTTTCAATAAAACTGAAGTTTTATATACAAGACCTCTGAAAGTGCAGCGGATTCTTCATAGCCAGGTCACACATATTTTCTTGGATTTCGTTGCTGCGACTGCCGAGCCGCAAACCTGACTGATGGAGGGACTCCTTGAGAGAGACGAGGACGGTGAGCTGTCAAAAAATTGTTCTTTTCTCTTGTTAAGCTTTATTCTTTGGGCTCGTACGATTACAGGGATATCTTATTATTTTTTTATGTTTTGGCACTAGTACACAATAAAAAATTTTTTATAGAAAAAAATAATTGTTTTTGCGTTGCTATATTCTGAGAGCCATAATTTTTTTATTTCTCTACTAACAGAGCTGTATGGCAGCTTGTTTTTTGCAGGACAAGATGATGTTTTCAACTATACCATTTTTATTTCCATTTGTCTTCTTTATCACATTTTATTCCACTCTTTGTTTGGTGGTTAAAAGAAAAAGTAGAGTTTTTTTACTTTTTTTTTCATTTAATATTTTATAGTGTTTACTAAAGATGTTAACTAGTGTGACAGTTTTATATCTCAGGTCATTCCAGATGCGTCGATACCAAAAATGTGGGGGGTTTTACATAAATATTAAATATGTATTTATTGGTATAAGATATATATAAATATATATTATTTTTATTTATTTTTTATTAAATATTTTCTACAATTTTTTTTTAACTTTTTTTTACTTCGTCCCTCTATGGGACTTCAACTTTTTACAATCTGATTGCTGGTATAATGCATTGCAATGCTTCATATCTTTCAGTGCTGCACTGACAGAAGCCTCATAGACCATGATCTAAGAATGGTCTAACATGTTTGCCATAGTCTTGTGACCCAGATGTTGTCATGATGACCTCAAGTTACCATGAAAACAATTGGGCCCTCGCCATGACATCACGGTGTGCTGTTCGAATGGGAGAGGGGACCCCCTTCCTCTCCTGTCTTCTAAATGCTGCTTTCACAGAAATACATGCAGCCGCACACTCGGGTCTGAGAGCGGGCGGCCGTGCCGGATGTTGATGCGAGAAAGTCGTGCGACTTACTCGCATCACACTCGCAAGTGTGACGCCGGCCTATCTCCAAATGATGACGATGTGGATACCGTTGAAAGCACTGCATGTCTAGTGATATGGATGGGTCCCATTAACCTCTGGTACCCAATCGAGGTTGCGATCTGTGTGACTCTGATTGATTGTTACACCACTGCACCCGATTACCTAAATGGCTTAGGGTAGGTTCACATCGCATTATGGCAGTCCATTTAATGGACACGTTACAGAGTTACAAATCGGTATGCGTTAGAGATGTCCCGTTATGCTGTGATGGACCCTGGGACGCGGTCTACCGTGTTTGAGGGTCCGTCACGGCTAGCACAGAATGAGCAGATGCGCTAACGTGATCACACACACGTGATCAAAACAAGGCTAGCGTTAGCGCAGTCCGTCTAACGTATCATTTAAACGGACTGCCATAACGCGATGTGAACCTGGCCTTAGGTGTTTTCTCTGATCCTGTTTGTTAGCGCAGAGCTGGCAGCTGTTCTTAAACAAGTTATAGTACGGTATGTGTGGCTTAATCGCCAATCGAATGTACAAATCAGTCAAGGGGCTGTAAAGAGTTAATATACTTTGACCTTATGATTGCCAGATTCCAATAACTTAATCTACCTCAAATTTCTAAATGATTTCTTATATTATATGAAGATCTGAAAACTCTTTCATATAAAGTCCCTTTATAATCTACTACATGAAATACAACGTGCTATAACCCAAAATCAATTATTTATTCACCCTTTTCGTTTAGTGTCATGTATTTTTCATAAAGTAATATTCTTCTTCTTTACCTGACTGAGCTGACTGATTGGCACTGTGTTCGCAATTTAAGCCTTTGATTTCTTTGTCATTCTCACTTACGTACCCTCTTCATCATGATTTTTCCATGTTCTAAGACCTGCTGCAGCTCTTTGATGTACTGTGCAGTGTATAATATTTATTCCGAGCTAGAGATGGGGAGCTGCCGCAACAGCCTGTCTTCTCTGTACTGTCACTGTCTGCTGGGCTTCCTGACTAGACACATTGCAATTCTTCTTACCACCCATGGCATTCAATAAGGATTTTGGCACATACCCTATGTTTGATGTCTTCATGTGCATATCAAAGCATCACAAGGAAGAACAAATGTTATTTAAGGCGCGCTATTCAGCCTCTCTGCGGGCAGTACTGTGGAACAAATGCAAAATACACTGCTTTATAACAAACTTCCATTAGTAAACTTACTCATAATATTACTAACTTCTAATCCTGTGAAAACTAAGCAAATGATACATTGTACTATGGATATAAATACAATCAAACAGAGACTTGGAAGCATAAGGCTATATAACAAACACTTTATTGAAAAATGATTAAAATATGTAAACAACACTTTAAAAATGGGATGTAAGTCCAATAATATCCCAAAGATCATAGTATGCAAAATCACCAAATATTCAGGTCACTAAGTGCTGTGTGCATATCTAATATCTCTACGATGTAGTTCTAGAATATATGTCTATATGTTTCCCAATATACCATATGCCATGCATCTCCGGGGAAAAATCTATATTAGAGTGTACCGGGGCAATTGTGTCACCACCCAAGCGAAACACTATAAGATGTAGATTTCAGCACTAAGTCAAGAGGCAAAGAAAATTACAAACTGGCTACCAGTGCACATATATAGACAGCTACCTGTTGTACGTAGTGATTAAGTATGAGATCGAATGGCTATATGTACTATACCAGATAAATGCACCTAAGAGATTGTACACTAAGAGATTGTACACAAATCATGTCAGCAGTGGTACAGTTTATCTGTGGTGGCACAATTGCCCCGGTACACTCTAATATAGATTTTTCCCTGGTGATGCATGGCATATGGTATATTGGGAAACATATAGACATATATTCTAGAACTACATCGTAGAGATATTAGATATGCACACAGCACTTAGTGACCTGAATATTTTGGTGATTTTGCATACTATGATCTTTGGGATATTATTGGACTTACATCCCATTTTTAAAGTGTTGTTTACATATTTTAATCATTTTTCAATAAAGTGTTTGTTATATAGCCTTATGCTTCCAAGTCTCTGTTTGATTGTATTGATCTTTAGGAAGTGGCATTGTTCTAGGCTCAGATCCCTAGGATATTTTATGGATATAAATATCTGCTCTCCCACTTTGCAATGTATAGCTTGCAATTAAGGAGATGTCCCTAATGTATGTAATGGAAGAAAAATTGTATCTGTATTATCATATTTCTAATGCAGACAGTAGCAATTGCAGCTAATTGACTATAGTCAGGAGTATAAATACAGCAACCATTAATGAGAGTATATAAAGTATTAATCTAGCACCAAACTGGAAGAAAACATCTAATATAAACAGATGTTGAACTAATAGACCCTTTTCCTGGCTTTACAGTAAATTGCAGTTATTGAAGACTACAGATCAAGGAAAAAAACGTGCAGAAAACTGAATATTGTCATGTTCAAGGTTTGCAATACACTTCCAAGCTCACTTGCTGGCTTTCTACTGTGTGCATTATGCTTTTTTTGCAGACTTTATTCCATACAATACTATTCTCATCAATAAGTGCCTTATAGTTATGTACAGGGTCGGACACTGGCATCTTGGGGCCCCTGTGCTAGAATTATGTCTGGGCCTCTCTCCCTGCCTGGCATGCCACTCATGATGAGGACAATTTGGCCATGGCATCCCCCCCGCAGCCTCGGGCTCTGAGAAACAGGCCAGACTGCCCTCATTATCACCGCCCTGCAAGCAGGGGCGTACATAGAGTTCACACAGGACCATAGCAAAAGTTCTATTTGGGCCCCCACACCTCTAAAAATATATATATTCATATTTTCTCCAGTCACCTTCCACGACAGCCACCTGGAGGACGTCTCCCCGCCCTAATGGGGAACAGGAACACACAAGAGGTTAAATTCCCCTTCCTGCACTCTCCAGTTTTTTCCTGTTCTCCAGTGGGGCACGAAGAGGTTCTACAGGAGCTGCCGTGGCCAGCGAGCGGAGCTCCTTAGGAATCTTACCGCCGGGCAGCCGAGATCGTGGAGGTTCGCCTCCTCCTTCTCCGAATAGCTGCTCCCGTCTCCATGAGCCACATGAGACTCGGGACCATTCCCGCCCCTCCCGCGCCTCTGAAAGAGGTAAAGCGGGGCGGTGATGTGCACCAGGGTACCGTACAGCTCCCCGGCTTCCTCCTCCCTCTCCTCACTGCGTCGGATCATGGAGCCCGGGTGACCAGAAGTGACGTCAGACGCGGCACTCCCGGTTTCGCGTCCAGTGTGTTCCAGGCTGGAACGCACGCACTCCAGCCACTTTTCGGCCGAGAGAGGGGCTCGAGTCCTGCGCAGCCAATGGGGGCATTCTCTCACAATCCTCCCCACGGGCCAGGAGGGAGGAGGGGCACGAAATTGAACGCTGCTGCAATCCTTTAAATGCAGGATCAAAGCTGGCTCCAGGTAAGATGCAGTGACTGTACCTCTGTGTGACTGACTGACAGCTTACTATGGACGGTGATAAAACCCCCTCTGCTGCATCTTCGGAGCCCAGCGTTCCCCCTCCTACCGTGAGTAGCAAAATTGGTCCCCGACTGTCCGGGGATGTAAGGGTTACTTAGCATGCCTTATCTCTCTTTCTAGTGAGAAAAGGCTTCGGGCACAAGAAAACCTAGTCATAAATGTGGCATGTGTGGATGCAAGTTATTTTCCTCATATAAGAAAAAACTATGTCAACCTTGCACGGATGACATAATACATGCTGAACAACCCTCCCTGTTTGACAGTATTAAGACCCTCATAAGCAAGAGGTGCAAACCTTTATGGCGGCATTTTCCCTTCCTCCAACGCCACTCACTCCTCTCCCTAAAAAGAGGAAAAGGACCCTGATTGAAACTGACTCTGACCCTGGGGAGATTCACACTTCGGGTTCAGAGGAAATTTGGGAAGATGAGGGCTCCACCTCTACATCCGCACCCAGGCCTGATCATAAAAATTATCACTTCTCCTCGGAGGATTTAGATGAGTTAATTTCCATGGTGAGAAACACCATGGGTGTGGAGGAAGAGGAGGCAAAATTTACAGTACAGGATGAAATGTTTGAGGGGCTAAAACCCAGGGGAAAGAAAGGGTTTCTGGTGCACGAAAACGTGCAAGACCTTATACTCCAGGAATGGAACTTTCCAGAAAAAGGATTGTCCGTACCCTCGGAGCTCAGAAATCGATTTCCTCTGGAGGGAGACAATTCAATGTGGGAGATCCCTAAGGTAGATGTTCAGGTCTCTAAAGCTGCCAAAAAGACCTCTCTTCCCTTTGAGGATGCCTCCCAGTTGAGGGATCCAATGGACCGCAAAATCGAAAGTCACCTGAAAAAATCCTGGGAAGCTTCGACCAACTTATTGAAGGCTAATATAGCTTCTACATGCGTTGCCAGGTCCCTTTCCCTCTGGCTCCGCACTCTAGAGAATCACCTCTTTCAAGGGACCTCTAGAGAAGAGATCCTGGAATCCCTGCCCCTCCTATAAAAAGCCACGGCATTTTTGGCTGATGGCTCGGGGGAATCCGTTAGGGTGTCGGCGAGGTCCTTGGTCCTGCCTAACTCTGCCAGAAGAGCTCTATGGTTAAAATCATGGGGGGGAGATTTAACATCAAAAACTAAACTCTGTGCCATACCCTTCCAGGGACATCATGTCTTTGGACCGGTATTAGACGACATACTGCAGAAGGCATCAGACAAGGGAAAATCACTTCCTGAACAAAAGAGTACCAGAAAGCGATTTTTTTTTCTTTGTCCCCCCGCGAACAACCCTCTCAGAGAGAATTTAGAGGAAAGGGGAAAACCGGCAGGTGGAGCTACCCCAAAGGAGGTAAGGGCAAGAACATTCTTGTCTCTCAAACCCAGCATACTCCAGACAAGCAATGACTCCCCAGTGGGTGGTCGGCTCTCACAGTTTTTAGCCCGTTGGAAGTCGATATCCACAAACAGGTGGATTCTCAATATCATACAGTACGGGTTAAAACTAGAATTCGAGAGCCTACCCCCCTCGGCCCTGAGAATTACATCCCAACGGGACCCAAATCTCCAGAACCTCATGCATCTTCAAGTGCAAGACCTTCTGCGAGAGGAAGTAGTTTCCCCTGTGCCCCAAAAAGAATTAAACAAAGGCCATTATTCCTGTCTTTTCCTTGTAAAGAAACCTTTGGGGAAATACAGACTGATAATAAATCTGATGCCTCTGAACCAATACGTCAGGTACCGACGGTTCAAGATGGAATCGGTCAGATCAGCGATACCTCTAATCGGCAGGAATTGGGTTATGGCTACAATAGACCTGAGGGACGCTTACTATCATGTACAGTCATGGCCAAAAGTTTTGAGAATGACACAAATATTAATTTTTACAAAGTCTACTGCTTCACTTTTTCTAATGGCAATTTGCATATACTCCAGAATGTTATAAAGAGTGATCAGCTTAACAGCAATTACTTGCAAAGTCAATATTTGGCTAGAAAATGAACTTTATCCCCCAAAACACATTTCAACATCATTGCAGCCCTGCCTTAAAAGGACCAGCTAACCTCTTTTCAGTGATTGCTCCATTAACACAGGTGTGGGTGTTGATGAGGACATGGCTGAAGATCAATCTGTCATGATTAAGTAAGAATGACACCACTGGACACTTTAAAAGGAGGCTGGTGCATGGCATCATTGTTTCTCTTCTGTTAACCATGGTTATCTCTAAAGAAACACGTGCAGTCATCATTGCAATGCACAAAAATGGCCTAACAGGGAAGAGTATCGCAGCTAGAAAGATTGCACCTCAGTCAACAATCTATTGCATCATCAAGAACTTCAAGGAGAGAGGTTCCATTGTTGCCAAAAAGGCTTCAGGGCGCCCAAGAAAGACCAGCAAGCGCCAGGACCGTCTCTTAAAAGTGTTTCAGCTGCGGGATCGGGCTACCAGCAGTGCAGAGCTTACTCAGAAATGGCAGCAGGCAGGTGTGAGTGCATCTGCATACACTGTGAGGCGGAGACTCTTGGAGCAAGGCCTGGTCTCAAGGAGGGCAGCAAAGAAGCCACTTCTCTCCAGAAAAAACATCATGGACAGACTGATATTCTGCAAAAGGTACAGGCAGTGGACTGCTGAGGACTGGGGTAAAGTTATTTTCTCTGATGAATCCCCTTTTCGATTGTTTGGGACATCAGAAAAACGCCTCATTCGGAGAAGACAAGGTGAGCGCTACCACCAGTCTTGTCTCATGCCAACTGTTAAGCATCCTGAAACCATTCATGTGTGGGGTTGCTTCTCAGCCAAGGGAATCGGCTCTCTCACAGTCTTGCCTAAAAACACAGCCATGAATAAAGAATGGTACCAGAATGTCCTCCAAGAGCAACTTCTCCCAACCCTCCAAGAGCAGTTTGGCGATCAACAATGCCTTTTCCAGCATGATGGAGCACCTTGCCATAAAGCAAAGGTGATAACTAAATGGCTCAGGGAACAAAACATAGAGATTTTGGGTCCATGGCCTGGAAACTTCCCAGATCTTAATCCCATTGAGAACTTGTGGTCAATCATCAAGAGACGGGTGGACAAACAAAAACCTAAAAATTCTGACAAAATGAAAGCATTGATTGTGCAAGAATGGACTGCTATCAGTCAGGATTTGGTCCAGAAGTTGATTGAGAGCATGCCAGGGAGAATTGCAGAGGTCCTGAAGAAGAAGGGTCAACACTGCAAATATTGACTTGCTGCATTAACTCATTCTAGCTGTCAATATAAGCTTTTGTTACTCATATGTTTGCAATTATATATTTCTGTCTGTGATAAAAACATCTGTCAAACACACATAAAAACCAGAGGGCAGCAGATCATGTGAAAATATAATATTTGTGTCATTCTCAAAACTTTTGGCCATGACTGTACCAATTCATCCAGAGTACAAAAAGTTCCTCAGGTTTGCGATTCTTCACAATCAGAAAATCAGCCATTACCAATTCAATGCCTTTCCATTCGGAGTATCCTCTGCTCCTCGAGTATTTACAAAAATCATGAGGGAAGCTGTCATCTTTATTCGTCTACAGCAAATATGCATCGTCCCATATTTAGACGACCTGCTCATAATCGCGCCATCAGCAACACGACTGAACCATGACGTGGCAAGGACCCTGGAAATTCTCGAGGATCTAGGTTGGATTCCGAATCTACTAAAATCGGACCTCCTCTCTTCTCCAAAGAAGAAGTTCTTGGGGTGCTCCTGGATTCGGAAGAGAGGGCATCCTTTCTTCCCGAAGATCGCCAACAGGAGGTCCGCCAGAAAATCGCCAGGTTCAGGCAACAGAGAATGCCAACCTTAAAGGATGCCATGTCCATACTAGGATCCATGACGTCATGTATCCAGGCGGTTGCCTGGGCTCAGGCACATACGCGGGTCCTTCAATCCCACATTCTGCTTCACGCACAGAAATGTTGGAATACGCTATTAAGAAAAATTCCACTTCCAGAATATGTGATGCTGTCCCTGAAATGGTGGCTGGACAGCAGAAATCTAAGGCGACGAGTGGATTGGGATCAACTTCCCCTGAAAGTGCTCTGCACGGATGCCAGTCAGAGAGGTTGGGGAGCCGTGGTAGAGAACAAGTACTTTCAAGGTCTATGGGGCCTGGATATGAAAACCAGTTCCTCGAACCGGAGAGAATTTAAGGCGGTGGAGGAAGCTCTAGAAGCAGCCTCCGCTCTCATCAAGGATCACCATGTGCCCATTTACTCCGACAATTAGCAACAGTAGCCTACCTTCGTCACCAAGGGGGCACGAAATATGCCGGCCTAAAGCTAATTGCAGCAACAATATTTTCCTTGGCGGAGAAACACCTGCTGTCTATTTCGGCGGTACATCTGAAAGGCGAAGACAACGTCCAGGCGGATTTCTTGAGCAGAAGGGATGTCCAGCCCGGAAAGTAGAGCTTGAACCAAGAGGTCTACCTGTCCCTAACATCGAGATGGGGGAAACCAGAAATAGACTTTTTTGCAAATGCCCACAATACAAAAGTCAAAGCATTTTTCTTTCTCAACCCATCACTCAGAGCTCAGGGGATAGATGCCTTCTCCCATCCATGGAATTTCGAACTAGCCTACGCCTTTCCCTTGCTACCAAAAACACTACAAAATATCCGATCAGATCAGGTAGTGACGATCCTAATGGCCCCATTGTGGCCATGCCGAAGTTGGTACAGCGCTCTGAGGGAGATGGCCCTGGAAGGTCCTGTCCACCAGGGTCAAAGACCGGATCTCCTCCATCAGGGTCCAATACTGTGCCCGAATCCCGGCAATCTAAACCTTTCGGCTTGGCTGTTGAAGCCGACATTCTAAGAGCTAAGGGTCTATCGGATAGTGATCCACACAATGCAGAGAAGTAGAAAACCGGTGACCAACGCCATTTATGGAAAAATATGGAAAAATTTTTATCCTGGTGTCTTCCCAACATTCCAGACCCTTTCAATGCTAACGTGCCTCAAATCCTAGATTTTCTTCAAAGCGGATTTGATATAGGGCTTACCCCAAGTACATTAAGAGTCCAGATTTCGGCTCTAAGTTTCGTCTTTGATCAAAATCTAGCGGAATACCGCTGGATCAAGCGGTTTATGACTTCCACAACCCGGATGCGCCCTAGGAACCATACCAGAGTTCCTCCCTGGGATCTGAATTTAGTTCTTAATAGTCTATCTCAGCTTCCCTTTGAGCCCTTAACTTCTTTATCACTAAAAACCCTAACATTCAAAACTGTCTTCCTTGTAGCGATTACTACAGCCAGACGTGTAGGAGAACTTCAAGCATTATTCATATATTCATACAAGAGCCTTACCTATCTCTCAATGTAGATAGTATTGTGTTACGGTTAGACCCCTCCTTTATGCCTAAAGTAGTCTCGGATTTTCACAAAAACCAGGATATCGTGCTGCCCTCATTCTTCCCAACTCCCTCTAATGCAGAAGAAGCAAATTTTCACACTCTGGATGTGCGCAGAGTGGTCCTCCACTACCTTGAACGTACCAGTGATTGGAGAATCGACCAAAATCTCCTTGTTCAGTTTGCAGGCCGCAATAAAGGGAAGAAAGCGGCCAGAAACACAATTGCAGGCTGGATCAAGCAGACTATCTGTATGGCGTACTCGGCAAGAGACCTTCCTCCTCCTGCCGGGTTAAAAGCACACTCTACGCGATCAGTCGCTACATCATGGGCATTGAGAGGGAACGCTTCATCGGAGCAGATATGTAAGGCCGCTACCTGGTCCTCTGTACACACCTTCACCAGGCATTACAGATTGAACTTTAACAGGGATCTAACATTCGGCAGACGTGTTCCGCAGGCTGTGGTCCCCCCCTAAAGAAATTTATCGTAGGTATAACTCCAGGTGGCTGTCGTGGAAGGTGACTGGAGAAAATAGAATTAGTTCTTACGGTAATTCGGTTTCTAGGAACCATCCACGACAGCACGAATTTCCCTCCCTAAAACGAATGATGATTATGATGGATTCCTGCACTTTGGTGGTAATTAGTCATGCCGATATATCCAGAAAAAAACACTGGAGAGTGCAGGAAGGGGAGGGGTAGTTAACCTCTTGTGTGTTCCTGTTCCCCATTAGGGCGGGGAGACGTCCTCCAGGTGGCTGTCATGGAAGGTTCCTAGAAACCGAATTACCGGTAAGAAATAATTCTATTTTTTTTTTTTTACTGAGATGGAGATATATCCCTCAGAAGGGATCCCATTTACATGCATAAATATGTTTGGCCAGTACAAAACACTGGCACATGACTTATTCCTTCCAAAGACCATACTAAGCACCAGAGGGCAGTCATTATGGGTGGAAGAAAGGGGATTCCGGCAGCAAAACAGGGGTTCTTTACAGTTAGAGCAGTCAGAAAGTGGAGTACCCTACCACAGGAGGTAGTAATGGCAGACACTATAAGGGTATGTTCCCACGGTCAGTAAATGGTGCGGGTTGGACGCTGTGTACATCCTCAGCATCAAGCCAGCAGCGGCCAAATGTTACAGCATAGTGGACGGGGATTCATGAAATCCCATCTCCACTATGCTTCCAGAGATGCCTCCGGCAACCCTGCGGAGACACACATGTCTTGCGTCTTTCCAGACCGCAGCATGTCAATTTATGTAGCGGAGACGCTCTGTCTCCGCTGCATAAATTACCCACAGACTATCATTAGATGCAGTAAAACCGCATTATCTTCTTAGCCAGATGCGTGTTAAGTGCGGGAATGCAGCTTTCTATGCATGTGTGCTAATTTAAATAATGTCTTACCTTCTTTCAGAAGGAAGTTCACTTACACTGCAGTTCTCGCGGCTGCGAGCTGCTACTTTTAGGCCGGCGATGGCCAAAATCCATGGGCTTCACCAGCATGAGAATACTAGGCCGCAGCGGTCTGCTTTTTCCTTGGCTAGTTAACAAAAATAGGAGGACCCCACTCAACTTTTCTTGGAGGGGATCCCATTATTTTTGCTAACCATCCAAGGTAAGCAGATTGCTGTGGCCTAGTATTATCAGGCTGGTAAGGTTCATGGATATTTGATCCTTACCAACCTGAAATACTAGTCCCGGTAGTCTGCTTTACTCTCGATGGTTAACAAATATTGGGGGACCCCATGCCATTTTTTAAAATTATTATTTATTTATTAAAAAGGAGGGTACCTGTCTCTATGCTTTCCTCCACTTCCTGTGTTGTGTACTTCTGGCTGAGTCACAAGATTTACCATTATTTAAATTAGTACACATGCGTAGTAAGCTGCATTCCCGCACATAATACGCATGTGACTAGGAAGATAATGAGGTTTTACGGCATCTAATGACAGTGAATGGGTAAATTATGCAGCGGATCAGTCTACGCTACATAAATTGACATGCTGCTGTCTGGAAAGACTAGCCGCATGTCTGTTTATGCGAGCATCGGTGCACGCATAGTGGGCATGGGATTTCTTGAAATCCCATCCACTGTGCTGTAACAGCTGGATGCTGCGGTTTGGCCGCTGCAGATGTACGCAGCATCCAACCCACAGCGTTCACTGACCGAGGGAACATACCCCAATATATCTGCATCACTTTTTTTTTTTTTTTCCTTCCCAGAAGCCAAATTCAATTAGCTTTAATTCAAGTGGCAAAAAAACGCATGCAATGAAAAAATGCATCAAAAACGCATGTAAGAATTGCATCAAAAATGCAGGTGACCTCAGATGCAGATATTTGGTGCAGAATTCACCTGCGTCAGATCCTGAGCAAATCCTGAGCCATTCCTGATCGTGTGCACACACCTCAACAGCTTTTGAAACAGGGCTGGACGATTTCTTTGATACACATAACATTGTGGGTTATCGTTAAATTTGAGATGAAATGTACAATTGGTGGAGAAAGGTTGAACTTGATGAATACAGGTCTTTTTCAGCCTACATAACTATGCAACTATATTTTTGTGATGCTAGTCACTTAATGTGATGCTAGTCACTTCTTACAGCCAAGCTGTGAGTCAGAGTGGTCAAGGAGTCCAAGGTCAGGAGGGTGCGTTATAAACATAGGGAAGAGACAAAAGCGTAGTCAGGTAGCGTTCCGAGGTCAGAGTACTGGGAGGATAATGGGTCAGAGCTGACGGGGTTAAACAGGTGGATGGTCACAATGAAGTCCAAGCTCAAGGCACAGGAAAGCACAAGTCTCACAGGCTGAATGTACGTTTGGCAGAGGTCTGGGAGACACAGCTCGGTTAAGAAGCATGGCATTAACTGGAATAGTGAACTCATGGAGACAGTTGACGCCTCACAGTCTCAGATTGGATAGTTGAGCTGTCAATCAACACACTGACAGCTCAGCACGCCCCTGTACCAGAATGCATGGACAAGCTGTCAATCAAAGTACTGAAAGCTTCAGCACACCCTATACCAGATTGGACGGCGGAGCTGTCAGTAACTACATCACAGACAAACTGAGGGATGGAACCGTGACATATATCACCGTCAGGATTTGGTTCTGGTGAGCCCAACCATTAATATATCATATTAAATCATATGTCTGGTATCTATATCATCTGGTATCTGATAACTTGATTTATTTGGGAAATAACCCTTTATCCCCAATTCTGATGATAAGAACAGGTCTCTGCAGCTCAACCATGAATGGACTGGAGGTGCACATGTTTGACTTTTTGTTCTATTCATTGTTTATGGAACTGCTGGACATAGCCGAGCGCAGATCTATACATAAAGGCGGGGGTCACACTACCGTATAATACGGACGAGCGCAAGGCGATAAAAAATCGCATTGCGCTCGTCCCCAAAGTTAATCTATGGGGCAGCTCGCATCATCCGATTTTTTTTTTTTTTTTTTTTTATTGGACGTGTTATACGTGCGAGTGAAATCGCAGCATGCTGTGATTGTACTCGTATGTCGGCCGAGAGTCGCCAATGCAAGTCTATGGGTGTGATAAAAAAAACGGATTGCACACGGACCATGCGTGTGAATTGCGATAAATACGCATGCATTGGGCAGGTGACAGGAAATTGCCTCAGCCATGAAATCATGAAGGTTTGCCATGCTAATTAGCCTGGGAACCTCTTGAACCAGGAAGTAGCACGCCTCCACGGAGTCCAGCAAGATGGCAAGACAAATTAATGTGGAGCTCCTCATTGTTCTTGTTCAGGAGACCCTAGAACTTTGGGATGTACGTGATGCACATTACGCAGACCGTTTGCGAAAGATGCATCCTGGAAGCGTATATGCTGGCAAATTTTTCCCAACTATGCGGAAAGTTCACCTGAGGTTCAGCAGGAAATGAGTAAGTGATAACCTTACTGCACCATTGTTGCAAACACGATCCTATATCATCTGCTTGCTAGCCTGCATATTTGGCACTTGTGAAATAGCATGCATTTAAGAAATACATGTCACAATGCTTATACTGTGATCATAATGTCAAACATTTGTTGCATTGTTTTGCAGTGGGTGATGTCACTAGACGCTGGCGGAGCTGCCGTGACCAGTTCGGCAGAGAGCGGCAGAATCGGGCCAGGAGTGGGTCAGAGAGACCCCAAAAGCGAAAATACATTTATTATGATCGCTTGAACTTTCTAGCACCAATTATGGATCTGCATCCGTAAGTTCATGCTTCAACTCAGCACACCTTTGCCTACTTGCCTTATGGTATGATATTAATTTTAATTTTTTTCCATGCTAAATAGAACTGAATCCAATATAACCGAGCGGGAGACCGGCTCGGATTCAGAGGTCCATGTGGAACCAGTTGGTGATGCGGAAGAAGAGGCTGGACCATCTTCCCAACCACTTTCCAGCCAACAACCACCACCACCAGCACGGCCTTCTGCAGGACAGGAGGCACAGGAAGAGGACGACTGTGCACAGAGTAGTAGCCCAACCCTCCGCCTTGATAGCTCGCCACAGGCTGCAGTAGTGTCACGACGGGGACGACGCCGAAGGGAGCTGAACACCACTGGGACCAAACGCCAAGTGGGTACAGGGGTATTAAGCTATCTGTCCCGCACGGCAAATGATGATGGCGAAGAGGCCTATGCCGGAGTCTGGCTCGCTATCTACGCACTATCCCCCGAGAAGTAAGGTTGCGCGCCAGAGGTGCCATTCAAATAGTCATAGATGCTTGCACCCCACCCAATAACCCAAAGCAGATCTTGGCTTCTCTAGAAAGATGGCAACTTTCACGGGCAAACCGTCTCCAAATGCCTGTGCCACCTGATGATAATACAAGACCTGAAAGTGATCCCCCTTCCACACGTAGTCCATCCCCACACCAACCTCAAGGTGTTAGTTAACACCATCCTCAACATGGTCAGATATATCCGCCAACAGTACATCACCAGTATGGCCACTTGACCATACCCAGTGGAGGAGATTGGCCACTGCATGGGTATGGTCGACATAGACATTCTGGTGTGTATCCGCACATGGGCCCTGTCAATACCCTTGATTATGTCCCTCATTACCAAAGTGGACAGTACCACCATGTTGCACCCAAGTACCTTCCATGGTCCTTCATGCCACCTCAGCCACAACTCAGCATCATGGCCAATTGCCGCAACAAAGAAACCAGCCCACTCAGCCTGATACTCCTCCTTCTCCACCACATACATATCAGAATTTGTGAATACTTTTGTTTTTATATTGAGTTTTTATATGGTTTTTTTCCATGTTGTTATGATAATTTTTTTTCTTGAATCTGGGTTTCTGGCCGCCAATAAAGGCCATCATTGCCATATGATGGTAATATGGTATGTTATGCCCTGAAATTGTTGCTACTAAAAAGCACAAACTCAAATTGTGATTGTTGTCATTATTTTATGTGTAGCTGATGCTATCAATGTGTTATTTTAGACATTATATTGCATTTGAAACAAACAGTGCATGTAACATTAGTTTAATGTTAGCATACACAGATACAGAAAATCATAACATAGACAATGCATTCTCTTGCCAAGGAGTATATCCCTCTGGGGAAACAAAATAATTGGTAAACACGTCCCGCACTTTAAGTCCAGATGGTGGGCGACGTGGTTGATGTCCATGCGGAGTTGGGAGCACATTATTTGCATCTACAACATCATAACCCTCATTTGCAAGACAGTCATGTTTTCGGGTAAAATTGTGTAGTACAACACATGCTTTGATTACTTGATTCACATTTTGTTCGCTTATTTGTATTGCAGACTGCAGAACCCGCCATTTGGCTGTGAGTATGCCAAAGGCACACTCGACGAGGCGTCGTGCACGGGATAGGCGGAAATTAAAAATGCGCCACCTGTTGTCCAGGGTTCGCCGTGGATAGGGCCTCATGAGGTTCCTGGTTAGCTGAAATGCCTCATCACCAACCATCACATAAGGCACTGGTTCGACATGAGACCCTGGGAGCTGACGTGGGGGTGGGAGGTCCAACTGATTGCTCCGCATACGCCGACCCATAATTGAGGTATTAAAGACTCTTGAGTCTCCTGTTCTCCCATAGGCCCCAATATCTACTATAGTAAACATGTAAGCACTGTCGACCAGGGCCAACAGAACAACTGAAAAATACTCTTTGTAATTATAGTATTGTGAGCCAGAGTTGGGGGAGTTTACGTACACGAATGTGCTTCCATCTAGTGCCCCTATACAGTTAGGAAACTGGCACGTCTCCTCAAACCCACGGGCTATACACACCCAATCTGCTTGTTTTGGCACAGGCATGACCGAGTTATGCAGTCTTGACCAAATTTCAAGGCAGGTACAGCGGACAATCCCACAAATAGTGGATTTACCGAGTAAAAACTCAAGGTGTAGGGCCACATATGACAGGCCAGTGGACAGAAAGCTAGAGGCAAAAAGAAAAAAAAATATTAAGGCCTAAACACATAACATTTTCTATATTACATCCACCATTAAGGTATATGACATACCGTAAAGTCAGTAGAAGACGCTCCTCCGCGGAAATAGACTTGCGCATCACCGTATCCTTATACGTGATCCCAGGGCGGACCGTCTCGAGAAGAATGTCAAAAGTGGCCAGGCTCATACGACAATATTGATAGAATTTGTCGGGATGGCTGCGTAGTGACGCACCGTAGACAGTGAAAATGTCCTTTTGTCACCCGGCGTCTCACAAGTGGATGAACCCACATTCTTCTCCGCCTCCTCGGATCAAGAATGACAGGGTAAGGCTCCCTGAAACGCTGGGCCAAAACCCAGGGTAAAAGAACCTGCTCTGTGGTGTTAAAGGTGAGCCTGTATGACATGATGCACACAAGTCAGCTAAACAAACACAACAGGAAAGTAGTAGGAAGAGGAGAATTGCTTTTCAGCCAATAAATAGCCTACAACATCAATTCCTAATTTCCGAAATTCATAATCTGCTCATTTTGCATTACTGCGATAAAATAACGCCATACAGACGGCATACGGATGTCACACGTATCCTGACATGCAAGGAAATCGCATCATCGCATTGAAAACGGATTACATACGGATCAACATAAGGAGAACTGTTGTGCAATTATCGCATTACAAAATCGGACCGTTTGTTTAAACGTTCTGTGTGACTCCAGCCTAATGAAGAGAGCAGAGCACAAGCATGCACAACTCTGCTCCATTTAGGACAAGTCTTCAGACACCTGTTCTCAGAATCCCGGGAAGGGGGCAGTGGTTGGATCCTATGGATCGGAGATAACTTGATTATTTGGTGAATAACCCTTTAAATAGCTAGGTTGATGTTCCTATATTTTACAATTACAGTATCATACATGAACCAAAAACAAATATGTACATATATATATACACACACATACTGTACATCCACACATATACACACACTCATATACACAGATAAATACATACACACACCCATAGATAGACACACACATGTATAAACAAACATCCACAGACAGACTTTTGTGGGCCGCTTTAACACATACCACGATTCATGATGCACAGATACGGCAGAGAAGTATAGATATAGTACAATGCCAAAGATTTCACTTACTATTTACATTACATGAGTGATAACTATAGTAAATTCTACAATACCATACAGCAGAGGGGATTCAGGTGATCAAGGGTCCACAGGTTTCAGGCTTTCAGTACCTGTAGTATTAGAGGTAAACGGGATATTGATAAATGTACCCTACCAGTAGAAACTGTCCTCTGCAGTGTACCTTTACAAAAGTCAATTTCCTTCTGTATAGTGCTCCATACAGAATTATGGGCACCACATAGTTCTCCATACAGTAGTAATGGCATCACATAATGCTCCATACAATATAATGGGCCCCATATATTGCTTCATACAGTATGAACCCCATATATTGCTCCATTCAGTATCTTGAGCCCCAAATGTTGCTCCATACAGTATAATGCGCCCCATATAATGCTCGATACAAAATGGACCCAATATAGTGCTCCATGCAGAATGGGCCTCATATAATGCTCCATACAGAATGGTTCCAATATTAATGCTGCATACATAAAAAAAAATTAAAAAATTAAATACTTACCTCTCCCTCTTCCCTCGCTGCTGCAGTCTCCTCAGCATCTTCTGATTCACTGAACTGCTTAGCACAGAGGACACGCTGTAGTGACGTCATCGGGCCCTCTGCCCTTAGATGGCAAAGAGTCACAAGATGTGGAAGAGATCGGACCTGCGGAGGAAGAGGGTGAGATAAGTATGGGGCAGCTGGCACGGGCTCCCCCGATTCACGGGCCCTATAGAATGCTAGTGGTGACGTTTTCAATTTTTGGGTTCTAGTTCTGGGTGAGGGATAATTTTTTGCCCTGAGCTGACATTTTTATTGATACAAATCTCAGATAGATATAATGTTTTGATTGCCTTACTGCATTATTGCAATGTTGCGGCAGCCAAAAAATGTTTTTCTGGTGTTTTGATTTTTTTTTTCTCATTACGCTATTGTGTATTGTTTAATTATTTTTAATGCATCAAAAGGGGGGTGATTTGAACTTTTTACTGTGTTGAATCTTGGGTAAATTGAAGCTGCGATCATCTGATCGATTGTGCTATACATAGCAGTGTATCAGCATTGCTATGTATAGCAGAAATCACAATCTCCTATAAATGCCAACCATGGGTCGGTGAATATAGTTGGACTGTAATGACTGACATGGGGGTTATCAGGAGAACCCCTGCTGTCATGACAACCCATCGGCACCTTGCAATCACGTGACAGAGATGCTGATGGGCTGGATGAAAGACGCTCTGTGTTAAATCCTGATGTGTTAAAGGCACACAATGGCTATTTAAAGAGGTTTTCCTCTACTTTTATATTGATGACCTATCTTTAAGTTTAATGTTTGTGCACTCCTCCCATTTGGCACAGGTGACTTTAAACTAGCAGGAGACTGCAAAGAAAGGGGTCTAGCCTATTTCTGTTCTCACTGGAGAGCTTGAAGAAGGTGAGTTTCAAGGCTCCTTTCATTTGGTGTTGGTGTTGTGTGGCATCCACTGTTGCTGTGGTTCTGTGCTGGTGGGTGGTGTCGTTTGGAGTCATGGGGGACTCAGTCTTGCAGCACGGGCGCTGTGAGGCACCAGGCCGTCCGTCCTGCAGATACATAGTCGCTGCGGCTGTGGTCGGCGCACGACTCTGCTCCGTTAGGGCAATAGGGACCCACTAAGAGGTTTGCCGTGACGTGGCAGTGGACTTCATACAGTCTGATCAGACTAAGAACCTCATGTTCAGTTATGTATATTTTTGCCTAGCAGCATTAGGTCAATGTATGATTTTTTGGGGGCTGTCCATGCTCTTTTCAGCATATCACTTACTAAGCTGCTCATTCTAATTGCAGTGGCTGCTGCAAGGTACTGCACATCCGCCTCCCATAACAACTGATTGGCAGGGGTGCCAGGTGTCGGACCCCAGAAGATCAGACATTGATGACGTATCCTAAGAATAGATTATCAATGTAAACGTAGTGGACAATATTTTTAAACCATATATATTAAAGCAATGATAGTCCACAGCACCTTATTGAAAAAATGGTTTTAAACCAATCATCATGTGCAGGTAAAAAATTGGGCTTGGTGGGCAAGCCTGCATGAAATCCAGGGACATGATCTGTGACGTAAATTTACATCAAAGGTCGTGAAGGGGTTAAATGAGTGCAATTGACAATGTTAAAGTCATCCAGTGCCTGAGTACCGGTCTCTTTACACAGGCTGGCAAAGAATTATGGGAGCAGAACGATCACGAATAGAACATTCTGTCCATCCATATATATCATGTAATCGGAAGGACAACTCCTGTTTACATCGAGCAATGTGCAGCTGAGAACAATAGTCCTGATATATTAAGACTGTTGTTGTTTGCACCTAATTCACACTGGTTTGGATGTGCCAGTCAGTTTTCTTTTACTTCTATGTTAGCTTACTGACCGAGCACTCCGCCCATCACCATGTGGTGATTTTAATTATAGCAGGTTCCTGCTCACCCAGAGAAGGCAAGCTTTACTGACAGAGGTGTCCACATTCACCAGGAATTCAGATATCAGCCTAATAGAGGTATGTTCACATAGACAGGGACCCATACGTTCTGAGACCACCTTGACGTTGGTGTATGGGCAGGCATTATTTGGCCAAATTTTGTGCAAAGCGTCTCATTCATTTTTTTCTAATATTCAAAAGCCATATTGCTATTCAGGTTTCATATTTCACATTGACTTGCTTTGGCACGATAGAGTGCAACCTTTTTTTGTATATTGTCTATGGAGGTAGCTGCTCCTGGTTTGCACCTAATTCACACTGGTTTGGATGTGCCAGTCAGTTTTCTTTTACTTCTATGTTAGCTTACTGACCGAGCACTCCGCCCATCACCATGTGGTGATTTTAATTATAGCAGGTTCCTGCTCACCCAGAGAAGGCAAGCTTTACTGACAGAGGTGTCCACATTCACCCAGGAATTCAGATATCAGCCTAATAGAGGTATGTTCACATAGACAGGGACCCATACGTTCTGAGACCACCTTGACGTTGGTGTATGGGCAGGCATTATTTGGCCAAATTTTGTGCAAAGCGTCTCATTCATTTTTTTCTAATATTCAAAAGCCATATTGCTATTCAGGTTTCATATTTCACATTGACTTGCTTTGGCACGATAGAGTGCAACCTTTTTTTGTATATTGTCTATGGAGGTAGCTGCTCCTGGTTTGCACCTAATTCACACTGGTTTGGATGTGCCAGTCAGTTTTCTTTTACTTCTATGTTAGCTTACTGACCGAGCACTCCGCCCATCACCATGTGGTGATTTTAATTATAGCAGGTTCCTGCTCACCCAGAGAAGGCAAGCTTTACTGACAGAGGTGTCCACATTCACCCAGGAATTCAGATATCAGCCTAATAGAGGTATGTTCACATAGACAGGGACCCATACGTTCTGAGACCACCTTGACGTTGGTGTATGGGCAGGCATTATTTGGCCAAATTTTGTGCAAAGCGTCTCATTCATTTTTTTCTAATATTCAAAAGCCATATTGCTATTCAGGTTTCATATTTCACATTGACTTGCTTTGGCACGATAGAGTGCAACCTTTTTTTGTATATTGTCTATGGAGGTAGCTGCTCCTGGTTTGCACCTAATTCACACTGGTTTGGATGTGCCAGTCAGTTTTCTTTTACTTCTATGTTAGCTTACTGACCGAGCACTCCGCCCATCACCATGTGGTGATTTTAATTATAGCAGGTTCCTGCTCACCCAGAGAAGGCAAGCTTTACTGACAGAGGTGTCCACATTCACCAGGAATTCAGATATCAGCCTAATAGAGGTATGTTCACATAGACAGGGACCCATACGTTCTGAGACCACCTTGACGTTGGTGTATGGGCAGGCATTATTTGGCCAAATTTTGTGCAAAGCGTCTCATTCATTTTTTTCTAATATTCAAAAGCCATATTGCTATTCAGGTTTCATATTTCACATTGACTTGCTTTGGCACGATAGAGTGCAACCTTTTTTTGTATATTGTCTATGGAGGTAGCTGCTCCTGGTTTGCACCTAATTCACACTGGTTTGGATGTGCCAGTCAGTTTTCTTTTACTTCTATGTTAGCTTACTGACCGAGCACTCCGCCCATCACCATGTGGTGATTTTAATTATAGCAGGTTCCTGCTCACCCAGAGAAGGCAAGCTTTACTGACAGAGGTGTCCACATTCACCCAGGAATTCAGATATCAGCCTAATAGAGGTATGTTCACATAGACAGGGACCCATACGTTCTGAGACCACCTTGACGTTGGTGTATGGGCAGGCATTATTTGGCCAAATTTTGTGCAAAGCGTCTCATTCATTTTTTTCTAATATTCAAAAGCCATATTGCTATTCAGGTTTCATATTTCACATTGACTTGCTTTGGCACGATAGAGTGCAACCTTTTTTTGTATATTGTCTATGGAGGTAGCTGCTCCTGGTTTGCACCTAATTCACACTGGTTTGGATGTGCCAGTCAGTTTTCTTTTACTTCTATGTTAGCTTACTGACCGAGCACTCCGCCCATCACCATGTGGTGATTTTAATTATAGCAGGTTCCTGCTCACCCAGAGAAGGCAAGCTTTACTGACAGAGGTGTCCACATTCACCCAGGAATTCAGATATCAGCCTAATAGAGGTATGTTCACATAGACAGGGACCCATACGTTCTGAGACCACCTTGACGTTGGTGTATGGGCAGGCATTATTTGGCCAAATTTTGTGCAAAGCGTCTCATTCATTTTTTTCTAATATTCAAAAGCCATATTGCTATTCAGGTTTCATATTTCACATTGACTTGCTTTGGCACGATAGAGTGCAACCTTTTTTTGTATATTGTCTATGGAGGTAGCTGCTCCTGGTTTGCACCTAATTCACACTGGTTTGGATGTGCCAGTCAGTTTTCTTTTACTTCTATGTTAGCTTACTGACCGAGCACTCCGCCCATCACCATGTGGTGATTTTAATTATAGCAGGTTCCTGCTCACCCAGAGAAGGCAAGCTTTACTGACAGAGGTGTCCACATTCACCCAGGAATTCAGATATCAGCCTAATAGAGGTATGTTCACATAGACAGGGACCCATTACGTTCTGAGACCACCTTGACGTTGGTGTATGGGCAGGCATTATTTGGCCAAATTTTGTGCAAAGCGTCTCATTCATTTTTTTCTAATATTCAAAAGCCATATTGCTATTCAGGTTTCATATTTCACATTGACTTGCTTTGGCACGATAGAGTGCAACCTTTTTTTGTATATTGTCTATGGAGGTAGCTGCTCCTGGTTTGCACCTAATTCACACTGGTTTGGATGTGCCAGTCAGTTTTCTTTTACTTCTATGTTAGCTTACTGACCGAGCACTCCGCCCATCACCATGTGGTGATTTTAATTATAGCAGGTTCCTGCTCACCCAGAGAAGGCAAGCTTTACTGACAGAGGTGTCCACATTCACCCAGGAATTCAGATATCAGCCTAATAGAGGTATGTTCACATAGACAGGGACCCATACGTTCTGAGACCACCTTGACGTTGGTGTATGGGCAGGCATTATTTGGCCAAATTTTGTGCAAAGCGTCTCATTCATTTTTTTCTAATATTCAAAAGCCATATTGCTATTCAGGTTTCATATTTCACATTGACTTGCTTTGGCACGATAGAGTGCAACCTTTTTTTGTATATTGTCTATGGAGGTAGCTGCTCCTGGTTTGCACCTAATTCACACTGGTTTGGATGTGCCAGTCAGTTTTCTTTTACTTCTATGTTAGCTTACTGACCGAGCACTCCGCCCATCACCATGTGGTGATTTTAATTATAGCAGGTTCCTGCTCACCCAGAGAAGGCAAGCTTTACTGACAGAGGTGTCCACATTCACCCAGGAATTCAGATATCAGCCTAATAGAGGTATGTTCACATAGACAGGGACCCATACGTTCTGAGACCACCTTGACGTTGGTGTATGGGCAGGCATTATTTGGCCAAATTTTGTGCAAAGCGTCTCATTCATTTTTTTCTAATATTCAAAAGCCATATTGCTATTCAGGTTTCATATTTCACATTGACTTGCTTTGGCACGATAGAGTGCAACCTTTTTTTTTTTGTATATTGTCTATGGAGGTAGCTGCTCCTGGTTTGCACCTAATTCACACTGGTTTGGATGTGCCAGTCAGTTTTCTTTTATATCTTAATGAATGCAACTGCTGGATTAAGATGCAAATAAATTCATTAAAATGCACGCACCAACAAAAACAATCCAATCACCTAATAAATGAGCACAATTTTGCTTATACATTGGGTGATTGCTTCCAGGTTTACACTTACAAGCTATCATATTTATAAAAGTGGTTGCTACACACATACACTCTGAATGTGACACACCAAGCACGCACATCAGTATATAATACAACCATACTTCATGTTAAACACACATGTATTTATACATAGCATACATGTACACATCTATATACAAACAGCACATACACACTCAAATACATACACGCAGCACATAAACACACATGTACAGTATATACACAGCACATGCAAAATCTGTATACTCAGAGCACGTGCACAAAAACATTTATGAACACAGAACACATGCATGTACACATGTATATAAACACAACACAAATGCACACATATATACACACACAACACATATGTATATACACAGCACATAAATATATGTATATAAACAGCACATGACGCGCACCACATGTGTGTACCAGGGCTATGGGGTACTCGCACCGAGCCCATAGAGATCTATGGGGAATGTCACTGGCAGCAGGACTCGGTCCGTGGCCCTGGGCGGTCATGCAATGGGGGATTATTTACAGGGGATTTTAGAATAATAGTTTGTGACGCCACCTGTGGTTTCTGATCAATAAGACCAGCGCTGCAGGGTAGATCTCTGAGAAGATGTTAATGGCAGCTAGATGTTAAGTCCCCCACAGGTGGGACTGTTCCCTCGAAGTCTATGGTGGTGCAGGGTGCAGGCAAATAAGCAGTCACACACAATTCAGTCTCTTTCCATACCTTTACTGATGGTTTCTGGCAGGTATATCCGGGAAGCTGGTCAGGTTGGAGAATGCACATTCGGGAATTGCTGAGCAGGTTAAGGGCCTCCTTTCTCCTTGTAATGTATGTGAGTACAAACTTGCATAAAGTCAAGTGCAACTCTTTCTGTAGCAACTACGCCCGGCCAACATTTTTTCGAAAGACCACGGCCACTAATGCCCTGTTGCATTTTTCTTCATCTCATCTACCTAAACTTAAAAGTTCAATACCAATCGGCCAATTCCTGCGTGCATGCAGAATATGTTCTGATAATCTGACATTCAACAAACAGGCACGTGATTTGGCAAACCGTTTTAGAGACAGAGACTATCCCAAAAGGGACATTACCAGGGGGTACACTCGTGCACTAAACTCCAATAGATCTACCCTTCTGACCCAAATCCCTAAAAAGAAGAACATTATTCAGGATAGTTCTGAACCAAGATTTGTCACTAATTTTAACTGTAATTGGTCAAAAATTAAAGATATTTTGGACAAACACTGGTCGGTGTTATTGACAGACAAAATCTTGAGCCAACAACTATCCTCTCGACCGTCTATCTCTTGGCGTAGATCACGCAATTTAGGGGACATCCTTTGCAATAGCCATTATGTACCACCTAAAAACAATCCATTTGCGATTACTAGCAAAGGTGCCCCCTGGGGTAGCTTTCCATGCGGTAACTGTTCCGCATGCCAATTTATCCCAAGAACAAAAGAATTTTTCAACTCTGCCAGAGATAAAAAATATAAAATAGTACACCACATCACGTGTAATACTGAGGGTGTAGTATATCATGCTAGTTGCCCTTGCAACTTCATTTACATTGGCATGACCACAAGGTCCCTGAAGGTACGTGTACAAGAACACGTCAGAGATATAAGAAAGGCAACCAACTGTACTGATTTTGAATCCCTCAAGACTATCCCCAAACATTTTGCAGAAGCTCACGAGGGAAACCCTAGAGGTTTTTCTGTGTGCGGTATTGACCGTGTCTATATGGGCATTCGAGGCGGCAACCTAAAGAAAAAACTTTTACAAAAAGAGACACGGTGGATTGTCACACTCGATACCCTTATGCCAAAAGGTCTCAATGAAGCCATCAGTTTCAAGTCCTTCCTTTAATTTTAATTTTATATTATAGGGTGTATGTTTTTCATGTTAATAGGTTTTTCCCTTTATTATTTTTATTTTTCTATGTTTACTAATGTTCATTTTCTCCTTATTCAGTTACTTACCTGAGTCTTTCAGTCCATAATCTTGCTTCATCGGTTTCATTCACCTGCGTATTAAGAGACTACTATCAAGCCCACAATCATATTCTGGATAGAATTACTGCTATCAACATTACCCATTTGATCAGAGTATTATTTTCGATGACCTGTGACCTTATTCTGTTATGATAATACTTATCTACTTTTGACATCTTATTATGGGTCATTATATGAGATTGGTATATCTATTGATATCTAATATGTTCATATATTTTGGCCTATAGGCCATCATCCAATGTTTATGGTCTACCTATTTTTGTACTATGTATTCCTCTAAATATATGGGCTTTTGAATTATCAGTATATGCATAATTTTGATAGCTATACATCACTATTATACATTCTTTTTTTAATATGTCGAATTATTAGCATTACTATTTTTGGTTCACGATCTATGTTACATTTCATCATTATTATGCTTATTGTTCTTATTTTTAAGAATTGTGATGGACTTGATATATTTGGCAGATTATGTGCCGTTGTCATTATAGTAGTTGTAGCATCGATCCCCCTTTCTTCTTTTATCCGTCACACACAATGACTTACCTAATACACCTCACTTCAGCCTTATTTATCACGTCATTTGACGCGACACTCTACCACACTGCTCTGCGCAGACGCGGCCCGCGCGTGCGCTGTGCCGATCCATGACGCGGCTGGCTGGGGGCGTTGCCGTGACGATGGAACTGATGACGCACGTCCTCTCTTCCATCGTTCGCGGTGCGCGCCGGCCTGCCTCGCTGTGGAACCGCACATCACGCCGGGCACCGCGCCGATTCGCCCGTGACTGATTGATCTCAGGTATATAACTCCCAGCCCTACCCTCTATATCTACGCCTCCTGACGAAGCCCTTGGCGGTGAAACGCGCGTCGAGGCCCCGGTGCGTCCTCCCAGCTCCACAGTCCGAGGCATCACTATGTCTCAAGGTAATTTACCTAGATAAACTATTCATGTGTGTGCCCCCATAACGGATTCATAGCATGCAGGCTATTTATTTGCCTACTGTTCCTTTTGATCAATGGCCATTTAAATGTATGCACTTTGCATTGCAGTACACATTTATTCTTACATGATCTGGGTACTGATTCCAAACAATGTTTATTTATATTATCGTGTACCAACCGGCCACTGACTTTTTCTGATTTCTTCATCTAAGACTTGCCATGTTTTCCTGATATTTAAACCTAGCTGTGAGACGTTCAGTTTCTCCATGTGCTGTTTTTCTAACCTTCAGCACACAATTTCTTCAGCTTCTCCCCTTTGCACTGTGTTTGTCCATTGTATTGAATTTTTGTGTTACTATTATATATAATAAAATTTGTATTTTTGTACGATATCCCTCTTTCGCTTTTATTATATAATTATATACTATTTATGCCATATTAAGGTCTAATATTATATTTTAGCATTCTAAGTACAGCACAAATGCTTTTTTCTCCTCTTTTTGGTTTTTCTTATGGGCTGAGGGATTAGTCCCGCTAGCCACGGTGACATTTTTGTAGGTTTATAATATTTAATCATTTATTGTGTCTATAGACTCCCTTATAGGGTTCATGGATTTTAAGAAAAGAGACAAAGCCTGGGTTAATCAACTCGGGACGGTTTTTGGTGAGAGACAGCCGAATGAAAGAGAAACGCATGATGTTAAGGACTTGAAACTGAAAATTAGAGAACTTTTTAAAAAAAGAACTAAAACTTGGTGGAATAAGGCCACATTAGAAAACTATCTACAGAAAGACATTTTGCCCAGGGGATTGCGTATTCAGCTCTTTCCTACTCTAGATATAGAAGATCTTTCCTTTACCAATAAATGGGAAGAAACTCTAACTAAATGCTCCCGCACCCTGTTAGAATTACTAATTGGTGCTGATAAAAGAACTTTGGAAAATATTGAAAAAGAAATAGATACTATACGTATCAAAATCCAAGAGGCACTCACCAGTGATGAGTTAAAAAAATTTGATCTATCACTTGAAGAAGATCTATCTAAGTGGGAGTTAGAAATTCAAAACAAAACTAAGAAATATTTGCGTGACCTAGACGACTATCAACAAAAACGTGTATATCGTTGGCGCAATAAACAACGATCTAGTCAGTTTAGATCCCATTCTATATCTAGTGTCTCTAGTGCATCCGAAGGAACATGTGGCGATCATTTTTTAGACATCAAATCAGGCTCAACAGGAAACCAAGGAATGAGTCACAATACATCTCAACATCTACATACGCCAATAGTCAAGAGGAAAAAACACTCCTACAACATGAGAGACAAAAGAACAAAGAGGTTCTAAAGGTAATTAACCTTTCATCACACACCTTGTCTCCACCCCAAATTGATGTATTATCAAAAGGTCTTTCATTTTCACCAGTGGAGGGCTCTGACTATTTCACTCTAGTCAAAGATTTAGAATTATTTGCTTGTAAGATCGTTCTTAAAAGATATTTTTCTATTAATGATCCTCCCATGTCTGAAACCGAACTTCAGGCTTTGAATGACCTGGAATCTCTGGCAGCTGAAAACACACAAACATGGGATTCCTCTACCCTGTACATTTGCACCGTAGGTCAGAGGTATTTCCCCCTTGTCTGCCTGCCCACAGGTCGAGATTTTTGTTCGTTTAGTAAAAGAAGACATGAGCAAACTTAATCCATATATATCTCAAGACAATTTACCATCTTCTCTAAGAGCAGCCATTAAATCATTGAAAGATATAAAAGATGTGATTATCAAAAGAGCAGATAAGGGGGGCAATGTAGTTGTATGGCCAGTACAAATGTATGAAGCGAAGCATTCAAACAACTATATAAACGGGATAATTATCGTAAATTAGACTCACTCCCATCGATCTCATTTAAAGAAGAACTTATGTACCTCTTGGATAGAGGTTTTGAATCTAATGCCATCTCATTTAAAATGAAAGAAGCTCTACTTCCTGATTCCCCTATTGTTCCAACTTTTTATTTGCTTCCCAAAGTTCACAAAGACCCCCTCTGCCCACCAGGCAGGCCCATTGTCTCGGGGATGGGGGGTCTTTGTGAACCAGCATGCAAATTCATTGACTTCTACCTTAAGAAATGTGTTGAAACCCTCCCTTCTTTTGTCAAAGACACAACCGACGTACTTAAACGGCTTGATGGCCTAAAGGGTATGCCACACTAAACAATATCGCTAACGAGATCGCTAAAAAACATCACTATTTAGCGATCCCGTTAGCGATATTGTTCAGTGCGGCAGCTTCCAGCGACGAGCTTCCTGCTGTGATCTCGCTCGTCGCTGGAATCGTTCCGGACCCTATTTCATCGCTGGCGCTCCCGCTGGGTAAGTATCTTATCGCTGTGTGGCACCTTTTCTTAGCGATTTAGCGGTACTTTTGTACCGCTAAAGTCGTTAAGAAGATCGCTAACGGCGATAGCGTCGTTAACTATATCGCTAAATGTGGCCGCATTTAGCGATATAGAAACGATCCCGCTAGCGATCTCATTAGTATGCAGCGCTAACGAGATCGCTAGCGGGATTGTTTAGTGTGGCAGTACCTTGTGATATGTGGCTAGTCACCTGTGACGTGGAGTCCCTGTATACGTCTATTGATCACAGCCATGGGATGCGAGCTGCCAAATTCTTTTTGAGTATGACCAACTTTGAACCATCATTGATAGACTTTATTCTTGACCTTTTGTTTTTCATACTTACTCATAACTACTTTGTGTTCAAGGACCGCCCCTTCCTACAGCTCCAGGGCACGGCCATGGGGGCAGCCTGTGCGCCCTCTTACGCCAATTTGTTCCTGGGGCTGTGGGAGAGGGATACGGTCCTTGACACACCTGGTCATGGCTCTGTCATCTCATGGCTACGGTATATAGATGACGTATTTTTCATCTGGCAGGGCTCCACGTCCCAACTTGACTCTTTCCTTGGTCACTTGAATATCAATGAATTGAATATCAAACTGACCTGGAAATATAGTCAGATTTCCATTGACTTCCTAGATATTAACATCTCTAAACAGACTGACGGGACAATCGGCACTGACATTTTTCGAAAGACCACGGCCACTAATGCCCTGTTGCATTTTTCTTCATCTCATCTACCTAAACTTAAAAGTTCAATACCAATCGGCCAATTCCTGCGTGCACGCAGAATATGTTCTGATAATCTGACATTCAACAAACAGGCACGTGATTTGGCAAACCGTTTTAGAGACAGAGACTATCCCAAAAGGGACATTACCAGGGGGTACACTCGTGCACTAAACTCCAATAGATCTACCCTTCTGACCCAAATCCCTAAAAAGAAGAACATTATTCAGGATAGTTCTGAACCAAGATTTGTCACTAATTTTAACTGTAATTGGTCAAAAATTAAAGATATTTTGGACAAACACTGGTCGGTGTTATTGACAGACAAAATCTTGAGCCAACAACTATCCTCTCGACCGTCTATCTCTTGGCGTAGATCACGCAATTTAGGGGACATCCTTTGCAATAGCCATTATGTACCACCTAAAAACAATCCATTTGCGATTACTAGCAAAGGTCCCCCCTGGGGTAGCTTTCCATGCGGTAACTGTTCCGCATGCCAATTTATCCCAAGAACAAAAGAATTTTTCAACTCTGCCAGAGATAAAAAATATAAAATAGTACACCACATCACGTGTAATACTGAGGGTGTAGTATATCATGCTAGTTGCCCTTGCAACTTCATTTACATTGGCATGACCACAAGGTCCCTGAAGGTACGTGTACAAGAACACGTCAGAGATATAAGAAAGGCAACCAACTGTACTGATTTTGAATCCCTCAAGACTATCCCCAAACATTTTGCAGAAGCTCACGAGGGCAACCCTAGAGGTTTTTCTGTGTGCGGTATTGACCGTGTCTATATGGGCATTCGAGGCGGCAACCTAAAGAAAAAACTTTTACAAAAAGAGACACGGTGGATTGTCACACTCGATGCCCTTATGCCAAAAGGCCTCAATGAAGCCATCAGTTTCAAGTCCTTCCTTTAATTTTAATTTTATATTATAGGGTGTATGTTTTTCATGTTAATAGGTTTTTCCCTTTATTATTTTTATTTTTCTATGTTTACTAATGTTCATTTTCTCCTTATTCAGTTACTTACCTGAGTCTTTCAGTCCATAATCTTGCTTCATTGGTTTCATTCACCTGCGTATTAAGAGACTACTATCAAGCCCAAAATCATATTCTGGATAGAATTACTGCTATCAACATTACCCATTTGATCAGAGTATTATTTTCGATGACCTTATTCTGTTATGATAATACTTATCTACTTTTGACATCTTATTATGGGTCATTATATGAGATTGGTATATCTATTGATATCTAATATGTTCATATATTTTGGCCTATAGGCCATCATCCAATGTTTATGGTCTACCTATTTTTGTACTATGTATTCCTCTAAATATATGGCTTTTGAATTATCAGTATATGCATAATTTTGATAGCTATACATCACTATTATACATTCTTTATTTAATATGTCGAAATTATTAGCACTACTATTTTTGGTTCACATCTATGTTACATTTCATCATTATTATGCTTATTGTTCTTATTTTTAAGAATTGTGATGGACTTGATATATTTGGCAGATTATGTGCCGTTGTCATTATAGTAGCTGTAGCATCGATCCCCCTTTCTTCTTTTATCCGTCACACACAATGACTTACCTAATACACCTCACTTCAGCCTTATTTATCACGTCATTTGACGCGACACTCTACCACACTGCTCTGCGCAGACGCGGCCCGCGCGTGCGCTGTGCCGATCCATGACGCGGCTGGCTGGGGGCGTTGCCGTGACGATGGAACTGATGACGCACGTCCTCTCTTCCATCGTTCGCGGTGCGCGCCGGCCTGCCTCGCTGTGGAACCGCACATCACGCCGGGCACCACGCCGATTCGCCCGTGACTGATTGATCTCAGGTATATAACTCCCAGCCCTACCCTCTATATCTACGCCTCCTGACGAAGCCCTTGGCGGTGAAACGCGCGTCGAGGCCCCGGTGCGTCCTCCCAGCTCCACAGTCCGAGGCATCACTATGTCTCAAGGTAATTTGCCTAGATAAACTATTCATGTGTGTGCCCCCATAACGGATTCATAGCATGCAGGCTATTTATTTGCCTACTGTTCCTTTTGATCAATGGCCATTTAAATGTATGCACTTTGCATTGCAGTACACATTTATTCTTACATGATCTGGATACTGATTCTAAACAATGTTTATTTATATTATCGTGTACCAACCGGCCACTGACTTTTTCTGATTTCTTCATCTAAGACCTGCCATGTTTTCCTGATATTTAAACCTAGCTGTGAGACGTTCAGTTTCTCCATGTGCTGTTTTTCTAACCTTCAGCACACAATTTCTTCAGCTTCTCCCCTTTGCACTGTGTTTGTCCATTGTATTGAATTTTTGTGTTACTATTATATATAATAAAATTTGTATTTTTGTACGATATCCCTCTTTCGCTTTTATTATATAATTATATACTATTTATGCCATATTAAGGTCTAATATTATATTTTAGCATTCTAAGTACAGCACGAATGCTTTTTTCTCCTCTTTTTGGTTTTTTTTATAATACAACCATACTTCATGTTAAACACACATGTATTTATACATAGCATACATGTACACATCTATATACAAACAGCACATACACACTCGAATACATACACGCAGCACATAAACACACATGTACAGTATATACACAGCACATGCAAAATCTGTATACTCAGAGCACGTGCACAAAAACATTTATGAACACAGAACACATGCATGTACACATGTATATAAACACAACACAAATGCACACATATATACACACACAACACATATGTAAATACACAGCACATAAATATATGTATATAAACAGCACATGACGCGTACCACATGTGTGTACCAGGGCTATGGGGTACTCGGCACCGAGCCCATAGAGATCTATGGGGAATGTCACTGGCAGCAGGACTCGGTCCGTGGCCCTGGGCGGTCATGCAATGGGGGATTATTTACAGGGGATTTTAGAATAATAGTTTGTGACGCCACCTGTGGTTTCTGATCAATAAGACCAGCGCTGCAGGGTAGATCTCTGAGGAGATGTTAATGGCAGTGTAAGGTTCTGTGTACATGTTCCTGAAACTCAGTTTGTTCGTCAGCCATTTTACTTTCTGTCTTGCTGCAGCTATCTTGCCCTCAGTCAAAATGGAGTTTCCAGCTTGCATGTTCCCGCCCTGATTCTCTCCTTTTGCTTCTTAAGCAGCCACAGCTGAGCAATCAGTGCTTCAGAATCTAGCCTGCAGTGAACCTGTGATCTGACCCCTGAAGCCTTGGACCTTGTACTCCAGCTATTCCTACTGAGGAACTCTGAAGCACTTGTGGACTCTGAACCCTGCTCTTTGAAAGACCCACGTTTGCATGGACTTACGGTAACAGAGAAGAAGATCCTGAACCTGTTGTGGAGAGTGATTGCTGAGCTTAGATTACTCTGGCCTGCTGTGTCTCCTGCTTCTGTGTCTGCAAACTGTGTGACTATTTTTGCCAACTTGTATGAAGTAATACAGGACTTTCTATATCAAACCTGTGTCTCATGTATTTTCATCGCACCCAAGCACAAGACGCTATATGAACTGTACTACATACATTACAAGATTCTGAAGACAAACGTTAGTGTCTGCTGGGTCTGGAAAGGCTGTGTCTGCTGTAACTGTGGATATCGGATGTCCGGTTGTACTTTCTGTGATGACAGTGGTTGTGACTTCTCACAACCATTCCAGGTGAGCAATTCCCTTAAGTGTTTTTTTTTCTGCAGTGTTACCACAGGTAAACACTATTGTTTTTTTTTTTTTTTTTCTCTTTTTTGTCTGCTATAACTGTGGATATCAGATGTCCGGTTGAACTTCTGTGATGATAGTGGTTGTGACTTTTCACAACCATTCCAGGTGAGCAGTTCCCTTAATTTTTTTTTTTTTCTCTCTGCAGTGTTACCACAGGTAAACACTATTGTTTTTTTTTTTCCTTTCCTCTTCTTCCAGTACTCCTGTCTTAAAAGATCTGGAAAATGGAGGCCCGCATAAAGGAACTTTGCGGAGTGACTGATAATATCCTTGCAGATTTGCAGAATATAAAGACCCGTTTTTCAAGCCTACAGGACCTCACTAATCACAATTTGCAAGTGTTTGGACAGACTGCCCAGGATTTGCGAGCCAGGATTGAGGTTCTAGAAGGGCGAGTCCAGGCTCCTGCCGTAGCCCCGAGTTCTGGGATTCCCAAGTTGCCCCCTTTTCGTTTTGGCGGTGAACGTGAGAAATTCAGGGGATTTATTAATCAATGCAATCTTTTTTTTTTCCGCACATGTTTCACAATTTCCCACTGAACGATCTAAGGTGCTTACTATAATTATGTTGCTTACCAACAAGGCTTTGATGTGGGCAAACCCTCTGATTGAGACTGAGGATGATTGTTTGAATCACCTTGATGATTTTATTTCAGCCATGGGGCAGGTGTTTGATGACCCCAATCGAGGTGCAACAGCTGAAGCAGCCATGTTAGCTTTGCGCCAAGGTAAGCACTCGGTAGCTGAATATGCCTTGGATTTCAGGAGATGGGCCCTTGATACCACCTGGGACAGTTCTGCCAAAAAATCTATTTTTCGAAAGGGGTTATCTCCACTAATTAAGGATGAACTTGCTCGTGCCGACCCTCCCACTGCGTTAGGTGATTTTATTAACTACTGCATCCGTATTGATACTCGTCTGACTGAACGCAGGCAAGAGAGATGGTTTGAAAGCAATCGCACTAACCTTTTCCTACCTTCCTCTCCAGCTAAGGAACCTTTGAGTAGGATTACACGGGAACCTGAACTAACCCATGCAGGTAGACTCTTTACAACGACGGGTTAATGATGCACGCAAGGAACATCGTTTTAAGGAGAATCTATGTTTCTATTGTGGTAAGTCAGGGCACTTCATTATAAACTGCCCCAGCCGTTCTCGTAAGACTACTGCAGCACTCATTCACTGTGAGTGTTGCGAGAGGGGATCTGTCAGGTCCGAGCCTCAGGCTCCAGAGAGATCTGCAGCAACAGATCTTGATTTCTCTGACTTAAACTCCGTTACCTCTGAGGACGTTGACTGTGTAAACGCTGCCATTTTTCAAGTTTCCTCAGCGGTGTCCCAGCTGAGTTGTAAGAAAAACAATTCCCATTGCTTTCTTTCCATCAAACTCTGGGTTGACTCAACTTGGGTGTCTAGCTCTGCTATGATTGACTCAGGGGCAAGTGGAAATTTTATGGATGTCTCCTTTGCTCTGGAACAGGGGATACGTTCAGTGAAGAAGGCTACTCCAGTACAGATGGAAACTGTGGATGGCTCCCTGCTAACCTCTGGACCAGTGGATCAGGAAACAGAGCCTTTGAGGGTTCTTATGGGTAAAGATCATCAAGAGAAACTGTCCTTTATGCTTATCTCTTCTCCCCACTTTCCCATTATTCTAGGGCTACCATGGCTGCAGGCTCAGAATCCTACCATTAACTGGGAGACCAAGGAATTACACTTTCCAGAGAAACAGATGAGTTTAAAAGTTTCAGCTTGCTCTGTTCCTAAAGGAACCATGTCAGTCCCTGAACTACCAGCTGTATACCAGGACTATGTGGATTTATGTGACAGAAGAATGCTGACCAGCTTCCTCCTCACCGTCCATATGATTGTCCAATTGAATTATTGCCTGGAGCAGAGATACTTTTTGGTAAGATCTACCCCCTGGCGGGGCCCGAGCTAAAGGCTTTAAAGGATTACATAGACGAAAATCTAGCCAAGGGCTTCATACCCCCCTATTCATCTCCTGCAGGTGCACCCATCTTCTTTGTAAAGAAGAAAGATGGATCTCTGAGACCCTGCGTAGACTATAGGGAACTCAATAAGGTTACTATTAGAAACCGTTATCCATTGCCTTTAATCCCTGAGTTATTGGAGAGAGTGCGACATGCCAAAATTTTCTCTAAACTAGATCTTCGTGGGGCCTATAACTTAGTCCGTATTAGACCTGGGGATGAATGGAAGACTGCATTCAGGTCACGCTATGGACACTTTGAATATCTAGTTATGCCTTTTGGTCTGAGTACCGCCCCAGCCACTTTCCAACACTTGGTGAATGACATCTTCAGGGATCTCCTAGATACATTCGTGGTAATTTATTTGGATGATATTCTAATTTTTTCTAACTCCACAGAGGAACATCATGGACATGTGAGAATGGTCTTGGAACGTCTAAGACAAAATCATCTTTACATCAAACTTGAAAAGTGTGAATTCCATAAGACCGAAATTCAATTTCTGGGGTATGTACTGTCTACACAAGGAATTAGTATGGATGGAAGCAAAACCCAAGCCATCAAGGATTGGCCAAGTCCTAGAAATGTGAAGGAGGTACAGCGCTTCATCGGGTTTGCCAACTTCTATAGACGTTTCATTAGAAATTTCTCTGAGGTAGTGTCACCTATCACCCAACTTACCCGGAAAGAGTCTAGGTTCTCCTGGACTCCCAAGCCCAGGAAGCATTTTCCCGTCTAAAAGATAAATTTACCACTGCACCTATCCTAGTACATCCCAACCCCGAGCTTGCCTTCATAATAGAGGTGGATGCTTCAGACTGTGCCGTTGGAGCTATACTCTCTCAGAGAACAGGTGAGAAGAATGTCTTGCATCCCTGTGCCTTCTTTTCCCAGCAGTTGTCTTCGGCTGAGATGAACTACGATGTGGGCAATAGAAAGTTGTTGGCCATTATTGCCGCCTTCAAAGAATGGAGACACCTTCTTCAGGGTGCTGCACAGCAAATAGTCGTCCTGACAGACCATCGTAACCTTGAGTTTATCAGGTCGGCTAAGTGCCTGACTCCTCGCCAGGCTCGCTGGAATCTTTTCTTAAACCAATTTAATTTTATCATTTCTTATAGACCAGGATCGCGCAATGGAAAGGCTGATGCACTCTCTAGGATTTACTCAGCAGAGACACGTCCAATTACTCCTCCTAAGACTATTCTTCCTGACTCTAGATTCCTAGGAGTAATTCATAATCAAGACCTACTTAAGGACATCAAGGAAGCATACCATGCGGATTCCTTTTTGGCACAACCCCAAGGGACGTAAGTCTTGTCTTTAAGAATGGTGTGTGGATTCAGGGACAACGCCTGTATATTCCTGAAACAGTCAGATTGAGAGTATTGCAACTCATTCACGATTCCAAGATAGCTGGGCATAGAGGAATTCTAAAGACACAGGAATTTCTTTCTCGTTTCTTTTGGTGGCCCACTTGCAGGAAGGATGTTTTAAACTATGTCACTTCATGTGAAGTTTGTGCAAGATGCAAAACACCTCGCTCCTCACCAACTGGTCTGTTACAGCCTCTTCCCACCCCGTCCCGCCCGTGGGGATCCATTTCTATGGACTTCATTGTGGAGTTACCAACCTCTCAAGGGAAGAACACCATTCTAGTGGTGGTTGACCGTCTAACAAAGGCAGCTCATTTTATTCCTTGTGTCGGCTTACCCACTGCAAAACAGACATCAGATCTGATGATTAAAGATGTGTTTCGCTTACATGGAGTACCGGATGAGGTTATTTCGGATCGAGGGGTGCAATTCACTTCTAGGTTTTGGCAAAATTTCTGTGCAGCATTGGACATTAAAGTAAACCTTTCTTCTGCTTTTCATCCCCAGACTAATGGACAGACCGAACGAACCAATCAAACCCTGGAGCAGTATCTCCGCTGCTTTATCTGCCACCTACAGGATGATTGGGTGGATCTACTTCCATTAGCTGAGTTCTCGTATAACAACTCTCAGAGTGCCTCCACTAAGCAGTCTCCTTTTTACTCTAATCTAGGTTATCATCCTAACATTCTACCACGATTTCCCATAGAAACGCCTTTACCAGCAGTGGCTGAAAGAATCACGTCTTTACAGAAGAATATGGATCTTCTAAAGGAGAATCTGGAATCGGCTCAGGAAAGGTACAAGAAAGCAGCAGATAAATTTCGTAAACCTGCACCAGCTTTCAAGGTAGGAGACTTGGTCTGGCTGTCAACCAGAAATCTTAAGTTAAGGATTCCATCGTCTAAGCTGGGACATAAGTACATTGGACCTTATAAAATCATTAAAATTATAAGTGCCGTTGCTTGTCGTCTTCAACTGCCCAGAACTATGAGAATCCACCCTGTCTTTCATGTATCCCTACTAAAGGCTGCGACACCCAATACGTTTCCTGGACGTTCTTCTCCTTGCCCTGACCCAGTGCTAGTCGATGGTCAGGAAGAATTTGTGGTGGAAAGGATTTTAGATTCCAGGTTGTATAGAAATCAGTTACAATATCTGATTAAATGGCAGGGCTACCCAGTGGAGGACAACTCATGGGAACCAGTCAATAACGTTAATGCTCCTCGCTTGCTCCGTCAGTTTCATCAGAGGTACCCACACAAGCCTGGTCTGAGGTCATCCGGAGGTTGTCCCTAAGGGGGGAGTAATGTAAGGTTCTGTGTACATGTTCCTGAAACTCAGTTTGTTCGTCAGCCATTTTACTTTCTGTCTTGCTGCAGCTATCTTGCCCTCAGTCAAAATGGAGTTTCCAGCTTGCATGTTCCCGCCCTGATTCTCTCCTTTTGCTTCTTAAGCAGCCACAGCTGAGCAATCAGTGCTTCAGAATCTAGCCTGCAGTGAACCTGTGATCTGACCCCTGAAGCCTTGGACCTTTTACTCCAGCTATTCCTACTGAGGAACTCTGAAGCACTTGTGGACTCTGAACCCTGCTCTTTGAAAGACCCACGTTTGCATGGACTTACGGTAACAGAGAAGAAGATCCTGAACCTGTTGTGGAGAGTGATTGCTGAGCTTAGATTACTCTGGCCTGCTGTGTCTCCTGCTTCTGTGTCTGCAAACTGTGTGACTATTTTTGCCAACTTGTATGAAGTAATACAGGACTTTCTATATCAAACCTGTGTCTCATGTATTTTCATCGCACCCAAGCACAAGACGCTATATGAACTGTACTACATACATTACAGGCAGCTAGATGTTAAGTCCCCCACAGGTGGGACTGTTCCCTCGAAGTCTATGGTGGTGCAGGGTGCAGGCAAATAAGCAGTCACACACAATTCAGTCTCTTTCCATACCTTTACTGATGGTTTCTGGCAGGTATATCCCGGGAAGCTGGTCAGGTTGGAGAATGCACATTCGGGGAATTGCTGAGCAGGTTAAGGGCCTCCTTTCTCCTTGTAATGTATGTGAGTACAAACTTGCATAAAGTCAAGTGCAACTCTTTCTGTAGCAACTACGCCCGGCCAACATTGTGGTGGAAGTCTTCTGTTGGATAGAACTAGTCTTTTGTGCAGAACCCTGCTAGACTGTTGTCCTTCCTGACCCCGGTTACGTATCGGCACTTAGGGCTACCTTCTGCGACTTGAAGTCCAGCAAGGCCTCCGGTGTATCTTATTACTAGACGTGAAGTTCTAGCAACACTTCGGTGTCCGGATAACTAAGTGAAGGTGATCTGTCACCTAGGTCACTTGTCCTTCTTTTACCACTCGCCTGTCGCCCTGCTCTTGCCCTTAACATAAGCACGGTAGCAATGGTGTAGTCGTAAGCTTTCCTTCCAGTGCTCACTGACCTGTTCTCAGTTAACTCGATGTTGTAGCTCCTGTGATTCCCTTCCTTCTTTCCTTCTTAACTCTGTCCGGAGTGGCTATCAGGAGCTTCTGTCAAACTGATTTCAATGCACGCTCGGAGAGTCACCTTCCTCTTTCTTAGAGAACACAGGCAGCTTATCCTGAGGTAACTGTTTCACTTGCTTCAATTGCAGCTCTGACTAGGCTAGAGTGATTCCTTCCCACTCGTACTAGCCTCCACTTCTGTATGAGGTGAGCTACAGGAGCTCTGTCAGATCTCAGTCTTATCTCCTCTCCCTCCAAGACTAGAAACTCAACTGTTCTGTCCTGAGACAGGAAACTAATCTGACCACTGCTACGTCACACTAACCGAAATAGTCTGAAATGCCTCTAGTGGCAGTGTTGGGAAGTGTGTGTGAATGAATATCAGGCTTTACAATTACCTTTCTGTGCATTTTCCAGGAGACATGTGTGCCTTGCGCAGCTGGGCCACACACACACACACAGAGACATGAATATACACACCGCACATACACATGCACACATGTATACAGACACAGCACATACATAAGCGTGCATGTATATAAGGGCTCATGCAAACGCACACATACAGTTGTGTGAAAAGTTTTTGCCCCTTCCTAATTTACTGTTTTTTTGCATGTTTGCCACACACAAATGTTTCAGATTAGCAAACAAATTTAAATATTAGACGATAACGCAAGTAAGCAAATTTTTTAAATGAAGGTCTTTATTTTTAAGGGAAAAATAAATCCAAACCTACAGGGCCCTGTGTGAAAAAAGTGATTCCTCCCTACTTTAAAACATAAATTAACTGTGGTTTATCCCATCTTTGAGAAGCAGAATTAAAATTTTCTGGCCACATGCAGGCATGATTACTGCCACACCTGTTCTCAATCAAGAAATCACTTAAACAGGATCTACCTGACAGTGAAGTAGACAAAATGTTCCTCAAAAGCTAAACATCATGCCGTGATCCAAGAGAAATTCTGAAACAAATGAGAAACAAAGTAATTGAGATTATCAGTCTGGAAAAGGTTATAAAGCCATTTCTCATGCTTTGGGACTTCATCGAACCACAGTGAGAGCTATTATCCACAAATAACAAAAACATGGAACAGTGATGAACCTTCTCAGCAGTGCCCAGCCAACCAAAATTACCCAAGAGCTCAGCGATGACTCATCCAAGAGGTCACAAAAGACGTCACAACAACATCCAAAAAACTGCAGGCATCACTTGACTCAGTTAAGATCAGTGTTCATGACTCCACAATAGGAAATAAACTAAGCAAAAATAGCCTGCATAGCAGAGTTCCAAGACAAAAACCACTGCTGAGCAATGAGAACATAAAAGCTTGTCTCAGTTTTGCCAGAAAACATTTTGTTGTCACCAAGACTTTTGGGAGAATACTTTGCAAACTGATGAGACAAAAATTTAACTTTTTGGAAGGTGTATATGCCATTATATCTGGCATAGAAGTAATATAGCATTTCACAAAAGGAACATCATACCAACAGTAAAATATGGTGGTGGTAGTGTGATGGTCTGGGGCTGTTTTGCTGCTTAAGATCTGGAAGACTTGCTGAGGTAAATGGAACCATGAATTCTGCTGTCTACCAAATAATCCTGAAGGAGAATGTCCAGCCTTCTGTTTGTGACTAGTGTTGATCAAATAGCGTCGGATAAGCTCTTATCCGAATAGCTAAAGCGCTTACCGAATAGCTCCCTTGGGAACCTGGATACCTTGAGTTCTCCTGATAATCAGCTGTTTGGCAACAAACAGGCTCTCCATGCATGTGTTGTCAATGTCACACAGCCGTGAAACAAGCAACTGTGGCCCTAAACAGCTGATTATCAGGAGCACTCCAGGTATCCAGGTTCCCGAGGCAGTTATTTGGTAAGCGCTATAGCCATTCGGATAAGTGCTTATCCAAAGCTATTTGAACAACACTATTCGTGACCACAAAGCTGAAGCACACTTGGTTAATGCAGCAGGACAATGATCCAAAATACACCAGCAAGTCCACCTTTAACTGGATTAAGAAAAACAAAATTAAGACTTTGGAGCAGCCTAGTCAAAGTTCTGACCTTAATCTGATTGAGATGCTGTGGCATGACCTTAAAAAGGCGGTTCATGCTTAGAAACCCTCCAATGTGGCTGAATTAGAACAATTCTGCAAAGATGAGTGGGCCAAAATTCATCCAGAGCATTATGAAAGACTCATTGTCAGTTATTGCAAACATTTGATTGCAGTTGTTGCTGCTAAGGGTGGCCCAATCAGTTATTAGGTTTAGGAGGCAATCACTTTTTTATACAGGGCCCTGTAGGTTTGGATTTCTTGTTCCCTTAATAATAAACACCTTAATTTAACCCCTAAATGACCGCCGATACACCTTTTAACAGCCGCAGTTAAGGGTACTTATTCCTCAGCGCCGCTTTTTAATGGTGCTGAGAAATAATGTTATAGCGCCTCCCAGCATTGGAAAATCTCTGGGGTCTCTGCTACTGGGGGTAGTTGAGACCCCAGAGAACATGATTCGTGTTGGTTTTTACCGCCTCCAGTCTCGTAATCACCATTATTCACGGAATAACAGCGCTCGCAATAAAAAAAAGTCTGATTTCCCATTTATTTCTCTCTCCTTTGATATGATCTAGCATACCAGAGAAGATATAAATGGTGTCCCTGAGCCCTTCTGGTACCTCTGGTATCCTTGGACCCTCTGGCTCTGTCCCCGGCCACCGGAGTCTTCTTCCTGCAAGAAAATGGTGGGCGCATGCGCAGGCACCCGGCAACAATTGGAGATTTTTCCTATTGGTTCATTTTGATCAGTGTGATAGACCCTATCACAGTGATCAAAACAAATTAATAGTAAATCAAACATCCCTTTAACACCCCCTTAGTTATGTAAAAATAATGAAATTAAAAAAATGTATTTTTTTCCATTAGGGTTGGGGTTAGAGCTAGGGTTAGGGTTGGGGCTAAGGTTAGAGCTAGGATTAGGATTGGGCTAGAGTTAGGGTTGGGGCTAGGGTTGGGGTTAGGGTTGTGTTGGGGTTAGGGTTGTGGTGTTGGGCTTAAGCTTATGGTTAGTGTTATGGTTGTGGTTTTGGTTGGGATTACGGTTAGGGTTGGGATTAGGGGTGTGTTGGGGTTAGGGTTGGGGTTAGGGTTATGGTTGTGCTTAGGGTTGGAATTAGGGTTAGGTTAGAGTTGGGGGTTAGGGTAGTGTTAGGGTTGGAGTTAGAATTGGAGGGTTCCACTGTTTAGGTGCATTAGGGGGTCTCCAAACGCGACATGTCACCCACCATTGATTCCAGTCAATTTTGCGTTCAAAAAGTCAAACAGTGCTCCCTCCCTTTTGAGCCCTGCCATGCGCCTAAACAGTGGCTTTCCCCACATACGGGGTATCGGTGTATTCAAGAGAAATTGCACAACAAATTTTGTGGTCCATTTTCTCCTGTTACCCTTGTCAAAATAAAAAAGTTTGAGTCTAAATTTAAATTTTTTGTGAAAAAAATAAAATGTTAATTTTTTCCTTCCACATTGCCTTAGATCTTGTGAAGCACCTGAAGGGTTAATAAACTTGAGTGTGGTTTTGAGTGAGCACATTGAGGGGTACAGTTTTTAGAATGGTGTCACTTTTGGGTATTTTCTGTCATACTGAGCCCCCAAACTCATTTCAAATGTGAAGTGGTCCCTAAAAAAATGGTTTTGCAAATTTTGTTGGAAAAATGAGAAATCGCTGGTCAACTTTTAACCCTTATAACGTCCTAACAAAAAAATATATATTTTTCCAAAATTGTACTGATGTAAAGTTAACATGTGAAAAATGTTATTTATTAACTATTTTGTCTGACACGACTCTCTGATTTAAGGGCATAAAACTTAAGTTTAAAAATTGCAAAATTTTCAACATTTTGGCCAAATTTCCATTTTTTTAATAAATAAACGCAAGTCTTATCAAAGAAATGTTACCACTAACGTGAATCACTATATGTCACGAAAAAAACTATGTCAGAATCAGTGGACTCTGTTTAAGCGTTCCAGAGTTATAAACTCATAAAGTGACGTTGATCAGAATTGTAAAAATTGGCTCGGTCACTAAGGGGTTAAAAACTGAATTTTGTGTTTACTTCTGTTATCTTTAATATTTAAATTTGTTTGGTGATCTGAAACATTTAAGTGTAACAAACATGCAAAAGAATAGGAAATCAGGAAGGGGCAAACACTTTTTCACACAACTGTATACACAGAGTACATACACACATGTTTATACACAGGGCAGGACTGGCCATCTGGCAATTCTGGCAAATGCCAGAAGGGCCTGTCTGGTCGTGGGCCGCTTGGCTTCTACGTTAACAGAATCGGTGTTAAAAGTTGTGATGGAGCACAAAGTCGCTGACTCCGTCACTTACCCCAGCTGGCCACAGGTATCATTAGAAATATTCGTCTTGTAGTAAATCTTGTTTTCCTCCATCCAGGATAATATTAGTAATATATCACATCTGATGCTTGAGGATGAGGACAACATGGGCCAGTGTGATTTCAAATGCCAGAGCTGAATTTCATCCCCAGTCTGTACTTGTTTATACACCTATCACATGCAGACACATATGTACATACATGGCACATAGATATATAGATATTTTTTGCTCAAAGTCTTATTGTGCTTCTGTGAGACTACTGTTATTTCGCTTTGTATGCTATCCATATGAAAAACAGATGGTACATGGTCAACTGTAAATTGATAAGGCTAGTTCAGTGTCCTTTGGGTAAAAAAACACAGCATGCTCTAACCTCTAACTTTTTTTTTTGGAAGAGACTCGCCCATTAAAGAGGTTCTATTACAAAACTAATACTTTTTATAAAGCGTTTAACTAAAAATCTTTAGCTAAATACTTTGTACTAGAGTTGAGCGAAACAGGTCGGTCAGATTCAAAAGTCGCCGACTTTCGCCAAAGTCGGGTTTTGTTGGCCGAAACCCGACCATAGCGTGCAGTCGACCATGCGTTCGGCGAAATGAGCACCAAAGTTGGATTTCCCAGAATGCTTTCAGGCGCCTTTCTTCAGCCAATGAGCAAGGACGTACACTGTGGGCAACGAGATGACATGGGCAGTGTCCACCACCATCTTAGAGAAGGGCATTGCAGTGATTGGCTTGCTTTGGGGGGGGGCCACAGTGTCTATAAAAGCCTGACCACCGACCGCCATTTTACTTCTGCCGATCTTAACAGTAGGGAGAGGTTGCTGTTTATCAGTAGGGAGAGAGTTAGGGCTGGAAATAGAAGTTCTTCTGTGCTTGTGCTGATAGCAATTGTGCTGTACAGTTAGTGTGCAGTGACAGGGGAGGATTTTCTTATGTGCAGCAGCGCTGGTTATTAGGCTGCCTGCTAGCTGTATTGCTGTGTGTACACTGCTGTGCAGACTGCTTTTTACACAGCACTAATACTTTTCTTTTTTTCTGCACAGTTACCGAGCGGTCATTTTTCCCACACTGTATAGAGCTGTACGCTCCTCACACTACCGTGGACCAGCTGGTATCACGGACAAATACATGCTGACTATCTGTGTTTGACTCCGGAAAATATATACGGGGATTTCAATTTTCCCCTACACTGTTAACAGCTGTACGCTTCTGAGACAGTACCGTTTTTCTGCTCTTTGTATTATGGTCAAATCCATACTGAGTGAGAGTCTGTGTCTGACCCCGGAAATACATGGATGCGGAGCATCATGAATTGTGGTATGTGTTAAAGGGGCCCACTGAGACTCTTTTGCCCGGGGCCCACGAAAACCTGGAGCCAGCCCTGCCCCCCCACAACTTTAGCCAAATAACCCCCAGTTTTCAATGCATTACTATTATTATAAAGTAAATTAAGGTTGACAAGCTTAAGTAATAAGAATTGATGTCGTTGGCATTGAAATGGGCACTGTAGGTGGGTTTACTGTCCTCCACTCCATGGCAACTTTTATTCCCTATTGACTTGTATTGGGGTTGGGTTTTCGACTCCGACTTAACCATTTCCATTAGTCGGCCGACTTCGTTCCACTCGACTTTTGAGAAAGTCGGGTTTGGTGAAAAGGCAAAGTCGCTCATCTCTACTTTGTACAAAACTGTTCACGTTCACCTCTTCTTTACAGATACTGACAAGCACAGTTTGGTAGCTGGCCTACCGGTTTCAAATGTTGCTGAACTTTGATTGACAGCATCTAGGAGGGAGGGGTGAAAGCACACGCCCCCAGAGAAGACTCCGAAGAAACACCCAGTTGGAGTGCATGCAAGAATTTCACATAGTGAGCTCCAGAAGAACAAATGTGCATGTCCTTGAAATGTAGCAATGAAAAGACCAGCAGAATCTGGGGAGATCAGGGATTTTTATGAGGTATATAATCTATTTTTTTGAGCAAGTGACATATCTTTAAACTTTAAAAAAATAGATGCCACATGAACACCATCTTTATTGTATTGGTTTTAATGGTGTCATTGCAAAGATTACATAGAAAGCATATTTGTTTTATCATTTTTAAATTTTTAATGTAATGCAAAGATGAGAGGATGGACATCAGAAATGGACATAAGGATGAAATAGACACGTAGAATTGATTTACTCAGCACTATACAGAAGAAAAATCTTCATTATAAAAACAGAATTTTTCTTTCATACATTTATGTGATCTCTCCTTTAATGATACTTGACTGCGAGAGAACATCATTAAATCTGCTAGTAAAATACATAAATGAGTTAATTAATTGTTTCCCCAACATATATGATCCTGGTGATCTTTAATTGTTCTAAGGTGTTATTAAAGGGAACCTGTCAGCAGGATTGTGCACAGGAGCCTACAGATGCTGTCATGTTGGTGCCGTTATACTGAGTAAAATGATACCTTGGTTGATGAAATCCATCTTGTGGTTGTTTAATCTTTATTAGTAGTTTTTCCTCTATAATGTAAAGTGCTGCGGAATATGTTGGCGCAATAGAAATAAAATTATTATTATTTAGTTTTTAGTTAATGATATTCTTGTGCTTCGAGGCAGCCTCTTTGGGGTTCTTCATGTGGGTGGTTCTCTGCTTACATATTTATACTGATGGCTTATCCTAACAATATACAGTCATGGCCAAAAGTTTTGAGAATGACACAAATATTATATTTTTACATGATCTGCTGTCCTCTGGTTTTTATGTGTGTTTGACAGATGTTTTTATCACAGACAGAAATATAATAATTGAAAACATATGAGTAACAAAAGCTTATATTGACAGTTAGAATGAGTTAATGCAGCAAGTCAATATTTGCAGTGTTGACCCTTCTTCTTCAGGACCTCTGCAATTCTCCCTGGCATGCTCTCAATCAACTTCTGGACCAAATCCTGACTGATAGCAGTCCATTCTTGCATGATCAATGCTTTCATTTTGTCAGAATTTTTAGGTTTTTGTTTGTCCACCCGTCTCTTGATGATTGACCACAAGTTCTCAATGGGATTAAGATCTGGGGAGTTTCCAGGCCATGGACCCAAAATCGCTATGTTTTGTTCCCTGAGCCATTTAGTTATCACCTTTGCTTTATGGCAAGGTGCTCCATCATGCTGGAAAAGGCATTGTTGATCGCCAAACTGCTCTTGGAGGGTTGGGAGAAGTTGCTCTTGGAGGACATTGTGGTACCATTCTTTATTCATGGCTGTGTTTTTAGGCAAGACTGTGAGAGAGCCGATTCCCTTGGCTGAGAAGCAACCCCACACATGAATGGTTTCAGGATGCTTAACAGTTGGCATGAGACAAGACTGGTGGTAGCGCTCACCTTGTCTTCTCCGAATGAGGCGTTTTCCTGATGTCCCAAACAATCGAAAAGGGGATTCATCAGAGAAAATAACTTTACCCCAGTCCTCAGCAGTCCACTGCCTGTACCTTTTGCAGAATATCAGTCTGTCCATGATATTTTTTCTGGAGAGAAGTGGCTTCTTGAGACCAGGCTTTGCTCCAAGAGTCTCCTCCTCACAGTGCGTGCTGATGCACTCACACCTGCCTGCTGCCATTCCTGAGCAAACTCTGCACTGCTGGTAGCCCGATCCCGCAGCTGAAACACTTTTAAGAGACGGTCCTGGCGCTTGCTGGTCTTTCTTGGGCGCCCTGAAGCCTTTTTGGCAACAATGGAACCTCTCTTCTTGAAGTTCTTGATGATGCGATAGATTGTTGACTGAGGTGCAATCTTTCCTGCTGCGATACTCTTCCCTGTTTTTGTGCATTGCAATGATGACTGCACGTGTTTCTTTAGAGATAGCCATGGTTGACAGAAGAGAAACAATGATGCCAAGCACCAGCCTCCTTTTAAAGTGTCCAGTGGTGTCATTCTTACTTAATCATGACAGATTGATCTCCAGCCATGTCCTCATCAACACCCACACCTGTGTTAATGGGGCAATCACTGAAAAGAGGTTAGCTGGTCCTTTTAAGGCAGGGCTGCAATGATGTTGAAATGTGTTTTGGGGGATAAAGTTCATTTTCTAGCCAAATATTGACTTTGCAAGTAATTGCTGTTAAGCTGATCACTCTTTATAACATTCTGGAGTATATGCAAATTGCCATTAGAAAAAGTGAAGCAGTAGACTTTGTAAAAATTAATATTTGTGTCATTCTCAAAACTTTTGGCCATGACTGTACAATGGTTCAGGAAAGAAAAAGGATATGGCAGTCCAAGCACAATAAACATAGGTCATGATTCATCAAGACCTGCGTTTTTCATGCCAGTCTTGATGAGGGGGGGTGTTGGAGTTGCCCATCTTAATTCAATAAGAGGCACATTCCTCTTAATGAATCAGGCACATCTGAAAAGTGGTATGCACCTTGCCATAAATCTTACACCAGTCATGCACTGGAGTAAGATATCTGGCATAAGGGGAATTAGACAAGCCATGTCATTATGCCCCTGTCCCACCCAACTCTCTCCTTTTTGCAAAAATCGCATGAAAACGACAAAAGATTTTTGGTGAAAACACTGATGAATCAGGTCCATAGTATACTGTACAAATATACAGTAACTGTTAATTAGATTGCAGCAAATTCTGGTAGAAAGATGAGATGACCCTGATATCAGCTGGAACAGCACACCCATAGCAGCCAATTATGTAACTGTAATATTTCAAATTGGCTATGAAAATTTCGATCTATAATTAAGGTTTTTGCTGTGCGTAACATTTTTGTTAGAAAAGTTTTTAAATGCATGAAAGCAATTATTATATGACAAATTATAAATGAAATGAATATAACTAAAAATGAATAGCCAAATAAGTAAAACAGTTGTTTTTTATGTATTTACCCAAAAAATGAAGAAAAAAACAAAAACAAAACGTAAGCTTGCAAAAAATTTAAACTACCGTAATTCAGGTTTCACACATTTCGTCAAGACAGATTCACAAATGTTGCACCGTAGTACCTTTATTCCCAGAAAGATAAAAACATAATGCATGGAAAAAAATGGAAATACATATCTGCTTTCTGTATACAACATTACCAGGTGAAGTCATAGGACCACAATAATGATGAAGCAATGAAAGGTTTACACTTTTAATTCCGCTTTCAATTATCATCATCTTGTGCCAAAGATCCGATTGTGTTCAAAAACAAGGAGCTTTTCTGTTTATCTCACATAAAAGAATTGTATTCCCTGTTCATCCATTCAACCATTTATTTGAAGCATATGTAATAGAAAGCTCCGTTGGGTACAACAGAAAATGCTTGTTCTTTCTCATTTTCATATTAATTGCCCTAACCATTACAAATAGCATCTCTAATTGGCTTTTGAAGACTTTTTGGACTTGCTAATTAACTCCATGAGGTACTCTTAAAATTGTTGGCTTTGACCTGCTGTCGTCTCCTCGTCTACGATAATTCATACAGAATAGGCTCTCTTTGTATAGAATATCTTTTTATAGGATACATTTTAGGATGAAAATCTTTGTTTTACCTTCGTTCGGTTCGAGGTTACATTTTTTCTAAATATATGTTTCTGCGGAAGTTTAAAGTAAGTTGAAAGATGGCAAGTCAAAATAGACTAATGCAGTAAGTTATGGGTTGGAAACGGAGTTAATTTCACACAGACATCTGGGTCTCATTTCCAATGCTCATTATTCTCTTAGCAGTGATTAAAGATAGGCACAAGTATTTGGACATGGACAATATGTCAATATCTCTTGGAAATTTTGGTGGCTTTTTGAATTGTGCCTAAGTGTGATTGTTGAAACTGCTGATTACTTTTAGGTTAAGTGTCCATAAACCATGCAATTACATTTTTATTAGGACTCCGTTTAATCACTAATTAGTAGCTTATGATCAGTTGGTTTACTGGATAATTAGATGGACTGTCAAATTATAAATTTGGTAAAATGGTTGATCGGAAGGAAAAAGTAAAATCATATTTCCACAAACATGTTGATTTGGCCCAATTTTTTTATTTTTTTTCCCAAGGGGTAATAGGAAATTAACCTCACAATTTATTATGCCATTACTGTTGAATACTTATGTGGTTATACACTGCTGTTTGGGCAGCACACCAGGGTGCAATGAACACTATTTCATTTTTGGAATGCAAATTTTGTTACAATAGTTTGTGTGAAGAACCCCCATTAATGACCCTATCTCAGAAATTAACCACTCAGGGAATTCATCTCCAGGTACACTGACTATTTTGACCCAACAGGTTTTTCCTTAAATTAGTATGCAGTTGCTCTAGCAGAGTGAAAACTAAAACCATGTTCTTTGAGACATGCACCACATAAACCGATAGAGTAACCGTCATTTTAATTTTATGAATCTGTAATACAGGAGACTGGATGCAACGCACAGATAATGGAAGTCTTTTCTCTGTCTCATTCCCGTTCCCATTCACGCTCCCTGTTTTGGTCCCTGTCTCTACTTTTCTCCCTTGATCGGCTGCGGTCCTTGCTATGATCTCTTCCACGGTCTCTATCCTTTTCACTATTTTTGTCTGTATCACGAACCTGGTCTCTGTTTTGCTCTCGCTTTTTGTTTCTGTCATGAACAAGACAGATAATGGAAGGCAAGAACAGTCATTGAACAATATAATTCTGTTTAAATACATTATTAATTTACTGTTATTCCAAACAGTTGGTGATCATAACCAGTCAAATCAACAATAAACCAAATAACGATACAAGTGAAATAACAACGAAAGTTCTTCACTATGTAATACTAATATTCTATTCACGAAGGTGGCAGACCCATTCATGAGTTACCATGTAGGTTCTATTTTTAACTGTGGCACTAGCGGGGCTCACCGGGTTTTCCTGCTAGACTGAAAGTCTTTCTGATAAAGTCTATTAGAGCACGATTAGCCTCATATGCACCAACCAGCCTCCTCACAACCTGTTGTCCTGACTCCAGTACCATATTTTAAAACTGGAAATGCTGGCCCTACTCACTATCTCTCTGCAATTGCAGGCATGTCCCTCTAGTCATCGTCTCCTCACAGACCTTTGATGCTTGACCATTGGCGAAAGTCTCCGAAGCCTGGAGTGCAAAGGACTGGGGATTGGCTCTTGACAGGTGATGCCTGGTCTTTGGGTCTTGACTGGTGTAGAGGGCAAGTCCTGGTGTTGACCGGAGTAGTCAAAACTCTGGGTCTTACTGGACATAGTCTGAACCTTGTCAGGAAGTGATCAGCACCATGGTGGTGCAGACTGTTGTGAATGTGCTGGAGGCGGCTTCTGAGCTGGGGCTCCCTCCGGTGGTTGCTGAGGGTAATGAACTGATTAATGAATGGCATTCAGCTGGTGCTGAATGGTAGGATATAAGTGGCCTGAGTTCCCAGCAGCCTTTCTGGTTATCAATTGTTCTTTCTGGTCTTGCTTGAAGCTCTGCTAGTTTCCTGCTCTCTTCAGATAAGTTTTTGCTGTTTTTTTTTTCTCTGTTTGATTTTCTCTGCTGGTTTGCTGCCTGCAGTGGACTGCAGCCTGTCCTCTTTTGGGGGTCTGGCGCTGCAATTGTGCTCTGTTTATGTCTGCACTTTTGCTTTGCTCTTTTTTTTCTTTTTATTTGCTGAATAGCGTTTTGTTACACCAGAGATCTGATTTAGGTGCATGAGATCGTGTGATCTCTCAGGTTTTTTGGCAATCAGAAGTGTTGGTATTTTTTAGGGTTTTGTTGGATTGCAGTCAGAATTCTTTCCTGTACTTTTCTGTCCAGACAGATTGGGCCCCAGCGTTTGCTCATTCTATTTTCTGTCTGTGTCTGTGCCTTCTTCTTGTCTAACAGCCATTACATGTTTGGGGGCTTCCTATTTTCTTTGGGGATCTGCTCCGGGGCAGATAGCTTTCATCTTTCTGCCTTTAGGTGTAGTTATCTCTCAGGCTGTGACAAGGCGTCTAGGATCAACGTAGGAATGCTCCACGGCTACCTCTAGTTGTGTGGTTAGTTCAGGTTACTGCAATCCAATAGGTTCCAGTCTGGTGTATTACCGCTTTTGCTATTTCTCCTCAGTTACCGAAACATAACAGCAGACTTGCTGCTGAGGTCTGTCACGCTTGCCTCAGTGCCATCCTTGTTCCACATCTGCTCCTCTCTCTTTCGGAGCCAAATCTGCCTTCAGTTTCTGCAAGTCACCTGTCCAGGTCCAGCACAGGAATGCAGATTCACAATTCTTCCAGTGAAAATTTGCTCCACCTGATCCAGCAGATGGCAGTCTTTCCTCTCTATGGTCACATCCCGCAAGGGTTCTTCAGGGATATCACTGCTTTTTCTTACAAATCAATATTACACATGAAAATAAGATACTTTGTAATTCGAGATGCGCAAACCTGAACTGTGATTGTGATCATGTGCTGCCGTCATTCTGCTCTGATTAGAGTAGGTAAAGGATGTAGCTAGCATGAGGAACAGAATTAGACTGTGCACTCTACAAAAAAGCTTCTTTGTGTACTCCGCACTTTTCTTAGTGGGAGTACTGTGGCAAAAAGCCGATGTGTACTCTGCACCCATATCTGTGGGAGTACTATGCCAAAAAAACGCTGTGTATACTCTGCACCCATATCTGTGGGTGTGCTATTCTTTTAAGCCTCTTTGTGTATGCTGCACCTCCGTCTGTGTGACTACTGTGCCTTAAATAAACTCTGCAGCCATCTCTTTGACTTTTGTAGGCCAAACAAATAATGTTAGTGAACTGCTTTGTTGGTATGAGTAGTGTGCCTAAAGAATTAATCTATTCTGCAGCCATCTCTTTGCCATTTGTGGGACAAAAAAAAATAATTTTACTGTACCACTGTGTTAATACGAGCAATATGCCCAAAAAAACAATTCTACTCTGCAGTCGTCTCTTTGCCATTTTTGGTCCCAAAAAATAATTCTACTATGCAGCCGTGTCTTTGCTATTTGTGGACCCAAAAAATTATTTTACTCTGCAGCTGTGTCTATACGAATAGTGTGCCAAAAAAAAATTCTACTCTGCAGCTGTGTTTTTACCATTCTTGGTCCAAAAAAACAATTCTACTCAGCAGCCTTCTCTTTGTCATTTATGGGCCAATAATTTTTTTTTACTGTACTGCTGTGTCTATATGTTTACATATGTAATGTGCCTAAAAGATAAATCAACTCTGCAGCAATCTTTGTCATTTGTAGGCCAAAAAAATTATTTTAGTGTTTAACTGTGTCTATATCCATTAAAATGTATCAACCACTGAGGACTCTCAACTCTAAATATTTTTCTAACTGTGTCTATACGAGTAGTGTGCATAAAAAATAATCTACTCTTCAGCCGTCTTTGCCATTTGTGCGCCAAAAAAATAATTCTACTGTACAACTATGTCTGTATGAGTACTGTCCTTAAAAAATAAATTTACTCTGCTGTCATCTTTGCGCTAGTAGTGTGTCAAAAAAAAAAACTTCCAAAAATGAGGAGAGCATCAAATAGGGGATGTGAACATGACAGTGGAGGTACTAGTGTAGCTAGTGGAGATGGATAGTTTTAAAAAAACTTATGGCCATGGTTGTACAGCAGTATGTTGTTCCCAGCCACCACTACTTTTCTAGGTGTGCCATCCTTGTGCTGCACACACGTCACAGAAAATAAGGTGTGTACTGTGCAATGCCATCTGTGGCAAGGTCCACATAACCACTGATATGTGGACCAGTAAGCACAGTCAGGGATGTTATATCTCCGTAACTGCACACTGGGTAAATGTAGTGGCAGCTGGGACAGAGGCCAAAGGCTTTCTGGCACATGTCCTACCACCATCGTGTATTGCTGGATGTTTCTCTGTCCAGATTGCCTCTTCTTCCTACTCTGTTTCCTCCACTGCCTCCTCACCCGATCACAGTAAGACCTGAACCACCAACTTCAGCTCAATCAAGGGTAAATGACAGTAGGCTGTTCTGAAACTCCACTCAGAAGAGAGATGAGTTGCTGGTGCGGGTGAACCTCAAGCCCGGCATGGTGAGTTGCGATAACGGGCAAAATCTCATAGCAGGTCTGGACCTATCCAGTTTGATTAACATCCCTTTCCTGACACACGTGCTGAACTTAGTGGTGCAGAGCTTCCTGGAAATTTATCCACATATCAATGTTTTAAAAGATTACATGATCAATGATCAGCAAGGAAATTGTACTTACAATGGTATTAATCTACATATGGATCTCACAGGTTCTTTGATACGTGAAAGTCAGCAACTAAAAAAATGGAAAAGTTCTGAAACTTGTGAGAATCTTTGGGAGACTAAAATAAAATAATGTTTCAGCGAATTGAAAGTCAGAAGTAAGCCCTCAGGAGGTCACCTGAAAACAATGAAGCACATTGAAGATTAAAAGTAACATTCCATATTGCCACTTAATGGTTTTTATTAGTAAAACGTAGCTATAAATATCAAAAGAAACATCAGAACTCAAGTTGTAGTTTGCTTAAGTTATTAGTGTCTGGTGGCTTTCTGTACAAGTATGGCATTCAGTCAAGAGCTTTGCTTTATCATGCTGACAGAAATTTCACTTTCACCAAAACGATGTCAGGCCAACCAAGGAAAGATTTCTTTCTGTTAAAATGGACAAAATCTTTGAAAGATTTGCTGTGCTCCACATATTATGTAAGTTGATTTATTCCGATAGACATTTGATGAAAAGAAAATGGACTTCATATGCAGAACGAGACAGAGTAATCCATTTTCTGAAAAGATAAACATGATGAAATAATGCGGCTGTATTTATTCAGTGGGAAATAGTTATCAGCTTCTTCCTGTCCAGATCAACTTTGGCAACATAGGGAATACTATTGATATATTTCACTTATTATACATGGAAACAAGTATTTTTTGAGAGATGTTGTGTTTTTAAAACTTTTTCCACTCACCTCATGTCTACATTATTTTATTTAACACCTGATTCTCTACCACTGAGCACCGAAGCCAGTTAACCGTCGAATGATTGCCATATTACACTCTCACTTGATTCTGTGCATGCATGGTCTGCTATTCACTAGTGGTCTAGACTTAAACTAGTTCAATATCAATGTCGGAGATGATCTCAGCTGGGGGGGCTCTGACTCAGTCAGATTGTGCCATGTGCAGTAACTTTTTTTTTTGGTTGTCCTGGCCCTTATGGTATCCTATATTGTTCCCAAATGCCAACATACATTTGGGTACCTTTTCATTAGTTTGGGCAAAAATTGCAGGAAGGCAAACTTCAGATTAGTGCCAGAGGCAGACCATTTGGTATTAACATATAATGTGTCCACTGCAACTTCGCAGGTTGTATACCCTAAAGGTCTTCTGATTCCATTAATATTTTATGACATGCCCGATCAAGATTTTAGAAGAACACAATACTTCATCAGCTTGAAATAAGGTGGTGCTGGCAAAGTATGCAGCAAGAAATTGTTAGCAATATAGGTAGGATTGGAGAAGAAAACTTCCATCCGAGCTCTTTTGATTATGACATTCACAGTTAGAGGGGAGAAACTGTATTATAAAACATTAAATTAAACACACAAACTGCTTACTCACACAGAGCCCACAAATGGTATAAATAAAAAAATAATAATTTCATATGTAAAACATCTATAAACTCTTACTAAAAGGGCACCCATTTTAATCATTTTACAAAGTATGCCATTGCAATATCAAGAATGAGAAAAAGAAAAGGAAAAAGAGAAAAAAACACTATTAAAGAAAATTATCCTGCCTGTCACAAAGTACAAAGATGCAAAATTCTTTAGAGCAACATTTCCAAAAGCTAATAATCCAGTTTTTATTTAGAATAGAAAACCCCACCAACCCCAAAAATGGCTTCAGATATGACGGCCTGATGCCATTTTCCTGAATTCTAATAAAGAGAATCACATAATTCAGATTCAGGGCAATTGTAAAATTTGAATCAAACCAATTTGTTCATCTACATTCAAAAGTAATAATACATGGTTTTTGTTATTTGAAGTTCTGTGATTTTTGATATATGATGTGAAATTGTAACAATTAACAAAGGCCCACGTTTATTATTCAGTTGCAGATAATAACAAGTTGCATTTAATATTGAGCACAAATTATAAGCTGAAAATGAATTTTTAGACTCCTTTATGAAAAGCTAATGTCTTAAGGTCCACAAAAAAAGTGGTGCAAATGTACAGCTAGTCATAACAAATGGAAAAAAGAATATCAAGCACTAGAGCTCCCCGTACCTGTTTCTCTGCCACCGATCCTTCATTCGGCTCTGCTATCTCCTGTCTTCTATTTTCCTTCTGGACAGGTTATCCATTCACTAGACTCAATGGCACCAGGTTACTGATGTATGTCGTGCACCATGTGATTTCTTGCAGCGCGATGTATATTAATGACGTGTGTCACTCCCCACCTGACTATATGGGACATAGCGAATGCAAGACCCAGCCAAAGTGAAGATAGAAGATAAAGAATAGAAGAACCAACCATAGGATGGGCAACAGTGGGACAGATTTTGGGAAAGCTGAGGGCACTGAAAATAAGATTTTTTTTTTTTAATCCTTTTATGGCGATTCAATTCTCATTGAACCTATTCCCCATATTGAACAGATGTGCCCTAATCAAATTTCAGGAAATTCAGTCAACTCTATTAGTAAGGTATATAAACTTTGCCAGCTACAATCTTTAATATAAAAAGAATTATTATCAATAAATGTGGGTTACTGCCTTAACAGTAGCAATCTCTAATTAAGTGATATGTGAAGTCTATTATGTTTTATTACTAAATATAAAAATGGATTTGATCGCTTTGATAGAGCCACCTTAATTGGCTATTACTAGTGTTGAGCATTCCGATACTGCAAATATCGGGTATCGGCCGATATTGGCTGTATCGGAATTCCGATTCCGAGTTCCGATATTTTCGTCTTATCGGATACCGGAATCGGGATTGTCACTGTCACTGTCAGTGTCCGTCGGTCGGGTCTGTCAGGAGTCAGCGGCACTTACCTGGCAGAAGATCTCCGGCGGTCACATCCCGGACTGCTTCATGGCCGCCATCTTCTTTCCCCGGCGGTCACATGCAGTTTCTCGCGATAACTGCAGTGACTGCTGGGTAATCCCGGCCGTAAAGCAGTCAGTCCGATGACGTCACCGCCGGGGAAGCAGGTAATCAGCTGTGCTGCGTCGCGATGACAGGCTCTGCCTGTCATTGCGATGTAGCACAGCTGGATCGTCGTGGGACTGTCGTTCTGGACTGCGTCGGACAGGTGGTATACTGTTGGTTTGTTTTTTTTCTTTTTTTACAGGAGATCGATGGCGTCGCAGGAATGAGAGTATAATAAAAGAAATGAAAACTGTGTTGTCTCTTTTATTTCATTAAAATACTTTTTTCTTGCTTTGTCTTTTTTTTATACATTTAATAACTTTGGGATTAATAATGGATCGGTGTCTTATTGACACCTCTCCATTATTAACCGGGCTTATTGTCACCGTGCAATCAACGGTGACAATAACCCCTTATTACCCCGCTTGCCACCGCTACAGGGCAAGTGGGAAGAGCCGGGTAAAGTGCCACAATTGGCACATCTTTTGATGCGCCAAATGTGGGGCTGCTGTAGCCTGGTATTATCAGGCTGTTGAGGGCCAAAATCCATGGGCCTTGACAGTCTTTTAATACCAGGCCGCAGCAGTCTGCATTTTACTTGGCTGGTTAACAAAAATAGGGGGATCCCCACGCCGTTTTTTTTTCGAGGGGATCCCCTATTTTTGTTAACCAGCCAAGCTAAGCAGACTGCTGTGGCCTGGTATTATCAGGCTTGCAAGGTCCATGGATATTGGATCCTTACCAGCCTGAAAAACCAGGCCTCAGCGGTCTGCTTTATCTGGCTGGTTAACAAAAATAGGGGGGACCCCACGCCAATTTTTTTCGAGGGGATCCCCTATTTTTGTTAATCAGCCAAGATATGCAGACTGCTGTGGCCTGGTATTATCAGGCTGGCAAGGTCCATGGATCTTGGCTCCTTAACAGCCTGAAAATCCAGGCCTCAGCGGTCTGCTTCATCTGGCTGGTTAACAAAAATAGGGGGGACCCCACGCCAATTTTTTTCGAGGGGATCCCCTATTTTTGTTAATCAGCCAAGATATGCAGACTGCTGTGGCCTGGTATTATCAGGCTGGCAAGGTCCATGGATCTTGGCTCCTTAACAGCCTGAAAATCCAGGCCTCAGCGGTCTGCTTCATCTGGCTGGTTAACAAAAATAGGGGGGACCCCACGCCAATTTTTTTCGAGGGGATCCCCTATTTTTGTTAATCAGCCAAGATATGCAGACTGCTGTGGCCTGGTATTATCAGGCTGGCAAGGTCCATGGATCTTGGCTCCTTAACAGCCTGAAAATCCAGGCCTCAGCGGTCTGCTTCATCTGGCTGGTTAACAAAAATAGGGGGACCCCACGCCAATTTTTTTCGAGGGGATCCCCTATTTTTGTTAATCAGCCAAGATATGCAGACTGCTGTGGCCTAGTATTATCAGGCTGGCAAGGTCCATGGATCTTGGCTCCTTAACAGCCTGAAAATCCAGGCCTCAGCGGTCTGCTTCATCTGGCTGGTTAACAAAAATAGGGGGGACCCCACGCCATTTTTTTTTTCGAAGGGAACCCCTATTTTTGTTAATCAGTTCCCTCTGACGTCACTGATTGTGTCCCTGGCTGACCTGAAGTGAAAGTGGAAAGCAATCAATTAAGCTTTCCACTTAAGGGCCCGTCTCACATAGCGATATCGCTACCGAGATCGCTGCTGAGTCACTAGTTTTGTGACGCAGCAGCGAGCTCACCAGCGATATCGCTGTGTGTGACATTCAGCGACGATCAGCCCCCCTGCCGGGTATCGCTGATCGTCGCTGAAATGTCAGGACCTTTTTTTGATCGCTGGTTTCCCGCTGACAGGCACACATCGCTGCGTGTGACAGGCGGGAGACCAGCGATCCGCTGGTAACCAAGGTACACAGCGGGTTTCCAGGCGCGGGGCTGTGCCTAGAAACCCGCTGTGTACCTTGGATACCAGCGCCCTGATGCAGGGAGCTGGTATCCAAGGTACACAGCGGGTTTCCAAGCGCTGCGCGGTGCCTGGAAACCCGCTGTGTACCTTGGTTACCAGCGGATCGCTGGTCTCCCGCCTGTCACACGCAGCGATGCGTGCCTGTCAGAGGGAAACCAGCGATCAAAAAAAGGTCCTGACATTTCTGCGACGATCAGCGATACCCGGCAGGGGGGCTGATCGTCGCTGAATGTCACACACAAGCGATATCGCTGGTGAGCTCGCTGCTGCGTCACAAAACTAGTGACTCAGCAGCGATCTCGGTAGCGATATCGCTATGTGAGACGGGCCCTTAAGCGATGTTACCCGCAGTGTCGCTGTCCCAGATCGCTGCCTGAGCTGCCTGTTTGGCAGCTCAGCAGCGATCATGTAGCGATACACCAGCGATCCTGACAAGTGCATATCGTTGTCGGGATCGCTGGTGTATCGTTATGTGACACCCAGCCTTTACTCTCCTGTCAGGCAGGAGAGGAACTCATTCATTTGGGGTTTACTGTAAGGCTGCAGCATTAGCTGCGGTCCCTGCAGTAAACATTAACCCTTTCTGAAGGATTTCACCGTGGGACCTGACTGTGCATGGGATAGGTAAGAATAATTTTGCTTTTTTATTTTATTTTTATTACAGGAAATGGTTTTAGCAGGTAAATAAAATATGGTCAAAAACTGTGTGATTATTTCATTAAACTTCTTTTTTATTAAAGTGTGTGTGTTTGATTTTTCTTTCATACAATAGGATTAATAATTGATAGTTGTCTAATTGACAGCTCTCAATTATTAACCTGGCTTAAAGTGACCTTTCAATTGCAAGGTCATTTTAACCCCTTATTAACCCATTCGCCACCGCTACAGGGCAATGGGAATAGACGGGCAAAGTGCCAGAAAGGGCAAATCTAATTAGAGATTTGCCCTTTCTGGGGTGTCTGGGGGCAGATGTTAAGTAGCCGGGGGGGGCCAAAAATAATGGTCCCTCTCTGGGCTATTATTATCTGCCCCCACTCACTGGCTTTGTCTGTCTGGTTGCGAAAATAGGGCGGGAGCCCACGCATTTTTTTTCAGCAATTTTACACCTCATATATATATATATATATATATTATATATATATATATATAACATGTCATTGAATTTGTGACACATATATATATATTTATATTTGTAGTTCATACACTTCTACATAGTATAATAGCCGCTAATTCAATTGCCGGCTTTTGTGAAAATGCAGAACCCGACATGAAATGACACTTGGTGTACATAGGGTTAACCATGTCTTTTCATGTCCTTTGCTATCTAATTTGCACAAACAATTAAATCAGACTATGTGTGCAAAATTTCACACCTGTAGGGGTTAATTAAAGGTGTAAATTCGTAGCAAAAAAGTCTGTTTTTTTTACAACGAATTTACACCTTTAATTAACCCCTACAGGTGTGAAATTTTGCACACATAGTCTGATTTAATTGTTTGTGCAAATTAGATAGCAAAGGACATGAAAAGAAATGTTTAACCCTATGTACACCAAGTGTCATTTCATGTCGGGTGACCCGACATGAAATGACACTTGGTGTACATAGGGTTAACCATGTCTTTTCATGTCCTTTGCTATCTAATTTTCACAAACAATTAAATCAGACTATGTGTGCAAAATTTCACACCTGTAGGGGTTAATTAAAGGTGTAAATTCGTAGCAAAAAAGTCCGTTTTTTTTACAACGAATTTACACCTTTAATTAACCCCTACAGGTGTGAAATTTTGCACACATAGTCTGATTTAATTGTTTGTGCAAATCAGATAGCAAACGATATGAAAAGACATGGTTAACCCTATGTACACCAAGTGTCATTTCATGTCGGGTGCTTCTGTCTTTTCACTGAAGCCGGCTTTACCCGGCAATTGAATCAAAGGATATTTTACTATGTAGAAGTGTATAAACTATACATATATGTATATATATATGTCACAATGACATGTATATATATATATATATATATGTATTCTATGTGTGTATATTTAGTGTTTACAAGGAAAGAATGGGGTTTTTTTAGTTGCGATATTTTGTTCCCATAGACTTACATGGGACTTCCGGTATCGGTATCGGGTATCGCCGATTTTTTAGTGATATCGGCGATACCATTCCGATTCCGATACTTTAGGATATCGGAAAGTATCGCTCAACTCTAGCTATTACTGCAAAATGTATCCCTACTCAAAAATAATTTAGAAAAATAATTGAAAATGTATTACTGTGACCAAAGCTACACTTGTTTAACCCTTTACTGACCTAGCATTTTTTGTTTTTGCTCTTTAATTTTTTCCTCACTTTGTTCCAAGAGCCATTTTTTTATTTTTCTGTCAATATAGCTATATAAGGTCTTGTTTTTTTGTAGGATTTTTAATTGATTGAATTACACATTTTTTTTTACCATACATTCAAATGTGAAAAGAAAATTACAAGTGCAGTAAAATTGTTAAAAAAAACAAACCCTATTTTTTTTTTTTTTTTACATTAATTCAATGATAAAAATGAACAAGCAACTTGATTATGAAGGTTAATACAATTATAACAAAGCTAAAGTTGTTCAGTTTTTATGTTAGTGGTGAAAGAACAATTCTGAAATAAAAAAATAATTGTCATAATTTTAAGAGACTCACTAATTTTACATTTCTTAATTGTTGAAAGGGGAAAAGTAGGGTTTTAAGATTTCAACTTTCAAATATTTTTTTATTTTTAAACATTTTTTTTAATTTTTTTCTTTATTTTTTGATTCCTTTAGGGAACCTGAACCTGTCATTATTTAATTGCTTATACTGCAATAGTATGATATTATATATATATGCAGTATATGGTGAAATCTCAGTTATCCTATGGAATCCATCTTTTTGGTATTTTCTAAACTATACAGAACAGATACAGATGCAGAGATTTGATTGTCAATTTTTGATCTGAATGTCTTCACACAAATTGCATGCCTATTACCTATGAGCATATCGTAACCTTGGATTGATATATATTCTTTTTCTTTTGAATTAATTTTAGCACACTGATGAAGGTCTTCTTTGAGCGAAATGTCTACCTCACTACCATTAAAGCAATGTCTACCTCACAGCAATTAAAAAAAAATTTCATCCGTTTGAGAACCTTGCAAACAGAAGTGCTGCAATTTCTCTATTTATCCTATGGAACCCAACTTGTGGCTGTGTGGCTGAAATTCACAGAGGACCAAGATGGCCGTTATGGGGGCCTTCATCAGGCAACCAGCCACCATGATAACCCATCAGTGCCTCGCAATCGCGTTGAAGGGGCTCCTGTGAGCTGGTGATAATGGCATCATTTAAACACCAGTGTAAAAGAGTGAAAGGGGCAATTAAGTGGTTAAACTAGAGCAATCATCACATGCTCCAGTTGATGTAGTTTTTCTATGTAACACAGCCATCATCTGCCTGATATGAAGCAGACTCAGATCCTGAGCCAGATTTATACTTTGAATAATAAGCTATGGCAAAAATTTAAGTCCTAGGTTGTTAACAAGTTAATGTGGTCACTTTTGGATATGGGCTAAATAGAATACATCTTAAATGAAGGCTGCCATTTTTGAGTTTGCCTTAGTCAGCAGAAATTCTAGGTTCATACATATACTAGTTCCTAAACAAATGTGTAATTGTGACAAATTTATACACAAGTTGAGATTTTAAGCAAAAGGTACCAGAATGCACAAAAGTGGAGTAAATTCTGAGTGTCCACTGTACTATGTTTTCAGACACTTTGAACTCCTTCTACAATGGGTTTGAAATACTTTGGGCCAAGGGGAGTATTCTAAAAAAAAATTATATTAAGGATATGCAAACATTTTTGACACAAAATATTGATGTAGACCAGTAACAAGTGGCAAGAGTCTAGCAGACAGTGCAAAAACTTGCTAAACAATTTGCATTCTCAATATTTTTTCCCTACTTGTAAACTCCTCTACAATGTATTAATTTATCAACTATATAAAAACCTGTAAGAGTTTGAAAAGTTTTTTTAAAGGTAGCAACAGAAGTGGCTTTTCTATTGCGTTTGTGATGTAGTCGAGAACCGCAGTTGCCATGTGCTGCCTTGGTTTTTAAAATTGCCTATTAAAACATTATTATATTTTGCCAGAGTGATCATCTGTTTCATTGCAAAATCAAACAATTGTTTAATAGCCAAATTGAAAATCACCGCAGTATCTGATGCCCATCACACAGCTGTGATGTGACCGTCGAGTCTGGAATTATCCCCGGCACATGAGCTGTTGAAGTTCATTGAAGTCTAGTGTCAAAAATTATTGATATAGATTACCTAATAATGAAAGTGAAACTGGATGACAATGAAGAACTTTTACGGCAAAGTGATTTTTCATACAAAAAGCAAGAGTGTGATCCTATGTGACATGAGATAGTGCTTAATCAAATAGGCAGTTTTCTTTTAAAAAAAAAAAAAGTTCACCTGGACACCTTTTAATTATAGTTTAATTCCTTGACCATTATATTCCTTAGGCTTTTTCTAACGCCACGTTCTCATGTTTGATCACTATCTAATATCAGTATTTGTAAACCAAAACCAGGAGTGGGTGAGTAATAGAAACACGTCACCACTTCTGTATTTTACTTTCTTTTGATTGTTCCTCTCCTGGTTTTGACTTACAAATACTGATTCAAAATGTTGTCCAAATACTGTACATGTGAACGTGGCCTTAAAATTACATACTGATTTCCTCATCCTGATAAGTACTCAATATTTTGAGAAGAAAATGTTAGAAAATAATTACTTCCAAGACTTCTATGATGCCTCTTGTACTAGCATGGGCTAACAAGTTGAAAAACATGTGATTTATGTTGCACTTTATACTTTACGAGTAGAGATGAGCGAACCTGAACTGTAAAGTGTTCAGACCAGTCATCTAGTATCAGGTACTGATCTGCAAACATGGATTTCTCCCGGAAATATGTTTTAGTGTTTGGTTCGCTCTCTATTCTCCCAGATCTCCAAAGTTCAGATCGCAATGGACTTCTATGAGGTTGAGGTTAAAGCTCAGGTAGAGGTCTGGTACCTTAACTGAATTTTGGGCTAAAGTTCGGTCCAACCTGAACATCCATGGGTCCACTTATCCCTTTTTACCCGTAGTACTGAATGTTTATTATATAGGAATAAATGAGTATCACAAAAAAGCAAAAATGGCCACTTCATGAGCAAGCAAAGTCAACAATTGACACAATCTCATATCAGCAAAAGAAAAGTACAAATAGGCAATCTGTAAATCATTTTTAAATTTAATGTTTTACAACAAAAAAGTCACACCAATGTGCAATCACTAAGAGTCTTCTGTCTGCTTATGGGCTTGTTCACAAGTTAGTTTTTCTTGTACAGATGCGATCTATATTTTTCATGGATAGCACTCATACCTGTGATCGTCTATTGGTCTGTTCATGTCAGTGATTTTTTGCTATACAATAGCAAGGAAAAAGGAGTTTAATTTCTGTGCTGCCACGAATATCAATGGATATTCCAGAGAAAGAATCAGGATCCAGGATTAAGGAATACAGTTTGTCTACGTGTTTCACAGTATAACAATCCACAAGTGCAGGACTAAACCCATGTGTGGGTTTAAATAAAGTTTTTTCAAATACAGGCTCTAAAAGAACACATGTGCTGTCAGATGACACATGATCTGTCAGTTTGAATTTAGCTTATCAGTATGAAACAAAAAAGAACAAAGGTACATTTCAGAGAACCCATCAACATGTACTAAGGAACTGTCAAAATTGACAATTAAATAAAAACAGGAAATTAAAGATGAATGAACGTGCTTGATGATATTCTGATATCATTCGAGTATCAGTGTGCTCGGATGTGCTCTGTACTCGGTAAGCATTAGCCGGTACTCGAATTTGAAACTCTAATCCCCACGCCACATGTTTGGTGCCTGTTACACAGCCAATAAGTATGCAGGTGTCACGCTCACGCCCTGACTGGTGGGCGTGAGCCAGGGGATTGTGGCCTCACTGTGCCACAAACCAGACTACCCTAGTAGGGGCGTGACTAGGACAGCTGCCTCAGTCTTCACTGGAGCCTCTGATGGTGAGGTCACGCTTGTGCGGCAGACAGCTGCCAGGTGCCACTCCAGGGTAGTGTCTGGTTGTGGCTGCTGATCCCACTTGGGAAGACGGTGGCACGGCTGAGACACAGGGCTAGCAGGCACGCCTGAGACACAGGGCTGGCAGGCATGTCTGAGACACAGGGCTAGCAGGCACGGCTGAGACACAGGGCTGGCTGACACGGCTGAGACACAGGGCTGGCTGACACGGCTGAGACACAGGGCTGGCTGGCTGGCACGGCTGAGACACAGGGCTAGCATGCACGGCTGAGACACAGGGTAGGGTCCTGTTCACATAGCAAGTGCAAATACTGGAACTGACTGGAAGGAATGGTGTATGGAGGAACAGGTAGAGACCTGTTCACACAGCAAATGCAGGTACTGATACTGACTGGAAGGAATGGTGTATGGAGGAACAGGTAGAGACCTGTTCACACAGCAAATGCAGGTACTGATACTGACTGGAAGGAATGCTATATGGAGGACAGGTAGAGACCTGTTCACAAATCAGGTACCGGTACTGATACTGACTGAAAGGATTGGTATATGGAGGGACAGGCAGAGACCTGTTCACACAGCAAATGCAGGTACTGATACTGACTGGAAGGAATGGTGTATAGAGGAACAAGTAGAGACCTGTTCACGCAGCAAATGCAGGTACTGATACTGACTGGAAGGAATGGTGTATAGTGGAACAGGTAGAGACCTGTTCACACAGCAGGTGCCGGTACTGGTACAGACAGAAAGGAATGGAGTATGGAGGAACAGGCAGGAGCAAAGCAAATCAGAACCGCAAGATATGCGGAGAGGAGCTGCAGCAAGAGGTTTTGCAGCTGCAGGAGTGACGCAGAGCGGAACCGCAAGATATGCAGAGAGGAGCTGCAGCAAGAGATTACTTTCTCAGGTCCCAGCACTTGTATTCCTGAATACCAGCCTATCAGCCATGCCCGCCAGCCTGTTTTCAGTGATGCCCACCAGCTTATCAGCTGTGCCTATCAGTCTGTAATGTATGGTGTACAGTTCATATAGCGTCTTGTGCTTGGGTGCGAGGAAAACACATGAGACACAGGTTTGATATAGAAGGACTTGTATTACTTCATACAAGTGGCAAAAATAGTCACACAGTTTGCAGGTACAGAAGCAGGAGACACAGCAGGCCAGAGTAACTTAAGCTCAGCAATAACTCTCCACAACAGGTTCAGGATCTCTTCTCTGTTACCGTAATTCCATGCAAATGTGGATTTATCAAATAGCAGGTTTCCAGAGTCCACAAGTGTTCCAAAGTTCCTCAGTAGGAAATAGCTGGAGTACAAAGTCCAAGGTTTTCCAGGAGTCAGGTCACAGGCTCACTGCAGGCTTGATTCTGAAGCACTGATTGCTCAGCTGAGGCTGCTTAAGAAGCAAGAGGGAGAGAATCAGGGCGGGAACATGAAAGCTGGAAACTCCATATTGACTGAGGGCATGATAGCTGCAGCAAGACAGAAAGCAAAATGGCTGACGGAAAAACTGAGTTTCAAGAAACATGTACAAAGAACCTTACATTACTCCCCCCTTAGGGACAACCTCCGGATGACCTCAGACCAGGCTTGTCTGGGTACCTCTGATGAAACTGGCGGAGCAAGCGAGGAGCATTAACGTTATTGACTGGTTCCCATGAGTTGTCCTCCACTGGGTAGCCCTGCCATTTAATCAAATATTGTAACTGATTTCTGTACAGCCTGGAATCTAGAATCCTTTCCACCACAAATTCTTCCTGACCATCGACTAGCACTGGGTCAGGGCAAGGAGAAGAACGTCCAGGAAACGTATTGGGTGTTGCAGCCTTTAGTAGGGATACATGAAAGACAGGGTGGATTCTCATAGTTCTGGGCAGTTGAAGACTACAAGCAACGGCACTTATAATTTTACTGATTTTATAGGGTCAAATGTACTTATGTCCCAACTTAGACGATGGAATCCTTAACTTAAGATTTCTGGTTGACAGCCAGACCAAGTCTCCTACCTTGAAAGCTGGTGCAGGTTTACGAAATTTATCTGCTGCTTTCTTGTACCTTTCCTGAGCCAATTCCAGATTTTCCTTTAGAAGATCCATATTCTTTTGTAAAGACGTGATTCTTTCAGCCACTGCTGGCAAGGGCGTTTCTATGGGAAATCGAGGAAGAATGTTAGGATGATAACCTAAATTGGAGTAAAAAGGAGACTGCTTAGTGGAGGCGCTCTGAGAGTTGTTATAAGAGAACTCAGCCAGTGGAAGTAGATCCACCCAATCATCCTGTAGGTGGCAGATAAAGCAGCGGGATACTGCTCCAGGGTCTGATTGGTTCGTTCTGTCTGTCCATTAGTCTGGGGATGAAAAGCAGAAGAAAGGTTTACTTTAATGTTCAATGCGGCACAGAAATTTTGCCAAAACCTTGAAGTGAATTGCACCCCTCGATCCGAAATAACCTCATCCGGTACTCCATGTAAGCGAAACACATTCTTAATCATCAAATCTGATGTCTGTTTTGCAGTGGGTAAGCCGACACAAGGGATAAAATGAGCTGCCTTTGTTAAACGATCAACCACCACTAGAATGGTGTTCTTCCCTTGAGAGGTTGGTAACTCCACAATGAAGTCCATAGAAATGGATCCCCACGGGCGGGACGGGGTGGGAAGGGGTTGCAACAGACCAGTTGGTGAGGAGCGAGGTGTTTTGCATCTTGCACAGACTTCACATGAAGTGACATAGTTTAAAACATCTTTCCTGTAAGTGGGCCACCAAAAGAAACGAGAAAGAAATTCCTGTGTCTTTAGAATTCCTCTATGCCCAGCTATCTTGGAATCGTGGATGAGCTGCAATACTCTCAATCTGACTGTTTCAGGTATATACAGACGTTGTCCCTGAATCCACACACCATTCTTAAAGACAAGACTTACGTCCCTTGGGGGTTGTGCCAACAAGGAATCCGCATGGTATGCTTCCTTGATGTCCTTAAGTAGGTCTTGATTATGAATCACTCCCAGGAATCTAGAGTCAGGAAGAATAGTCTTAGGAGGAGTAAGTGGACGGGTCTCTGCTGAATGAATCCTAGAGAGTGCATCAGCCTTTCCATTGTGCGATCCTGGTCTATAAGAAATGACAAAATTAAATTGGTTTAAGAAAAGATTCCAGCAAGCCTGGCGAGGAGTCAGGCACTTAGCCGACCTGATAAATTCAAGGTTACGATGGTCTGTCAGGACGACTATTTGCTGTGCAGCTCCCTGAAGAAGGTGTCTCCATTCTTTGAAGGCGGCAATAATGGCCAACAACTCTCTATTGCCCACATCGTAGTTCCTCTCAGCCGAAGACAACTGCTGGGAAAAGAAGGCACAGGGATGCAAGACATTCTTCTCACCTGTTCTCTGAGAGAGTATAGCTCCAACGGCACAGTCTGAAGCATCCACCTCTATTATGAAGGCAAGTTCGGGGTTGGGATGTACTAAGATAGGTGCGGTGGTAAATTTATCCTTTAGACGGGAAAATGCTTCCTGGGCTTGGGGGGTCCAGGAGAACCTAGACTCTTTCCGGGTAAGTTGGGTGATAGGTGACACTACCTCAGAGAAATTCCTAATGAAACGTCTATAGAAGTTGGCAAACCCGATGAAGCGCTGCACCTCCTTCACATTTCTAGGAATTGGCCAATCCTTGATGGCTTGGGTCTTGCTTCCATCCATACTAATTCCTTGTGTAGACAGTACATACCCCAGAAATTGAATTTCGGTCCTATGGAATTCACACTTTTCAAGTTTGATGTAAAGATGGTTTTGTCTTAGACGTTCTAAGACCATTCTCACATGTCCATGATGTTCCTCTGTGGAGTTAGAAAAAATTAGAATATCATCCAAATAAATCACCACGAATGTATCTAGGAGATCCCTGAAGATGTCATTCACCAAGTGTTGGAAAGTGGCTGGGGCGGTACTCAGACCAAAAGGCATAACTAGATATTCAAAGTGTCCATAGCGTGACCTGAATGCAGTCTTCCATTCATCCCCAGGTCTAATACGGACCAAGTTATAGGCCCCACGGAGATCCAGTTTAGAGAAAATTTTGGCATGCCGCACTCTCTCCAATAACTCAGGGATTAAAGGCAATGGATAACGGTTTCTAATAGTAACCTTATTGAGTTCCCTATAGTCTACGCAGGGTCGCAGAGATCCATCTTTCTTCTTCACAAAGAAGATGGGTGCACCTGCAGGAGATGAAGAGGGGCGTATGAAGCCCTTGGCTAGATTTTCGTCTATGTAATCCTTTAAAGCCTTTAGCTCGGGCCCCGCCAGGGGGTAGATCTTACCAAAAGGTATCTCTGCTCCAGGCAATAATTCAATTGGACAATCATATGGACGGTGAGGGGGAAGCTGGTCAGCGTTCTTCTTGTCACATAAATCCACATAGTCCTGGTATACAGCTGGTAGTTCAGGGACTGACATGGTTACTTTAGGAACAGAGCAAGCTGAAACTTCTGGACTCATCTTTTTCTCTGGAAAGTGTAATTCCTTGGTCTCCCAGTTAATGGTAGGGTTCTGAGCCTGCAGCCATGGTAGCCCTAGAATAATGGGAAAGTGGGGAGAAGAGATAAGCATAAAGGACAGTTTCTCTTGAAGATCTTTACCCATAAGCACCCTCAAAGGCTCCGTTTCCTGATCCACTGGTCCAGAGGTCAGCAGGGAGCCATCCACAGTCTCCATCTGTACTGGAGTAGCCTTCTTCACTGAACGTATCCCCTGTTTCAGAGCAAAGGAGATATCCATAAAATTTCACTTGTCCCTGAGTCGATCATAGCAGAGCTAGACACCCAGACTGAGTCAACCCAGAGTTTGATGGAAAGGAAGCAATGAGAATTGGTTTTCTTACAACTCAGCTGGGACACCGCTGAGGAAACTTGAAAAATTGCAGCGTTTACACAGTCATCGTCCTCAGAAGTGACGGAGTTTAAGTCCGAGAAATCAATATCTGTTGCTGCAGATCTCTCTGGAGCCTGAGGCTCGGACCTGACAGATCTCCTCTCGCAACACTCACAGTGAATGACTGCTGCAGTAGTCTTACGAGAACGGCTGGGGCAGTTTATAATGAAGTGCCCTGACTTACCACAGTAGAAACATAGATTTTCCTTTAAACGATGTTCTTTGCGTGCATCACTAACCCGTCTTTGTAAAGAGTCCACCTGCATGGGTTCAGGTTCAGGTTCCCGTGTGATCCTACTCAAAGGTTCCTTAGCTGGGGAGGAAGGTAGGAAAAGGTTAGTGCGATTGCTTTCGAACCATCTCTCTTGCCTGCGTTCAGTCAGACGAGCATCAATACGGATGCAGTAGTTAAAAAGTCACCTAACGCAGTGGGAGGGTCGGCACGAGCAAGTTCATCCTTAATCAGTGGAGACAACCCTTTTCGAAAAATAGATTTTTTGGCGGAACTGTCCCAAGTGGTATCGAGGGCCCATCTCCTGAAATCCAAGGCATATTCGGCTACTGAGCGCTTACCTTGGCGCAAAGTTAACATGGCTGCTTCAGCTGTTGCACCTCGATTGGGGTCATCAAACACCTGCCCCATGGCTGAAATGAAAGCATCAAGATGATCCAAACATTCATCCTCAGTCTCAATCAGAGGGTTTGCCCACATCAAAGCCTTGTTGGTAAGCAACATGATTATAGTAAGCACTTTAGATCGTTCAATGGGAAATTGTGAAGCATGTGCAGAAAAAAAAAGATTGCATTGGTTAATAAATCCCCTGAATTTCTCACGTTCACCGCCAAAATGAAAAAGGGGGTAACTTGGGAATCCCAGAACTCGGGGTTATGGCAGGAGCCTGGACTCGTTCCTCTAGAACCTCAATCCTGGCTCGTAAATCCTGGGTAGTTTGTCCAAACACTTGCAAATTGTGATTAGTGAGGTCCTGTAGGTTTGCAAAACGGGTCTTTTATAGTCTGTATATCTGCAAGGATTGTATCAGTCACTCCGCAAAGCTCCTTTATGCGAGCCTCCATCTTCCAGATCTTTTAAGACAGGAGTACTGGAAGGAGAAGAGAAAAAAAAAAAAACAATAGTGTTTACCTGTGGTAACACTGCAGAGTAAAATTAAGGGAATTGCTCACCTGGAATGGTTGTGAGAAGTCACAACCACTGTCATCACAGAAAGTATAACCGGACATCTGATATCCACAGTCACAGCAGACACAGCCTTCCCAGACCCAGCAGACACTAATGTTTGGCTTCAGAATCTTGTATTGTATGGTGTACAGTTCATATAGCGTCTTGTGCTTGGGTGCGAGGAAAACACATGAGACACAGGTTTGATATAGAAGGACTTGTATTACTTCATACAAGTGGCAAAAATAGTCACACAGTTTGCAGGTACAGAAGCAGGAGACACAGCAGGCCAGAGTAACTTAAGCTCTCCACAACAGGTTCAGGATCTCTTCTCTGTTACCGTAATTCCATGCAAACGTGGATTTATCAAATAGCAGGTTTCCAGAGTCCACAAGTGTTCCAAAGTTCCTCAGTAGGAAATAGCTGGAGTACAAAGTCCAAGGTTTTCCAGGAGTCAGGTCACAGGCTCACTGCAGGCTTGATTCTGAAGCACTGATTGCTCAGCTGAGGCTGCTTAAGAAGCAAGAGGAGAGAATCAGGGCGGGAACATGAAAGCTGGAAACTCCATATTGACTGAGGGCAAGATAGCTGCAGCAAGACAGAAAGCAAAATGGCTGACGGAAAAACTGAGTTTCAAGAAACATGTACAAAGAACCTTACACAGTCTTCCAACCTGCCTATCCACTGTTCCAGCCCACACCGCCAGTGCTTATCCTCTCATCTGCCGGTCCCGTCGGCATTCGTGGTATCTGTCACCTTACCCCACCTGCCTGCATTTATTAGACTTTCTCTCGGTCCGCCCAAGTGAACCATTTCTAGCAGATCAGCTGCCATTTACCGAAGGTCAGTCCTGAAGTAGCACCTGGAACACCTCCCTTGTCTCTCCTCGGATCTCGGTGTCGTACACTGCTGGGCATCACTGGTCAGATTGGGTGAGGCTCCTAGTTACGCCCCTCCAGGCTCTCTTTGGGCTCAGGCACAGTGGTTTCACCACCCTGTCCATTACACAGTGCTATATAACACTTAAAAAAAAACAGTTGGAAAATATTTCTGGATTCAATTACTTATCCATGGAGTGTTGGATGTTTTCTGTTCCATTTCAATGATATATAACACTCCAAAAAAGCATTGAAAAATATTTCTGGATTCAATTAGTCATCTATAGACTATTAGGTGCTTTCTGTTACATTTCGACCCTCAAAAAAAGTGGTGGAAAATATTTCTGGATTCTGTAAATTATCCATAGAGTATTTCAGTTACATTTCGGTGGTAAATAACACTCCAAAAAAGTGTTGAAAAATTTGTGGTCCAGAACCGCCCACTTTCCCAGAATCACCAAGGTCCGAACCCAGTCCGCAGCCTTCACCACTTCGGTTCTTGTGGACTGCAGATGGAAGAGCCAGGATCCAGCAACTAATGAGCGAACTGCGAGGCCTAGGCTGGTCAGAAGAGAGGAGGAGGCAAGCTAGCACCAGGGCTGGAGACATGTTAGTGGGCCAGCTGTTATGTTTCGGTAGCTGAGGAGTGCAGGTAAAAAAGGCAATACACCAGAGCAGTTGGAATCTATGAGATTGCAGTACCCTGACTAACCACCACAACTAGAGGCAGCCGTGGAGCGTTCCTACGTTGGTCCTAGACGCCTCGTCACAGCCTGAGAAACTAACTACACCTAAAGATAGAAATAGGAAAGCTATCTGCCCCGGAGCAGAACCCCAAAGATAATAGAAAGCCCCCAAACAAGTAATGGCGGTTAGACAAGAAGAAATACTGACACAGAAAGAAAATAGTATGAGCAAACGCTGGGGCCCAAACTAACTAAATAGAAAAGGATAGGAAGGGTACTTACTGCAATCCAGAAAACCATGAAAAGCACCAACTCTACTAATTTCAAAAACACCTGAGATCACACGACCTCTACCACCTAAATTAGTTCTCTGGTGTAACAAAATCAAAACAGCAGCCACTGAAAAAACTGGAAAAAGCAAAAGTACAAACATCAGTGGCTGAACTAAACTGAGAGGGCAAAAGCCCCCGGAGGGGACCCTGAAGGCCCCCACAGAAGTGCAGGACAAAATGCAAAAATATAGCACAAAAACAAAAGAAGAAAATGTCTTATCTGTTAGCAGGAGATGCAGACACGACACAGCAGGCTACAAGGGAAACAGGAATGAAGGATTCAGACCAGAACAATTGATCACCGGCAACCCTGATGGGAAGGTGACTCTCTTATATAAGACCAGTCAGTAACACCTGATTCCCAGTCCTCACAATCTTCACTGGACAGACCAGCACCGCTTGTAACCACCAGAGGAAGCTTCTGCTCAGAACTCATCTCAAACCCATTCACAACAGTACCCCCCCCTTGAGGAGGGGTCACCGAACCCTCATTTGAGCAACCAGGTCGGTCAGGATGAGTTCTATGATACGCACGGATAAGTCTCCTAGCATGGATGTCCGAAGCAAACACCCAAGAATTGTCTTCCTGACCATAACCTCTCCATTTAACCAATACTGGAGTTTCCGTCTAGAAAAACGAGAATCTAATATTTCTCATCCACATACTCCAGATTGCCCTCAACCAAAACAGGGTCAGGAGGCACAGCAGCAGGAACCACTGGCTCAACAAACCTCTTCAACAAGGACTTGTGGAACACGTTATGGATCTTAAATGTCCCTGGACGAAGCAAACGAAAAGAAACAGGATTAATAATCTCCATGATCTTATAAGGTCCAATGAACCTAGGCTTAAATTTAGGAGATGCTACTCTCATAGGAATATTCTTTGAGGACAACCAGACCAAGTCCCCCACTTTAAACCGAGGACCATCAGTCCTATGCCGGTTAGCAAACCGCTGGGCCTTCTCCTGAGAGAGGGACAACCTCTCCACTACTGGTCCCAAATCTGTTGCATACGCTCCACAACAGAGTCAACACCTGGACAGACAGAAGCCCCCGTCTGTCCTGAAGAAAATCGAGGGTGAAACCCAGAATTACAGAAAAACGGAGACATCAAAGTGGCAGAGCTAGCCTATTATTTGTTCTCTCAGTTTGACCATTGGTTGGGATAAATGCCGGGAGAAAGCAATTGAACAAAAAAGTTTAGAACAAAAAGTCCTCCAAAATCTGGAAACAAACTGGACTCCTCTGTCAGACACAATGTTCTCAGGAATGCGTGTAAACGAACCACGTGCTGAAAGGAACAACGGCACCAATTTAGAGGAGGAAGGCAACTTAGGTAATGGCACAAGATGTATCATTTTGGAAAACCTATCACAAATTACCCAGATGGTGGTCATTCTCTGAGAAACAGTAAGGTCGGAAATGAAATCCATAGAGATATGGGTCCATGGTCTTGGGCACAGGCATGGCATCAACAAACCACTAGAGCGGAGCAAGGTTGGAGCGAGAGCAAGTCCCGCAGGGACTGCACAAATTCCCTGACATCACGAGACAAGGTAGGCCACCAAAAGGACCGACTAACCAGTCTCTGGTACCAAAAATTCCGGGATGCCAGCAATGCGGAACAATGAATCTCAGATATCACACTCTTTTTCCACTGGTCCGGGACAAACAATTTTCAACAGGGCAGCACTCGGGCCTATCCTCCTGACACCCCTCCAGAGCAAGTCTCAAATTGGGCGAGATGGCGGAAAGAACTACACCCTCTTTCAAAATAACAGAAGGATCAGATAACTCAGGAGAGTTCGCAAGGGAAATCCTCGAGAGGGCATCGCCTTAACATTCTTAGTGCCAGGAAGAAAGGAAACCACAAAATTAAAAGTGTGAAAAAACAAGGCCCACCTGGCCTGTCTAGGATTGAGTCGCTTGGCAGATTCCAGATAGACCAGATTCTTATGGTCCGTAAGGACCACCACCTGATGTTTGGCTCACTCAGCACAATGTCTCACCTTCAAAAGCCCACTTCATGGCCAAAACTCCCGATTACCACGTCATAATTACGTTCGTAGGAGAAAATTTTCGAGAGAAAAAGGCACAAAGGGTTACTTTTTAGAGGTCTCTGGATCTTTTTGGGACAAAACGGCACCTGTCCCAATTTCAGAGGCATCAACCTCCACCTGAAATGGCGAGAAAACATCAGGCTGCCGTAGAACAGGAGCAGAAGTGAATCTCTGCTTAAGTTCCTGAAATGCAGAGACTGCCTCAGGAGGCCAATTCACCACATCAGAAAACCCTTTCTGGTCAAATCAGTTATGGTTTAACAATAACGAGAAATTTACCAATAAATTTACGATAAAAATTGGCAAAACCAAAATCTCTGAAAGAGCCTTTAATGAAGTAGGTTGGACCCAATCACAGATGGCCTGAACCTTGCCCGGGTCCATTTCAGTAACAGATGGGGACAAAATGAATCCCAGAAATGAGTCCTCTGTACGCCAAAAAAGACACTTTGATCCCTTCACATACAGAGCATTTCTCTCTAAAAATCTGGAATACAGTTCGAACATGTTTCACATGAGGAGTCCAGTCATTAGAAAAAATCAAGATATCATCCAAATAAACAATCAGAAATTTGTCCACAAAATCCCTGAAAATGTCTTTCATGAAGGACTGGAAGACGGAAGGAGCATTGTGAGCCAAAGGGCATCACTAGGTACTCAAAATGCCCTTCAGGGGTATTGAATGCCGTCTTCCATTCATCCCGTGCTTAATGCGAATAAGGTTATACGCCCCCCTGAGGTCAAGCTTGGTAAAACCAAAAGTAGCGTTTTTCACCCTGGAAAAACAGGTCAGAAATCAAGGGTAACGGGTATTGATATTTCACAGTAATATTGTTCAAGAGACGATAATCAATACACGGCCTTAATGAACCATCTTTTTTGGCCACAAAGAAAAAAACCGGCACCTAAGGGTGAAGAGGATGGTCTGATATGACCCTTCTCCAATGATTCCTTGATATTAAGACCGCATAGCGTCATGTTCAGGTACAGACAAGTTAAAAGGCGACCTTTAGGGAATTTATACCCGGCACTAATTCAATAGCGCAGTCATAGCTCCTATGGGGAGGCAAGGATGCAGATTTACTTTCGCTAAACACATCAGAAAAATCAATCAAAAAGTCAGGAAAAATTCTGAGCTGGGGGGGGCAGAAAAAACAGGAGTGTTGGTATTAACACATTGGCAGCCCCAACTGGTTCAGACACAGATTTCCAATCCAAAAGGATTATGAGACTGTAACAAGGGAAACCCAGCACGATAATGTCATGCAGATTTATACAGAACCAAAAATTTGCAGCACTCCTGGTGATCAGGTTCAACCCTCATTATCACCTGAGTAGAAAACTGGGGTTTATTCTCAGCCAAGGGGTTTTGAATCGATCCCAGTAGGGGATTAGACTTCTGTAGGGGTATCAAGGAAACCCACAACGTTTAGCAAAATCATATCCATCAGGTTAATAGCTGCTCCAGAATCAACGAAAGCCTGAGCAGAAATGAGGACAGAGAGCATATCAGAGTGACAGTTAATAAAACTTAGTCTGAACACTACCAAGACAACTGAGCGTGCAAAACGTTTTCCCGCTTAGGGCAGACTGAAATAGCATGAGAGGCATCACCACAGTGAAACATAACCCATTGCGCTTTCGAAACTCATGACGCTGTGCCCAGACACCACTCTATCACACTGCATGGGTTCAGAAGCTGGTTCACAAGGCAACACCATTCACGCATACTTCTCCGCTCACGCAAAGTCTGTCAATTTGAATCGCTAATGACATTGAATCATTGAGACCAGAGGGGACAGGGGAAACCCACCATAACATCCTTTACTTTATCTGACAGACCCTTCCGGAAAAGGGCTGCCAAAGCGTCGTCATTCCATTTGGTCAGGACTGCCCACCTACGGAATCTCTGACAGTATAACTCAGCGTCATAAGGACCCTGATTTAATGCCAACAAGGTTTTTCAGCTTGATCAGTGACATTAGGGTCATGTACAATAACCCCAAAGCCTGAAAAAATGCTCAACATCACTCAAAACAGGATCCCAGGTGTCAGGGAAAAAGCCCCAATCCTGAGGAAACGCCGCGCAGGAGAGAGATGATAATTTGAACCTGCTGCGCTGCGTTACCTGAGGACTTAGATTTTAAGGCAAAAAACAATTTACAATTATTTTTGAAATTCTGAAACTTAGCTCGATCCCCTAAAAACAAATCTGGCAGGGGAAATCCGGGGTTCCAAAAAAGGGCCCCAATAGAAAGATATGAAAAAAAATATTTAAAACCTCAGTGGCAAGCTTTTTCCACAGGGGCCAGAAACCCCTTTGAAACCCCTCCATTGAGAGAAAAATCCTCCCCCACCCCCCCAGGGTTACGGGGGGAAAAAAATGCAAAAAAAAAAAAAAATATCTTGAAAACTCTAAAAACCTTTTTTTTTAACAATTTTTTTTCCCCTTTTGGGGGAGTCCAAAAATTTTAATTTTTTTTTGGGCCGGTGGATATTTAAAATTTTTCGGTAGTGAGGGTGCAGGTAAAAAAGGGAAAATCACCAGAGCGTTGGAATCTATGGATTGCCCCCGGGACAAAACCCCAAAAAATAGGGGAAAATTTTTGGAGCGTTTTTTTTGGTCCTAGACGCCTGTCACAGCCGGGGGAAACTAGCTCCCCCTAAAAAAAGAAAGGGGAAATATCTGCCCCGGAGCAGCCCCCAAAAGATAATAGAAAGCCCCCAAAAAAGAATTTTGGTTTTTTTTTTAGACAAAAAAAAAAAAAGGGACACAGAAAGAAAAATTAAAAAGCAAATGTGGGGCCCCCAAACTAAAAAAATAGAAAAGGATAGGGGGTTTTTTTTACTGAAACCCCCAAAAACCCCCTGAAAAGCCACCAACTTAAAAAATTTAAAAAAAACACCTGAGAATCACACGCCTCTCCCCCTTTAAATTGGTTCTGGGGTGTAACAAAAAAAAAAACAGAAGCCACTGAAAAAAAGGGGAAAGGGGGAAAAGTCAAACCCCCAGTGGCAAAAACTAAACTGAGGGGCCCAAAAACCCCCGGAAGGGGCCCTTTTGGAAGGCCCCCCAAAACAGAAGTGCAGAAAAAAATTAAAAAAATATAGAAAAAAACAAAAGAAGAAAATGTCTTATCTGTTAGGGGAGATGCAGACACGCAAAGCGGGTTTTAAAAGGGGAAAAAAAGGAATGAAGGTTTCCCCCCAAACAATTGACAGGCAACCCCCTGATGGGGAAGGTGACTCTCTTATATAAGACCTTTCAGTAACACCTGATTCCCAAGTCCTAAAAAACTTAAGGGGGAGGGGCCCAGCCCGCTTGTAACCACCAGAGGAAGCTTTGCTCAGAAATCATTTCCAAAACCCTTTTACAACAGTACCCCCCCCTTGGGGGGGGCCCCACCGAACCCTCATTTGAGAACCCCAGGGGGGGTCAGGATGAGTTCTATGATACGCACGGAAAAAGCCCCCCTAGCGGAAAATGTCCGAAGAAAACCCCCCAAGAATTGTTTTCCTCCCCCATAACCTCTCCATTTAAAAAATTCCCCGGGTTTCCCCGGTCTAGAAAAAAAAATAAAATATTTTCAAAAACCACAATCCAGTTTCCCCCTCAACCAAAAACAGGGTCGGGGGGGAACAGAGGGGGGAACCCCGGGGCAAAAACAAACCTCTTAAAAAGGGGGACTTGGGAAAAACATTTAATGGTTTTTTAAAATTTTGTCCCTGGAGAAGAAACGAAAAAAAACAGGATTAATAATCTCCATGATCTTAAAGGGGGCCAATGCCCCGGGGTTAAAAATTTGGGGGATGCTATCTCATAAAAAATTTTTTTGAGGACAACCAGCCAAAAACCCCCATTTTTTAAACCCAGGACCATCGTCCTATGCCGGTTAGCAAACCGCGGGCCCCTTCCCCTGAGAGGGGGCCCCTCCCCAAAACTGGCCCAAAAACTGTTGAAAACGCTCCCCAACAGAGTAACACCGGGGGCAGCAAAAGCCCCCGTCTGTCCTGAAAAAATCGGGGTTTAAAAAACCCGAATTACGGGGAAAAGGGGGGACTTTTAAAGTGGCAGAGCTAGCCCTATTTTTAAGAGCAAATCACCCCAAAAGGGAAAAAAGGACCCATTCTTTTTGATCAGCAGACACAAAGTCTTAAATAAGTCCCCAAATTTTTGGTTTGTTTCTGGGGTTTTGGGCCCCTTTGGTTTTTAGGATAAAAAAACCGAGGAAAAAAGCCCCAATTTTAAAAAAAAGTTTAGAACAAAAAGCCCAAAAAACGGGAAAAAAAACTGGATCCTCTTCGGGGCACAATGTTCTCAGGAATCCCCTGAAAAAGAACCACGTGCTAAAAAAAACAACGGCCCCTTTTTGAGGAGGAAGGAACTTAGGAATGGCCAAGATGTTTCATTTTGGAAAACCTATCAAAATTTTCCCAGAGGGGGGGTCATTCTCTGAGAAACGGAAGGTGGAAATTTTAAATTTCTTTGAGATATGGGTCCTTTTGGGCTTTTGGGAACAGGCAAGGGGGATAAAAAAAACCATTTTGAGCGAGAGAAAAATTGGAAAACGGGGAGCAAGTCCCGCAGGACTGCAAAAAATTTCCTGAAAATAAAGGGAAAGGTGGCCCCCCAAAAAGGGGCCGACAAAACCCAAATCTCGGTTTCCCCAAAAATTTCCGGGATGCCCACCAAAAGCGGAACAAGGGGAAATTTAGACATAAAAACTTTTTTTTCCAAAATGGTGGGGGGGAAAAAATTTTTCCAACAGGGCGCCCGGGGGGTATCCTCCTGACCCCCCTCCGAGCAAGTTAAAAATTGGGTTTTATTTGGGGGGAAAAAATACACCTTTTTAAAATTTTCAGAAGGTTTGGGGAAAAACAGGAAAAGTCCCCGGGGGAAATCCTCGGGGAGGGGCATCCCCCTTAACTTTCTTAGTGCCAGGGAAAAAAAGGGGGAAACCAAAAATTTTAAAACGTGTGAAAAAAACAAGGCCCCCCGGCCCCGTCTAGGATTGAGTCGTTTTTGGGAGATTCCATTTTTCCAGTTTTTTTTTGGCCCCAAGGGGGCCACCACCTGATTTTGGGGTAAAACCCCCGCCAAAGTCCCCCACTCTTCAAAAGCCCTTCATGGCCCAAAAAAACCCGATTACCCAGTCATAATTACGTTCAGTGGGAAAAAAATTTTCGAAAAAAAAAGGCCCCAAAAGGGGGGTTTTTTTTTGAGGTCTCTGGTTTTTTGGGAAAAAAAAGGCCCCCTCCCCAAAATTTTCAGAGGCTTTCCAACCCCCCCTTAAAAGGGGCAGAGAAACATAGGCGGGGTTTTAGAACAGGAGCAGAAGGAAAATCTCTTTTTTAAGTTCCTGAATGCAAAAAATGCCTCAGGGGCCCCAAATTAAAACCACTTCAGAACCCTTTCTGGTAAAACCCCGTTAATGGTTTAACAATAACCAAAAAAATTCCCAAAAAAAATTTCCCCAAAAAAAAATTGGAAAAAACCCCCAAAAATCTCTGAAGCCCCCTTTAAAAAAAGTAGGTTGGACCAATCCAGAGGCCCCTTAACCCCTTGACCGGGGCCCCTTTTCGAAACAGATGGGGAAAAAAAATGAACCCCAAAAAGGGTTTCCTCTGTATCCAAAAATTGGATTTTTTTTTTCCCTTAAAACTACGAGCATTTTTTTCAAAAAAATCGGAAAATTAAAAGTTCAAAAAAGTTTCCATGAGTCCCGTCTTTGGGGAAAAAAAAAAAGATATTTTTCCAAATAAACAATAAAAAAATTTCCCCAAAAAATTCCCGGGGGGTTTAAATTTTGGTCATTTTTTGAAGGTTTTGGGAAGAGGAAAAGGCCCCAATTAGGGCCCCCAAAGGGTTTTAAATTGGTACAAAAAATTTTCCCCTTTGGGGGGGTATTTTGCCGTTTTCCCTTTTTCTTCCCCGTGCTTAATCGAATAAGGTTTTACGCCCCCTGAGGTCAAGTTGGGTTTTAACCAAGTAGCGTTTTTCACCCGGGAAAAAAAAGGTCAGAAATAAGGGGTTTTAAAGGGTTTTTGTTTTTTCCAAAAATTTTGTTAAAGGGGGAACGATAAAAAATTCAGGCCTTAAAAAAAACCTTTTTTTTTGGCCCCAAAAAAAAAAAACCGGCACCAAGGGGGAAAAAGAGGAGGTTTTTTTTGACCCTTCTAATTTTTCCTTGATATAAGACCGAAATAGTTTTCTGTTCAGGTACAGACAATTAAAAAAAGGAAAACCTTTTGGGGTTTTTTACCCCCCGGCAAAATTTCAATAGGCAGTTTTTAGTTTTTTGGGGGGAAGGCAAGGATGCATTTTTTACTTTCGCAAACCCCACATCAAAAAAATTTTCAACAAAAGCGGAAAAACTTTTTTGAGCCTGGGGGGGGCAGGAAAAAAAAGGAGTTTGGGGTTTAAAACACTTGGCACCCCAAACCCCTGGTTAGGGGAACGTTTTCCCAACCAAAAAAACAGGTTATGAGACTGAACCAAGGGAAAACCCCCAGCACGATAATGTTTTTTGCAGTTTTTAAAAAAACCCAAAAAAATTTGCAAAAACCTGGTGATCGGTTTTTAACCCCCTCTTTTTAAAAACCTGTTTTGAAAAGGGGGGTTTTTTTCACCAAAAAAGGGGTAGAATCGCCCCCCGGGGGGGGGAAAAAAGACTTCTGTAGGGGTATAAGGGAAAAAACCCCAAAGTTTAGCAAAATCATAACCATCGGTTAAAAAGCTGCTCCAAAAATCAACGAAAGCCTGGCAAAAAATGAGGACAGAGAGCATACCCCGATTGACAGTTAAAAAACTTAGTCTAAAAAATTTTTCCAAAAAAAACTGAGCGTGCAAAACGTCTTGCCGTTTTTTGGGGGGACTGAAATAGCATGAGGGCATCACCCGTAGAAACATAACCCATTGCGCTTTTGAAAAATTTATGCGCTGTGCCCCAGCCCCCCCTCTATCACACTGCAGGGGGTTTAGAAGCGGTTTTCAGGGGGGGGGGGGGGGGGGGGGGAACACCTTTTCCCCGCTTTTCTTCCCCGCCCCACGCAAACGTCGGGGCAATTTGAATCGCAAAAAGAAATAGAATCATTGGGGCCCGAGGGGCCCCGGGAATCCCACCATTAATTTCCTTTACTTTTTTTTGACAGCCCCTTCCCCGGGAAAAAGGGGCTGCCAAAGCGTCGTTTTTCCCTTTGGTCAGGACTGCCCCCCCAGGGAAACTTGACAGTTTTAACTCACGTCATAAGGCCCCCCGTTTTTTTCCAAACAAGGCTTTTTCGCTTGATCAGGAAATTGGCTCATCGTACAAAAACCCCCCAACCCCGAAAAAAGCATCAACTTTACTCAAAACGGGTTTCCCCGGGGGTCAAAAAAAAGCCCAAACCTGGGGTTTGCCGGAAAAGGGGAGAGTTTAAAATTTTTAACCTGCGGGGGGGTGCTTTTTCCCCGAGGACTTTTTTTTAAGGCCCCAAAAAAAACCCCTTTTAAAAATTTTTTTGAAATTCTGAAATTTTTGCCCCGGTTCCCCAAAAACAAATCGGGGGGGGAAACCCGGTTTTAAAAACAGGCAACCTAGCAAATATGCAGCAATACTCTGAACCTCGTGGAAAACGTTTCCCCAGGGAAAAAAACCCCCTGCAAATCCATTGGAAAAAAGACCCCCCCCCAGCCCCCAAAGGGTACGAGGGAAAAAAATGAAAAAAACAGAAAAATTTCTCTGAAAAACTCTGACAACCTTTTTTCTTTTACAATTTTTTTTCCCCTTTTTTTGGAAAACCCTCCCCAAATTTTAAATTTTTGGGCCCGGGGATACTTTTGTTTCGGTGGGGTGAGGAGTGAAAAGGAAAAAAAACAATACCCAGAGCATTGGAAAAACTATGAGATTGCAGTCCCCCGACTAACCCCACAACTAGAGGAAAACCGGGGGCGTTCCCCACGTTGGTCCCAGACCCTGTCACAGCATGAGAAACTAACTTAAAACCTAAAGATAGTTTTGGGGAAAACTATCTCCCCCCGGGGCAGAACCCCAAAGTTTAAAAGAAAGCCCCAAAAAGGAATTTTGGGGGTTTTTGAAAGGGGAAAAAAAACTGACACGGGGAAAAAAAATAGTATGGAAACGTGGGGCCCAAACAATAAATAAAAAGGATAGGAAGGGAAAAATTTCTGCAATCCCCCAAAAAAAACCTTTAAAAGCACCAACTCTACTAATTTAAAAAAAAACCCCCCGGGGGTAAACCCACCTTACCCCTAAATTTAGTTCTCTGGGTAACAAAATCAAAACAGCAGCCACTGAAAAAAGGGGAAAAAGCAAAAGAAAAAATTTTTAAGGGCCCCTTGAAAAAACCCCTTGGGGAGGGAAAAGGGGCCCCGGGGGGGGACCCTAAGGGCCCCCCCCACAGAAGTGCGGGAAAAAAAGCAAAAATATAGCACAAAAAAAAAAAAAAAAAAATTGTTTTATTTTTTGCAGGAGTTGCGACAGAAACAGCGGTTTTAAAGGGAAAAAACAGGAAAAAAGGATTCAGCCAAAAAACAATTGATCCCGGGGCACCTGAGGGAAAGGGGTCCCCTCTTTAAAAAAAAGGGGACGTCAAAAACACCGGTTCCCCCTTCCTCCCAATTTTTAAAATGGCAGACCACCCCCGCTTGTAAACCCGGGGGAAAGTTTTTCCAAAAATATCTAAAACCCTTTTTCCAACAGTACACCCCCCCTTGAGGGGGAAAACCGAACCCTATTTGAGCAACCAGGTCGGTCGGAAAATGGTTTATGATACGCGGGGAAAATTTTCCCCAAAAGCATGGTTCCCCGAAGAAAACCCCCCAATTTTTGTTTTCCCGGGGCCCTAACCTCTCCTTTTAAACCCCCAAAATGGGGATTTCCCCGGTTAGAAAAACAAAAATCTAATTTTTTTAAAAACCCTTACTCCATTTTGGCCCAAAACCAAAAAACGGGTCAGGAGGCACAGCAGCAGGAACCACTGGCTCAACAAAACCTCTTCAACAAGGACTTGTGGAACACGTTATGGATCTTAAATGTCCCTGGACGAAGCAAACGAAAAGAAAACAGGATTAATAATCTCCTGATCTTATAAGGTCCAATGAACCTTGGCTTAAATTTAGGAGATGCTACTCTCATAGGAATATTCTTTGAGGACAACCAGACCAAGTCCCCCAACTTTAAACCGAGGGACCATCGTCCTATGCCGGTTAGCAAAACCGCTGGGCCTTCTCCTGAGGAGGGACAACCTCTCCACTACCTGGTCCCAAACTGTGCATACGCTCCACAACAGAGTCAACACCTGGACAGACAGAAGCCTCCGTCTGTCTGAAGAAAATCGGGGTGGAAACCCAGAATTACAGAAAAAACGGAGACATCAAAAGTGGCAGAGCTAGCCCTATTATTAAGAGCAAACTCAGCCAAAGGCAAAAAAGAGACCCAGTCATCGATCAGCAGACACAAAGCATCTTAAAATAAGTCTCCAATGTCTGGTTTGTTCTCTCAGTTTGACATTGGTTGAGGATGAAATGCCGAGGGGGAAAGACAATTGAACAAAAAAAGTTTAGAACAAAAGTCCTCCAAAATTGGAAACTAAACTGGACTCCTCTGTCAGACACCAAGTTTCAGGAATGCGTGTAAACAAACCACGTGCTGAAGGAACAACGGCACCAATTCAGAGGGGAAGGCAACTTAGGTAATGGCACAAGATGTTTCATTTTGGAAAACCTATCACAAATTACCCAGATGGTGGTCATTCTCTGAGAACAGGAAGGTCGGAAATGAATCCATAGAGATATGGGTCCATGGTCTCTTGGGCACAGGCAATTGGCATCAACAAACCACTAGAGCGAGAGCAAGGCTTGGAGCGAGAGCAGTCCCGCAGGACTGCACAAATTCCCTGACATCACGAGACAAGGTAGGCCCCAAAGGACCGACTAACCAAGTCTCTGGTACCAAAATTCCGGGATGCCCAGCCAATGCGGAACAATGAATCTCAGGACATCACACTCTTTTTCCATGGTCCGGGACAAACAATTTTCCAACAGGGCAGCACTCGGGCCTATCCTCCTGACACCCCTCCAGAGCAAGTCTCAAATTGGGCGAGATGGCGGAAAAGAACTACACCCTCTTTCAAAATAACAGAAGGATCAGATAACTCAGGAGAGTCCGCAAGGAAACTCCTCGAGAGGGCTCCGCTTAACATTCTTAGTGCCAGGAAGAAAGGAAACCACAAAATTAAAAACTAGTGTGAAAAACAAGGCCCACTGGCTGTCTAGGATTGAGTCGCTTGGCAGATTCCAGATAGACCAGATTCTTATGGTCCGTAAGGACCACCACCTGTGTTTGGCTCACTATTAAGGTGACTCTCTTATATAAGGACCAGTCAGTAAACACCTGATTCCCAGTCCTCACAATCTTCACTGGACAGACCAGCACCGCTTGTAACCACCAGAGGAAGCCTCTGCTCAGAACTCATCTCAAACCCATTCACAACAGCCAGCTAGCTGAAATGTTTAGGACAGTTGGCATCCCAGGGGGAGGTCATTACGTATGAGCAGCAGCGGAGATGGGGGTTCACCGAAGAGTTTGGGACTCATCATCACATTCTAGTTCAACTAGCAGACAGTAGAGAAGGAACACTTGCCTCGAACGCTGCAAGAGCTGAAGGCTGGAATCAGGGTCACGTTCCTAAAAATGGAGAGGCAATAACCTTGGTATGCAGCAAGTGGGATCTGAGAAGGAACGTAGCAGGTTTGAACCTTTCTTGAGAAATGAACGGGCCTGGGAGAGGATCCTCGAGGTGGCTCAAGACGAGGCTACACCCCAGAGAAATCCGGACTGTTCTTGGGGAACCCCACTTCCTATGCAGGAGCAGACGATGGTGCAGGTGACACAGGGGGTTGTTGCACATTTCTATATGTTGGGGGCACCAGCACTACCTGAAGCTGGATCACTTACAGCCCAGGCACCTAGGAATCTGGCTCCTCCAAGAAGCAGTTGGAGGCAGTCCCTCCAACATCCGATGAAGGGGAAGATGCTGACACCTTAAGAGGATTACTGTATTACCCTCCTTATAATTTTTCACTAGCTTTGCACTTTGTTTCAAAGCTTTTATGAATGTAAGAGACTGGAGTACTAATCCCTAGTTACTAAGTGAAATCAACTACACATTCAAAATATTTGAAAGAGCCATGCCAGTTGTTGCCTTTCAGTGGTTTATAGATGACTGGATGACCTCCTTATAGTTGCGCAGAGGCTTTGCACAGAGTGTAGAAGTGCCACAAATGCAATTTCTTAATTTTTTATGAAGCACTCCAGCTGGTGTCTTGAAGGGTGTATGTATGACCCTGTTGTAGTTTTTGGCAGGCTTTGCACTGTGTGCAGAGCTTTTATAAAGTATAGAGGTACCACAACTACACTTTCTTCACAATATTTGAATTGATACTACAGTTGGTACCTTCAAGCGTCTATGGATAACCCTCCTTATAATTTTTTTCCTGGCTTTTCACTTTGTGGAAAGCATTTATAAGTGTATGAGTATATCAAATACATTTTCAAAATATTTACATTCAAAAAATTTACTAGATTCAATTAGTCATCCATAGAGTATTACGCATTCTGTTACATTACGCAGGGATCTAAAACTAAAAAAAGAAATTAATATTTTTCTGGATTAAATTAGTCATCTACAGAGTATTGCATGCTTTGTTTTACATTTCGGTGGTATACAACACTCCAAAAAAGCATTGAATATTTTTCTGGATTTAATTAGTCATCCATAGAGTATTACATGGATTCCATAAAATTTTGTTGGTATGCAACACTCAAAAATTATATACAATTTTTTTTCCTGGATTCAGTTAGTCATTCATACAGTTTAATGTGGTTATTGTTACATTACGGTGTTATATAAAACTCCAAAAAGGTTGCAAAATTTTTCCTGGATTCAATTAGTCATCCGTACAGTTTAACATGCTTTGTGTAAAGTTACAGTGGTTTAAAATGTTTAAAAACTGCTTGGCCTGGCACAAATTACAAAATATTTTTGTTCCAAAAATCTATTGCCATATACAGTGGGGGAAATAAGTATTTGATACACTGCCAGTTTTGCAAGTGTTCCCACCTACAAAGAATAGAGGTATGTAATTTTTATCGTAGGTGCACTTCAACTGTGAGAGACAGAATCTAAAAATAAATGCCAGAAAATCACATTGTATGATATTTAAATAATTTAATTGCATTATATTGCATGAAATAAGTATTTGATCACCTACCAACCAGCAAGAATTCTGGCTGTCACAGAGCTGTTAGCTTTACCTTTATTAATTGCACCTGTTTTAACCCGCTACATGTATAAAAAACACCTGTCCACATAATCTATCAAACTCCAACATCTCCACCATGGTCAAGACCAAAGAGCTATGTAAAGAAAGCAGGAACGAAATTGTAGACCTGCACAAGGCTGAGATGGACCACAGGACAATTAACAACTGTTGGCACAATTATTAGAAAATGGAAGAAACACAAAATGACTGTAAATCTTTTTCAGTCTGGTGCTCCATGCAAGATCTTGCCTTGTGGGTCAAGGATGATTCTGAGAAAGGTCAAGAATCAGCCCAAAACTACATGGGACTACCTGGTCAATGTATTGAAGAGAGCTGGGACCTTACTCTAAAACAAATCCTGCATGGCACGCAAGTTTCCTTTGTTCACGCCAACATATGTCCAGGCCCGTATGAAGTTCACCAGTGACCATCTGGATGATCAGGGTAGGTATGTGAGAAGGTCATGTGGTCAGTTGAGATCAAAATAAACTTTTTTATATCTACTGCACTCGCTGTGTTTGGAGGAAGAAGAATGATGAGTGCAACCCTAAGAGCACAGTAACAAACATCGAATCATGGTGGGGGAAACATCATAGTTTTGGGGTGCTTTTCTGCAAAGGGGAAAGGACGACTGTGCCATATTGAAAAGAGGATGGATATGGGTATAGATTACAAGATTTTGGCCAACAACTCCTTCCCTTAGTAAGAGCATTGAAGATGGGTCGTGGCTGGATCTTCCAGCATGACAATGACCCGAAGGACACAGTCCGGGCAACTAAGGAATGGCTCTGTAGCAGCATTTCAAGGACCTGGAGTGGCCTAGCCAGTCTTCAGATCTGAACGCAAAAATCTTTGGACGGAGCTGAAACTCAATGTTGGCAGCGACAGCCCCAAAACCTTAAAGATCTAGAGAAGATCTGTATGGAGGAGTAGGCCAAAATCCCTGCTGCATTGTATGCAAATTTTGTCAAGAGCTATAGGAAGCAACGGACCTCTGTAATGCAAGCAAAATTTTCTGTACTAAATATTAAGTTCTGTTTTTCTATTGTATCAAATACTTATTACATGCAATAAAATGCAAATTAGTTATGTAAAAATCATACAATGTGATTTTCTGGATTTTTTTTAAGATTCTGTCTCGCAGGTGAAGCGTACCTATGATAAAAATACAGACCTCTCTATTCTTTGAAGGTGGAAAACTTGCAAAATCAGCAGTGTCCAAATACTTATTTTCTGCACTGTTTTACTGTAGAACTTAGTTTGTGTGAAATTTCATTGGTTTGAAATAAAAACAAAAATTGGCCTGCTAAAGTTGTACAAATTTGGTTAATCTGTACACAGTCCCCAGCTATTTTTCCTAGTGTGGCAACCCTGCCTTGTACCAGCACATGTCCATGATCATACCCGTTGTCCTTACCAACATGGTTACTGGTATTGTCCACTTAACCACCGACATGTTGACAAGCGCTTGTGGCCAGGGACGGAGGTCATGGCCTAGTCCCACCTGGCACGGCACATGGGCTACCGATGCCAAGGATTGCTGGCCCTACTGCCCTATCAGGGTTTCCTCCACCTCCTACACCAGTTCCTGCTCCCCCTCATCTTTCATTTCTAATGTGCTATTTCAGAGTTCGTCATCCAAATCAACAGGAAGCTCTGCAGCAGCACTGCCTTAGCAAAGCAACAACAGGCTCTGCTGAAGCTAATTTGTTTAGGAGACAAACTGCACACCACGGCAGAGTTGCTGAAAGGAATAACAGGCTCTCACCACGGAACCTCCTACCAGGCATGGTCATGTGTTATAATGGCCATAACCTGGTGGCAGTTGTGAAGCTTGGCAAGCAAATTACACATACGATGCTTGGCCCACATGCTCAACTTGGTAGTTCAGTGGTTTTGGAAAACATACCCAGATTAGTCAGAGCTTTTGGTCAAGGTACACAGCGTCAGCTCTCATTTCTGAAATCAGCTACACCGACATCACCATATTCTGGTACGTGCTGGCAAGGCTTTATGAGCAACAGAGGGCAGTTGTGGAATGCCAACTCTAACACGCCCATCAGTATTCTGGTCAGCCACCTCACATAACAACTGAAGGGTAGGCATGAATGTTTGAAATTTCTGCAGTTCTCCATGGCTTTGAGGACTCCACAATGATGATGAGCGGCGATGACGCCATAGTCAGTGCACTGATCAAAACTTTTATGCCATCTTATACAGTCGCTGCTGACAATTAAACATGAAGCTTTGCATGCGGACCACGTGGAGATGGAGGAAGTCATAAGACAGGAGCTCCAGCCTCCTCTCCTGTGCTCAGCGCAGATTCTTCAACAATAAGGAGGTGGAGGCTGAGGAGGAGCAGGAGCATGGATGACAAATGAGGCTAGCACCTACACGAGCTTCGTCTCATCTCTCCTACATGGAAGGGAATGAGGAGAAAGATGTAAGAGGAAAAGATGGAGAGTAGTCATCATGGTGGAAATAGGGAAGTGTTGCCTGTAGGGAGCTTGGCATATATGGCTGGATTTATGTACCGCTGCCTTTCTCATGACCCTCGCATTACATTCATCTTCGTCATAAAAAGAGTACTGTTTGTTCAGCCTGCTAGACCCAGGCTACAAGGATAACCTTGTATCTCTCCTTCCTGAAGTGGAGAGGTCTACTAAAATGGTGCTATAGCAGACGGCCATTGTGGAAAATGTGTTGAAAAAATTACAATCAGACAACACAAGAGGCAGGGGGCAAGCTACCTTGCCCAACCAAGGAGAAGAGGAGAGGTAGACACACACCAGGTACAGCAGTCAGGGGTCCACTGTCAAAGGTCTGGGCCAATTTCATGACACAATCCCAGCATCCAGACCCTGATATTTTTGACAAGGAAGGAAAAGGTTTTAAAGATAGTAAAGCAATACCTGGCTGCCAAAACCAGCATGCTACCTAATTCCTTTGCGACCTTCAACTATTGGGTCTCAAAGCTGGATATCTGGCATGAGCTGTCCCTCTATGCCTTGAAGGTGATGTGCTGTCTTGCCACTAGCATCTTGTCTGAGTGGGTTTTTAGTCCCACCAGGGGTGTCAAAACAGACGGGTGCTTTCACCTGTCAACAGAAAGTGCTGACAAGCTCCCTTTGATAAAAATGGAAAAATCTTGGGTTAGTAGCAACATTTCCATGCCACCAGATGACAACAGCACAGTGATTTTACTCTTCAACATTTGAATGAGGCCCGCCAGTTGTTGCCTTCGAGGGTCTATGTACTTATGTACTGGATGAGCCTGCTTATAATTTTTTCCTGCCTTTGCACTTTGTGCAAAGCCTTTATGAGTATAGAAGTACATCAACTACACTTTCAAAATATTTTAATGAGGTTCACAAGTTGTTGCCTTCAAGGGTCTATGGATGACTTTACCCTTCTTATCATTTTTTTCATGGCTTTACACTGTGTGCAGAGCATTTGAGTGTAGAAGTGCCATAAATACACTGTCTTAATTTTTTCATTAGGCACTCCAATTGGTGCGTTCATGGGTGTTTGGATGACACTGCTTGTAATTTTTGGCAGCTAATGCACTGTCTGCAGAGCTTTTGAAAATGTATAAGTACCACAAATACACTTTGTTCACAATATTTGAAAAGGTACTACAGTTGGTGTCTTCAAGGGTGTATGGATGACTTTGCTTCTAATTTTTGGCAGGTTTTCCACTTAGTGCATAGCCTTTGAGTCTAAGACCGGGGTCACACTTGTGTATGGCATCTGATGCGAGAGCATCAGATGCGATATGCTATGACCCTTAGCTCCTGCTCTGCTGCCTGCGGGAGCTGAGTCATGCTACTGTGCTTCGAGCCTCTCGCACAGATTGGAGCACAGCTGCGGAGGAGGCAGAGAAACTCATTTCTCTCTCTCCTCTATTGCCGGCATCGGCGTATATCGCACAGCACTCTGATGATATCCGAGTGACGTGCGCTGTGTCATTCGCACCCATAGACTCATATGGGTGCAAGTTCGCCGAGACTCGGCTGAGTGTCGGTGACAATCGCAGCATGCTGTGATTTCACTCTGGCGTAGAATACGGCTGAGAGAAAAAATGGTGATGGGAGCTTCCCCATAAATTAATACTGGTCCGAGTGCTATGCGATGTTTTATCACATAGCACTCGTCCGTATTCATAGCTAGTGTGACCCCGGCCTAAGAGTACAACTACATGACAATTTGAACAGAATATGTATGAGGCCCTCTTTTATCTCTAATACAGGTTGTATCTGAGTTAATCTTCCATCATATTTTGGCAGTTCTTGCTGCCTTCATAAATTACAATGATATTTCCAATGCATTAATAAGAAATTTCAAATTTGGTTTACTTAACCCCTTAGTGACAAAGCCAATCTTGTACTTAATGACCAAGCCACATTTTTGGCCTACCAGCTAAAAATATAATTTGAGTGTCAGTTATGTGTTTCACAACTAGTTCTGAAACCCCTGACTCCCCATGTATCGCACATAAAAACCTTTTTTATTTGTCCCGCGCTGTATGTTAATCTGTTCGGTCCGGTCCGATGGGCATTGCCTCTATTCCCTCACTCCACCCCTCCTCAGCTTGCTGTATGCATTCTTCGCTGTGAAGTTCGCAGATTGTGTACAGATTTCGAACGTGCGCATTGAAATGTGACCTCGCGTGTGCGCAGTATGCTTTGCCCAACTGAGGGCAAAGCCAAAAATCAGTATTGTTAATAAACTACTTGGAAACAATTTTGAATACGTTGAGAGATGCTGTTTTTAAAATGGTATCACTTTGGGGGGTTTTCCAATATATAGGACCCCCAAAGTCACTTCAAAACTAAATTGGTCCCTGAAAAATACGTTTTGTAAATTTCCTTGTAAATTTCCTGCTACATTTTTAACCCCTTTCTTGGGACGTGTCAGCTGTTATGAACAGCTGACGTGAGCCCGCAATAGCCGCGGGTGGAATCGCGATCCACCCTCAGTTATTACCTAGTTAAATGCTGCTGTCAATCTCTGACAACAGCATTTAAGTGGTGCTTCCAGCCATCGGTCCGGAAAACCTCCCACCGGTGACCCCGTCAAGTGATCGTGGGTCACAGGTGCATTGGTATGACAACCAGAGGTCCCCTGGAGACCTCTATGGTTGTCAGTGCCAGATTGCTATGAGTGCTTCCCGGTGGTCGGCGCTCATAGAAGTAAGTAATTCTACTACATAGAGGCGTTCTGATCATTGCCTCTATGTAGCAAGCTGATTGGGTTGTGGCAGCTGCTTTATGGAGATATTGAAGAATGCCAAAGTTTTAAAAAAAATATATATATAAAAGTTCAAATTACCCCCTTTCGCCTTATTAAAAATAAAATAAAAAAAATCAAACATGCACATATTTGGTATAGCCGCTTTCAGAATTGCCAGATCTATCAATAAAAAGGAATCACTAAACGGCATAGTGAGAAAAAAAAAGTCAAAACTCCAGAATTACTTTTTTGGTCGCCGCGACATTGCGTTAAAATTCTATAACGGGCGATTAAAAGATCGTATCTGCACCAATATGGTATTAAAAACATCAGCTCGGCGCGCAAAAAATAAGCCCTCACCCAACCTGAGATTATGAAAAATGGAGACACTATTGCTATTGGAAAATGGTGCAATTTTTTTTTTTTTTTTAACAAAGTTTGGAATTTTTTTTCACCACTCAGACAAAAAAGAACTTAGACATGTTTGGTGTCTTTAAACTTGTAATGACCCGGAGAATCATAATGGCAGGTCAATTTTAGCAGTCAGTGAACATAGTAGAAAAGCCAAACAAAAAAACAAATGTGCGATTACACTTTTTTTGCAATTTCACCGCAATTGGAATTTTGAGTACATGATATGGTAAAACAAATGGTGTAGTTCAAAAGTACAACTTGTCTTTCAAAAAACAAGCCCTCACATAGCCATATTGACAGAAAAATTAACACACCCAGGATTCTGCCTAGTCAATCATTACGTGACTAGCTTCACTCTCTTTACTTTACCACTAACTAGTGATGAGCAAGTATGCTCGTTGCTCGGGTGGTCTCCGAGTATTTGGAAGTGCTCAGAGATTTAGTTTCTGTAGATGCAGCTGCATGATTTGTGGCTGCTGGACAGCCTGAATATGGTACATGTGAGAAATGCCTGTTAGGTAATTCCCGAACTACTAACTGCTGACTCCTCTAATCAGGATGTGACTCTCTTCTTACTGCAGAAAAACTCCCATCTTCAGGGCTGGCTGTTTACTCTTCTGTGCTCCAGAGCTACACACTATTAATTACATTTTCCCAAGACAACTACATAAATGATCATTAATCACACATTAAACAATTAAATCAAACAACAACATACATAACACATTCGAGAGAAGTGCAATACAACTCCAATTTAAAAATAACAGATTTGATTAAATTATCTATTAAAATCAACGAACATAAAAATTAGTGAATAAGCAAAGAAGTTCCTCTAAGCAGAAAGGGCACAAGGGTATCTATAAACCTGTAGGATATAGAATGAAGTATGCAGTAAGAGCAATGTAAATACTTGACAGTAACCAGCATAATAACCCTGATAGCCTGATAGTATACAGAAGGTCAGAGAAAGGTCAAAATTTAAAATCAGGCAAAACAGTATTGGTAATATTAATTATATGCCTGATATGGACTTGTGTCCTGAGGTGACCTCAAAAAAGTTCCTATAGCAGTGAGTCAAGCTTTACAACTGCAATGCAAGTAGGGTACCTAACATGTATATCCAAAATATTGAGGAACAATATTGGAAAAGGACATTGCAGTGCTAGTGCAGAATATACGGGCCATTGTGACTCGAGAGCGCAAGTGCAGAGGCTCTGGTATGTTACCATGGTGCCTGGCTTCACATGCGTTCCACTGCTGTGGAAACAGGAAGGGCCTTTTACTAGTTTCTGGGCTGACGGCGTGCCAGCGATAAAGCCGGAAGTAAATTAATTATTGCTAAATATTATAAGCTGCCCATGCCTTTATTCTTCCATGGACCCTATAGAAACCTTAATCAGTCCACCTCCCTCTACAGTACACACGAACCCTGAGGAATCAGGGTGAAAGGCGCATTGGGGCCTGGGCACACATGGATCTGTACTTTTCTGCAAGTACGGTTATCTTATTTACAATCCTATTGTCTACTGCATCCATTTTGTCTGCCATTTTGTTGTACTTGTTCTATTCATGTTTGTTACAGGGGTATAAATTTTTTCTTTTTTTTCTCCATTTTTATCTACTTATTGAGACTATTAATTGTGATATGGAAATGAAGTGCATCATAATACTTTGAGTTGTATATTCTGCACTAGCACTGCAAAGTCCTTTTCCAATATTGTTCCTCAATTTTTTGGACATACATGTTAGGTACCCTACTTGCACTGCAGTTGTAAAGCTTGACTCACTGCTATAGGAACTTTTTTGAGGTCACCTCAGGACACAAGTCCATATCAGGCATATAATTAATATTTTAAGTTTTGACCTTTCTCTGACCTCCTGTATACTATCAGGCTATCAGGGTAATTATGTTGGTTACTGTCGAGTATTTGCATTGCTCTTACTGCATGCTTTATTCTATATCCTACTGGGTTACAGATATCCTTTTGCCCATAGGTGGATTATAATGAGGATAGTCTGGCTACTGTCCAGGGCCCGAGGCTCCAGGGGGGTCCATCACCAGATTGCCCTCATTATATGATGGCAGCACACATATCCTGGCAGGCAGCTTTCCTGATGCTGGGCTGCCGACAATGCAGAATGGCAGCGCAGCACCACGGGAGCTCTCGTCACTTCTGCTGTGACGTGCCAGTGCTATGACATCATCAGGTAGAGCAGGTGCAATGATGACATCGTGCTAGCATGTATGCGCTGGCCAGCAGAAGTGAAGCCTCGGGGACCAGAATAGAGCACAAGGTGAAGTTGAGCGAGTTGAGTATGTCTTTTTTTAATTAATAAATTTATAGGAGGCTATACGAGGGCTCACACTTTATACAGGAGTCTATGTGTGTGCTCACGCTGTATACTGGAGGCTATGGCTACATAAGGGTAGAGGACAATTAGCTGGGGTACCATACCATTTCAACTTAGGGTGTCAGCCACCACTCTCAGGAAGGGAATTGAGAAGGGTCAAACTAGTAACCAACTCTCTCCATTTCTACCCTTTTTTTTTCTAAATCACTGTTTTTCTGTGCAAATGTGTATATTTATGTCTATGTATTGGGTTTTTAAACTAACTAAATAAAGAGAACATTTTTTAAGTTTTTTTTTTTCTTATGGTTTACATGTATAATGGCCCCATAGGTTGATCGCTATGGTTGTTGATCGAGGGGCTATGTGGAGGCTTATATTGTATGTAGGGGGCTCTGTGGTGGGACATTCTGTTTACAGGGGGATGTCCGCATACTTAATTCTGCTCAATACTAAGTTTTATTATTATTAATAATTATTTATTTATGTTAATATTGAGCAGAATTACTTTCAGCCTATTGGTTCAGCCTCCACAATAGTCACGGACTGTTATGTGGCCCCTTGGGAAAATTAATCTCCCAACCCTGCTCTATTTTGCATAGCGCTATGTTATTTATAGTGCCATACATAAGGGAAAAATTTGTGCAGTGTGCGTAGCTTGTATGGATGTGCCCCAGAGCACCTGTGAGTCACTCACATGACCTACCGCATGATTTACCAGAGAGATCATGTGACATGTCTCATGATACATTGGGTACCTCGGGGGGAAGGGGGGACATGCCTTCTAAACTGCCAGGGGATCTGGTTACTCTTAATCCATCCCTTCTTGGCCCTTTCTGCTTAGAGGAACTTCCTTGCTCATTCACTAATTTTTATGTTTGTTGATTTTAATAGATACTTCAATAAAATCTATTATTTTTAAATTGGAGTTGTATTGCACTTCTCTCGAGCTGTATAGGAGCGATCTTCCATAGGATCTCTGTTGTTTAGTTCCATGTCATTAACATGTCTATCCATTCTGTGATTTTGATAAATCCACAATTTTTCCTTCTTGGTGATGCAATTTGAATGGTGCAGAGTGGATATTCCTTTATGTCCAAGTCCTTAAAATGTTTTTAAAATTCATTTATATTTTTACTTCTAATTCTAACCATTTTCCATAGGCCTTGTGTTATTTTTTTTTTCTAGAGTTTTGTTGGTTGTTTTTTTAGCTTTGTTGTCATATGGTTATCATATATTCTCTGGAATTAATTTATGAATTGTTATACTTTAATGCAATCCAGAACCTGTTTATTTCCTCATTCAATAGCATACTTTCCCTTTCTATCATCAATTTCTAAATTTAAACATGCAACGAACAATCTTCGCAATCAACAAATATTACTGACGTGCCCAGATATTACTTATGCTCTATAAAAAACTGTTTTAAAATAAACTGAAAATTGCATCATACTTTTATATAATTGACTTAAAATGCTGAAAAGTGCTTTTTCAGAGACACAAAGTAGATATTTTAAGCATGGATTATATATGCAATTATTAATCAGTTCTGCAACAATTTATCATTTATAGCCAGATGGGGTCATTTTTACATCTTTATTTTAGATGTATTTTCAAAGACAGAAGTTATTTAAAAGAATAAATTTGTGATCAGAGATGGGCAAGGCAGGGGGGGCATCCGCCTGCCAGGCTGGTCTCAGAGCATGTTTAGGGCCAGGATAATTAGCACAAATGATTTTAATTTTTGATTTCTCCCAAGGAAATTGGACCCCAAAAGTTGTTGTCCAATTTGTCCTGAGTACGCTGATACCCCATATGTGGGGTAGAAATACTGTTTGGGCGCACGGAAGGGCTCGGAAAGGAAGGAAAGGAAGTAATGATGTTTTGGAATGCAGACTTTGATGGGTTTTTATGTTCAGTTTGCAGAGTCCCTGATGTGCCTAAACAGTGGAAACCCCCACAAGTGACCCCATTTTGGAAACTAGACCCCTAAGGAACTTATATAGTGGTGAGCACTTTGAACCCCCAAGTGCTTCACACAAGTTTATAATGCCCGGGCATGAGAATAAAAAATCCTATTTTTTTCCCACAAAAATAATATTTAAGTCACCAATTTTTTATTTTCCCAAGGGTAACATGAGAAATTGGACCATAAAAGTTGTTGTCTAATTTTTCCGGAGTACGCTGATACCCCACATGTGGGGAGGAAACACTGTTTGGGCGCACGGCAGAGCTCGGAAGGGAAGGAGCGCCATTTGACTTTCTCAAACCAAAATTGTCTGGAATCGAGATTGGACGCCATGTCGCATTTGGATAGCCTCTGATGTGCCTAAACAGTGTGAATCCCCCACAATTGACCACATTTTAGAAACTAGACCCCCTAAGGAACTTTTCTAGATCTGTGGTGAGCACTTTGAACCCCAAGTGCTTCACACAAGTTTATAACGTAGAGCCGTAAAATTAAAAAATCATATTTTTCCACAAAAATGAACTTTACACCCGAATTTTTATTTTCCCAAGGGAAACAACACCTCAAAAGTTATTGTGCAATTTGTCCTGAGAACGCCAATACCCAATATGTGGGGGTAAACCACTGTTTGGGTGCATGGCAGAGCTCAGAAGGGAAGGAGCGCAGTTTGACTTTTTTCAACGCAGAATTGGCTGTATGCCATGTCGCGTTTGGAGAGCTCCTGATGTGCCTAAATAGTGGAAACCCAACACAAGTGACACCATTTTGGAAGCTAGACCCTTTAGGAACGTATCTAGATCTGCTGTGAGCACGTTCAACCCCAAATGTTTCACTAAAGTTTATAATGCCTGGGTGTGAAAAAAAAAATTCCACAAAAAAAATGAATTTTTACTCCCAATTTTCTAATTTTTGATTTTTCACAAGGAAATTGGACCCCAAAAGTTGTTGGCCAATTTGTCCCGAGTACGCTGATACCCCATATGTGGGGGGGAAATACTGTTCGGGCACACGGCAGGGCTCGGAAAGGAAGTAATGACATTTTGGAATGCAGACTTTGATGGTTGTCATGTTCAGTTTGCAGAGCCTCTGATGTGCCTAAGCAGTGTAAACCCCCACAAGTGACCCCATTTTGGAAACTAGACCCCATAAGAACTTATCTAGATCTGTGGTGAGCACTTTGAACCCCCAAATGCTTCACACAAGTTTATAATGCCCAGGCATGAAAATAAAAAATCCTATTTTTTTTCCCACAAAAATGAACTTTTAGTCACCAATTTTTTATTTTCCCAAGGGTAAGGTGAGAAATTGGACCCAAAAGTTGTTGTCCAATTTGTCCTGAGTATGCTGATACCCCATATGTGGGAGAAAACTACTGTGTGGGCACACGTCGGGGCTCGAAATAGAAGTAGTGACGCTAAGTAATGCAGACTTTGATGGAATGGTCTGCGGGTCTCATGTCGAGTTTGGAGAGCCCTTGATGTGCCTAAACAGTGGAAACCCCCCACAAGTGACACCATTTTGGAAGCTATACCCCTTTAGGAACTTATCTACATCTGTTGTGAGCACGTTCAACCCCCAAATGTTTCACTAAAGTTTATAATGCCTGGGTGTGAAAAAAAAATTCACAAAAAATAAATTTTTAGTCCCCAATTTTCCAATTTTTGATTTTTCACAAGGTAATTGGACCCCCAAAAATTTTTGGCCCAAATTTTTTTCCCGAGTACGTTTATTTCCCCATATTTTGGGGGGAAATATGTTGGGCGCATGGGGAGGGTCGGAAAGGAAGTTTAAAGACCCAAAATTTTGGGAAAGCAGCTTTCATAGTTGTCATTTTTCGGGTTTTCAGAGCCCCCAATGTGGGCCCAAGGGAGTGTAAACCCCCCAAGTGACCCCATTTTTGGGAAAAATAGGGGGAAAAACCCCCAAAGGGAAATTATCTAGATCTGTGGTGAGCACTTTGGAAACCCCAAGTGTTTTACAAAATTTTTAAGCCAGGCCTTAAAATAAAAATCCTATTTTTCTTCCCCCAAAAAAGATCTTTTTTGTCACCAATTTTTTTTTTTTCCCAAGGGTAAGGTGGAAGTAAAATTTGGGCCCCAAAAGTTGGGTTTTCCCTTTTTTTCCTGATTTGCGGGTAACCCCCTATGTGGGAGAAAAACTACTGTTGGGGCCCCACGTTTGGGGAACGGGGGGAAAAGAAGTAGTGGGGCATTTTGCATTGCAGACTTTGATCGAATGGTCTGTGGTGTCATGTCATGTTTGGAGGCCCCCGATGTGGGCCCAAAAAAGTGGAAAACCCCCCCCAAAATGGGCCCCATTTTGGGGAAACTAGACCCCAAAAAGGGAAATTTTAGAGTGTGGTTTAGGGAAATTTGAAAACCCCAAATGCATCACAGAAGTTTATAAAGGGAGAGTAAAAAAATAAAATTTATATTTTTTTCCCAAAAATG
>JARQOD010000004.1:155540823-155589965 GCA_033576555.1 Oophaga sylvatica | reverse complement strand
TAAACGAACCACGTGCTGAAGAAACAACGGCACCAATTCAGAGGAGGAAGGCAACTTAGGTAATGGCACAAGATGTATCATTTTGGAAAACCTATCACAAATTACCCAGATGGTGGTCATTCTCTGAGAAACAGGAAGATCGGAAATGAAATCCATAGAGATATGGGTCCATGGTCTCTTGGGCACAGGCAATGGCATCAACAAACCACTAGAGCGAGAGCAAGGCTTGGAGCGAGAGCAAGTCCCGCAGGACTGCACAAATTCCCTGACATCGCGAGACAAGGTAGGCCACCAAAAGGACCGACTAACCAAGTCTCTGGTACCAAAAATTCCGGGATGCCCAGCCAATGCGGAACAATGAATCTCAGACATCACACTCTTTTTCCATTGGTCCGGGACAAACAATTTTCCAACAGGGCAGCGCTCGGGCCTATCCTCCTGACACCCCTCCAGAGCAAGTCTCAAATTGGGCGAGATGGCGGAAAGAACTACACCCTCTTTCAAAATAACAGAAGGATCAGATAACTCAGGAGAGTCCGCAAGGAAACTCCTCGAGAGGGCATCCGCCTTAACATTCTTAGTGCCAGGAAGAAAGGAAACCACAAAATTAAAACGTGTGAAAAACAAGGCCCACCTGGCCTGTCTAGGATTGAGTCGCTTGGCAGATTCCAGATAGACCAGATTCTTATGGTCCGTAAGGACCACCACCTGATGTTTGGCTCCTTCCAGCCAATGTCTCCACTCTTCAAAAGCCCACTTCATGGCCAATAACTCCCGATTACCCACGTCATAATTACGTTCAGTAGGAGAAAATTTTCGAGAGAAAAAGGCACAAGGGTTACTTTTAGAGGTCTCTGGATCTTTTTGGGACAAAACGGCACCTGCCCCAATTTCAGAGGCATCAACCTCCACCTGAAATGGCAGAGAAACATCAGGCTGCCGTAGAACAGGAGCAGAAGTGAATCTCTGCTTAAGTTCCTGAAATGCAGAGACTGCCTCAGGAGGCCAATTCACCACATCAGAACCCTTTCTGGTCAAATCAGTTAATGGTTTAACAATAACCGAGAAATTACCAATAAATTTACGATAAAAATTGGCAAAACCCAAAAATCTCTGAAGAGTCTTTAATGAAGTAGGTTGGACCCAATCACAGATGGCCTGAACCTTGACCGGGTCCATTTCAATAACAGATGGGGACAAAATGAATCCCAGAAATGAGATCTTCTGTACGCCAAAAAGACACTTTGATCCCTTCACATACAGAGCATTATCCCTCAAAATCTGGAACACAGTCCGAACATGTTTCACATGAGAGTCCCAGTCATTAGAAAAAATCAAGATATCATCCAAATAAACAATCAGAAATTTGTCCACAAAATCCCTGAAAATGTCATTCATGAAGGACTGGAAGACGGAAGGGGCATTAGTGAGCCCAAAGGGCATCACTAGGTACTCAAAATGCCCTTCAGGGGTATTGAATGCCGTCTTCCATTCATCCCCGTGCTTAATGCGAATAAGGTTATACGCCCCCCTGAGGTCAAGCTTGGTAAACCAAGTAGCGTTTTTCACCCTGGAAAACAGGTCAGAAATCAAGGGTAATGGGTATTGATATTTCACAGTAATATTGTTCAAGAGACGATAATCAATACACGGCCTTAATGAACCATCTTTTTTGGCCACAAAGAAAAAACCGGCACCTAAGGGTGAAGAGGATGGTCTGATATGACCCTTCTCCAATGATTCCTTGATATAAGACCGCATAGCGTCATGTTCAGGTACAGACAAGTTAAAAAGGCGACCTTTAGGGAATTTACTACCCGGCACTAATTCAATAGCGCAGTCATAGCTCCTATGGGGAGGCAAGGATGCAGATTTACTTTCGCTAAACACATCAGAAAAATCAAACAAAAAGTCAGGAACATCCTGAGCTTGGGGGGAGGCAGAAAAAACAGGAGTGTTGGTATTAACACATTGGCAGCCCCAACTGGTTACAGACACAGATTTCCAATCCAAAACAGGATTATGAGACTGTAACCAAGGGGGGGGTACTGTTGTGAATGGGTTTGAGATGAGTTCTGAGCAGAGGCTCCCTCTGGTGGTTACAAGCGGTACTAGTGAAGATTGTGAGGACTGGGAATCAGGTGTTACTGACTGGTCTTATATAAGGGAGTAATTTTTACTGTTATGTTTCGGTAGCTGAGGAGTGCAGGTAAAAAAGGCAATACACCAGAGCAGTTGGAATCTATGGGATTGCAGTACCCTGACTAACCACCACAACTAGAGGCAGCCGTGGAGCGTTCCTACGTTGGTCCTAGACGCCTCGTCACAGCCTGAGAAACTAACTACACCTAAAGATAGAAATAGGAAAGCTATCTGCCCCGGAGCAGAACCCCAAAGATAATAGAAAGCCCCCAAACATGTAATGGTGGTTAGACAAGAGGAAATACTGACACAGAAAGAAAATAGAATGAGCAAACGCTGGGGCCCAAACTATCTAAATAGAAAAGGACAGGAAGGGTACTTACTGCAATCCCAGAAAACCCTGAAAAACACCAACTCTACTAATTTCAAAATCACCTGAGATCACACGACCTCTACCACCTAAATTAGCTCTCTGGTGTAACAAAATCAAAACAGCAGCCACTGAAAAAACTGGAAAAAGCAAAAGAACAAAACTCAGTGGCTGAACTAAACTGAGAAGGCAGAAGCCCCCGGAGGGGACCCAGAAGGCCCCCAAAGAAGTGCAGGACAAAATGCAAAAATATAGCAAAAACACAAAAGAAGAAAAATTCTTATCTGGTAGCAGGAGATGCAGACATGACATAGCAGGCTACAAGGGAAACTGGAATGAAGGATTCAGACCAGAACAATTGATCACCGGAAACCCTGATGGGAAAATTACTCCCTTATATAAGACCAGTCAGTAACACCTGATTCCCAGTCCTCACAATTTTCACTAGTACCGCTTGTAACCACCAGAGGGAGCCTCTGCTCAGAACTCATCTCAAACCCATTCACAACACTCAACCCCATTGAGAACCTCTGGAGCATCATCAAAAGGAGTGTCTATGATGGTGGGAGGCAGTTCACATCTAACCAACAGCTCTGGGAGGGTATTCTGTCCTCATGCAAAACAATTGAAGCAGAAACTATCCAAAACCTGACAAATTCAATGGACGAGAGAGTTCAGAAGCTCCTTTCGAACAAGGGGTCCTATGTGCAAATGTAACATCACCTAGAATAAAGTTTTGAGTTGAAAACTGTTTGATTTCATTTGTAAGAACCTGCTAATGCTTATAATTTCAAAAATGATCATTTTTTTGTTCTTTATTAAAATGAAAAGGTTGAAAACTCTGCTGTGCATAATAATTTGGAACATGCATTTTGAGTGCAGTTTGAGTGTTTTATTTTTTAAAAAATATACTGTTATCATAGTCAGTTTGTACAAAAACCTTTCAATTGAACTCTAATAGTTATTTGACTGGAAAATTACAATGACTGAAATTCATATAGGTAATTTGGGAAAATCTCAGAAAATATTATTTGCATAATAATTTGGAACAGTGTAGATAGATATATTAAAAGCCATCAGATGCTGCGTACAGTATAGAATAGGTTACAATAGAATAGAAATATACACATAGAGTAGGTAAATATATAATATATATAATATATATATATATATATTTGACACACATTATATATATTATATTTCATAGAGATATATATAGCAGAATAGGCAAAAATTCATTGCAGAACCTGACAGGATATGACACTTGGTTTACATACAGTAAACCATTGCATATCATTTTGATTTATATATGTCCCTGACTACTAATATTATTAGTGTATGTGTGTAAAAATTTGGAGATGTAGGTGTTAAATTTAAGTATTTCTACATGGAAAAAAATTGTGTGGGCTCCCGCGCAATTTTCTCCACCAGAGGGGGAAAGCCAGTGAATGAGGGCAGATATTAAAAGCCTAGAAAGGGACCATTGTTATTGCACCCCCCTGGCTAAAAATATCTGGCCCCAGCCACCCCAGAAAAGGCGCCAATTCCGGCACTTAGCCTCTCTCTTACCATTGCCCTGTAGCGGTGGCATATGGGGTAATAAGGGGTTAATGTCACCTTGCTATTGTAATGTGACATTAAGCCTGGTTAATAATGGAGTGGTGTCAATAAGACACCTATCTATTATTAATCCAATAGTCTGAAAGTGTTAAAAAAAACACACACACATTAAGAATAAATTACTTTAATGAAATAATAAAACACACAGGTTTTCCATCTTTATTAAACTCCCAATCCAGGCGAAGCCATCATTCTCCTGGAAAAAATAAAACATAAAAAAGCAACTATATACTCATACCTGCCTGATGCACAGTCAAGTCCCACGGCGCAATCCAAATCAAGGGGTTAAATAGTTTACAACTGGGAGCCGAGTTCACTGCGCAGCCTCAGTGACTACCACTGAAGTCACTGATGCTCCGCTCACTCACAGGCTGACCCAGGGTGAACTCTGCACCGTGGGAAAATGTTCAGAAACTTTCCCACGCTACAGATTTCATGTCCGGTCAGTCATTCCCCAGTGGTTTACAGCCGGGTCGGTCGCATTAGCACCCCTCCTGGTTGTAAACTATTTTACCCCTTGATTTGGATTGCGCTGTGGGACTAACTCCTTATTACCCCATATGTCACCGCTACAGGGCAATGGGAAGAGAGAGGGTAAGTGCCGGAATTGGCGCATCTTACAGATGCGCCTTTTCTGGGGAGGCTGGGGCCAGATGATTTTTAGCCAGGGGGCCAATAACGATAGTCCCTTTCTAGGCTTTTAATATCTGCCCTCAGTCACTGGCTTTCCTTCTCTGGTGGAGAAAAGTGCGCGGGAGCCCACGCAATTTTTTTCCATGAATAAATACTTAAATTTAACACCTACATCTCCAAATATTTCCACACATACACTAATAACATTGGTAGTCAGCAGGGCTGCCACAAGGAGTTTCGGGCCCCCTTGAGCCCAGGCTCCACCCAAGTCCCGCCTCCACCCCTTGAACTGTCCACAGTACCACCGCTCTCTCTTGGAAAAACTCCACTTCTCACCAATCACACATTAACAGTTCCAATCACCAGATCACACATATAGCCAGCAGCTTTTATTTTGGCCAGAAGATTTTTTAAGCCACAACAAGGTAGACTCTTTTGGCCGAGCTCTACTCTACTCTACCCTATTAATCATTTGTTAAAATATGCAATACAATTTAGGTATATTTTTATTTATTTTCAATTTTTAAAATTACCAATAATATCACATACAAGGAACAAATAACACTGCACCATGACCAGACCCCATATTACCACCACATAGTAACCTATAATACCACATACAAGGGACAAATACCGCCACACCATGACCAGACCACATTCTACCACCACAGTTACCGAATAATATCACATAAAAGGGACAAATACCACCGCACCATGACCAGACCACATATTACCACCACATGGTGACTGAATAATAGCACATACAAGGGACAAATACCACCACACCATGACCAGACCACATATTACCACCACACAGTGACCAAATAATAGCACATACAAGGAACAAATACCACCACACCATTGCCGGACAACATATTAACACCACATAGAGACTGAATACTACAATACTGATCATTAATAAAAAAAAAACACAATACTAATATCACCATAAGTGCCATTATATACAGGATATCTGTACTTAGTATACAGTGTCTGTGTACAGGTAATACAATGATCACTGGTGACTAGAGATGAGCGACTTTGCCTTTTTTAGGGTCGAGTCGGGTTTCATGAAACCCGACTTTCTCAAAAGTCGAGTCGAACGAAATCGGCCGACTATCGGGAAAAGTCGGGGGTCCAACTAAAACAGAAAACCCAATGCAAGTCAATGAGGCAGCAAAGTCGGCAGGGAGTGGAGGACAGTAAACACACCTACAGTGCCCATTTCAATGCAAACGACATCAATTCTTATTACTTAAGCTTGTCAACCTTAATTTACCTTATAATAATAGTTATTCATTGAATACTGGGGGTTATTTGGCAAAAGTTGTGGGGGGGTAGGGCTGGCTCCAGGTTTTCGTGTACCCCGGGCCAAAGAGTGTCAGTGCGCCCCTTTAAAACATACCACAATTCATGATGCTCCGATATGGCATAGAAATATAGGTATAGTACAATGGCAAAAACTTCACTTCTTACATGACATGACTGATATCTATTTTAAATTCTACAATAGCTCAAAAACCGGACAGTAATATTCCTCCATACAGTATTATGGCCACCACATAGTGCGCCATACAGAATAATGAGCCCCATATATTGCTCTATACAGAATAATGAGCGCCATGTATTGCTCCATACAGAATAATGAGCCCCATATATTGCTCCATACAGAATAATGAGCCCCATATATTGCTCCATACATAATTGGTCCCATATAATGTTCCATACAGTATATGATGAGCTCCACATAATGCTCCAGTATATGATGGTCCCCATGTAATGTGCCATACAGTAAAGGACGGTCCCCGTAGAGTAGAATGAGCCCCACACATTACTCCATACAGTATAATGAGTCGCATATAAAGCTCCATACAGTATATGATGGGCCCCATATATTGCTCCATACAGAATGGGCTCCATATAATGCTCCATACAGAATAAGCCCCATATGTGCTCCATATGATTCTCCATACCCTATATGATGCCCCATAAATAATGAACCCCATATGATGCTCCAATATATGATGGGCCCCATGGATGATGCTCCAGTGTCTTATGGGCCAATATAATGCTCCATATATAATGGGCGCCATTTATAATGCTCCAGTATGTAATGGGCCCCGGATATGCTGCTCCAGTGTCTGATCTGCCCCTTTTAGAATTCTCCAGTATATGATGGGCCCCATGGATGATGCTCCAGTGTCTTATGGGCCAATATAATGCTCCATATATAATGGGCCCCATTTATAATGCTCCAGTGTATAATGGGCCCCATAGATGCTGCTCCAGTGTCTGATCTGCTCAATTTAGAATGCTCCAGTATATGATGGGCCTCATGGATGATGCTCCAGTCTATGATGGGCCCCATATATCATTCTCCAGTGTATAATGCTCCCCATATATTGCTCCCAACATTAAAAAAAAATGAAATACCTCTCCTCGCTGGGCACTGCTCTACTCTGGACTCCTTAGCGTCGCCATCTTCCAGCTCTCTGCACTTGGACTGTTTAGGCAGAGGGCGTACAGAAGTGATGTCATCGCGCTCTCTGACCTGAATGTCACTGTCAGGAAACGTGGAAGACGTCACAGTGGTGGAGCAGGGAGAGGTAAGTATTGCAAGTGCTGTGGCCCTGAGCAAAAAGGGGGTTCCACTCGTGGGTGACGGCACTGGCACAGGGCCCCTCATAGTATGCCGGTGTGTCTGAAGGCGAGTGGGCCCCCCCACCGTCAGAGACACTTTTGTGTACTATGAGAGGCCCTGTGCCAGTGCCGTCGCCCACGAGTCGGCCCCCCACCTGCTCAGGAAACCGGCACTTGCCCGAGTGCGCCAGGTGCTGACGCCAGCCCTGGGGGTACAGCCCAGTTAGGGAGGTGGAAAAACTGGCATATGTTGAGGTGTAGGCTGAACGTTCAGCTGCTGCAAATGGAGGAATTGGAGAAGTCGGAGGAAGAGGAGGACAAAGGGAGCCATTTTACTGGCACCCTATGTGTCATCAGGGGAAGGTGGTACAAAATCCTTTGAAACCCAGGCATGGTTCATTTTAATGAAGGTGAGATTACCAACTTTTTGAGTCGACAGCCGGGTCCTTCTTTCCGTCAGGATTGATCCAGCTGCACTGAACACTCTTTCTGATAGCACACTACCAGCAGGGCAAGCGAGCTCCTATAAGGCATATTGAGCCAATTCAAGCCAGGTGTCCAGTTTACAGGTCCAGTAGTCAAAGGGGAATGAACTGTGAGGGAGAACATCGATAGGGGAGGAGAGGTAATTTTGAACCATAGTTGACAACTGCTGTCTAATGTCTGTAGCATTTGATTCATTATTACCAGTCGTGTGAGCGTTACTCGAGAAATCAGTCCACAACATGGTCATGAAACCCCTTTCTCCAACGCCACTTCAGCTGTGTGCACCACGAACACCTCTTCCATTTGGCCCGGTATGGCTCGTGGTAGAACCTGCACCGCTGCTGTGTGCTGGGAATGCCTCTAAAAAATGGTTTACCAGAGTTGCTTGTTTGTTCGCCAATATTAGCTTTAGGTTCTCCTGTGGCATGATGTTCTGTAATTTACCTTTATAGCGTGGAACGAGGATGCTGGCCAACCAGTAGTAGTCATCCTTCATAATTTTGGCAATGCTGGGGTCCCTTTTTAGGATCCGCAAGATATAATAACACATGTGGGCCAATGTTCCAGGTGTCAATGATGCACTGCCAGTGGTCGGTGGAGGAGCACTTTCTGCCAAATCCACATCCCTCCAGTCACGCACAAACTCTGTACCTGACCTTGGCAAGCCAACATTTTCTCTTGCCCCCTGAGAAGCATCCTCCTCCCCAAAATAATCATCCCCCTCATCCTCCTCCTCTTCCTCCACCTCGTCCAGGACAGTTCCCTGAGCAGACAATGGCTGACTGTCATCAAGGCTTCCCTCCTCCTCCTCCTCTGCTGCAGACGCCTGATCCTTAATGTGCGTCAAAGTTTGCATGAGCAGACGCATAAGTGGGATGCTCATGCTTTTGATTGCGTCTTCTGCGCTTATGAGCTGTGTGCATTCCTCAAAACACTGAAGGACTTTACAGCGGTCTTTCAGCTTTGACCACTGCACACCCGACAACTCCACGTCTGCCCTCAAACTGCCTGCCTGTGTATCCTCCCATAAAAGCATTACAGCCTGCCTCTGTTCACACAGCCTCTCAACCATGTGCATGGTGTTGTTCCACATTGTTGCAACATCTATGATTAGGTGGTGCTTGGGGAGGTGGAGCGATCGCTGCAGCCTCTGCATACGACTGGAGTATACGGGCGAGCGACGGATGTGCGAGCATAGTCTTCACACTTTATGGAGCAGGGCTGTTAACTCCGGATAATTATTTAAGAAGCACTGCAACACCAGGTTCAAGGTGTGAGCCAGGCAAGGTATGTGTCTGGGTTTTGCCTGGGCTATGGCCGCCACTAAATTACGCCCATTATCACTGACTACCTTGCCTGGCTCAAGATGTAGACTCCCCAGCCATGACTCAGTTTCTCGCTGCAAGTAGTCGGCCAGTACCTCTGCGGTGTGTCTGTTGTCGCCCACAGACATAATTTTTAAAACAGCCTGCTGACGCTAACCACTAGCTGTTCGATAGTGGGACACCTCGTGTGCAACAATGGCAGCTGCAGATGGAGTGCTCATGCGACTGCGCTCTGTCGACGAGCTTTCGCTTCTGGAGGAGGAGTAGGGTCGAACGCATACAGCCAACTGTTGCCTATACCGTGGGCTAAGCAGCACTGTCCCACCGCCGCTGTCCCCTGTGGACCCTGCATCCACCACATTAACCCAGTGCGCAGTGATGGACACGTAATGACCCTGGCCATGCCTACTGGCCCATGCATATGTTGTGAGGTGCACCTTTCCACTCACTGATTGTTTAAGTGCATGGACGATGCGGTCTTTCACATGCAGGTGGAGGGCAGGGATGGCTTTTCGAGAAAAGAAGTGCCGACTGGGTAGGTCATAGCATGGGACAGCATAGGCCATGAGTTGTCTGAACGCTGCACTTTCAACCAAACGGAAGGGCATCATCTCTAATGAGATCAGTTTGGCAATGTAGGCATTCAAAGCCAGTGTACGCGGATGAGAGGATGAGTACTTTCTTGTCCTACTCAGAGTGTCTGCTAGGGTGAGCTGGACTTGAGAGCTGCATATGGGGGAACTAGCGGTGGACATGACAGACTGAGAGGGAGTTGGTGATAGTGGTGGTGGTGATGGCCTAGATTCAGTCTTTCGTTGCAAAAACATTGTGATTCCCTGACTGCTTTGACCTTGCGACGACACCTCAACATTTTTTGCTGGTGGTGTGCTAACCGGTGGGCTTACAGTGGGGGAAGCTATGTAGCGTTGCTGGCTAACTTCAGTCGGAGCAGGTGCACATGTGCTACCTGAGGTTTTGTAGTCCGTCCACGCTTGCAAATGCATGTTCATTAAATGTCTAAGCATTCAACTGGTATTCAAATTTCTGAGATTTTTCCCTCGGGTAAAGGTCCTTCCGCACTTCTTACAGATAACCTTTGCCTCATCAATAGGATTTTGGGCAAAAAAGTGCCACACTGCACTCTTCCTACTATGGTATAAATTTTCAGGGCTTGCACGCTGTGCTAATTTAACAAAAAGCCAAGCTGTCCTGCAACTCTCTTTGTTTGTTTAACACCTTTTTTGACTGCTACGGGCCTGCCAGATAACCCCAGCTGCGATGTCGATACCTGCTGCGGATCCTCTTTCTCTATTGAGCTATTGCCAGCGGCACCTTCTTCCCCCACTGGATGCCAATCCGGGTCAACAACTGGGTCATCCATCACCTCCTCTTCAATTTCATCTGCACCTTCCTCTGTGTCACCGTGTAAGGTGGTATAGTATGCAGGAAGGGGCACCTGAGTTTCATCAGGGTCATATTCTGGCTCAGTAGACTGTGAGGGCAATGTAGTGCTCTGGGTGAATGTACCAGCAGAATCATATAGCAGTGGCTGTGCATCAGTGCACTCCATGTCAGATTCATCTTGGACTGGGGAATTCTGGATTTGACTTGATAACCCAGGCATGGTATGTGAAAAGAGCTCCATGGAGTAATCTGAAGTGTGGCCTGCCGCTTCCTTTACTTTTGGTGGGGGTGAAGGACACAAGGAAAGGGGTTGTTCCTGACCAGAAGCATGCACTGATGACTCAGTGCTTGGAGTTTTTGAAACTTCAGAAGAGGAGGCATTAGAGCTGGAGGCTGTTTCGGCAATATAAGGCAAAACCTGTTTCCTGATGCTCCGGCTTTAAAAGCGGTTTACCTACTCCCAGAAAAGGGAGCCTTCCAGGCCTTCTGGAGCCAGATGATGACACAAGCTCAACACCTCCTGCCTTAGGTGCTATTGTGCTTTTGGCACTACCAGCAGATGCACCACCACCACCATCAGTACCAGCTGGCCCCCTATGCCCACGTCCGCATCCTCTTCCACCATACTTCCTCATATTTGTGAAGATGTACCCAAAATACCAGCAGATATATGGTACTGTATCAGAAGCGTACAGCTGTATACAGTAACGGTGAAAAATTTAAATCTCCGTATATATTTGTGGACTAACAGACACAGACTCTCACAGGCACAGTATGGATTACACCAGAATATAAAAAGCAAAAAAGTGTACTGTATCAGAAGCGTACAGCCATATACAGTGCTGGGGTAATTTTTAATCTCCGTATATATTTCCAGAGTCACACACAGACGCTCACAGGCTCAGTATGGATTACACCAGAATATAGAAAGTTGAAAAAGGGTAATGTATTAGAAGTGTACAGCTGTATACAGTGTTGGGGTAATTTTAAATCTCCGTATATATTTCCGGAGTAACACACAGACGCTCACAGGCTCAGTATGGAGTAGACCAGAATATAGAAAGTTGAAAAAGGGTAATGTATTAGAAGTGTACAGCTGTATACAGTGTTGGGGTAATTTTAAATCTCCGTATATATTTCCGGAGTAACACACAGACGCTCACAGGTTCAGTATGGAGTAGACCAGAATATGAAAAGCATAAAAAGTGTACTGTATCTGTAGCGTACAGCTGTATACAGTGTTGGGGTAATTTTAAATCTCCATATATATTTCCGGAGTAACAGACAGACGCTCACAGGCTCAGTATGGATTAGACCAGAATATGAAAATGCAGAAAAAGTGTACTGTATCAGTAGCGTACAGCTGCATACAGTGTTGGGGTAATTTTAAATCTCCGTATAAATTTCCGGAGTCACACATAGACGCTCTCTCAGTATGGATTTGACCGTAATACAGAAGGCAGAAAAACGGTACTATATCAGAAGATACCAGTTGTATACGGTTTTGGGGAAAATTTAAATCTCCGTATATATTTCCGGAGTCACACACAGATAGTCAGCATGTATTAGTCCGTGATACCAGCCGGTACACGGTAGTGTGTGAGGAGCGTACAGCTCTATACGGTGTGGGGAAAAATGAACGCTCGGTAACTGTGCAGAAAAAAAGAATAAAAGAATTAGTGCTGTGTTAGAAAGCACTCTGCACAGCAGTGTACACACAGCAATACAGCTAGCAGGCAGCCTAATAATCAGCTCTGCTGCTGCACACAAGAAATTCCTCCCATCACTGGCAGGCAGCCTAATAATCAGCTCTGCTGCTGCACACAAGAAATGCCTCCCCTCTCACTGGTAGGCAGCCTAATAATCAGCTCTTCTGCTGCACACAAATTCCTCCCCTGTCACTGGCAGGCAGCCTAATAACCAGCGCTGCTGCACACAACAAAATCCTTCCCTGTCACTGCACACTAACTGTACAGCTAATCGCTTTCAGCACAAGCACAGAATACGTTTTTTTTTCCTGCCTAACGCTCTCCCTACTGAGACACAGCGGCAGCAACCTCTCCCTACGCTAAGATTGGCAGAAGTAAAATGGCGGTCGGCGGTGAGGGCTTTTATAGGCACTGTGATGCCACACAAAGCAAGCCAATCACTGCAATGCCCTTCTCTAAGATGGTGTTGGCCGCTGCGCATGTCATCCCGTTGCCCACAGTGTACTTCCTTGCTCATTGGCTGAGAAAAGGCACCTGCAAGCATTATGGGAAAACCCACTTTGGCGCTCGGGTCGCCGAACGCATGACCGACCTCACGCTATGGTCGGGTTTCACTCGGCGAAACCTGACTTTGGAGAAAGTCTGTTTTTTTATTCTGACCGACCTGTTTCGCTCAACTCTACTGGTGACATACACAGGATCTCTGTATATAGTGTCAGTGTACATTTTAATACAGTGATCACTGGTCACATACACAGGAGCTCTGCATATAGTATCAGTGTACAGGTAATACAGTGATCAATGGTGACATTTTACACAGGACCGCTGTATATAGTATACAGTGCATAGTGTCAGTGTATAGGTAATACACTGACTCACCAGTGATGTCTCTAGGTGAAGTCCTTCATCTTCGCTTTTCATCTTTTATCCAGCACAGACCGCCATCACTTCTTCCAGCCAGGGCTTGTCTCTGCAGGAAATAACACATTTATCTAGAGCACGGCTTGCAGAACACATTACTTATTTTTTTCCCCCAAATTCTAAACTACACCAGATGAAGAAAAAAAGGCCACATAGTATAGCTCTGCACAGTAATAGGACCCCCCCATTTAAAACAGTATCCTCAAAAAATAAAATAACTACATCACTGCAGTAATAATGTCCCTTAATTAGCCCCTATGGCAGTGATGGCGAACCTTGGCACTCCAGCTGTTGGAGAACTGCAACTCCCAGCATGCCTCAACTTCTGCAGGTTGCAAGGGCATGCTGGGAGTTGTAGTTTTACAACAGCTGGAGTGCCAAGATTAGCCATCACTGCCCTATGGTAATAATATCCCCCATCCTGGCCCCCGTGTGTCTCATTCCTGGCTCCAGCCATATGTTCTCCCATCCTGCCCTCATGATTATTCATTCGGCCCCCATGTGATGTCCCATCCTGCCTCATATGATCTCCCCATCCTGTCACATCTGCCCCATGATCCTGCACCATGTGTCTCCATCCTGCCCCATGACCCTGCACCATGATCCTGCCCCATGTCTCCCATCCGGCCTCGTGTCTCCATCCGGCCCCATGTCTCCATCCAGCCCCATGTCTACATTCTACCCCGTGCCTCCATTCTGCCCCAGTGTCTCCCATCCTGCCCCCTTGTCTCCCATCCTGCCCCCTTGTCTTCCATTCTGCCCCCCTGTCTCCCGTCCTGCCTCGTTGTCTCCCATTCTGCCCCTGGTGCCCCGGTGTCTCCCATTCTGCCCCGGTGTCTTCCATCCTGCCCTGTGCCTCCCATCCTGCCCCCTTGTCTCCCATCCTGAAACCGTGTCTCCCGTCCTGCCCCGGTGTCTCCCATCCTGCCCCATGCCTCCCATCCTGCCCCTGGTGCCCCGGTGTCTCCTATCCTGCCCGAATGTCTCCCATCCTGCCCCAGTGTCTCCCATCCTGCCCCAGTGTCTCCCATCCTGCCCCTGTGTCTCCTATCCTGCCCCGGTGTCTCCCATCCTGCCCCGGTGTCTCCCATCCTGCCCCAGTGTCTCCCATCCTGCCCCCAGTGTCTGCCATCCTGCCCTGGTGTCTCCCATCCTGCCCCCAGTGTCTGCCATCCTGCCCTAGTGTCTCCCATCCTGCCCCAGTGTCTCCCATCCTGCCCCCAGTGTCTCCCATCCTGCCCCGGTGTCTCCCATTCTGCCCCGTGTCTCCCATCCTGCCCCCAGTGTCTCCCATCCTGCCCCCAGTGTCTCCCATCCTGCCCCCAGTGTCTCCCATCCTGCCCAGTGTCTCCCATTCTGCCCCAGTGTCTCCCATCCTGCCCCCGTGTCTCCATTCTGCTCCTTTCAATAATAAAATAAACTAAAAAAAACTTTCTTCTTACCTTGCCGTGCTCCTGCGGCGAAGATGCAGCTGCTACTGTGTGAGCTGAAGGAACTGTGGTGACATCATCATCATGTGATCAGGGGACGGAGCTAATAAACGGTGAATGCCTGTGATAATGATGATGTCACCACAGGTCCTTCAGCTCTTTCACTTCTCTCTGATGTCAGGCGCTGTGGCGGCTCTGCTGATGTGTGCGCCGCAGGCCCTGTCACAGCGCACAGGCAAAACACTTTGGGCCCGATGACGCACAGCACTTGGGGTCCGATGTCTAGAAGCACAGGAGTGGGGCCCTGACCTGCGGGCCCCCCTTCTGTACTGCTGTTCACCAGGCCCCATACAGCAGTAAGGGAAGTAATGCCCTGATGGCGGCCCTGGTAGTCAGGGACATATATAAATCAAAAATTATATGCATGGTTTACTGTATGTAAACTATGTGTCATATCCTGTCGGGTTCTGCAATGATTTTACAGAAGCAGACAATTGAATTTTCGCCTATTCTGCTATATATCTCTATGAAATATAAATCTATTGATATAATGTTGAATGTCTGTATGTGTGTATCACCAACCAATCACAGAGTATCTTACATTTAACCAGAGCCACCAACCAATCACGGAGTATCTTACATTTAACCAGAGCTGTATGTATCAAGCCATCTCTAGCTCTCTGCTGACATCAAGTGGACTATTTGTGTAACCACATCTTTATTTCCAACTATAACTGATTAGAGCTTCACAAACTGTGACAACACAGTTCACTCTTCACCTACAGGCGTGTGGGAAAATGAGAAGTCAGGTGCTGCTGCAGTTTGAGGCTGTGTATAGAGAAGAGTGAGGCACTGCAGGTGGAGGCTGTGTATAAGGCGACGGGGACAATGAGAGATGTGAGGGAAAATGAGAGAAGTGAGGTACTGCTGCAGTATGAGGCTGTGTATATACAAGAGTGAGGCGCTGCAGGTGGAGGCTGTGTATAACGCGACGGGAAAATGAGAGATGTGAAGGGGAAAATGAGAGAAGTGAGATGCTGCTGCAGTATGAGGCTGTGTATATAGAAGAGTGAGGCACTGCAGTTGGACGCTGTGTATAAGGCCACATTCACATGTTCAGCATTTGGTCAGTATTTCACAAAACACAAGGGGGGTTTCACAATGTGTCCTCCCCCTCTCACCCAGCACACTCTCCTGTGTCATATCTATGTATATAGAAGAGTGAGGCGCTGCTGGTGGAGGTTGTGTATAAGGCAATGGGGAAAATGAGAAATGTGAAGGGGAAAATGAGAGAAGTAAGGTGCTGCTGCAGTATGAGGCTGTGTATATAGAAGAGTGAGGCGCTGCAGGTGGAAGCTGTGTATAAGGCCACATTCTCACATTCAGCATTTGGTCAGTATTTTACAATAGACAGGGGTCTCACAACGTGTCCTCCCCCTCTCACCCAGCACACTCCCCCGTGTCCCCATGTGACTCCGCTGCCCTCAGCCTGTCACAGCCCTGTCATGGACAGCGCTCAAGCTGGGCTCATGCTGCACAGGGAGGGTTCACAATGCACAGGGAGTTTCACACTGCAAGGTGACGGGGACTAACAACTAACCATAGTTAGTTACTATGCCCGGGCAACGCCGGGCTGTTCAGCTAGTATATATATGTATGTGTGTGTGTGTGTGTGTGTGTGTGTGTGTGTGTATATATATATATAATATATATAATATATATATATATATACAGTGGTGGCCAAAAGTATTGGCACCCCTGCAATTCTGTCAGATAATAATCAGTTTCTTCCTGAAAATGATTGCAATCACAAATTATTTGCTATTTTTATCTTCATTTAATTTGCTTGCAAGGAAAAAACACAAAAGAGAATGAAGCAAAAATCAAATCCTTGATCATTTCACACAAAACTCCAAAAATGGGCCACACAAAAGTATTGGCACCCTCAGCCTAATACTTGGTTGCACAACCTTTAGCCAAAATAAGGCCTCATACTCACGGGCGCCGAAAACGGTTGATAATCAGACGAAAAAAAATCGGATCCAAATCTGACCAATGTTATTCAATAGGTGAATTCTCATTTGCGATTTTTTTCTCATCAGAAATTGGTGTGAGAAAAAAATCGCAGCAAGCTGCGATTTGATGCGATTTTGGGATGATAATCGCCAATGCAAGTCAATGGGTGCGATTAAAAAAAGCACAGCACTCGCACCATGCAAGTGCTGTCCGATTTATATGCACCAGTCTCCTTTGAAAAGCCGGCAATTCATCCCCGGCTACTGTAAAATCACACTGACAGCTCACAAAACACTAGATACATACACATAGAATACATATATATATATATATATATATATATATATATACATGTCATTGTAACACATACATATATATATATTTATAGTTCATACACTTCTACATACTGTAATAGCTGCTAATTCAATTGCCGGCTTTTGTGAAATCACAGAAGCAGACATGAAATGATACATTGTTTAGACACAGTTAACCATGTAATTGCATGTATTTTGATATATGGTTTTAACTTACAATTACATAAGTGTATTTGTGCAAAATTTCAGACATGTAGGGGTTAATTAAAGGTGTAAATTCGTTGAAAAAAAATGCGTGGGCTCCCGCTGTATTTTCTCCACCAGACAGACAAAGCAAGCGAGTGGGGGCAGATAATAATAGCCTAGGGAGGGTACATTTTTTTTGTGCCCCCCCTGGCTACTAACATCTGCCCCCAGACACCCCAGAAAGGGCAAATCTCTAATTAGATTTGCCCTTTCTGGCACTTTGCCTGTCTATTCCCATTGCCCTGTAGTGGTGGCGAATGGGTTAATAAGGGGTTAAAGCCACCTTGCAATTGAAAGGTGACTGTAAGCCAGGTTAATAATTGAGAGCTGTCAATTAGACAACTATCAATTATTAATCCTATTAAAGTAAATAAAAAAACCTGCTTCTTTGAGAGCGGTTGCGGCCAGGTTTGAAGTGCCTCCACTTTCTTGATCTGCGGCTTTATTTCGCCTCTCCCAACAACATAGCCCAGATACTTGGCCTCCTCTTTTCCGATCCCACACTTTCTCGGATTTATGGTAAATCCTGCTTTCCTTAGCGCATCCAAAACGGCCTGTAGTTTAGGTAGGTGACTAGCCCAGTCTGAGCTAAAGACCACAATGTCGTCGAGGTAGGCTGCGGCATACTTCTTATGTGGGGCTAGGATCCGATCCAAAGCCCTCTGGAAAGTGGCTGGGGCCCCCTGTACGGCATCCGCGTGTATTGAAAACAGCCATCCGGTGTTGAGAAAGCCGTCTTCTCTTTAGCCATCTGGGACATGGGGATCTGCCAGTAGCCCTTCGTCAGGTCAGAGTGGTGATGTACCTCGCTGGTCCAAGCCTCTCGATGAGTTCGTCGACGCGGGGCATCGGGTACGCGTCACACTTGGATACCTCATTTAGCCGACGGTAGTCATTACAAAACCTCCACTCTCCATTGGGTTTCGGCACGAGGACGATTGGGCTCGACCACCCACTCTTCGACTCCTCTATTACCCCAAGGTCTAACATCCTCTTCACCTCAGCCGAGATCACCTCCCGGCGTGCTTCCGGAATCCGATACGGCTTCAAATTCACTCGTACATGCGGTTCTGTCAGCACGTCATGCTCTATCACTTGTGTATGCCCTGGCAACTCTGAGAACAGGTCCTGATTCCGCTGTAGTAATTCTCGACACTGTTGCTTCTGGGCCGGTGATAGAGTCTCTGCAATAGTGACCTCCTCCACCTTGCCTTCTGGTGCGGCTCCCAGGCAAGGAGTTTACACAGGTTCACGGTCCCGCCACGGCTTGAGCAAGTTTATATGATATATTTGATGTGCCTTCCTTCGGCCAGGCTGGTGGACTTTATAATTAACCTTGCTGACTTTCTCCACCACCTCGTATGGACCTTGCCATTTGGCGAGGAACTTGCTCTCGACGGTAGGGATCAGCACCAAAACACGGTCTCCGGGCTGGAACGTCTTAGTCTCGCCGACCGGTTATAGACTCTCGCCTGGGCTTCCTGCGCCTGGAGGAGATTTTCCTTTACGATGGGCATCACCTTTGACATTCTCTCCTGTAACTGGGCGACATGTTCGATGATACTCCGGTGTGGCGTGACTTCAGCCTCCCAAGTTTCCTTGGCGATGTCTAGGAGACCTCTTGGATGCCGCCCATATAGGAGCTCAAATGGAGAGAAGCCCGTGGAGGCTTGAGGAACTTCTCTGACCGAGAAAAGCAAAAATGGGAGCAGGTAGTCCCAGTCTCTCCCATCCTTTTCAACGACCTTCTTGAGCATCGCCTTTAAGGTCTTGTTGAAGCGTTCCACTAGGCCGTCCGTTTGTGGATGATAAACCGAGGTCCACAGCTGAGTTATCTGAAGGACTCTGCAAAGCTCCTTCATCACCTTGCTCATGAAGGGGGTTCCTTGGTCTGTTAGAATTTCTTTTGGTAGACCTGTCCGAGCAAAAATATGGACCAACTCTCGGGCTATACTTTTACTGGACATGTTACTTAGGGGAACCGCTTCTGGATACCGAGTCGCATAGTCCATGACGACCAGGATATATTGGTGGCCCCGAGCTGATTTGACTATGGGGCCCATGAGGTCCATGGCAATCCTCTCAAAGGGAACCTCTATCACAGGTAGTGGAACTAAGGGGCTACGGTAGTGGGAGGAGGGAGCGGTTATTTGGCAGGTGGGGCAGGACCTACAAAAGTTTTGAATTTCTCAATAACACCCTGGCCAATAAAACCTCCTCAGTATCCTCTCCTGAGTTTTCTCAACCCCTAGGTGTCCCCCCAGAACATGTGAGTGGGCCATGTCTAGCACCCGCCGTCTGTATGGCCCCGGCACTAACAGCTGTTCCACTATCTCACCGCCCCTCAGTTTGGCCACCCGATATAGCAACTCCCTCTGTACTGCAAAGTGGGGGAATCTGGTGTCGGCCCCCGGCTCTTGGGCAACCCCATTACATACAGTAACCTGGTCGAATGCCCCTTTTAAGGTCAGGTCTCGAACTTGAGCAGTCCCAAAGTTCTCTCTGGACATATCTAACGCAGGTAGGTCGGCTTCCTCGGTCACCGTCTCACCCTCATCACCGACAAGGACGCACAGTGGGAACTCCTCTCTCTGAGACTCTGTCGGGGGTTCTTCTTCAAGGATCTCGCTTTTCGCCATGCTACTTAGTCCAGTTCCCTTCCCCCACAAGTCCCAGAATAAGGAAAAATCACAGCCCAATATGACGGGATGTATCAGGTCCTTTACCACCCCGACTTCATGGGACTGGGCACCACAGTCTGTCCCTACTGTTACTGTGGCCACGGGATAGTCCTTGGCGTCACCATGGATGCACCGAACACCCAGGGTTTTGGAAGGAATCAACTGGTGGGGAAGGGATGCTCTGATCAAGGTCACCAGACTCCCGGAGTCCAACAGCCCAAGCACTTTTATTCCATTAATGGATACTGCACACGCCTGCGGTCACTTGCCGGGTCGACAGTCCACGCTACAGGCTGGATAGGCATAATAGGAGACCCGTCTGCCTAGGCAGCAGTCCATGGGCTCAGGGGATATTTGACACTTGGCCGCTACATGTCCAGGGTTGTGACATCGCCAGCAAACTATATCTTTCCCACTTGTTCTAAAGGCCCCTTCAATAGGAGTGGGACGCCCCCCAGTGGTGGCTCTAGAGCCCTTCCGTGGTGAACCCACCCCCTTTTGGGTATCCCAGTAGGGAGAAATTACTGCATCCGGTTTCCCAAGAGATCTCTCAACTACCTGGTACCTCTCTACCAGGCCGATAAAGTCATCTGCGTTCTGGGGATCACCCTGGGCAACCCAGGTCTGTACTGACTTGGGAAGGGAATGCATGAATCTATCAATCACCACCCGCTCAACCATCTGGGCCGGAGTGGAGGACTCCGGTTGTAGCCACTTCTGAACAAGATGCAATGGGTCAAACATCTGCGAACGAGGGGGTTTGTTGCTAGCATACGCCCAGTGATGAACTCGCTGGGCTCTTACTGCCATATTTACTCCCAGACGTGCTAAGATCTCTGTCTTTAGTTTGGGATACTCCTTAGCATCTTGCAGCGCCAAGTCAAAATACGCTTTTTGGGGTTCACCTGATAAATATGGCACCAGAACCTCTGCCCACTGTGCTGGTGGAAGTCTCTCCTGATCAGCCACCCTCTCAAAAACAGTCAGAAATGCTTCTACATTCCCCAGGGGTCATCTTCTGCATGGCCCGCCTTACCGCCTTCCTGACGTGAGAATCATCAGTCGGCCCTGGGGTTGGGGTGGCCGCCCGGCTCTGGATGGCGTCCGCCAAAAGCTGTATCTGCTGTTGCGCCTCCTGCTGGTGCTGCTGCTGCGACTTTTGCTGCAACTGGATCTGCTGAAGCAACAGTTTGGTCGTCTCCTGGTGCTGCTGCTGCATGCTCTGCTGGGCCTGCTGTATGCTCTGCTGGCTCTGTAGGTGTTGCTGCTGTATGCTCTGCTGGGCCTGGACCAGGTGCTTAACGAGCTCCTCCATGCTGCCGGACTTCTCTAGCTGTCTGGCAGCCTTCACCCAGGACATCCACCGGTCTTTGTGGCAGGTACACGTGTTCCTGGAATCCTGCACGCACTCTCACACCAACTGTGGTAAGTCGACTCGCTCGGCTCTCCTGAAGGCAGACTCAGGACACACGTTCTCTGGGTTTTCTTTCTGCTGGTTTATTATCAGCCATAAACTCATGCAGGTTTCGCAGGAAAAGTAAACATGACCCCTCTGGGTTAAACGGGAAAAACATAAAAAAACAAACAATAACTCAGTCCATAGATGAGTGGGTTCCGCCCGCTCTCGGTAGCATAAACTGCACTGCTAAAGTCCTTGTGGAAAGCTCTGCAGCTTCCACTATCCTGTCTGGAGACTTTCCTCTCCAGACCACACCAGAGAAAAAAAACAGGACTGAGCTTTTATGCATTGCTCAGCCACACCCTTTAACAGAGTAAACCTACCAGCATATAACATGCTGGCAGATAAATAAAGCAGGTCTTAGTTCACACAGGAGATCATCCTGTGTGACACATACCTCCCTTCACATATAAAACCAGTGACACTGTCACAATATATTATATATATATATATATAATTATTTCTTTTTGTGTACATTTTTTTTACAATGTGATTTTTACATGACTTTTTACATAGAGATAACTGCTCTATGTAAAACTTCATGTTAAAATCGCATTGCATACAGATGGAAAACTGATGGAAAACTGATGGAAAACGCATGGTGCGATTTAAAATCGCATCAAAATCGCATGCCTTTTTACAACAAATGTACCGTTTTTTTCCTGCAGAAAACGGACCGATTTTTTTCCAGCCAGTGAGTATGAGCCCTAACTGCGAACAACCGCTTCCGGTAACCATCAATGAGTTTCTTACAATGCTCTGCTGGAATTGTAGACCATTCTTCTTTGGCAAACTGCTCCAGGTCACTGATACTTGAAGGGTGCCTTCTCCAAACTAACATTTTGAGATCTCTCCACAGGTGTTCTATGGGATTCAGATCTGGACTCATTGCTGGCCACCTTAAAAGTCTCCAGTGCTTTCTCTCAAACCATTTTATAGTGCTTTTGGAAGTGTGTTTTGGGTCATTGTCCTGCTTGAAGACCCATGACCTCTGAGGGAGACCCAGCTTTCTCACACTGGGCCCTACATTATGCTGCAAAATTTGTTGGTAGTCTTCAGACTTCATAATGCCATGCACACGATCAAGCAGTCCAGTGCCAGAGGCAGCAAAGCAACCCCAAAACATCAGGGAACCTCACCATGTTTGACTGTAGAGACCTTGTTCTTTTCTTTGAATGCCTCTTTTTTTTCTGTACACTCTATGTTGATAGTTTGTCCCAAAAAGCTTGACTTTTGTCTCATCTGACCAGAGAACATTCTTCCAAAACGTTTTAGGCTTTCTCAGGTAAGTTTTGGCAAACTCCAGCCTGGCTTTTTTATTTCTCGGGGTAAGAAGTGGAGTCTTCCTGGGTATCCTACCATACAGTCCCTTTTCATTCAGACGCCGATGGATAGTACGCGTTGACACTGTTGTACCCTCGGACTGCAGGGCAGTTTGAACTTGTTTGGATGTTAGTCGAGGTTCTTTATCCACCATCCACACAATCTTGCGTTGAAACCTCTCGTCAATTTTTATTTTCCTTCCACATCTAGGGAGGTTAGCCACAGTGCCATGGCCTTTAAACTTCTTGATGACACTGCGCACGGAAGACACAGGAACATTCAGGTCTTTGGAGATGGACTTGTAGCCTTGAGATTGCTCATGCTTCCTCACAATTTGGTTTCTCAAGTCCTCAGACAGTTCTTTGGTTTTCTTTCTTTTCTCCATGCTCAATGTGGTACACACAAGGACACAGGACAGAGGTTGAGTCAACTTTAATCCATGTTAACTGGCTGCAAGTGTGATTTAGTTATTGCCAACACCTGTTAGGTGCCACAGGTAAGTTACAGGTGCTGGTGATTACACGAATTAGAGAAGCATTACATGATTTTTCAAACAGTGCCAATACTTTTGTCCACCCTGTTTTTTAGGTTTGGTGTGGAATTATATCCAATTTGGCTTTAGGTCAATTCTTTTTGTGTTTTTTCATTGAAGACAAATTAAATGAAGATAATAATACCAAAGAATTTGTGCTTGCAGTCATTTTCAGAAAGAAACTGAGTATTATCTGACAGAATTGCAGGGGTGCCAATACTTTTGGCCACCACTGTATATATATATATATATATATATATATGTGTGTGTGTCAATGATAGATATAGAGATATATATACTAGCTATGAACCCGTTCTATGCCCGGGTGGCAAGCATTTTTATAGGTATATGGTCTCCCATCCTGGTATGTGCTGCCCCCCTCCTATCCTGGTATGCATGGCACTCCACATCCCTATCCTGGTATGCATGGTACCCCTCATCCCTATCCTGGTATGTATGGTCCCCTCACCCCCACCCATATCTGGTATGCATGGTACCCCCTCATCCCTATCCTGGTATACATGGTACCTGCTCATCCATATCCTGGTATTCATGGTTCCCTCACCCCCCAATCCTGGTATGCATGGTCCCCTCACCCCCCAATTCTGATATGCATGGTCCCCTCCCGCCCAATCCTGGAATGCATGGTCCTCTCACCCCCCATCCTGGTATGCATGGTCACCTCCCCCCCAATCATGGGAATGCATGGTCCCCTCACCCCCCAATGCTGGTATGCATGGTCCCCCCTCATTCATATTGTAGGATGTATGGTACCCCCTCACCCCCCAATCTTGGTATGCATGGTCTCCTCATCCCCAAAACTGGTATACATGGCACCCTTTACCTCCCAATTCTGGTATGTATGGTCCCCTCACCCCGCAATCCTCGTATGCATGGTACCCCTCACCCACCTATCCTGGTATGCATGTTACCCCTCATCCCCCATTCCTGGTATGCATGGCCCCCTCAACCCCCAATACTGGTATGCATGGTCCTCTCACCCCCATCCTGGTATGCATGGTCAACTCACCCCCCTATCCTGGTATGCATGGTCTCCTCACCCCCAATCCTGATATGCATGGTCCCCTCACCCCCCAATCCTGGTATGCATGGTCCCCTCTCCCCCCAATCCTGGAATACATGGTCACCTCAGCCACCAATCCTGGCAAGAATGGTCCCCTCAGCCCAATCCTGGTATGCATGGTCACCTCACCCCCCAATTCTGGTATGCATGGTCCCCTCATCCCTATCAAAGGATGTATGGTACCCCCTCACCCCCAATTCTGGTATGCATGGTCCCCTCATCCCCAATCCTGGTATACATGGCACCCCTTACCTCCCAATTCTGGTATGCATGGTCCCCTCATCCCCAATCTTGGTATGCATGGTACCCCTCATCCCCCAATCCTGGTATGCATGGTCCCCTCACCCCCCCAATCCTGGTATGCATGGTCCCCTCATCCCCCAATCCTGGTATGCATGGTCCCCCTCACCCCCAATCCTGGTATGCATGGTCCCCTCCCCCCCAATCCAGGGAATGCATGGTCCGCTCACCCCCAATCCTGGTATGCATGGTCCCCTCACCCCCCATTGCTGGTATGCATGGTCCCCCCTCATTCATATCGTAGGATGTATGGTACCCCCTCACCCACCAATCCTGGTATGCATGGTCCCCTCATCCCCAAAACTGGTATACATGGCACCCCTTACCTCCCAATTCTGGTATGCATGGTCCCCTCACCCCGCAATCCTGGTATGCATGGTACCCCTCACCCACCTATCCTGGTATGCATGTTACCCCTCATCCCCCATTCCTGGTATGCATGGCCCCCTCACCCCCCAATACTGGTATGCATGGTCCTCTCACCCCCCATCCTGGTATGCATGGTCTCCTCACCCCCCTATCCTGGTATGCATGGTCTCCTCACCCCCAATCTTGATATGCATGGTCCCCTCACCCCCAATCCTGGTATGCATGGTCCCCTCAACCCCCAATCCTGGAATGCATGGTTACCTCAGCCCCCAATCCTGGCATGAATGGTCCCCTCAGCCCAATCCTGGTATGCATGATCACCTCACCCCCAATTCTGGTATGCATGGTCCCCTCATCCCTATCAAATGATGTATGGTACCCCCTCATCCCCCAATCCTAATGTGCATGGTCCCCCTTACCTCCCAATTCTGGTATGCATGGTCCCCTCATCCCCAAACCTGGTATGCATGGTACCCCTAATCCCCCAATCCTGGTATGTATAGTCCCCTCACCCCCAAAATCCTGGTATGCATGGTCCCCTCACCCCCCAATCCTGGTATGCATGGTCCCCTCACCCCCAATCCTGGTATGCATGGTCCCCTCACCCCCCAATCCTAGTATGCATGGTCCCCTCACCCCCCAATCCTGGTATGCATGGTCCCCTGACCCCCCAATCTTGGAATGCATGGCCCTCTCACCCCCCAATCCTGATGTGCATGGTCCCCTCACCCCCCAATCCTGGTATGCATAGTCCTCTCACCCCCCTATCCTGGTATGCATGGTCCCCTCACCCCCCAATCCTGGTATGCATGGTCCCCTCACCCCCCAATCCTGGTATGCATGGTCCTCTCACTCCCTATGCTGGTGTGCATGGTCCCCTCACCCCTCAATCTTGGACTTCATGGTCCCCTCACCCCCAATCCTGATTTGTATGGTTCCCCTCACCCCTATTAAACTGCACACATACCCAATTAAAAAAACGTTTATACTCACCTTTCTTCCCTTCTGCCAGAGGCCGGGGGAGGAGAGCGGCGCCGGAGTACGCGTATTCCCATACCACGCTGTCCAGTGCCATATTGCGGAAGACACACTGTAAATGTGTCTTCAGCAAAATGGCGCCAGATAGCGCTATGCACATGCGCGATTCCTACGCGCACTCCTAAATTGTGCTGATGTAAATTAGACATGTGGGAAATGTTATTTATTAACTATTTTGTGTCACATAACTCTCTGGTTTAACAGAATAAAATTTGAAAATTGCGAAATTTTCAAAATTTTTGCCAAATTTCCATTTTTTTCACAAATAAACTCAAAAATTATCTACCTAAATTTACCACTAACATGAAGCCCAATATGTCTCGAAAAAACAATCTCAGAATCGCTAGGATCCGTTGAAGCGTTCCTGAGTTATTACCTCATAAAGGGACACTGGTCAGAATTGCAAAAAATGGCAAGGTCATGAAGGGGTGGGGTGCAGACTCCAGGCCCAATTAACTACTCCAAATCGTTTCACATTAAACTGTGTTTCGATGAGAAATCAGAAGTGCAGATATCCACTTAAAAATCATTAAGCCTAATATTAGGGTGCAGCCAGGGGGCCCAATTTGCTTATCCAAATCATTTGGGATAAAACTGTGTTTCAGTGAGAAATCACATTTCCACTTAAAAATAGTTAGGTATAACAGTATTTGTTCAGGCACACTATATAAGAAAACAAAGTGGTTGCTCATTTAGTGACAGGTGACTGACAGGTATGGTCCTAAGGTGGTTAAACAGCAGGTTACAACAGGGAAAGGTACATATAACATGAGTGGGAAAAAGTGAGGTTGTGGTGGAAGGGGGAAATGGCTTGGTGTTCGATGGGTACATGGGTTTGGTGTTAATGTTAATGAAAGCTGAACAGAACAAACACCGTCTCGTCCTATCCAAGGACCACTGACAACATCTGTTACTGGTTTAGCTATTCCCATACTTTTCTTTGGCAGCCGCTCAGTGGTACGCCTTGTAGATGAGGGCCAGAAAGAGCATGTGCTCCATTAGATTGCAAGCATAAACTCTCCTCTTCTTCCACATTAACATCACACACAGTAGAATCCTGAGAGGTGGCACCCCAATTACCCTTCCAAACGCCCCAAGGAAGGAAAGCATCTGCACTGATACCAACATTTATTTCATGTTGGATCTGTGGCTGAACGAAGTAAGGTCCGAGTAGAATCCAGATCCTCATCACCAGACAAAAACAACCAGGGGTGGAGGTGATCCTGATGAGACTCAGATACAAGAGACGCACGTGGACTGTATTGTGGTGTCAGGGCTGGAAGAGGCAGAGGGTGACCATCAGGATGAAGAGAGTGAGAACAGAGAGGATGACAATGAGGTAGTAGATCCCTCTTGGTGTGAACCTAGAGGTACGCAGCTTAGTAGCTCAGCAGAGGAGGTGGAGGAGGAGGAAGATGAGGAGGTAACGTTGCAGCTTCCCACACAGACATGATGCAACCACAACAAGCATTGCATCCTCAGTCCCAATTCTGGCTGTGGCCAGTACCAATTGCAAGTGTGCAGTTCACAGGGCAGCAAGGATTGCTATTCTAAGCCTTTTTTGAGACTGCAAAGGATGACGCAACTCACGTTTTCACGTTAGTTTGCAAAAACAATCCTCTGCAAAAGCAAAAAGTACAGTAATTTGACAACTACATGCATGAACTGGCACATGCGCAATCAACGTGCCTTAGTGTGGGAATCTCACTGCGCTAAAATGCGGACTAGCGCGCCTTGCCAACCACTGGCTATCCCATCAACCACATCTGCATCTTCCTCCTCTGTCACCGCACCAAGTCTTTTCACACAGGTCTCCAGCCACAGGAACCCCACTTGTACAGTGGGTATGGAAAGTATTCAGACCCCTTTAAATTTTTCACTCTGTTTCATTGCAGCCATTTGGAAAATTCAAAAAAAGTTCATTTTTTTCTCATTAACGTACACGCTGCACCCCATCTTGACTGAAAAAAAGAGAAATGTAGAAATTTTTGCAAATTTATTAAAAAAGAAAAACTGAAATATCACATGGTCATAAGTATTCAGACTCTTTGCTCATTATTGAGTAGAAGCACCCTTTTGAGCTAGTACAGCCATGAGTCTTCTTGGGAATGATGCAACAAGTTTTTCACACCTGAATTTTTGGATCCTCTGCCATTCTTCCTTGCAGATCCTCTCCAGTTCCGCCAGGTTGTATGGTGAACATTGGTGGACAGCCATTTTCAGGTCTCTCCAGAGATGCTCAATTGCGTTTTCCAGGGCTCTGGCTGGGCCAGTCAAGAATGGCTTGTTTTGAGACACATCGTATCTGCTGAAGGAGTGAGACCTGCATGTGAGAAGATAGCAGCGGTGCAGGACTGGCCCACCCCGAAGACAGTGAAGGACATTCGGGCCTTTCTAGGGCTTACTGGGTACTACCGAAAGTTCGTGAATAATTTCACCCATATAGCTAATCCACTGCTGGAACTACTGAAGGGAGTGCCGTCCGGCGCAAAGAATCGGACTATCCAATGGGGAAGTAGCCAGGAAGCAGCCTTCCAAACCTTGAAGATGGCCTTAACTGAAGCCCCAATCCTTGCCTATGCAGATTTCTCGCTGGCCTTTATTCTTCACAGCGATGGAAGTCTACTTGGCCTGGGGCCGTCCTATTACAGATACTGGAAGGAAAATAACAAGTGATTGCCTATGCGAGCCGGTCTCTTCACGACTCAGAACGGAACCCGGACAACTACAGCTCCTTCCAGTTGGAATTGCCTTGCTGTGGGCGATGACCGAAAAGTTTGCGGAATACTTGTCGGGGTCCCAAGTCCTGGTGCGCACCGATAACAATCCCTAGCCCATCTGGAAAAGGCAAAATTGGGGGCCTTGGTACAGTGATAGGTGGCCCTCATGGCGAATAATCGGTACACGATTGCTTATCGGTCTGGAGCTGAAAATTTGCATGCTGATGCCCTTTCGAGTGTGACCCACGAGCGGCCTAAACATGACAGAGATGAAGAGTTGGAGGCAGAAGAAATTCCTGGTTTTGGGGACTTTGCCAGGTCATTGGTGGCGACACAGGGATAGATCAGAAAGGCATCTGGAGAACAGGTGCTGGGACGCCCCCGGGATGACTGGGTGCAACTCCAGCAAGCAGATAAGGAACTGGGCCAGTTGAGACAGTGGATGGCTCTGAAGCGACTTCCCAACCGACGCGAGAGAGATGCTCTGTCCCCGGTGGCTCTGCAGATCCTGAGACAGTGGGAGAGACTTCAATTAGAGGACCGCTTTCTGTATAGAAGAATGCATCTGGTTCGGGAGTTGGGGGTCACCTGGAAAGTGGTGCTCCCCGAAAAGTTGATCTGTGTAGTGGCTACAGAAGAACATGAGAGAGGGGCTCACTTTGGTCCAGAGAAGATGTTCCAGTGGTTACAGAGGCTGGTATATTACTCCTGACTGAAGACTGCTGTAGAAAAGGCCTGTCAATGATGCTGGAGCTGTGAACTAGCCAGACCTCCAGAACAGAGAACCCTGACGCAGACAATCGTGACTGCCCCTCATAGAGTTGTTGACAATTGATTACATACCTGTCGGCCCAGCCTATCTCGGGTATGAACATTGCCTGGTGATGACTGACCACTTCACTAAGTTCACTCTAGTTACTCCAACTCTGGATCAGACTGCAGAGTCAGTGGCACAGACCATTTGCCAAGACTTCATCCGGGTGTACGGTTGCCCAAAGAAGATCCACTCTGACCAGGGCGCTTGTTTCTAAGGCCGAGTGATGGAAGAGTTACATCATCTGTACTGGATTGAGAAGTCCGGACAACGCCCTATCATCCTAAGGGAAATGGAGCCTGTGGAAGCTTTAATCAGACGTTAATTCAGATGTTCCGGACATTGGAGGAAGATTGGAAAAAATGCTGGCCTGAGTGCGTGGCTGAATTTGTCTGGTTGTACAATAATCGAGTGCACAGTACAACATTATAAACTCCGTATACCCTGCTGTTCGGGCAAAAGGGGCGAGAGATTACGGAACTGGAATTGGATCCGGTAGAAGACTACCCACGGACGGGGGGTGTCTACCTGGGTCCGAGCATATCGACATCGGCTGTACCCACCGTACCCACTGCATACCCCTACAGATGGGGTGAGTAAGAGCCCATCAGCTGTTACAAATGTGGACATGTATGCTGTTTTTGTGTCACCTAGCACAACATATTTCTCAATCCTTCATAACATGTCTGCCTGCACCTCACTCAGTCCAGCAGCTTGTCCTGTTCTCTGTGCTCCACCCTCTCTCAGCACAGGAGCCAGCCCTCGATCATGCAGTTGTGGTCACATAAAAGAATGTTTCCTCCTACAAATGCCAAAGCTAAGAGCTTGAACTCCACCATCTCCAATCTGTTGACCACGGAAATGCTGCCTTTCCGCCTGGTGGATACAGATGGTTTCTGAAAGTTGATGGATATGGCAGTGCCCTAGTACCAGTTGCCAAGTCTCCATTACTATGCTGAGAAAGCTGTACCTGAGCCACACCAGCATGTCGCAGACAACATCACCCATTCCTTGAAAAAATCTGTCTGCCAGAGTGCATTTCACCACTGACAGGGGCGGAACTATCGTGGAAGCAGGGGAAGCAGCTGCCACAGGGCCCGGGCTAGAAGGGGGCCCGTCCCTGCTGCAGCTGCTTCACCTGCCACCACGGTAGTTCCGGGGCCCGGCGCCGCTATGCAGGGCCGCCATCAGGGCATTATTAGCGTAGCTACCGGGGGGGGGCAGAGGGGGCCCACCCGGAGCTACGCTACTGTAACTGTATCGGCGTGCACAGCGCGCCGACACAGTTACTTTCTGCGGCAGAGCAGGGAGAATCAATCTCCCTGCTCTGCCGCCCAGCCGCTATGGGGCCTGAGCAGGCGGTGGGGGGCCCGGTGCCAGCAATGGGCCCCCCGCCCATCATCGCAGGGTCAGCTGTATCGGCATCCAGCCGATACAGATGACCGCATTGAGAGAGAAGGAGCGAGCGCTCCTCCTCTCCCATAATCCCCCTCTCAGCGTCTGACAGCGGGCGCGATGACGTCACTGCCCGGCGCCGGCAGTCAGACGCTGAGAGGGAGAGCAGTGAGCAGCGCAGGAGCCGGGAGCAAGAGAGGTGAGTACTGGATTTATTATTTTTGTTAAGGGGATGCATTATAAGTACGGCTGCATATGGGGGAGTACATTATAAGTACGGCTGCATATGGGGGAGTGCATTATAAGTACGGCTGCATATGGGGAGTGCATTATAAGTACGGCTGCATATGGGGGAGTACATTATAAGTACGGCTGCATATGGGGGAGTGCATTATAAGTACGGCTGCATATGGGGGAGTGCATTATCAGTAAGGCTGCATATGGGGGAGTACATTATAAGTACGGCTGCATATGGGGGAGTGCATTATAAGTACGGCTACATATGGAGTACATTATAAGTACGGCTGCATATGGGGGAGTGCATTATAAGTACGGCTGCATATGGGGGTGCATTATAAGTACGGCTGCATATGGGGGTGCATTATAAGTACGGCTGCATATGGGGGTGCATTATAAATAAGACTGCATATGGGGTACATTATAAATAAGACTGCCTATGGGGTGCATTATAAATAAGAATGCATATGGGGTACATTTCAAGTAAGGCTGCATATGGGGTGCATTATAAGTAAGGCTGCATATGGGGGAGTGCATTATAAGTACGGCTGCATATGGGGTGCATTATAAGTAAGGCTGCATATGGGGTGCATTATAAGTAAGGCTGCATATGGGGTGCATTATAAGTAAGGCTGCCTATGGGGTGCATTATAAATAAGACTGCCTATGGGGAGTGCATTACAATATAGAGGCTGTCTGTTGGGGTGCATTATAATACAGAGGCTGCCTATAGGGGTGCATTACAATACATAGGCTGTCTATGGGGGTACATTATACTATATTGAGGACTATCTGGTGTATTATGCTATATGGAGGCTATCTAGGGGGCCATCATACAGTGTGGGGATTATAGTGGCGGGGCCATCATACAGTGTTGGAGCCATTAAATAGTTTGGGGATATTAAGGGGTCAGTATATATCCAGTGAGGGGGCATCATACTGTGTATAGGGGAGCTTATTGTTATAGGGGAACTCTGGTTACTGTGACTGTCAAAGGGGCACACACAGGGCATTATTACATTCTAGGGGACAACATGTGGGCACTGTTTTCTAGGGCCCATGCACCTGGCATTACTATATTATAGAGGGTGCTTTAGAATTTAGAGGTCACACAGAACCACACAGTAGGTGCAGTAATAGGGACACATAGGGCAGCAGCGGTTCAGTATTGGGGTACCAGGTGTAGTAATAGGGGCACATACTGCAGCAGCGGCTCAGTATTGGGGTATCAGGAGCAGTAATAGGGACACATACGACAGCAGCGGCTCAGTATTGGGGTATCAGGTGTAGTAATAGGGACACATAGGGCAGCAGCGGCTCAGTATTGGAGTATCAGGTGTAGTAATAGGGACACATCCTGCAGCAGCGGCTCAGTATTGGGGTACCAGGTGTAGTAATAGGGGCACATCCTGCAGCAGCGGCTCAGTATTGGGTACCAGGTGTAGTATAGGGGCACATACTGCAGCAGCGGCTCAGTATTGGGGTATCAGGTGCAGTAATAGGGGCACATACTGCAGCAGCGGCTCAGTATTGGGGTATCAGAGCAGTAATAGGGACACATATGGCGCAGCGGCTCGTATTGGGGTATCAGCAGGATGAGGAGTTTGTGCAGGTTGAGAATAGTCCAATTGGTGACCGTGACGGTGCTGACAATATGAGAAGTGAAACGTGTCTTTGTTGTTTTCTCTGTAGTTGAGTCCTGGCTAGAGGAGTCCTCATGTCGGTCTGGGGCCAGATGGAAAAGACATGAAAAGTGAACAATTCCATCAGAAAGAACGTCAGCGGTAAGTCATTATCTGTAACTCTGCTATATCTCTTATATGTTCTGTAGGACTGGTGTTATTTACCACTGACCATATGGCGGTGATATCAATATTGGTCTTTTTATATATAGATTCATTTTGGCAACAGCGCGGTCATTTGCTGAGGTTCTCTGGTTAGGGGCCCACTCAGATGTTTCGCCCCCCCTAAACCGAAACCCTAGCAACGCCTCTGATTATTACCCTTACTGGTGTAAGGGGCACGGGAGCTGGAGGGGCCGGCAGTGAGCGGTGTGTGTGGAGAGAGCAGGAGTCACTGTGACAGACAGCTGGGAGAGGCAGCCAGTGCTGAGCAACAGGAGGGCGGGACTTTCCAGCATCCAATCCCTGCTAAGCGCGGGCTTAGTGCAGTACAGTATTGTCCCCTGTCACACAGTCAGGAGTGAGTCACTGAGCAGCAGGAGCAGCGCAGCCCTCAGCCCCAAACCCCGGTGAGTGTCTGAGCCTGTTTTAATAGACGGTGTCCGGCCAGGCTCCAGTCCAGTCCCTACAGCCGACGCCTCCTCAGTGAGCCGGCTACTGTGCTCAGTGACAGCGTCAGTCATACTATCAGCACAGCAGCCGGCTCACCAAAGACGCTGCTATGTCCTGAGTCTGACCCCTGTCTGTATCAGCTGTAGCTCATGAAAAGAGCAGAGCTGAGTGCCCCCCAGATCTGAGTGCCCCCCCAGACCCGAGTGCCCACCCCCAGACCCGAGTGCCCCCCAGACCCGAGTGCCCCCCCAGAGCCGAGTGCCCCCCAGACCCGAGTGCCCCTCCATACCTGAGTGCCCCTTCCCCCCTTCACCTCCTGCAAAGAAGCATAGACTGCTGAGCCCAACCAGCCCCCTGACAGGACACAGCCCCCTCTCAATATTCCCTGCATTTACTCTCTGTCAGGGAGCAGATGGGGCTCAGAAGCTTTAGGCCATGTTCACACGTTGCACAAATGCTCCGAAATTTTGCGGAGCATTTCCACAACTCCCCGTCACGGGTAAAACACATACGTAATTAGTATGCATTTTCCCGCAAAACACAAGCATTTTGCAAGCGTTTTTAGCTTGCAGAATGCTCGCGCTTTTCCAAGCGATTTGAAGCATCGCTTGGAAAAGTGATTGACAGGTTTGGTCTCACTAGTCACGCATAGTGCTTGACAAGGAAACTTGCCCCAGGAAACTGCAGGCCCTATCAGGGGCCTAGGGCCCCGAAAACAGCAGGCCTCATTACAGTGCTGCAGATGGCGACCAAAATGGTCGCCAAAGCGGCTAAAAATTTGCAAATGGCGACTGGATTATTCAATCCATTCGCCGTTTGCGATTAGTGATTTTTTAAAAAAATATATATATTTTTTAAAATGGCGGCCGGGGGGGGCCCCATTGTGAAGTTTGCTATGGGGCACTGCCATTCCTAGTTACGCCCCTGACCACTGACACCTGGAATTGCAAACAAAGGCAGGAGTGTTACATCTCACTGACTGTCTGAACAAAAATTTTTCTGGGATGACAATCTTTTACCTACCGTCCCCTGTACCGATCCTTGATATACTGGAATCTTTATCATGAGTATCTTCTTTCATCGAAAGTGGTTTTAGTACACTATATAATAGATTATCTTCTATCAAGATGTGATATTTTCATTATTCACATTTTTTCGGGGTGGATTAATAATGTTCTCGTTTACCGATCAGTGGGATTTATGCTATTTTTACTGTTGCGCCGTCTATTTTCCGATGTTTCTACCTTTTGAAATGCTTAATAAAATTGTTTGGACACTCTCTCCCCTTTATTCTCCTTTTGTGGTCTTGGTATATATGTGGACATGTATGATGTATGGTTATGCTTGTTCCCCTATGTGTTTTTTCCCCCTGTGCTGTACCGTATATACATCTCCCGGGAGTCAGGTTTTTCATTATGGGTACTGCGCATGCGCATTCTTGCTCTACATTATGTTTGTGGATGCACTCCATATGCGTTCCACTGCACGCATGCGCATTTACTCTGATGTGTCAGAGACTCTGCACACTGCTGTTTCCTGCTGCCCGATCCATTGGTATTTCTGGCTTCCTGCTCCACACGTGTTGGATGTTTTTTTCATCATCCAGGTATTTAAGATCGTTCTGGGACATTTATCCTTCACTTCCCTGATGAAGCCGTACTAGTTACGGCGGAACGCGTGGGATTATACCCCGGGTCGTGGTTTTGATCTCTGCCTTGTGCGGCTCCTTTATCATGAGGATTCTTTGGCTGGGTAACATTTTGGCTTATTTTGTCCATACAGGCTTCCTGTCTTGTTCTATTTCAGAGCCTTATTGCTGAGCAGGTTTGGTCTGTTTCATATGGGACTTCAGTAATTTTTTCATGGATTTCCCATTAGAGTGGTCTTAGTTTTGATTACATGTTCTATTTATAGGTATTGGTTTAGATCTTGTATCTAGGGCCCTCTTATTATGGTCATCATATATTTACAGCTATTTTGATCCCAGCCCATAGGAATTGTTTGTTATTTCACATTTATGTGCATATCATTATTCATGTTTGCAGGCAGATGTCTAATCATTACCCATGTTTTTTAGATGTTTTTACTTCACTTTGTGGTTACATGTCAATAAAAATTATTTGTATATTTTCATATTATATTTGGTTGAGTGTGCGTTACTTTTGGTAGTTCTTTTTCTGTTTTGTCCCTACATCTCACTGACTGAGCACTGGGTGACTCTGGTGGCTGTGGGGACAGGTGGTCAAGGCGATGCTCCACAAGGCTTGTGGGACAAAACTTGTATTTAACACTCCCTCTGTAAGCAGGTGCGGTTATGCAATAACACAGGGATGGCAGAACAAGGCTGTCTAACAAGGTTGTTTAATGGATTAACACAGGAACAAAAAATTGGCAATGACCTCCTCGCAGGCAGCAAGTAATCTTTAACAGTAAATAACAACAGGGGGGTAAACCAGGGGTTAACACAAAAGTCTGATATGAAAATGACGCTTATCGTTATCTTCTCGGGTCCTTATCCAAATATAGTCTGATGGAGATGGTGGTATCGGCAACAGCCGGTGCGGTGCCCTTAGATGAATCTCAGAGAATCACGATCCAGCTTGTGGCGGCAACGGGCGGTCACCGGTTTTACCCGTTGAGCCCCTAGTCCATAACACTGTGCAGCTAAAGTGGAGGGTGCTGCAGGAGTCTACTTTTAATGTGTGAGATCCTGCTGCTGCTCGTCTTTTGGCAATGGGGAATGCACCTCTGGGACCTGCACTTGGCACCCGCCCCTCTGCATGGGCACAGTGCTCTCACTAGTCGGGCGCGTGGAGCGCTGCCTATTCACTGTCTGTCTCGAGCACTTAGTCTCTTCCAGGCCCCGTTTGTGTGCTGTCTCACATGCTGCTGAGCGCGCAGCTTGCCTGATCCTGCTCATGCTGCTGCTGGTGGGAATCTGACACTTTTCCCGCACTTCCTGTTCTCTCCCCGGCTTAGCCATGCCCCCTCTCTCTGGGTCATGGGACCTGTCCGGTCCCCTATTCTTTCCCCCTGACCACACCGGATGCAGCCTCGACAGTTCCAGACCCGGCATGACGCAGGCACCCGCAGCCTAGTCTTCCTCCTTACAACTCCACTGCTTCGGACTCCTCCACCTTCTCTAGGGCTTCCACCTGTGCTTTGTTATGATTTGGTAGCCGAGGAGGACAGTAGCAAAAATGGCTCCAAGGCAGCCAGACACCCAGAGAGGTTGGTAACTAGTGGATTTTAGACCCCTAAACCAACCGCTAGAAGTAGCCGTGGGACGTACCTACGATGACCTTGACGCCTCAACACAGCCGGAGAGTTAACTAAGCCTAAAGATAGAAAGGGGAAATCTAACTGCCCCGGGGTAGCGCCCCAAAGGAATAGGAAGCCCCCACACATATATTGGAGGTGAGACAAGATGAAATACAAACGTAGGCAGAAAATAGAGCAAGAAAACGCTGGGGCCCAACACTATCTAGATAGGACAGGACAGGAAAGAATACTGTCTGCAATCCAGAAAAACCCTAGGAAAAATTCCAACACTTCTGATTTCCAAAAATACTGAGACCACACGATCTCTCCCCTGCTAGATCAGAACTCTGGTGTGGACAGGTAGCTAACCAGCAGATACTGAAATAATAGGGACTGAACACATAAACAGTGGTAAATGAGAAACAGACAAGCGCAGGCCTCAGCCGGGGAACCTGCCTGACCTCACTCCAGCAGGGCAGAAAAACAAAAGGAGTACCAAAGCCAAAGAAACAAGCAGCAAATAACTTATCTGAAAGTTGCATGAGAAGCAGGAAGCAAACTGACTTCCAAATGGGACCAGGAAGAACAATTAATCACCAGCGAGGATCATGTGAAGGTTACGCCCTTAAATCTCCCCAGTCATCAACACCAGATTGCCAATCATTGCTCCCAGCTGATGAAGGACTTCTGTTAACCAAAGTAGCTTCAATACTATCAGCAGCCACCAGAGGGAGACCAAACTCTGAAGTCAGATCCAGAGTGTTCATAGCCGTGCTTTCCATCTGTCCCTTAATCAGACACCCGTTCCAAAAGTGCAGATAGAACGCCCTCCACCTCCGTACTACGCAGCCATGGCTCACTGCAATCAGGCAGTGTTTAAAATATGTGTTGGAGATCGCATTAATATAGCTCAAGAGTTGTGGATAGCTATCCAAGCCGACTTAGAGTAATGGCTGTCTCCAATGAACATGGAGTCAGGGAAGGCCGTGTGCAATAATGGTGCGGTGGGCCTATATCGGGACAACCTCACACAGGTGTCTTGCATGGCTCACCTCCTCAAACTGGTGGTACAGCGATTTCTCTGCCACTATCCCGTCCTGGATGCTCTGCTACAGAAAACACAGTCGCTGTGTGCTCACTTCTGACGATTGCACATAGCAGGTCATCGACTTGCATCGCTACAGAAGTCTTTCGGCCTACCGGTTAACCGTTTGATTTGCGATGTTCCAGCTCAGTGGAATTATACTCTGGACATGTTGCAGCGACTGAGGCAGCAGCGATGAGCCCTTTATGTCCTTTGCAAAGCCTGGACCAATGCATTACAGATGTGGTGCAAATCACAGTTGCAGAGTGGGCACATATGAAGCACCTCTGCATCCTTCTGCACAGTTTTGAAATAGCTACTAAAATGGTTAGTGCTGATGATGCCATCATCAGTATCACAATTTCGGTCCTTTACATGCTGAAGCACACTTTGAATAATCTGCATGAGGTGGTGCTGGTCCCAGACAAGAGGTGTAAGCAGAGTAGGGTGCGGAAGAGGTAACAATAACTCAAAGTTCCGGACTGTCGTCGCACAGGCTGGTGCAAGCCACCCTCCCAAAGCACCTATCGAGGGGGCTCATGGTACTTGACAAACTGTTAGTAAAGGTGCAGTATCCGAGGAAAAAATGGAGAAGGACAAGGAGGAAGAGGTGATGGTCGCACAACAGGATATGAAGAGGATAATGATCTCCTCTCTGTTGTACATGGTTGGCGGGAAAGGAAGGAACCTTGGGTGTTACCCCGCCATGAACACACCATGGACTTGGACCTCATGGAAGCACCCAACATATGAGCATCTTCTTGCTACACTATCTTCAACATGATGCCCAAATTCTTAGGGTTAGAAATAGTACTGACTACTGGGTTGCCACTCTGTTAGATCCATGGTAAAAGAGTAAATTTTGCAAGCAGCTTTACCTCTTGGAAAGGGAGACGCGCATGCTGGAGTAACAAAACACACTTGTAGACCATCTTAAGAGTGGTTTTCCCAAGACAGCAGTGAGGGACACAGTGTGCATCGCAGTTCTAGACATCCAACCCTGGGAACATCAAGGCGGCATCGCAAAAACATTAGCAGCAGTGTAAGTGGCATAAGCAATTTCACATTTTGAGAAACTGGAGAGGCTGATGCAGGAGTATCCGGAGCTCAATATCAATGTCATCAGGGGTAGGTTTGAAACCTTTTGCAGAGAGTGGATAATGTCCGAATAGCACTAGGAAATATGAATAATTCAGACATTATCCACTCTCTGCAATTTCATGTGTCTATTGCCTATAGATCGATATCTGAACTTCTACACTGGTGAGACTCTTGCAAACACATATGTGATTATCTAATCATAGACTTAGGTTTATTAGTGTTATTTTTAATTTTATTTATTTTTGTATGTTATCTCCATTTGCAACATACAAATAAGTGTACAAAACATATCTCCTGTAACCTGAGTGGACAGACAACAAAGGCATTAGTGAAAGAAATACTCAACAAAAATGAAGGTATCATTATCAATAAAATAATGGATTAGATATCAGAAAACCACATTATGATACCAAAATATCGGACCAAATTAAGGACATATCGCCAGAGGTACACATAGAAAAACAAAAAGAAAAAAAACTATCAACTAGCCCAAAATGTATTTGAAAAATATAAATATTTTAATTATTGCAAATAGAAAAATAGGTTTAAAAGGTGAGAAAAACCAAAGTGCATATGTGCAGTAAGAAACACGGGACACAGGTGTGTTGGCTTAGTTTTTATAGAAAGTCATGTCATATCAAAGTAGTAAATAAATAACCATTTAAGCTAAGTAATTGCCACAATATATTCCCTCAAATATATTATAATAGTACATAAGAATTCAGTCTACAGGGCCCCCCAAGCAATACAGCATAGTAACGGTCGATAAACTTAGCGATCACATGATAGCCATGCATATATACATAGAAATGATGAAAAAAGTACCAATAAATATAATATGGACCACTAGGGAGGCCGAAGAGAAAGAGGGAAGGTGAAAGCACACCCGCGTCACCCCGACACGCTTTTCGGTAAAGCCTTCGTCAGGGGGGTGACGTGCTTATGTACTATTATAATATATTTGAGGGAATATATTGTGGCAATTATTTAGCTTAAATGGTTATGTCATGTATAGTGTACAGTTCCTATAGCGTCTTGTGCTTGGGTGCGAGGAAAACACAGGAGACATAGGTTGAAATGAAATGACTTGTATTACTTCATACAAGCATGCTGAAAAGTTCACACAGTTTGCAGGAACAGCGACAGGAGACACAGCAGGCCACAGTAACTTCAAGCACTACAATAAATCTCCAAAGCAGGTTCAGGATCTCTTCTCTGTACCGTAATTCCTCTGCAAACATGGATTCACCAAACAGCAGGTTTCCAGAGTCCAAAAGTGTTCCAAGGTTCCTCAGTAGGGAATAACTGGAGTACGAGTCCAAGGCTTCCAGGAGTCAGGTCACAGACTGACTGAGGCTTGATTCAGGAGCACTGATTGTTCAGCTGAGGCTGCTTAAGAAGCAAGAGGGAAGAATCAGGGCGGGAACATGAAAACTGGAAACTCCATATTAACTGAGGGCAAGAGCTGCAGAAAGACAGAAATCAAAATGGCCGACGGAAAACTGAGTTTCAAGGAACATGTCAACAGAGACAAAGAACCTTACATTACTCCCCCCTTAGGGACAACCTCCGGATGACCTCAGACCAGGCTTGTCAGGGTACCTCTGATGAAACTGGCGGAGCAGGCGAGGAGCATTTACATTATTGACTGGTTCCCATGAGTTGTCCTCCACTGAGTAGCCCTGCCATTTAATCAAATATTGCAACTGATTTCTGTACAACCTGGAATCTAGAATCCTTTCCACCATAAATTCTTCCTGACCATCAACCAGCACTGGGTCAGGGCAAGGAGAAGAACGTCCAGGAAACGTATTGGGTGTTGCAGCCTTTAGTAGGGATACATGAAAGACAGGGTGGATTCTCATAGTTCTGGGCAGTTGAAGACGACAAGCAACAGCACTTATAATCTTATTGATCTTATAAGGTCCAATGTACTTATGGCCCAATTTAGACGATGGAATCTTTAATTTAAGATTTCTGGTTGACAGCCAGACCAAATCTCCTACCTTGAAAGCTGGTGCAGGTTTACGAAATTTATCTGCTGCTTTCTTGTACCTTTCCTGAGCCAATTCTAGATTTTCCTTTAGAAGATCCATATTCTTTTGTAAAGAAGTGATTCTTTCAGCCACTGCCGGCAAGGGCGTATCTATGGGAAATCGAGGAAGAATGTTAGGATGATAACCTAAATTGGAGTAAAAAGGAGACTGCTTAGTGGAGGCGCTCTGAGAGTTGTTATAAGAGAACTCAGCCAGTGGAAGTAGATCCACCCAATCATCCTGTAGGTGGCAGATAAAACAGCGGAGATACTGCTCCAGGGTCTGATTGGTTCGTTCTGTCTGTCCATTAGTCTGGGGATGAAAAGCAGAAGAAAGGTTTACTTTAATGTCCAATGCTGCACAGAAATTTTGCCAAAACCTTGAAGTGAATTGCACCCCTCGATCCGAAATGACCTCATCCGGTACTCCATGTAAGCGAAACACATTCTTAATCATCAAGTCTGATGTCTGTTTTGCAGTGGGTAAGCCGACACAAGGGATAAAATGAGCTGCCTTTGTTAGACGGTCAACCACCACTAGAATGGTGTTCTTCCCTTGAGAGGTTGGTAACTCCACAATGAAGTCCATAGAAATGGATCCCCACGGGCGGGACGGGGTGGGAAGAGGTTGCAACAGACCAGTTGGTGAGGAGCGAGGTGTTTTGCATCTTGCACAGACTTCACATGAAGTGACATAGTTTAAGACATCTTTCCTGTAAGTGGGCCACCAAAAGAAACGAGAAAGAAATTCTTGTGTCTTTAGAATTCCCCTATGCCCGGCTATCTTGGAATCGTGGATGAGTTGCAATACTCTCAATCTGACTGTTTCAGGTATATACAGACGTTGTCCCTGAATCCACACACCATTCTTAAAGACAAGACTTACGTCCCTTGGGGGTTGAGCCAACAAAGAATCCGCATGGTATGCTTCCTTGATGTCCTTAAGTAGGTCTTGATTATGAATCACTCCCAGGAATCTAGAGTCAGGAAGAATAGTCTTAGGAGGAGTAAGTGGACGTGTCTCTGCTGAATGAATCCTAGAGAGTGCATCAGCCTTTCCATTGCGCGATCCTGGTCTATAAGAAATGACAAAATTAAATTGGTTTAGGAAAAGATTCCAGCGAGCCTGGCGAGGAGTCAGGCACTTAGCCGACCTGATAAATTCAAGGTTACGATGGTCTGTCAGGACGACTATTTGCTGTGCAGCTCCCTGAAGAAGGTGTCTCCATTCCTTGAAGGCGGCAATAATGGCCTACAATTCTCTATTGCCCACATCGTAGTTCCTCTCAGCCAAAGACAACTGCTGGGAAAAGAAGGCACAGGGATGCAAGACATTCTTCTCACCTGTTCTCTGAGAGAGTATAGCTCCAATGGCACAGTCTGAAGCATCCACCTCTATTATGAAGGCAAGCTCGGGGTTGGGATGTACTAAGATAGGTGCGGTGGTAAATTTATCCTTTAAACAGGAAAATGCTTCCTGAGCTTGCGGGGTCCAGGAGAACCTAGACTGTTTCCGGGTAAGTTGGGTGATAGGTGACACTACCTCAGAAAAATTCTTAATGAAACGTCTGTAGAAGTTGGCAAACCCGATGAAACGCTGCACCTCCTTCACATTTCTAGGAATTGGCCAATCCTTGATGGCTTGGGTCTTGCTTCCATCCATACAAATCTCTTGCGTAGATAGTACATACCCCAGAAATTGAATTTCGGTCCTATGGAATTCACATTTTTCAAGTTTGATGTAGAGATGGTTTTGTCTTAGGCGTTCTAAGACCATTCTCACATGTCCATGATGTTCCTCTGTGGAGTTAGAAAAAATTAGAATATCATCCAGATAAATCACCACAAATATATCTAGGAGATCCCTGAAGATATCATTCACAAAGTGTTGGAAAGTGGCTGGGGCGATACTCAGACCAAAAGGCATAACTAGATATTCAAAGTGTCCATAGCGTGACCTGAAAGCAGTCTTCCATTCATCCCCAGGTCTAATACGGACCAAGTTATAGGCCCCACGGAGATCCAGTTTAGAGAAAATTTTGGCATGCCGCACTCTCTCCAACAATTCAGGGATTAAAGTCAATGGATAACGGTTTCTAATAGTAACCTTATTGAGTTCCCTATAGTCTATGCAGGGTCTCAGAGATCCATCTTTCTTCTTCACAAAGAAGATGGGTGCACCTGCGGGAGATGAAGAGGGGCGTATGAAGCCCTTGGCTAAATTTTCGTCTATATAATCCTTCAAAGCTTTTAGCTCGGGCCCCGCTAGGGGGTAGATCTTACCAAAAGGTATCTCGGCTCCAGGCAATAATTCAATTGGACAATCATATGGACGGTGAGGAGGAAGCTGATCAGCGTTCTTCTTGTCACATAAATCCACATAGTCCTGGTATACAGCTGGTAGTTCAGGGACTGACATGGTTCCTTTAGGAACAGAGCAAGCTGAAACTCCTTGACTCATCTGTTTCTCCGGAAAGTGTAATTCCTTGGTCTCCCAGTTAATCGTAGGATTCTGCGCCTGCAGCCATGGTAGCCCTAGAATAATGGGAAAGTGGGGAGAAGAGATAAGCATAAAAGACATTTTCTCCTGATGATCTTTACCCATAAGGACCCTCAAAGGCTCTGTTTCTTGATCCACTGGTCCAGAAGTCAGTAGAGAGCCATCCACAGTCTCCATCTGTACTGGAGTAGCCTTCTTCACTGAACGTATCCCCTTTTTCAGAGCAAAGGAGATATCCATAAAATTTCCACTTGCTCCTGAGTCGATCATAGCAGAGCTAGACACCCAGACTGAGTCAACCCAGAGTTTGATGGAAAGGAAGCAATGAGAATTGTTTCTTTTACAACTCAGCTGGGACACCGCTGAGGAAACTTGAAAAATTGCAGCGTTTATACCGTCATCGTCCCCAGAACTAACAGAGTTTAAGTCCGAGAAATCAAGATCTCTTGCAGCAGATCTCTCTGGAGCCTGAGGCTCGGACATGACAGAGCTCCTCTCGCAACACTCACAGTGAATGACTGCTGCAGTAGTCTTACGAGAACGGCTGGGGCAGTTTATAATGAAGTGCCCTGACTTACCACAGTAGAAACATAGATTTTCCTTTATACGATGTTCTTTGCATGCATCACTAACCCGTCTTTGTAAAGAGTCCACCTGCATGGGTTCAGGTTCTGGTTCCCTTGTGATCCTACTCAAAGGTTCCTTAGCTGAGGAGGGAGGTAGTAAAAGGTTAGTGCGATTATTTTCGAACCATCTCTCTTGTCTGCGTTCAGTCAGACGAGCATCAATACGGATACAATAGTTAATAAAGTCACCTAACGCAGTGGGAGGGTCGGCACGAGCAAGTTCATCCTTAATCAGTGGAGACAACCCTTTCCGAAAAATAGATTTTTTAGCGGAAGTGTCCCAAGTGGTATCAAGAGCCCATCTCCTGAAATCCAGGGCATATTCGGCTACTGAACGCTTACCTTGGCGCAAAGTTAACATGGCTGCTTCAGCTGTTGCACCTCGATTGGGGTCATCAAACACCTGCCCCATGGCTGAAATAAAAGCATCAAGGTGATTCAAACAATCATCCTCAGTCTCAATCAGAGGGTTTGCCCACATCAAAGCCTTATTGGTAAGCAACATGATTATAGTAAGCACTTTGGATCGTTCAGTGGGAAATTGTGAAGCATGTGCAGAGAAAAATAAATTGCATTGATTAATAAATCCCCTGAATTTCTCACGTTCACCGCCAAAACGAAAAGGAGGTAATTTGGGGATCCCAGAACTTGGGGTTATGGCAGGAGCCTGGGCTCGTTCCTCTAGAGCCTCAATCCTGGCTCGCAATTCCTGGGTAGTCTGTCCAAACACTTGCAAATTATGATTAGTGAGGTCCTGTAGGCTTGCAAAACGGGTTTTTAAAGTCTGTACATCTGAAAGGATTGTATCAGTCACTCCGCAAAGTTCCTTTATGCGGGCCTCCATCTTCCAGATTTTTTAAGGCAGAAGTGCTGGAAGGAGAAGAGGAAAGGAAAAAAAAAAAAAAAACAATAGTGTTTACCTGTGGTAACACTCCAGAGTAAAATTTTAAGGGAATGCGCTCACCTGGAATGGTTGTGAGAAGTCACAACCACTGTCATCACATAAGGTATTAAACTGACATCTGATATCCACAGTCACAGCAGACACGGCTTTCCCAGACCCAGCAGACACTAAACATTGGCTCCTGAATCTTGTCATGTATAGTGTACAGTTCCTATAGCGTCTTGTGCTTGGGTGCGGGGAAAACACAGGAGACATAGGTTGAAATGAAATGACTTGTATTATTTCATACAAGCATGCTGAAAAGTTCACACAGTTTGCAGATAGGTTGAAATGAAATGACTTGTATTATTTCATACAAGCATGCTGAAAAGTTCACACAGTTTGCAGGAACAGCGACAGGAGACACAGCAGGCCAGAGTAACTTCAAGCACTACAATAAATCTCCAAAGCAGGTTCAGGATCTCTTCTCTGTACCGTAATTCCTCTGCAAACATGGATTCACCAAACAGCAGGTTTCCAGAGTCCAAAAGTGTTCCAAGGTTCCTCAGTAGGGAATAGCTGGAGTACAAGTCCAAGGCTTCCAGGAGTCAGGTCACAGACTGACTGAGGCTTGATTCAGGAGCACTGATTGTTCAGCTGAGGCTGCTTAAGAAGCAAGAGGGAAGAATCAGGGCGGGAACATGAAAACTGGAAACTCCATATTAACTGAGGGCAAGAGCTGCAGAAAGACAGAAAGCAAAATGGCCGACGGAAAACTGAGTTTCAAGGAACATGTCAACAGAGACAAAGAACCTTACAGGTTATTTATTTACTATTTTTATATGACATGACTTTCTATAACAACTAAGCCAACACACCTGTGTCCCGTGTTTCTTACTGTACATATGCACTTTGGTTTTTCTATTTGCAATAAATAAAATATTTCTATTTTTGAAATATATTTTGGACTAGTTGATCTTTTTGTTTTTCATCAAATGCATTAGTATATACCTATATTTTTTGGGTTAAAAATTTATAATATCCCCTTTACTTTTCACATTTAATTATTCTTATAGCATTAAAAAATGGCCAAAACAATGGGAAAAAACTGTTACATAAATCGCACATTAGCAGAAGAAAAATTAGACTTCAACTGTAAGAGACAGACCTCTCCATTCTTTGTAGATGGAAAAACTCCCAAATCAGCAGTGTATCAAATACTTTTTTCACCACTGCATATTAGTTCCTAAATAGATATAGTATGTACAATAATGTATTACATTAATAGTGATAATGTCAAATCAGTTTATCCGTAAGATGCCGACATGACAAAACACTGTGGTAAACGTTACCGGAGAAAATATTTATTATTGTACTTTACAATACCATGCTAATCTTGTTTTATGAGGGGTCATGTTTTCTAGTGTATTATTTTCTGTCTCTAAATTATGAAAAAGAAATAAAGTTCAAACATATATTTGTTATTCTGTCATTCAGTGTTACATTTAGTCAATACATAATAGTCAGGGTTGTTTAAATTCTCTATGCATGGTATATTGAGTCCTATTGTTATGACATGGACCGTTTATTTCCAGATTTTGAGACCAAGTGCATGTGCTCGGCTTTCCACATCTGCTGAAGATAGTGTTCCAATCTTTCTTGAACTTTGTGTACTCTTCTTGCTGAACTTTTGCCAGTTTTATTGTAAGACAAAACATTGCAATTTATGGCAAGCTTTTGGCATCATTAGAAAACTCTGTATGAATGTAATAGCCTGATAAACTATATTAGATATAACATATCCATCATTGTTAATAATGAAAATGTGATGTAGTATAAGGTATTTACACTTTTATTAAATTTAATGTATCATTAGCAGTAGAATTGAGCAAGTCGATTTGCAGTGAATTGACAGAGTTGAATTTCCTGAAATTTTCAAGTCACACCGAATTCAAACACAGCGATTCGATACACAATGATCGCCCCCAAAAAAATTGCTTGCCACCTTTTCACACACTACTGAAAACTCAGGGAGTGGGCTAACGATATCAGGAGCAGCCGGGTGGATTTTCCTCTAAAGCCATGCAGTTATTACATCACATGGTCTAAACCAGTTAATCAGGGGGGCTTTCAAAGCTTGTATAAAAGATGGGGGCCTGCAAAGGAGCACCATTTTATGCTGGTACAGTGTAGGGACAAGATGTCATAGCACACAACTCATTTTACATTCGGAATGAAATGTCCTAATCTGTTTGTAAGTGTACTTCTTCAGTGCTCCAGCAGATTAAAAGTGTGAGTACCAGTCTGCAAATAACAAGCCAAAGATTCAAGTTATATATAGGGAGGTTTTGTGTCACGACTCATTTTTGGAGACATGACAGCTCTGGTTCTACTTTTATTTAAATGTGGTTTTCACTTTTGGCCAGCAAGAGTTAATGTCAGTTTCCTTGCTGGCAGCTGCTGTATTACTGGTCAGCTGATGTGGGTGGTGATCACTCCCACCATACTTTAAATAGTTACCTGACGCATCAGCTATCTGTTGGCGATAGTGTTTTTCTCTGGAGACCAGCCAAGGAGTTGGTAGCTCTCTGGTGCCAGCGTGTATCAGCTGTTTGAGGTCCTGGTTGCATATCCTCTGCTGTGTGGAGCCCACCAGGGCTGTGGGATACCTGGTACCAGGCCACTTCTTAAAGGGGAAGTGTCATGGCAGCAGTAACCCTGTCCGTGGCTCTGGGTGTCCCATGAAAAACGGGTTTAAAAGGGGAAAAATAAAGTTTGTGATATAATGGATTAAATGTTTGTGACGCCTCCCGTTGTATTCAGCAAGGGGTAGCCGACGCTGCAATGCAGATCCTCTGGGATGATGTTAGGGCAGAATGATGGTTAAGCTCTCCACGGGCAAAGCTGTGTCCCAGCAGTTAGGATGTTAAAAGTGGTGATGGTGGCTGTTGTGGTGAGTGCGGTGCAGGACAGGTGAGGCGTGAATGACTCAGATGACACAACAGGGTGCAGTTTCCAATGCTTTACTCACAGTTTATTTGTGCACAGGGGCCCAGCAAACTCCCAGGTAGATTAGGATGCACCTTTCCAGGACTCCCTTCTGTGAGTTTCCCTCCTGGCCATCTCACTGTGCTGGTTTCCGCCCTCCTGCCCAACACCTTCACAAACAGTGTCCCAAGCCACACTATCCAGCAAAACCACTAAAGGAGACTCAAGGTCTCCAAAAATTCAATATAAACAGCAAAAAAAAAAGGCAGCAACACTCACCTGCCCAGATCTCAGAACAAATGCACTACAGGATGCAGCCAGCCCATTAAGCAAGATATTAGCAGCACAGGTGCAAAATACCAGATTAAACAGCCACTCACCACATACCCATCCAAGGAGTGGGTGACTGCCTAGTATACAATTGCACAATAGAAGCCCGCGTAGGGTGCCGTTTACAGAAGGATACTGCACAGTGTCTGGTTCACAGCCTATTAATCACGCCCTACTATTCAATTAGGCGGGCTGGCCAGTACACTCTCAAATCGCACCAGTGTGAACACCCCTCATGCTAGACCAGACGTGCCTGGGCCTGGCTGCACCCCGAAAAATAAAGTGCAAAAAATACAAAAATAGTGGTGTATTAGTTAATATTTTGGCCAAAATACGTAAGCTTGTAACCTGCGCCAAAGGTCCCCACGCTTACAAGTCCTACTCTACACTATCCAGCAAAACCACTAAAGGAGACTCAAGGTCTCCAAAAATTCAATATAAACAGCAAAAAAAAGGCAGCAACACTCACCTGCCCAGATCTCAGAACAAATGCACTACAGGATGCAGCCAGCCCATTAAGCAAGAGATTAGCAGCACAGGTGCAAAATACCAGATTAAACAGCCACTCTCCACATACCCATCCAAGGAGGGGGTGACTGCCCAGAAATACAATTGCACAATAGAAACCCGCATAGGGTGCCGTTCACACAAGGATACTGCACAGTGTCTGGTTCACAGCCTATTAATCACGCCCCTACTATTCGATTAGGCGGACTGGCCAGTACACTCTCAAATCGCACCAGTGAGAACACCCCTCATGCTAGACCAGACGTGCCTGGGCCTGGCTGCACCCCGAAAAATAAAGTGCAAAAAATACAAAAATAGTGGAGTA
>JARQOD010000004.1:155453584-155540723 GCA_033576555.1 Oophaga sylvatica | reverse complement strand
ATTAGTTAATATTTTGGCCAAAATACGTAAGCTTGTAACCTGCGCCAAAGGTCCCCACGCTTACAAGTCCTACTCTACACTATCCAGCAAAACCACTAAAGGAGACTTAAGGTCTCCAAAAATTCAATATAAACAGCAAAAAAAAGGCAGCAACACTCACCTGCCCAGATCTCAGAACAAATGCACTACAGGATGCAGCCAGCCCATTAAGCAAGATATTAGCAGCACAGGTGCAAAATACCAGATTAAAACAGCCACACTCCACATACCCATCCAAGGAGGGGGTGACTGCCCAGTATACAATTGCACAATAGAAGACCGCATAGGGTGCCTTTCACACAAGGATACTGCACAGTGTCTGGTTCACAGCCTATTAATCACGCCCCTACTATTCGATTAGGCGGGCTGGCCAGTACATTCTCAAATCGCACCAGTGTGAACACCCCTCATGCTAGACCAGACGTGCCTGGGCCTGGCTGCACCCCGAAAAATAAAGTGCAAAAAATACAAAAATAGTGGGGTATTAGTTAATATTTTGGCCAAAATACGTAAGCTTGTAACCTGCGCCAAAGGTCCCCACGCTTACAAGTCCTTTTTTTTTTTTGCTGTTTATAGTGTCCCAAGCCAGCAGCCACGGACCTTGTCAGGTGACGCCCTCTGAGTCCCCTTGTTCCTATATGGCTTCCTTTTTGGCGAATGATTGTGGATGTGGCCGAGGTGCGTACAGCTATCCCAGCCTCCGACTTGCTAACTGAGTCTTGTAGTCCTCCACTAGTCTTAGGGGTCAGCTCCCCCACTGCGACCTGGTCCCTCCACTTCTGGATACGGGCCCCACTGTTGGCTTTGGCACTTCCTGTGTCCCTAAGGACCCCTTCTGTCCTCCCGGGAGCTTCCTTCTGTCTCTCCCACTCAATTCTTTCTTCTCACACTCTCTCCCGTCTGGGGACAAGCTCCTCACAGCTTGAGCTCCCCTTCTAGACTGTTCTCTCTCCACTGTACTCTAAGCTCCTCCTCTTTCTCCTACCTTCCCCACCCACTCCTCAACACCCTTTCCTACCCAGCCTGGGATAAGTGTTAGAGTCCTGGGTAGTGCTCCCTCCTTACCTGAGAGTGGGATGCCACACCTCTGAAGGAGGTGCAGTACCTCTGTGGCGACTGGACCCTCAGGGGCGCCACAATTGCAGCAGAAGCTTGAAAGCTAAGTTTTCTTGTTCCCTGTCTTTGTCTGTCTCATGCTTGTCACTACCTCCTATGTTTACAGCATCTGCAGTGGTGAGGCTAGCATTCTTGCCAGACAGTGTACTAGCCAGGGTATAGTGAGGTGACAGCTAGGGACGAGGCACGTGATGGCGGTGGGGGCAAGGACCTGCATAGGACATTAGCGGAGCTTAGGGATAGGCACAGGCTGTGATAGGAGGTGTCCTATCCCTCATTCTCTATTGTTATGGCCTTCCTCTCCCTTTTTCAATCCAGTTGTTGGTGTTTGTCGTGCCGTGCGCTGGACCGACCCTTGTGGGTCATGACATTTTGCACTTGTTTAGTCACACAGTGTGACTGACTTGATTCATCTGAGATATTAAGGTGCTGTTACTACATTATAATAGCCATTTTTATTCTGTATATATTGGAGGGAAATATTAAACCCCTCAGTTTTATTTTTGCAACTATAATAATATGCTTAATCCAAGACCGTGTCACTGAAAGTGTGTTTCAAGTGTGCCTCATAAATATACAAAGGCTTGTTTTTTGCAGGATGAGTTGTTCTTTTAAATGGCATCATTGATAAAGGAAAGAATTCCAAACACAGTGAAATTGCAGAAAAAAGCAATTCTGATATTATTCTTTGGGAATTTTTTTTACATAGTAAATTGTGAGGTAAAAATTAAATGGATATATGATTATCCTCATCAGAACAATTATGACAATACCAAACTTTTATTATTTTAGTAGTGAAAAAAAATGGAAATTTGTAAAAAGAAAAAATTGGAGTATTAGTGTTGCCATTTTCCAAGACCCGTAATACTATCTGGGAATAGATACTGTATGACATTTTGATTGCTTCTTACAGCATTTTATTCAAGTGTGGTGTTGGAGCAGAAAGATAAGATTCTATCTACAGTCCGCCCTAGAACACGGGTCTCTCACTATCTGAAAATTTCCGATACTGATTACACTACAATGCGGATTTCTTCACCCCATGTATCATTTTAATCAGTTTACCATTGCCAACCTGACAATGCCTGTAGTTTACGTCAATCCTGCTGACAGGTTCGCTTTAAGGTATGAAACCTTGGTCAAAATGATCTGAGCCCAAAAATCTCCAATGCCCAAACTTTTGCACTGGCCCATTTTCCTTTTTTTAATTTTTTAAATGTTGAAAATGAAAATATATATCTATATTTTTTTGCCTAAAATACCAAGGAAATGTGTCATCTTTAACTTTAGGCCTTTTATAGATCATTTAGTCTTCAATTTTCTTAACTGTTCACATTAATATTTTGATTGGGGGTGCCCATACTTTTTCATGCCACTGTATTCCTGAAGTGTTGTCACAGGTAAGCAAAGATCAGTGTCTGAGGAATGCAACACAACCAGACATTGCATCCGGTGTACTATATAGAACTGAACTCATCGACTTTGCCAACATCACAAACCAAGTATGATGCTACTCACTTCTCACGGCCAAGCCATGAGTCATAATGGTGAAGGAGTCCAAGGTCAGGAGCAAGGAGTATACATCATAAACAGAAGGAAGAGACAAAAGAGTGGTCAGGTAACATTCCAAGGTCAGAATACCGGGAGGACAATGGATCTGAGCTGAAGGGGTTAAACAGATGGATGGTCAGAACAAAGTCCAAGATCAGGCAACAAAAGATCAAGCATACCGAACTCAAGGCACAGGAGCTCAAACCTCATAAGTTGAATGTACATCTGGCAGAGGTCTGGGATACACAGGTCAGTTTTTCCCTTTTTTCCCATTTTCTATGGCAGTAATGCAGTTTCAATGTTCTAGAGTAATCATTCTTGGTAAATCATGGTGCAGCCTTTATCATTTTTCCAGCACAGTTAAGCTGCATGGCAATCACCTGGAATAATGAACACTTGGAAACAGCCAACACCTCCCAGTCTCAGATTGGATAGTCGAGCTGTCAATCAACAAACTGACATCTCAGCACGTCCCTGTACCAGATTGGATGGCCAAACTGTCAATCAAAGTACTGACAGCTTCAGCACAATCCTATACCAGATTGGTCAGCCTGGCTTCCACTAACTACTTGCCAGACACTCTTAAGGATGACAGTACACCCTCTTCTAGGGGGGGCAGTGGACCCCCAGGCATCCCAGGAAATTTAGATGGAAGGCCCTGACTAACCGATCCGCCTTCACATCTTGAGAAGGGACCCAGGATCTCTCCTCTGGTCCATATCCCTTCCAGTGGATGAGGTAGAGAGGGAATTATGAACCCTCTGAGAATCCACAACTCTCTGAACCTCATACTCCAGGCCACCATCAGAAAGCAGAGGAGGTGGGGATGAGGGAGACTATGTAGAAGGGACATACTCCTTTAATAGTGTTTTATGAAATACGTTAGGGATGCAAAGAGATGGAGGAAGGTTTAATCTAAATGCCACTAGGATCTCATATGGACCAATAAACTTTGGACCGAACTCCGCCAATGGCACTTTAAGTTTAATGTTCCTAAAAGATAACCAAACATTATCTCCAATCTTAAAAACAGGACCCACCGAACATCTTCAATCGGCCTTTCATTTTTGGCAAATCTGAGCAGTCCCAATATTCTTTTGAACCTCTCTCCAGAAATCCCCAAGACCCTGTTCGGCGACCTCCACTCCAGGGAATTCAGAACTAATCCTAGAAAATTCACCAAAATGGGGATGAAAACCACAATTACAGAAGAACAATGGAGTTCCAGTAGATTGATTTACTCAACTGTTAAAAGCAAACTCAGCAAGAGGTAAAACGAAGACCAGTCCTCCTGTCAAGCTGCCATAAAGCACCTTAAATTTTGTTCCAAAGATTGATTTGTCCCCTCAAATTAACCATTGGTTTCAGGGTGATAAGCAGATGAAAATGACAAGTCAATCCCTAGTTTGCTGCAAAAAGCTCTCCAAATTTTAGAAACAAATTGTACCCCTACACCAGGCTGCGATCTTGAAGCCAGGCTCTGCTTCATGCTGCCCGAACCATATTTTCTTTAATATAATTTTTTTTTCTATCAGACTAAAGGTAGGTCCCAACATAGTGATATAGATTTGCTGGTTAGAAATCTGAAGAATATTACAGCAGCAGGATGAATGAGATGTTGCTAAATCTTATCCTCACGAGTCGACTAATAAAAAAAAATTGCAGAAAGAATTGACCTATAATTTCAAAATGACAGCATATTTGTGCTGAAAATATTCACCATGATCTCTCTTTTATGCATAAGGTGACATACACTACTAATCAACGCTAAAAATCTTCTGCAAAATCTGCAGTGTGAAAATTGTACATGTAAACATATGCTAAAGGTACTGCCACACTTAGCGATCTCGTTAGCGATCTCGATAACGACGCAAGCTAATGAGATCGTTGGTGTGATCTCTTTTAGTTCGCTAGTAGCTGCCAAACAGGAGATCTCATAAACGACACATCAGCGGTCAGCGATCTCTTTAACGACTTTGGCGGTTGTTAGGATGTCATTAGCATGTACTGAGCGCTTCTGATTCATAGGAATTTCCAGCATCGCTCCTGCTCTCTGCGTCCTGCTAGCCTGCTTTGCAACTTCTGCGATCCTCTCTGTGACGCAAAAGAGAACTTACAGATATTGCAATCCACTCCGTGACGCTAAAAACCCTAGTACCGCCTGCGCCGCTGTCATATGTGTCACAAACGAGGTCGCTCGTCGTTCGCAAAAGGTGCCAAACACAGCGATATAGGCTCACCAGCGGGACGCCAACGATCAAAAAACGGTCCAGAACGCTAGTGAACGATCAGCGACATCACAGCAGGGGCCACATCGTTGCTACATGCCACACACAACGAGGTCACTAACGAGATCGCTAAATAGTGACGTTTTAGTGATCTCGTTAGCGATCTCGTTTGCGATCTCGCTTAGTGTGGCATACCCTTAAGAGATACAGACAGCCAAGTCTCCCTGCTTCTCCCCGGGATGTGAAGACCTGAATAATTAGAAACAGATTAGCTGATTAGTACTTGATGACTCACAACTACCTAATAATGGCTGGGGTTGTTAGGTTGTTTAATAGGGAATTCTCAAATAACCAACATATCATTTGTAACAACAAGCATAACATTTCAAAATAAAAAGTAGCAATTAATGCAGTGTTCAACATGGAAAAAACACATACAGTGAGGTGCAAATTTACATTATAGAAACCTATCAAAGTGATCTAATTTTTAAAACTTCAAGAATGACTATTTGGAGCCTCTTTTAGAAATTTAGATGCTTTGTCATAGACTCAGGTAGTCAACTTTTTTTTTCTTGTATGATATCTACAACACATCCACTTTTAAAGTCTTTAAAAAAGTCAAGCATCTAACCCAGTTTAGATGCCTATAATGTCACCACAATTAATGGAACTAAAGTGTTCTGTTTGGATCTTTATATTTTATGAATGGCTCAACTCACAGATCAGAAAAATAATGAGACATATTTTACATGATCCTCCCCAAATCTTTGAATAAAAGAATCCCAGAACCTAAAAAATGGGCTAGTAAAAAAAGCCCTCTGGTCATTTGTGGAGCTCTTACTTAACTGTCTTTCACCAATATTAATTTCCAATACATAAAAACAACTAAAGAAATGGAGCATGGTTCAATATGCTGGAGGGACTGGAGAAGCAGGACGGAAGGGACTGTTCTCATACTGCAGCTACTGGAAAGAAGTTTGTGCAACTTGGCAGAACTGGAGTTCTGCTTTTCACATCAGTGTTGAAGAGCTTGGGCTTCTTACTTGGCATCTGAAATCAAATAGTGTCCAATAAAATGTGGGCACTTTTTAAAGTCGTAATGAAACAACATATTTTGGCATTATACACCGGAACCTTTCTGTTATAACAGACAATAAGCTCTATTTACTTGGGTTACTTCATCTCATATCTAAATTTACTTAAATAGAAAGCAACCATTTCAATTTTATCTAAAAACTTAAAAAATAAGTACCTGCCAGAGAATACATTTTCCTTTCTTTGAAGTTTAACCAATAGAAAAAAACAGCAAAAATAACCAAATGATAGAAACTATTCCAATAAGTTATACTTCACAAATTGAAGTTCATGATTCACCATCTGCTTTTGTGCGTGCAGTGAAGTTTCAACTCCCTGGGACGGTTATTTCCTTGGCTCCTAACAGAAACCTCTGGCTCTATTGAAAAAAGAACCTCTGACTGCAACCTGCAAACCATGCGCAAACTGACACATATTTCTTTAACCATTGGGTCGTCTGTAAAACCACAAAAAAAATCCCTTCTGTTAGATTGTGTTGTCTTAGATTTATTTAGATTTAACCTATATTAAGTCTACCTCTTTTATAGATCCCCTTTCTTCTGTCTGATCTATCCAACCAAGCTAATGATTTCAATGACAACAAATCCAAGGCAGGTTTCAAAGGTTTAATTTTCCATTTGTAATGAAATTTGATGATGTCATGTATTGACTTCAACTTAGCCTGCAGCTGTTCATTTATGTTCTATAACCTCTGCCTTCAAGGAACTCTGACCACTTGTTAATACAGCTGGTCCACCTGCAAATAAAGTGCTCAGTGCTCTGGAGATTTTTCCAGTGCTTCTGTGCCTAGCTGAAACTCTGTTTTGTGCTTTTCATCTCCATCTGGGGTAGTTATTGTAATAGTGATGCTTCCAGATTTTTTTTTCGTACTGCAAATGCTATATTTCCGTATTTCCAATTTTACATTAACACAAACTACTGCATGTAGGCTTGTATCTTCATTTAAATCATGGGTTGTGAATGGTTAAATCAAGAGCTTGTGTTATATAGATCTGAACATATAATGCTGAATAACTAAGGGAATAGTTAAAATGTGCATACAGTATAAAGTCAGTAATGAATATACATATACATACTGTATATAAAACTTTACTACAATCAGCCTGTAGTTTACAGTGGCATTAATACACCTGCAACAGCTGTTTCAGTCATTCTGCTTCATTAACCAAGCAATACACACTATTTTTCTAGGGAAATATCAAACCATGTAAGATTCATATTACCTAAATGGGAACAGAAGCTTAGCACAATTAATGTAGTCCACCATTGCAAAGTACAGATTTATCATAATTAGGATCAAATCAAAATAATGTCACAGAACAAATCATTCATAACAGATGTTAAAAGAAAGGTAGTCATAGGAATATATAATTCAGGTAGCAAGTTGGGTGTATATGTGTGTACTAGTGCAACTAATTGGTGTGTGTGTATATATATATATATAATATATATATATATATATATTTTTTTTTTTTTTTTTATCATAGATATATAAATATTCTGTATGTTACATAGTTACGTAGGTTAAAAAAAGACCTAGGTCCATAAAGTTCAACCTTTCTCCACCAATTGTATATTTCGTCACTAATTTAGCTATAACCCGCAATGCTATGTGTATCAAGGAAATCGTCCAGCTGTTATGGTGTCTGCCATTGCTACCTCTTGTGGTCAGGCATTCCACAGTCTGACTGCTCTAACTGTAAACAACCCTTTCCTGTTTAGCTGACGGAATCGCCTTTTTTCCACCCGTAATGAGTGCCCCTTGTCCTCAGTGTCTTTGGAAGAAATAAGTCATGTGCCAGTCCTTTGTACTGACCACACATATATTTATATATGTAAATGAGATCTCTTCTGAGGCATCTTTTTTCTAAGCTAAACAAGCCCAACTTTTCCAATCTCTCCTGCTATGAGAGGCCTTTCATTCCTTGTAATAATCTAGTTACCCGCCTTTGAACTGACTCTAACTTCTGAATATTGCTTTTAAAATGTGGAGCCCAAAACTGGATCCCATATTCTAGCTGTGGCCTCACCAGTGATTTATAAAGGGGTAATAATATGTTGAGCTCATGGGACTTTATCTCTGTTTTTATGCATTCTAAAATCTTGTTTGCTTTTGTGGCTGCTGCTTGACATTGAGTACTGCTGTTCAGCTTACTTGTAACGAGAATACCGAAGTCCTTCTCTTGATCTGTAGTCCCTAGTATATTCCCATTTAATGTATATGCAACAATAGGATTACTCCATTCTAGGTGCATTACTTCACATTTATCTACATTAAACCCCATTTGCCAAGTGTTTGTCCATTCAGTCATCTTATTCAGATCGTTTTGCAATATTGTAATGTTAAGGTCAGATTTTAATATACTACATAGTTTGGTGTTGTCAGTAAAGAATGACACTTTACTCTCAATCCCATCCACAAGGTCATTAATAAAGAGAATATAAAGAATCGGTCCTAGCATAGATCGCTGTGGTACCCCACAAAATTCCCCATGATAAGAACATTACTACTGTTTGCTGCCTTTTTAATTTGTTGCAGCATTTCATCCTCTACCTGTTCAGCTATATTAGGAGGCTTGTAGCAAACTCCAATTAGCAGCTTTCCGTTAATGCCATCCCCATGTACATTTACCTATAGTGACTCTGCATTGCTGTAACTCTCCCCAATGTCTTCATTAAGTACAGGTTTTAATGTGGATTTTACAAAATGCACACCCATCCACCTTTTTCATATTTCCTGTCCTTTCTAAATGTAGTGCAACTCTCTACGTTTATTACCCAGTCATGGCTCTCGTCAAGCCTGGTTGCCGTAATGCCCACCACATCGTATTCCGTGACTGTCATAAGAGTCTCCAATTCATTAATTTTTCTTGCTAGACTTTTTGCATTTGCCAGCAGACATTTAATATTATTAGCACATTTGTTACTCCTACTCAGCTCCCTGCTTTCCTTGAATATCCCAGACAAACCTAAATCCTCATTTACCCCTACTGCCTCCCTCTCTCTGTCTACTCCATCTATTCCCTTATTAGTACAACTACCCTCCCTCCCCTCAGATCCTAGTTTAAAAGCTCCTCCATCCGTCTTACCACTTTTTCTCCAAGCACAGCTGCACCATTAAGGTGCAGCCTGTCCCTACTACCAGTTCTACATAAACCCAAACCCTTCCTTCCTGCACCAATTTCTAAGTGAGAAAAAAATCCAGCTCCACGATAAAGTGAAAGTCCATTTTTTATTTACTCAAAAATTACAAAATAGAGGATAAAAGTACCAGCATAGATATTGTAATTTTTGAGTGAATAAAGAATAGACTTTCACTTTATCGTGGAGCTGGATTTTCTTCTCATTTGAAAACCTTTTTTGCCATGACACGGCGGTTCCGTGCTCCGATCCTCATGATGTCTTACTGGTGAGCTGAACTTTACTTTATTTCATTTATCAATTTCTCAGCCACTTATTTATCTCCCTAATGTCTCGTTGCCTATCTAGTGACGCTCGTGGCACTGGCAGTATTTCTGAAAACACCACCTTGGAGATCCTGGCCTTCAGCTTCTCTCCTAGTTCCCTGAAATCAATCTTAAAGACCTTCCACCTCCCTCTAACTTTGTCATTGGTACCGATGTGTACCATGATTGCTGGATTTTCCCCAGCCCCATCCAGCAATCTGTCTATCCGATCCGCAATGCGTCGAACCAGAACAACCGCCAGACAACACACTGTTTTGCATTCACGGTCTCGGTGGCAGATGACCCTGTCTGTCCACCTAATTATAGTGTCCCCTACCACCAACATTTGTCTGACCTTTGCTGCACTCCTATTTCCCTCCTTCCTACAGCAGTCATTTTCCTGGTTGCTAGGAGCAACGTCCTGATGCAGTGATTCCAGTCCTGGGCTTGCATTCCTAATATCAGCCAAACAGGCATATTTACTAGGTTGTGCCAGATCAAGACCTGGCTCCCTGGCACTTTTCTACCTACCCCTACCCTTATACCCAGCTGCTTACTTCTCTTTCCTGATATTCCCCATGTTCACCCTCCTCCATGTCACTGGCCCCATAGTTAAATTGCATATAACTATGCACTTATCTGCAGCCTCAAACTTAACAGCTCTCTTTCCGCTCAGCAGCCCTTGCTTAGAGTTTCTGGAACCTGTAGTCCACTCAGCAGCACAGCTAAGGTGTTCCTGCTAGAAAGTTCTGGAACAAACACTTACCTCACAGATGTCTGATCACATGCACCAATCATAGCCTTCCTCTTTTTTTTCTTTGAACAAGCATTAACCCTCCACCAGACAGACAACACAGGTAATTCCCCAACAATACTACAGTTACACAGTTATCGCAACTATGAAATTGCGTTTAACTATGGACTTATCTGCAGCCTTAGACTTAACAGCCCTCTCTCCGCCCAGCAGCCCTCGCTTAGAGTGTCTGGAACTTGTAGTCCACTCAGCAGCATGTGTTTGCATAATATATTGCAAATTCGGCACAAATGTAGCACATTCGGATTCGTGTTCACTTTCACGAGCATTTTTACTCAAAGTAGGCAAAATTCGGTCACAGTTCGGTAAATTATTGCGTTTCCACTAATGCTTTTGTTATTATATTGGCTAGGATAGTGGTGCTGCATGAAGAGTGGGGGGATGGGGAGATATGTTTGATGAGGAGTGGGGGTGTGGAGAGATCAGAAGAGCGAGTGGAAAGGTTAGAGGAGCGGCGCACTCTTTTCTTTTTCCCCTTAACTTTGTGTGTTGATTTCGGCGAAGTCACATGTCCCTGGCCATATAAAAAGCAGACATTTTATTTTCCTGGTACTATTGTCTTAGTGTCACAGTGCAGAGAGGTTGCTGCTGCGGTAGTGTTGCTGCTGAAAGTGAACTTGTCAGTTAAATAGATAAGCTCCCATCCTGTGTGAAATTGATCTTCCAACATCAAACTAGTTTGCGCAAAAAATGTGTGGCAGTCTCCGGATGCCCCATTTGCTACTCCACATCATTTGTGATAAAATTGTGTTTCAGTGGCAAATCAGAGGGCCTGGTTTCCATTTAAAAATCATTAGGCCTAATATTAGGGTGCAGCCTGGAGGGCCAATTAGCTAGTTCAAACCGTTTGTGATAAAACTGTGTTTCAATGGCAAATCAGAAGGCCAGATTCACACTTAAAAATCGTTAGGCCTAAAATTGGTGTGCAGCCACGAGGCCCAATTAGCTAAACTGAACAAACACCATCTCGTCCTATTCAAAGGCCACTGACAACATCTGTTATGGACAGGCTACTCAACTTCCTTTTTTTGTCAGCCACACTGCGATATGCCTTGTAGATGAGGCTCAGAAAGTCCATGTGCTGCAGTGAATGCACTGCATCAAGTGGCCTCTCCTGACTGTGGGGAACCACAGATGGGCCATTCTGCATAGCTGTTGACACATTCTAGTGCATAGGTATCAGAGGTATGCTCTGAAGAATCACAGAATCCAGAGGAGGAAAGCATCCTCACAGATGCTCAAAAGTTTTTTGTGTTGGATACAGGGCTAGATGAAGTAGGGTCCAAGCAGAATCCAGACCCTCGTCATCAGACGTTAACCACCAAGAGTGGAGGTGATCTTGATGAGACTCAGATACCAGACATGCATGTGGACTGTACTGTGGTGTCAGGGCAGGTAAAGGAGGAGGGTGACTCTTAGAGTGAGGAGTGTGAGAACAGAGAGGATAACGATGAGGTTGTAGATCCCACTTGGTGTGAGCCCAGAGGTATGCAGCTGTGTAGCTCAGCAGAGGTGGTGGACAAGGAGGAAGATGAGAAGGTTGCATTACAGCTTCCCACACAGACGCAAAATGAGGCAACCATGACAAGCATTGTATCCTCAGCACCAACTCTGTCTGTGGCCAACACCAGTCGAAAGTGCAGTTCGCCGGGGCAGCAAGGGTTGCCTAGCCTGGGCACTTTTTGAGACTGCAAAGGATGACCCAACACATGTTAATTGCAATAATTTGGCAACTACATGCATGAACTGATACATGTGCGATCAAATGCCTTAGTGTGGCCGCAGAACCTACACTTGTTTACCCCTACAGTCGGAGTGAGTGAGTGCTCGTCAGCTGTTACGGAAGTAGACATGACTGCTTCTCTTGTGTCACCTAGCACAACACATCTTTCTCAAACCACCATAACATCTCTGCTTGCACTTCACTCACAGTCACAGTCCTGTTTGCCGTACTCCACTCTCTCTCAGCACAGCAGTCAGCCATCTGTCCCACAGTTGTGGTCACTTAAAAAATGTTTCCTCCTTTACATGCCAAAGTGAAATGCTTGAACTCCACCATCTCTAATCTGTTGAACACTTTCTGCCTGGTGAATACAGACGTTTCAACAGTGCAGATAGAATCTTCCCCACCTCCGCACTGCGCAGCCATGGCTTACAGCAGTGAGTGTTCTAATTAATATGTCTTGGGGATCATAGTAACACAGCTCCAGAGTTGTGGACCGCTATCCAGGCCAAGTTAGAGCAATGACTATCTCCACTGAACCTGGAGCCAGGGAAGGCCATAAGAAATAACGGTGAAAACCTGGTGGCAGCCTTACGCCAGAGCAACCTCACACACGTGCCTTGAATAACTCATGTCCTCAACCTGGTGGTTCTCCACCACTATTCCAGCATGGATGTTCTGCTACAGAAAGCACGGTTGTTGTGTGCTCACTTCCAACGATCGCACCCCGCACGTCATCAAAGTGCTGGAGTATCAAAATACACTTGTAACACTTGGTGAATGTTTTTCCCAGCAATATGCGCTCCTGAAGGATGATGATGGAACGTGATATTTAGATTCAATGATGATTTTTATTTTTCATTCAAACTAAAATATTGTATTTTGTATTTTAGTTTGAATGAAAAATAAAAATCACCCTTGAATCTAAATATCAAGTTCCATCATCATCCTTCAGGAGCACATATTGCTGGGAAAAACATTCACCAAGTGTTATAGCCTATGAAAGCACTGTCCAGTGCTCTCACTAGTTCCCAGATCTTTGCAGCAAACTGAATGGAAAGAGGAATGGAGTGATGCAGGGATTGGATCTACATGCAGAATCTCAAGACACCAAATAGGTGAGTGAATTCACACGGAGTATATACCGTATTTTTCGGACTATAAGACGCACCGGACTATAAGACGCACCCAGGTTATAGAGGTGGAAAATAGGGAAAAATATATTTGAAGCAAAAAATGTGGTAAAATATTTAATAACATAAATAACATACTATTATATGTGGTGTTATTATATATAATAGTTTGTTATTATGTTGGAAGCTACGGGTAGGAGATGGTGCTGCGGGACCAGTGTGGTGTCTGTAAAGAACTATGTGAAGACGCTGGAGGGTGAGTATAAGAATGGGGGCACGGGGCTTATATTTAAAGCACCACTCCAGCACTGAAAAATAACACTGGAGTGCTGCTTTAAGATCCCATGGGAGAACTATAACTCTCAGCATGTCCTGCAGATCCTATGGCATGCTGGGAGTTATAGTCCACCACAGGATGGCAGAGTGATTTTTTATGTGCTGTAATCACTAACCTTTTAATTAATTCTCTGTTGTACAGTGTGTCTTCAGGACCTGTGATGACATCATGAAGAGGCAGGGCTTTGTGTGGTCATGTAATGCTCCAGCCCGCCCTCTTCATGATGTCATCACAGGTCCTCCACAGGAGCATTTAGCATGGCATCAGCACAGCCCCTGTGCTGTCAGGTATGCGATGCCTCCTGCTGCACTCTGCTCCTGTCGCTTCCTTCTCCTTCCAACACACATCTCCCGGCTGCTGCAGGAATCAGGCGCTGGGGAACCATGTGGCTCTGTCATTTGCTGCTCCCCGCTCACTGCTCAGCTGATAGGTGGGCGGGGAAGCAGCTAATGAATATTCACTGCACTTAAGTATCGGGACCAGTGGTTTCCCCAGCGCTGGATTCCTGCAGCGGAGGGGATATTTTCCTGCCTCCTGCGATCCCACTCCACCGCTGCCCCCCTCCCCACGTTACATTCTGACCATAAGACGCACCCACACTTTCCTCCCAAATTTGGAGGACAAAAAGTGCGTCTTATGGTCCGAAAAATACGGTACCTTTGGAAACTAACTACTACACTTAGAAGCTTGCGCTTCCCATTTTTCTCCCTATAATCCGCACTTGTTTCAAAATATGCTTGTAGACAACCTTAAGAGTAGTTTTCCCCAAGACAGTTGTGAGGTACACAGTGTGCATCCCAGATCTAGACGTCCAACCCCGGGAACATCAAGGCGTCATCGCAAAAACATTAGCAGCAGCAGTGTATGTGGCATAAGCAATTTCTGTGAGTCGTTTCACCTATTTTTTAGACCAGACAGTGCAGCAGAAGAACAAGTACAAGTCTGACATGTTGTGAATGACTGGAGAGGATGGTGAAGGTATATATGGAGCTCAATATCAATGTCATCAGGGGGGATTTGGACCCTTTTGCATTTTGGTCTTCAAAAATGGAAGAGTGGCCTGAGCTCGCCTGTCACACCTTTGGAGGTTTTGTCATGCCCAGCAGCCAGGGTTCTCTCAGAACTTATCTTCAGCACTGTTGGTGGTGTCCTGACAGATAAGTGCATCCAGCTTTCCCCTGAAAGTGTAGACCACCTAACTTTCATCCAGATGAACAAGTCAGGCTCTCCAATGACTTTTGAATCCTAGTTGCAAACTAGGCTGACTAGGCAATGGTGTCTTTTTTTAACTGTCATGTATTGATCTCACATTATTGCAATCTGTGCCATCTTTGTGGTGACGTCTGTGCAGGGGCATAACTACTGAGATCGCAGGAGTGGCAGCTGCGATGGGGCCCGCCCAGTTCAGTAAAGAAGCAGCCGGCTCCTGTCTGTGAATGTTAGACAAGAGCGAGCTGTTTTCAGTTTCACTACAAACTGCCGGGGGACCGCTCTGCTACCTTTGAATATGTCCAGCTGCTTACCCAGCCACATGACAGAGATGCAGACATGCCCCCTACACACTTTGTGGGCTGCATCTCTGAAGTGAGGCAGCGCGCCTGGAGCTGTTTCATTCTGCCGAGAGGAGCCTGCTGATCGAAGACATCAGTGGAGATTGAAATTTTCCCCTACACCGTATAAAGCTATCTGCTTCTGATACAGTACCGTATATCTGCTCTTTGTATTACAGTCAAATCCATACTGAGTGAGCGCCTGTGTGTGACTGCGGAAATATATACGGAGATTGAAATTTTCCCCTACACCGTATACAGCTGTCTGCTTCTGATACAGTACCGTATATCTGCTATTTGTATTATGGTCAAATCCATACTGAGAGAGCGTCTGTGTGTGACTCTGGAAATATATACGGAGATTGAAATTTTTCCCTACACCATATACAGCTGTACGCTCCTCATACAGTATCATATATCTGCTGGTATTTTTGGTACATTTTCTCATACATGAGGAAGTATGGTGGAAGAGGCCGTGGTCGTCGGCGGGGAGCCAACTGGTACTGATAGTGGTGGTGCTGCATCTGCTGGTAGTGCCAAAAGCACAATAGCACCTAAGGCAGGAGGTGTTAAGCCTGCGTCATTGTCTGGCTCCAGAAGGCCTGGAAGGCTTCCTTTTCTGGGAGTAGGTCAATCGCTTTTAAAGCCGGAGCATCAGGGACAGGTTCTGGCTTACATTGCCGAAACAGTCTCCAGCTCTATCGCCTCCTCTTCTGAAGTTTCAAAAAAATGCAAGCACTGAGTCGTCAGTGCAGGCTCCTGGTCAGGAACAACACCTTTCCTTGTGTCCTTCACCCCCCACCACAAGTGAAGAATGCGGCAGGCCACACTTCAGATTACTCCCTGGAGCTCTTTTCACATACCATGCCTGGGTTATCAAGTGAAATCCTGAATTCCCCAGTCCAAGATGAATAAGACATGGAGTGCACTGATGCACAGCCACTGCTATATGATTCTGCGGGTACATTCACCCAGAGCACTGCATTGCCCTCGCAGTCTACTGAGCCAGATTCTGACCCTGATGAAACTCAGGTGCCCCTTCCCGCATACTATACCACCTTACACAGTGACACAGAGGAAGGTGCAGATGAAATTGAAGAGGAGGTAATGGATGACCCAGTTTTTGAACCGGATTGGCATCCAGTGGGGGAAGAGGGTGCCGCTGGCAATAGCTCAGAAGAGGAGGAGGATCCGCAGCAGGCATCAACATCGCAGCTGCGGTTATCTGGCAGGCCCGTAGCAGTCCAAAAGCGTGTTAAAAAAACAAAAAGAGTTGCTGGACAGCTTGGCCAGACGGTCAAATTAGAAGAGTGCAGTGTGGCTCTTTTTTTTACCAAAATCCTATTGATGAGGCAAAGGTTATCTGTAAGAAGTGCGGAAGGACCTTTAGCCGAGGGAAAAATCTCAGAAATTTGAATACCAGTTGCATGCTTAGACATTTAAACACCATGCACTTGCAAGCATGGACGGACTACAAAACCTCAGGTAGCACATGTGCACCTGCTCTGACTGAAGGTAAGCATACCACCAGCAAGAAATGTTGAGGTGTCGTTGCAAGGCCAAAGCAGTAAGGGAATCCCAATGTTTTTCCAACAAAAGACTCAATCTAGGCCTTCACCACCACCATCACCAACCCCCTATCAGTTCGCCATGTCCACCGCTAGTTCCCCCATATGCAGTTCTGAAGTCCAGCTCACCGTAGCAGAGACTCTGAGTAGGACAAGAAAGTACTCTTCCTCTCATCAGCGTACAATGGCTTTGAAAGCCTACATTGCCAAACTGATCTCATTAGAGATGATGCCCTTCCGTTTGGTTGAAAGCGCAGTGTTCCGAGAGCTCATGGCCTACACTGTCTCACGCTATGACCTACCCAGTCGGCACTTCTTTTCTAGAAAAGCCATCCATGCCCTCCACCTGCATGTGAAAGACCGCATTGTTCATGCACTCAAATAATCAGTGAGTGGAAAGGTGCACCTCACCACAGATGCATGGGCCAGTAGGCATGGCCAGAGCCATTACGTGTCCATCACTGCGCACTGGGTTAATGTGGTGGATGCAGGGTCCACAGGGGACAGCGGCGGTGGGACAGTGCTGCCTAGCCCACCGTATAGGCAACAGTTGGCTGTAGGCGTTCGACCCTCCTCCTCCTGAAGCGAAAGCTCGTCGACAGAGCACAGTCGCATGAGCACTCTATTTGCAGCTGCCAGTGTTGCACACGAGGTGTCCCACTATCGAACAGCTAGTGGTAAGCGTCAGCAGGCTGTTTTAAAGATGATGTCTTTGGGCGACAACAGACACACCGCGGAGGTACTGGCCGACTACTTGCAGCGAGAAACTGAGTCATGGCTGGGCAGTCTACATCTTGAGCCAGGCAAGGTAGTCAGTGATAACGGCCATAATTTTGTGGCGGCCACAGCCCTGGAAAACATCAGGCACATACCTTGCCTGGCTCACACCTTGAACCTGGTGGTGCAGTGCTTCATAAATAATTATCCGGAGTTAACAGCCCTGCTCCATAAGGTGCAAAGACTGTGCTCGCACATCCGTCACTCGCCCGTAGACTCCAGTCGTATGCAGAGGCTGCAACGATCGCTCCACCTCCACAAGCACCACCTAATCATAGACGTTGTAACAAGGTGGAACTCCACCATGCGCATGGTTGAGAGGCTGTGCGAACAGAGGCAGGCTGTAATGCATTTGTGGGAGGATACACGGGCAGGCAGTTTGAGGGCAGACATGGAGTTGTCGGGTGTTCAGTGGTCAAAGCTGAAAGACCTCTGTAATGTCCTTCAGTGTTTTGAGGAATGCACATGGCTAGTATGCACAGACAATGCCATCATAAGCATGAGCATCCCACTTATGCGTCTTGTGAGACAGTGAAGGAATATGTGGTGAATGAGGTGTATATTTCACCAAAGTACCTTGCTGACTGGTATGAGCGAAATGTGTGGCTTTGTAAACCTGGTGGTAAAGAAAGGTCACTACACCTGCCATTCAGTACACGCTTGCAGCTCAGACCTGAATCCACTCAGGTGTTGATTAGGAAGCCAGAAGTAGGTGCTTGGGAGCACAGTCAGGGAGCTCATTCAGTCTGGACAGGAGAAGGAGACTCCGGGAGGTGGGCTCTCTCTGTCTGGGTGCTCGAGGTACCCCGGACACAAAGAGGAGACTCTGCGACACTCCATGCTGGTGACTACTGAATAGGAGGTGACCTCTCTCAAGTCTGGATGTTGGAGTTGCCTTCAGACATAAAGAGGAGTGTCTGTGAAACTCCATACTGGTAACAGAGATCATATGTGTTGTTTTGGGCACAGACTGGTAGAGTCTGGGTCCCGGATAGAGAGGGCCATCTATCTAAGTGTAATTAGAGGCTAGACAAGCCCAGGTTTTCTGTTTATGCTTTGTTTTAATCTGTTTGCTGTGGACTTTAATAAAGCTGGTTGCGGCCAGTTTTCACCAAGCTGCTGTCTGAATGAACTGTTTCCGTGCCATTCTGTCTACCCAGACAGCGATCCTAGAGCTAAATACCCCTGGAAAGGCTACAATTGGTGGAGAATGCTGGGGCAGCGCAGGGCCTGGTACAGTTAGTGCTGGAGTGTGCATGCAGCACAGTGGCAAGAGACAGCATTAAAGGTGAAGTCTATTGAAATAGCAACAGAGGAAAAAAAAAAAAGTGTGTCAGCAGAAACGTCTGTTTGGAGCAGTCTTGGAAAGACAGTGGCCCTGATAGGGTCTGCAGAGAGAAAATGTATGCACAGCAAAGCTGAACTTGTTGTGAAAATGACTGTGGAATGTGCAGCAGCAAAAGAAAAGTTTGTGGAGCAGTCTTAAAGAGACAGTAGCCCTAATAGACTTTGCAAAGGAAAAAAAAAAAAAAAAAAGTGGCTGCACAGCAGAGCTAAATTTTTCTATGGAAAAGACTGTAGAGTGTGTGTATGTCTTGAGTGAAGACTACCATTGTGAAGACAGAGAAGTCTGACAGCATGTATGACAGCATGGAGGCGCTGTTTGAACAAATGGCGCAAGTTATTGTGCAACATAAGACTGCTGTGATTGAGACAGATGAGTCCGGCAGTATGGAGGGGCTCGTTGAGTACCTGGTACAGGCCCAGCGGAGCATGGAGCAGCAGCGCCTGCAGCACCAGCAGCGCATGCAGGAGCACCGGCAGCAATTCCTGCAGCAGCAGCAGGAGAATAACCGGTTGTTGGAGCAGATTGCAGCTCTCCGCACCGTGGCTCAGAGTAATGTTGTGAAGGCACCTGACTTGTCCGATGTAAAGAAAGCGGTAAGACGGTCCTTGAGAAAAATGACACCTCGTGATGATGTGGAGGTATATCTTACTAGGTTTGAGAGACTGGCAGAGAAGGAGAATCTGCCACTATCTGAATGGGCCATGGCGGTCGTACCCTATCTGATTGGGGAACCCCAAAAAGTCTGGGCTGACCTGAGCAAGCAGGACAGCGAAGACTATGCCAAGTTGAAAGCGGCGATTCTTACCCGGCTGGGTGTTACGGTTGCAGCCCGTGCCAGGAGAGTCCATGACTGGAGATACAGTTGGGAGTCTGCCGTCAGCAACACTGCCCAAAGGGTCGAAAAGGTGACAGTGGACCGTTATACCCGAGCACTTCCTCCTGAGGTACAGAGAGAAAGGTACTTTGGCCCCAAAGACTGCCTCCGTGACCAGCCGTCTGAGCGGACGTCACTTCAGAGTTCCCGGACGCTGAACTCTCCCGGTAAGAGCGTTCCAGCTGTTGGGGACATGGGGTATGCTGATAAGCGGGTTCAGGCCCGAGGGGACATGTGGGTGGGAGAGTGTGATGGACAGTGTTGGAGCTGGCGTGAAATTGCAGCGAACTGTCCAATAGAGGGGGAGCCTATGTGCCGTGATGTTGGCAGGTCCCTCTCTCTCTGCGCAGAACCTGTGTGTGTGTCCACCTCAGCCGAAGAGACTGGACCACAGGGGTCCCGGTGGTTGTAGATGGCTGCCCAGCGCAGGCCCTCTTGGACTCAGAGAGTCCAGTGACTTCCGTATGTGACAGCCTGAGTGATAGGGACTTCATCCCTGATAAGCACCTGAGTGTGGTGTACATCCATGAAGACACCAAAGTCTACCCAGAGACTGCCGTGGACTTGGTCCCCAAACTCGGGGAGGTTTCATATGAAGTGGGGGTAGTGAAGACCCTGGTGCACCCCGTTATATTGGGTAATGACTTTCCCCGGTCTAAGGATCTCTGGGGGAAAAATGTTTCTGATGGACAGTGTGATGAAGCTCCTACTGAGGGTGCGCAGTCCCGAGGGGCGGAACACAATGCTAGTGGGCCGTTAAACTTATGTGATAATGATAATGATGATCATGATAATGATGATGACCATGATGAGGATGCTGATATTGATAATGATGATAATGCTAATCATAATAGTGATGATACTGATGATGACCGTGATAAAGATGACATTTCTTTGCAGGTGATGTTGGGAGACGAGGATGGTGGTTCTCGGGAACCGAGTGTCCCTGACCTGCCTGGCTCCTGTGACAATTTTGGGAGTGAGCCGGTGCGAGACCCCACTCTTAAAACGGCACAGGAGAATGTAATTGTTCTGAATGAGGTTCCCCAAGAGCCTGGCTCTGAGGAGAGGTTTCCTCATGCTGCCATGAACAATAACCTATTGTATAGGGACACTGAAGTCCAGGGAGAGGTCGTAAGTCAGCTCCTGGTATCTGAGCTATATGGAAGTATAGTGCTGGGGTTATCACATAGTCACATACTTGAGGGACCACCTGAGGGAAACCAGGGACCAGATGGTGAAGTTAATGTTGTGGATGACATGTTAACTAAGGTTCCAGATCAAGATGTGAATGAGAATGAATTGTATAACCCTGACAGTGAGCCGGATGTGAATGAAAATGAAGTGTCTAACCCTGGAAGTGAGCCAGATGTGGCTGAGAAAAGGGGGTCAGACAGGGATAGTGGTGGTGATAGTGAGTCATCTGATGACAATAAAGCAACCAGTGCAAGTGAGGAAGGCATGGTAGCAGAGGAGATTGAGAGTCCTGAGAGGAAGGCTGAGGCTGACCTTGCAGTCGGACGGAGGATGGCATCTGAAGATGTTGTACCGTTGGCCGGTTCCCTGGCGAAGACTAAGGTGAAAGACAGGACTCTGAAACTGAACACAGCACAAGTGGATGCTGTTCAAAATGAGAAGTTATCAATGTATGGTGTGGATCTGCATCAGGCCAAGGACTCGGAAGGTGATGCTGCAGAGGTGGAGAAAGCCATGGAAGTGGTGGACACCAGGCCAGGTGCCTCACCAGAGGCTGATGTCTCAAGTGAAGCTGTGAGGAACAAGACTGAAGATGTGGGGAATGACTCTGCCCCGGAATATGTTTCTGCCGGAGACAGCGGCGTGGACGGTGTACTGTCCGGATCCGTGGCTGCGACTCGCAAAGCTCGGGCCGGAAGTTCGGCGCCCGGTGCGCCATCGGAGTTCCCGAGCGACCCAAAGGATCTGGATAAATCCCAAGATGAGATTTTGAGACCTCGGGTTGGCCTTGGTGAGCTCAGGCGCATTTTCATGGAGTCTACACTTGAACCACGTCCCAGTGAGTGGGAGGGGCGATGTGTCGCTCCATTGCCGCTGCAGATACACGGGAGCTCAGATGGGATGCAGAACGTGGTGGAAAAGAAGACTGATGGTAGGGCTTCTGAGCATGTCCTACCAGAAGAGCCTGAAGAAAGGGCCGAAGACGTAAAGGACGTCCAACAACTACAGGAGAAGATGCGTAGCCATGAGGATCTCCTGGAGAAAGAAGTAAGAGCTCTGAGACTTATGCAAAGTGAGCCTGTACCAGAAGAGGATAAATTATGTGTACCGACCAAGAAAAACGATCAGCTCCCTCTACAGTGCCAATCGTTTGAACAGTGTGGCTCGGAATGGTCAGAGACCATGACAGAGGCGCTTGGGTTCTGTGAGATAGAATTTATGAATCAGCTGATATTTAAGAAAGTAGATGTGCTAAAGAAAGTTCAGGGGGAATTAGAGAAAACCCCTATACCTCCTGTGACAGTTGGTGACACAGGGTCAGTGCCTCAAAAACAGGAGGTACGAAATTTCTGAGGAAGAATCAGCGGAGCTGTTCTGACGTGCCTGGTCGTACTTATCTGGTGAGCCACTATACCGAGACTGAGGCTGGCACTAAGGTCAAGCTGAAACCGTGCAGGACACTCGAGGCCCGCAGAGAGCATAGGCCTGGGACGGTACAGCGTAGTGCGGTTGCTTTAAGTGAAGATACAGATGACAATGGTGAAGATGAACTTGGTGTTGGACATAACTGGTCCGGAGTTCACTGTCTCTTTAGGATTGTTGACCAGCCCTCCGGTCTGGATGACCAGCCCTCCGGTCTGGAGAAGAGGGGGGGGATATGTGAGACAGTGAAGGAATATGTGGTGAATGAGGTGTATATTTCACCAAAGTACCTTGCTGACTGGTATGAGCGAAATGTGTGGCTTTGTAAACCTGGTGGTAAAGAAAGGTCACTACACCTGCCATTCAGTACACGCTTGCAGCTCAGACCTGAATCCACTCAGGTGTTGATTAGGAAGCCAGAAGTAGGTGCTTGGGAGCACAGTCAGGGAGCTCATTCAGTCTGGACAGGAGTCCAGGCACGGAAGGAGACTCCGGGAGGTGGGCTCTCTCTGTCTGGGTGCTCGAGGTACCCCGGACACAAAGAGGAGACTCTGCGACACTCCATGCTGGTGACTACTGAATAGGAGGTGACCTCTCTCAAGTCTGGATGTTGGAGTTGCCTTCAGACATAAAGAGGAGTGTCTGTGAAACTCCATACTGGTAACAGAGATCATATGTGTTGTTTTGGGCACAGACTGGTAGAGTCTGGGTCCCGGATAGAGAGGGCCATCTATCTAAGTGTAATTAGAGGCTAGACAAGCCCAGGTTTTCTGTTTATGCTTTGTTTTAATCTGTTTGCTGTGGACTTTAATAAAGCTGGTTGCGGCCAGTTTTCACCAAGCTGCTGTCTGAATGAACTGTTTCCGTGCCATTCTGTCTACCCAGACAGCGATCCTAGAGCTAAATACCCCTGGAAATGTTACAGTCTGCTCATGCAAACTTTGACGCACATTAAGGATCAGGCGTCTGCAGCGGAGGAGGAGGAGGGAAGCCTTGATGACAGTCAGGCATTGTCTGCTCAGGGAACTGTCCTGGACGAGGTGGAGGAAGAAGAGGAAAAGGAGGAGGATGAGGGGGATGATTATTTTGGGGAGGAGGATGCTTCTCACAGGGCAATAGAAAATGTTGGCTTGCCAAGGTCAGGTACAGGGTTTGTGCATGACTGGAGGGATGTGGATTTGGTAGAAAGTGCTCCTCCACCCACCACTGGCAGTGCATCATTGACACCTGGAACATTGGCCTACATGTGTGATTATGTCTTGCGGATCCTAAAACGGGACCCCCGCATTGCCAAAATTATGAAGGATGACGACTACTGGTTGGTCAGCATCCTCGATCCACGCTATAAAGGCAAATTACAGAACATCATGCCACAGGACAACCTAGAGCTAATATTGGCGAACAAACAAGCAACTCTGGTAAACCGTTTGTTAGAGGCATTCCCAGCACACAGCAGCAGTGCAGGTTCTACCACGAGCCGTACTGGGCCAAATGGAAGAGGTGTTCGTGGTGCACACAGCTTAAGTGGCGTTGGAGACACGGGCTTCATGACCATGTTGTGGATTGATTCCTCAATTAACACTCACACGACTGTTAATACTGAATCGATTGCAACAGACAGAAGACAGCAGTTGTCTACTATGGTTCAAAATTACATCTCCTCCCCTATCGATGTTCTCCCTCACAGTTCATTCCCTTTTGACTGCTGGGCCTGTAAACTGGACACCTGGCCTGAATTGGCACAATATGCCTTATAGGAGCTCACTTGCCCTGCTGGTAGTGTGCTATCAGAAAGAGTCTTCAGTGCTGCTGGATCAATCCTGACAGAAAGAAGGACCTGGCTGTCGACCCAAAATGTAGGTGATCTCATTTTCATTAAAATGAACCATGCCTGGGTTTCAAATGATTTTGTACCACCTTCCCCTGATGACACATAGGTTGCCAGCAAAATGGCTCGCTTTGTCCTCCTCTTCCTCCAACTTCTCCAATTCCTCCATTTGCAGCTGCTGAACATCCAGCCTACACCTCAACATATGCCAGTTTTTCCACCTCCCTAACTGGGCTGTACCCCCCCAGGGCCGGCGTCAGCACCTGACGCACCCGGTCAAGTGCCAGGGCCCTGAGCAGGTGAGGGGGCCACTCACCATCAGAGACACCGGCACACAATGAGGGGCCCTGTGCCAGTGCCGGCAACCACGAATGGGCCCCCCTGCTTGCTCAGGGCCCCAGCACTTGCAATACTTACCTCTCCCTGCTCCACCGCTGTGACATCTTCCGCGTTTCCTGACAGCGATATTCTGGTCAGAGAGCGCGATGACGTCACGTCTGTGCGCCCTCTGCCTGAACAGTCACAGTGCAGAGAGCTGGAAGATTGCGATGCTGACGAGTCCAGAGTAGAGCAGTGCCCAGCGAGGAGAGGTATTTCATTTTTTTTAATGTTTGGAGCTATATAAGGGGAGCATTATACACTGGAGAATTATATATGGGGCCCATCATACACTGGAGCATTATAAATGGGACCCATCATACACTGGAGCATTATAAATGGGGCCCATCATACACTGGAGCATCATATACGGGGCCCATTATACACTGAAGCATCATATATGGGGCCCATTATACACTGGAACATCATATATGGGGCACATTATATACTTCAGCATCACATGGAGCCCATTATATATGGAGCGTTATATATGGGGACCATTATATTTGGAGCATTATATGGGGCTCATCATACACTGGAGCATCATATATGGGGCCCATCATATACTAGAGCATCATATGGGGTTCATTATTTATGGGGCATCATATAGGGCCCTTTATATATGGAGCATCATATGGAGCACAAATGGGGCCTATTTTGTATGGAGCATTATATGGAGCCCATTCTGTATGGCGCACTATGTGGTGCTCATAATACTGTATGGAGGACTATACTGTCTGTTTTTTGAGCTATTGTAGAATTTACAATAGATATCAGTCATGTAATGTAAGTAGTGAAGTATTTGGAATTGTACTATACCTATATTTCTTTGCCGTATCGGAGCATCATGAATTGTGGTATGTGTTAAAGGGGCCCACTGAGACTCTTTGGCCTGGGGCCCACGAAAACCTGGAGCCAGCCCTGCCCCCCCACAACTTTAGCCAAATAACTCCCAGTTTTCAATGCGTTACTATTAGTGTTGAGCATTCCGATACCGCAAGTATCGGGTATCGGCCGATATTCGCGTTATCGGAATTCCGATACTTAATTCCGATACTTTTTCAATATCGTATACCGGAATCGGAAGTTCCCATAATTCTTTGAGAGGCAATGTGATGTTAGTCAGCCAATGATGAATCTTATGAAGTGTGGGCACATCCTGTAATGCTGCGGTCATCTTAACTAATGGCATGGCTGTGATTGGCTGCTGAAATGATGTCAGAATGCACTATAAAAGGCGCCGCAGCCATTTTAGCGTCACTGTGCTGTGAACTCAGTAAGGGACAGAACGCTGCTGTGCTGACTCTGAGGGACAGTTAGATATTGCGATTTTGTGTACTACTGTGCTTGAGGCAGGCTAGTTTACCAACCGCTGTGTAAATCTTCATTTTGCCAGTGTTGTTTTAACAGCTCTGTGCAAGGTGTGTGTGTGACAGTGCAGGTGACGCTGCAGTTTGCTCTGCATCCACCGCTGTTTGTAGGCATCTGCACGTGTCACTTTTTTTTTTTTTTTTTTTATTTAGTGGAATTGGTGCAGCTCCATTATATTAGAAAAAAATCAAATCTATTAGTGTGACGTGCTTCCATCCGTATACAATACATTGGTTGCAAACACTATAGAAGTACACAAAGGAGCTTTTCACAGATAGTGAATAGTTGTGTTTCAGTGTTCACTGCAGTCTGTGAGGTTTTGATTTTTTGAGTGCAGATCACGCTCCAGTTAGTTCTTCAACCACTGCTGGTTGTAGTCTGCTGAGCGTGTGTCACTGCCTCATCCTTCACATTTTTCTCTAATTGGTGCTGCTCCATTTTAGTGGAAAAAAATCTAATCTATTAGTGTGACGCGCTTCCATCCGTATACAATACATTGGTTGCAAACACTATAGAAGTACACAAAGGGGCCTTTAACAGCTACAGAACAGTTGTGTTTCAGTGTTCACTGTAGTCTGTGAGCTTTTCATTTTGTGAGTGCAGATTACGCTCCAGTTTGTACTTCAACCACTGCCGGTTGTAGTCTGCTGAGCGTGTGTCACTGCCTCATCCTTCACATTTTTCTCTAATTGGTGCTGCTCCATTTTAGTGGAAAAAAATCTAATCTATTAGTGTGACGCGCTTCCATCCGTATACAATACATTGGTTGCAAACACTATAGAAGTACACAAAGGGGCCTTTAACAGCTACAGAACAGTTGTGTTTCAGTGTTCACTGTAGTCTGTGAGCTTTTCATTTTGTGAGTGCAGATTACGCTCCAGTTTGTACTTCAACCACTGCCGGTTGTAGTCTGCTGAGCGTGTGTCACTGCCTCATCCTTCACATTTTTCTCTAATTGGTGCTGCTCCATTTTAGTGGAAAAAAATCTAATCTATTAGTGTGACGCGCTTCCATCCGTATACAATACATTGGTTGCAAACACTATAGAAGTACACAAAGGAGCTTTTCACAGATAGTGAATAGTTGTGTTTCAGTGTTCACTGCAGTCTGTGAGGTTTTGATTTTTTGAGTGCAGATAACGCTCCAGTTAGTTCTTCAACCACTGCTGGTTGTAGTCTGCTGAGCGTGTGTCACTGCCTCATCCTTCACATTTTTCTCTAATTGGTGCTGCTCCATTTTAGTGGAAAAAAATCTAATCTATTAGTGTGACGCGCTTCCATCCGTATACAATACATTGGTTGCAAACACTATAGAAGTACACAAAGGAGCTTTTCACAGATAGTGAATAGTTGTGTTTCAGTGTTCACTGCAGTCTGTGAGGTTTTGATTTTTTGAGTGCAGATCACGCTCCAGTTAGTTCTTCAACCACTGCTGGTTGTAGTCTGCTGAGCGTGTGTCACTGCCTCATCCTTCACATTTTTCTCTAATTGGTGCTGCTCCATTTTAGTGGAAAAAAATCTAATCTATTAGTGTGACGCGCTTCCATCCGTATACAATACATTGGTTGCAAACACTATAGAAGTACACAAAGGGGCCTTTAACAGCTACAGAACAGTTGTGTTTCAGTGTTCACTGTAGTCTGTGAGCTTTTCATTTTGTGAGTGCAGATTACGCTCCAGTTTGTACTTCAACCACTGCCGGTTGTAGTCTGCTGAGCGTGTGTCACTGCCTCATCCTTCACATTTTTCTCTAATTGGTGCTGCTCCATTTTAGTGGAAAAAAATCTAATCTATTAGTGTGACGCGCTTCCATCCGTATACAATACATTGGTTGCAAACACTATAGAAGTACACAAAGGGGCCTTTCACAGATACTGAACAGTTGTCTGCAGGGTTCACTGTAGTCTGTGAGGAATAACCACACTTAGGCCTTAACTTTTCTGACTTTCTTTATCAATCTACCAAGATGAAGAAGTCAGTGAGTAAGGCACGTGGTCGTGGTCGAGGCCGTGGATTTGCAGCAGGGAGAGGACGTGGGGATTCTGTGGCTGCTGCCGCACCCAGTGACACAGCATCCACCAGTTTTCCCCGTGAGCGTTCCTTTATGCGCACTTTTGTAGGAGCTCAGCGTACCCCCCTGCTGCGTGAAGAACAAATTGAAGCCGTTGTTGGTTGGATGGCAGCCAATGCATCGACTTCAATAGCTTCCACCTCCTCTCAGGACCACAGCACTGTTGAACAACCATCAGTCTCTTCACCGCCTGCCAAATTGCCCAGGCAGTCAGAGAGCTCTGTACAGGAGCCAGCTGAGTCTCTGCTTCTGTTCTCAGAATCTGTTGGCTTGGAAACAGGGCCCAGCCAAGCAGCATTCTGGAATGTGAAGAAGAGGCAGTATGCAGTGATGCGCAACAGCTGTGTCTCTCTGAATCTGAAGAGGCGGGTGAGCCAGTGCCGATGGTCAGCACACCGCAGAACGCATCTGATGATGATGAGACTCAGTTGCCAGTTTCTGTTGAGCATGGTGCTGGCCAGACCACCCAACAACAGCAGGTGTTGGAAGAGGGTAGTGGTGGAGATGATGAGGTCCAAGACCCAACATGGCGTGAGGAACAGGAAGGTGGTGGGAGCAGCTCTGAGGAAGAGATTGCACCAAAGGTCCAAACAGTAGGGAGAGGTAGGCTGCAGACTCGCTTGCCTGTAGCCTCCAGTTTGGCACCCGTTCGGAGCAGTTCTCTTACAACAGCCAAACCGGGCGCTCCCAGGACTTGCTCTGCGTGGTCCTTTTTTGATACAGTTGCAGATGATATTTGCTATGTAAAATGCAAGCTGTGTAATCAAAAAATTAAAAGAGGTAAAAGTGTCAGTAACCTTAATACAACAAATATGTGGAAACATGTGCGGTCAAAGCACTTTGTTGAGTTACAAAGACACACTGGAGATGTAGGCCAACCTACAGCAGCACCTACATCTTCAGCTCCTGTTGGAGCCGAAGCCTCCAGTTCATACACAGCTGGTTCGGCTTCCTCAAAGGATCGCCATGGAAGAACCTCTGTCACTGTTGTCCAGAGACACAGTGTTATTCCACCCACAGCTGCAAGTTCCCTGTCATCCTCACACACCCAGGCCACAAAACAGCCATCGGTTAGCACAGGCATGGGATAAAAGACGGCCATACTCGGCAAAACCATCCACGAGCACAGGCTCTGAATGCTGGCATTGCAAAACTCCTGTACCTTGAAATGCTGTCATTCAGGCTGGTGGAGACTGACAGTTTTCCGTGAATTAATGGCATTGGCAGTCCCACAATACAATGTGCCCAGCCGATTTTATTTCAGCAGGCAAGCCGTCCCTGGTCTGCAAAAGCATGTTGAGGCAAAAATTAAACATGCGCTACTAAACGCCGTCAGTAGCAAGGTCCACCTGACCACCGATGCGTGGACCAGTACCCATGGCCAGGGACGATACCTTTCACTCACTGCCCATTGGGTGAATGTTGTGGAGGGGTACAGATCTTGCGAGTGGCGCTGTACGTGTTCTGCCAACTCCAAGGATTGCCGGAATCAAGTCTGTCCACATTGACTCCTCCTCCTACTCCAGTTCCTCAGAATCATCGCTGCAGGAGCCGTCACGGTCTACCTCCACATGGACCCGTGGACGCTTACCTGATGCGACCGATATGAGCACAGCCGTGGCCAAACGGCAACAGGCCGTTCTGAAATTAATTCCCATGGGAATCGAAGCCACACAGCGCAGGAGGTCTGGAATGCCATCAAGCAGGAGAGCGACGTGTGGTTTTTGCCAGCGAATCTCCAGCCAGGCTTGGTAGTGTGGACAATGGCCGAAATCTGGTGGCAGCTCTGGGCCTTGGCAACCTCACTCACATACCATGTCTGGCACATGTGCTCAACTTGGTCGTGCAGAGTTTTTTGAGGGACTATCCGGATCTTGATGCACTGCTGCACAAGGTCCGCCTAGAGTGCGCTCACTTGCGACGTTCCAGCATGGCCAGATCGCGCATTGCAGCTCTGCAACGCAGATTGCGCCTTCCTGAACATCGCATCATATGTGACGTATCCACCAGGTGGAATTCAACGTTACATATGTTGGAGCGGTTGTGTGAGCAGCAGCCAGCAGTTATGGAGTATCAGCTGCATCAGGCGCAATCAACACGCAATTTGCGCCGTCCACACTTCACCATTAATGAGTGGGCCACTAATGAAGGACATGTGCCACGTTTTGCGTGCGTTTGATGAGTCAACGCGGATGGCGAGTGCAGATGATGCACTAGTCAGCCTGACTGTCCCCCTTATCTGCCTGCTTCAAAAACACTGCAAGCAATAAGGGATGAGGTTTTGGAAGAGGTGGAGGATGAGGAGTCACAAATTCCATCACCTTCTGGAAAGTCAGCGCAACGTGGTTCCTCACAAAGGGCTGGGCAGGGCTCACTTTGTGAGGAGGATGAGGAGGAGGAGTCAATGGAGGAGGAAGACATCGCTCCAGAGGGAGGTACACAACGCTCTAGTCAGTATGTAGAGCGAGGGTGGGGTGATGCAGAGCAGGCAGAGAAAACGCCGCTTGCAGAGGACAGCGTTTCTTTGCCAGTTGGGAGTCTGCAGCACATGGTTGATTTCATGCTGCAGTGCCTAAGAAACGACCGCCGCATCGCCCACATTCTCACGACGTCTGATTATTGGGTGTACACCCTCCTAGACCCTCGCTAACCGGGACAACGTCAAAAGCCTCATCACAACCGTTGAACCGGGAGCGTAAAATGCGGGAGTACCAAGACACACTGGTTCAATCCCTAATGTTCTACCTTACTGCCGAGAGCACTGCTGCTGCTACTGCTTTACAAAGCAGCTCTGTGCGTCGAGGCAGTGTAGAGAGCTCTGCAACAAGAGGGAGCACACGCAGTGCCTCTGCACAGGGAAAGACCAGTATGTTAAAAATGTGGCAAAGTTTTGTGGCAGCGCCACAAATGTCTACACCATCCGAGAGGGCTCCAGTCAGCGGGAGGCAACGTATCCGTCAGAGGTGACAGACTACTTGGCTTTGCCTCTCAGTGTACTCCCAGATGGCTCTTCCCCATTCAAGTTTTGGGTCTCTAAGCTGGATACATGGCCAGAAGATTAGCCAGTATGCATTGGAGGTTGCTGGCTTGCCCTGCTGCCAGTGTAATTATCGGAGCGCGTCTTTAGTGCTGCAGGTGGTGTACTAACAGACCGTCGCATGCGACTATCCTCCGATAATGTAGACCGGCTTACTTTTCTGAAAATGAACAAGGCAAGGATCTCGGCAGAATTTGTCTGTCCGTTTTCAGATTAAATAACGGTTCGCAACGTTATCCTGTCTCCTGTTATGTTCATCTTTCTACCACCTGAAACTCTTTCTCCCTGGGCTCCAACACTGCCAGTTGCTGCTCAGAAGTGTCGTGTTCCACAGAACAAAACACAAGCTCTACTGTTAGTGGGGTTCAGTAACGCCAGTGTTCCCCTGCTGTGTCAACGGCAAGAAGTGTCCTGTTCCCGACACATGGACAGAAAAACACATGACCAACATGCTCCAAATAGGGAAGAGCCGTCACCCTGCTTGTTATGCTGAAAACAAGAAATTGTGAAAGTTTTGCAGGCCTAGAATGATAAATTTTATGACAAATATGGACAAAAATAATTTGTCATCACAGCGCATATCTGCACATGTCTTTAGAAATGGTAACAAAAAATAAAACATAGTCTACTCTTCAATTTTGAAATTAATGCATAAAATACATTTCAGACTTATGAATTAATGCTTTTTAAGGAACTTTATCTGTACCTGTAAGATAATGCACTCAATGGATGTACGAATCATTAATCCTCCATCATCATCACGAGTTTTATTTATGACAGACATTATAAAATACACATACTGATGCCAACTGTAACTTCAAACACCATATATGAAATGGCCAGCAAGTTAAACATGGTAATAATGTCCCAATTTAATAAATTATTACATCTAGAAAGTGCATCATGCATACTGACAATAGGTAGTTATACCTGCAAGTGCTGTTGAAACAACCACAAGAGATATAAATTAATACTGGATAATAGGTATCACAGTGCATAGTTACTCATGGACAATGTTGATGAAATACTGTATTTTAAATTTAAAGTCAGCGTCAACCATTAGGCTTGTTAGTCTTGTACATTGTTAAAGAGGGAACGTAATTTTTTGGTTTGTCATAGTGGAGTATTACACATTAAATTATTACTGCTGTATTTTTTTTGCGTCCCTAGTGCGCAATAACGCAGCCAACCTCACATTTGATAGTCAGCTTAATTGCCACACGCTACCCACCCTACGCGTGACAGTAGGAAGGAAAGTGTTGACGGATAAAGCTTTGCGCAACCAGACATTCTTTATACCCTCTTCACACTCTACAAGCAAAAAATGCATGATTTCAGCCGCAGACTTTATTGGACGTAACAGAAATAACATCGGCATTACCCATCAGAGGCTGTCCACTGTCTGATACAGACATAGAATATACCTTTGCTATCCGTAGCCTTTGTTTCACCTACACTTGCAGGCACACACTTAAATTGTGACAAACAATGCCAAGGGTTTTTTTTAAAATGGTTTATTTTTTTATTGTACATTATTGTGTCAATCAATCACATTGATGAGTCCATGCTGGACATGTCATACATGCTATAGAAAGTTACGATTTTATGAACTTAAATAATTGAAATGTCTGTGACTGTCACATAAAATTTGCGATGATGATGATGAGACTAATTACAAAATCCATTGTCTTCACTATGTTATGGTTTAACATAGCGTTCCTTAAGCATTATTCATAAAAAAAAAAAATTGACTTTATTCTTAAATTTACAACACTAATTTTTGTTACCAATTTTTTGGGTGTTGTGTTGTTCCATTTATTTTTGGCATGTGCATATATGCGTTTTATTTGTATTTTCTTTATTTTTTCCTTCTTGAAATTAGAAAACATGTGTATCTTTGTACCGTGTTAGCCAGTAGATAGAAAAATATTTAGACTTCAGAGTCACATGGTTAAATACCTTTTAATGGATAACTGAAAAGATGGAAACAAATTGCAAGCTTTCAAGGCTACTCACGTCTCTTCATCAGGGAAAGACTAACTAAAAAAATTAAGCATCACAATTTCTATACACAACAGGACACAGGAATAGTGCAATAGGTAAGACAAGTAAGTGACGTGTAATCAGAACTGTCATTACTCACAGGGATGAACATAAAATATTGGAACAGTCCTAGCTAAGGATAGAAAGTTTGATTGCCCTCTCATTGGCGTATTTTTTTTGGGTTTTCATGACCCTGCAAGGGCATAGACGCAGATTCCTTAATTGATATAGAATGACATAAATCCATGTGATCTATTCATTCCATCACTAACAGTGTCAAAGGTCATGATGAGCTTATATTCTGAAACCTTTGTACGTTTCTCATATTTGAAGATTAATATTTTAATACCAGTAATTCCATATCCATGATGCTATGACCGGGCATACAAAAGTCTTTTGCCACAGGTAAATTCATTAATTTATCTGTGATTGTGTGGCGCTGATAATTTCCCTTGTTCCTTTTTGTTGCCGGTCTCCCCTCACTGTCCCTCCCTCAAATTGTCTTAGCTATTCCTGTGTCCTGTTGTGTGTAGAAATATGTGATTCTTCATTTTTGGCTTTACTCTTAGCCTGATGAAGACACCTGAGTAGTCTCGAAAGCTTTGAATTTGTTACCATATTTTCAGTTAGCCATTAAACGTTATCAACCACAGAGGACTGTCAAGTATAAATATTTTTCTATTTTGTAATTGAAATTTATCATTTTATTGTTGTAGTAAAACTTCATTTATTCTTGTTTGAAGTACATACATTTGCAATGGCCACGAAACAAGGCAATAACTCAATATTTTATGCCTACCCCCTCCTTGACCCTGGGCTTCAACCGCCATTGCTGCTCAGAAGTGTTAGATGCACAGATGAAAACAATCGCTGATGTGTTTTTTGGGGTTCAGTAACGCCTGCTGTTCCCCTGCTGTGTGTCTGGCAAAAATTACTGCTGCTAACTACAACTTCAACTTCAAACTCTCATACTAAGGCCTCTGCCTACACCCTCCTTGACCCTGGGTTTCAACAGCGCCAGTTGCTGCTCAGAAGTGTTAAATCACAGATGAAAACAATCGCTTGATGTGTTTGTGGGGTTCAGTAACGCCTGCTGTTCCCCTGCTGTGTGTTTTGGCAAAAAAATTTATGCTGCTAACTACAACTTCAACTTCAAACGTCTCATACTAGGCCTCTGCCTACACCCCCTTGACCCTGGGCTTCAACAGCGCCAGTTGCTTGCTCAGAAGTGTTAGATGCACAGATGAAAAACCATCGCTGATGTGTTTGTGGGGTTCAGTAACGCCTGCTGTTCCCCTGCTGTGTGTCCGGCAAAAAATTACTGCTAGCTACCTAATCATGGTGAAAAAAAAAAATTTACATCTCAAAGTGTCTAGTGCTACACATAGATATGAGGCTACACCATGATTTCTAAGCTGTAAACATTTGAAACGTCAACTTTCAAAACCATAAAATGATTTGTCTTTGTCACAAATCTGTAACAAAATAATTTGTGACATATTATTACAGATATGCACATGTCGAAAACAAATGCAAACACAAAAGCCTACTTTGCTATAGGATACTGATGGTCAACCTTGTCACTCCATAGCTTAGACAAATCCAACTCACATCATGATGACTCAAATACTGCAATGTTGGAAGTGCATAAGTGGGTTGAACTTTGACAACTGCTGCAGTGCGAAGGTTATACTTCAGTGTTCTTGCCTTTGAAATAAAAGCATACAAGTAAATAAAATTTCCCAAAATGTTGATTAAGGGACGTGATGTACACCTGTAATATTGTGCAAACAATGCATGTAGGAATAGTCCTCTTCAACATTACTTATATTTGTGTCATTTTAAAAAATACATATTTGATTAGAAAGTTAACAGCCCATAACATAAAGGTCCTTCATGTAAACATGATAATCGCTAACAAAAATCATGCATTACCTTGGTAAAGTCAATAGTGCATATCACAATAGCAAAATATATACCTTAAGGGGTGCTGAAAGAACGACAACTGATAGAATAGGTGAATGATATCTATTTATCAGACTGAATAGCGACACCTGTACAATGTCGATATAATACTGTACCTTAACAAAACAGCTGTTGTCACACCTCACACGCATTTTTCTTGTAGCTTGTTATGTAATAGGGCACATGCGTGTTGTTTCATCATAGGTGCATGTTTACTGAGTAAAGCAGTCATGACAACGCCTTTGTGTTGTCGGTATGCTTGCGATGATGAACGATGCGCACCGTGAATGTTAGTCTGCGTCATAAGACGCACAGACGCTCCAATACCCAACGCGTCACAGCAGGAAGCCAGTCTGTGCGTCCAAACAAAGGCGCAAGCATACATGCACTTACCCTTTTATAAACTATATAAAAAAAAAAGGATGTAGTAGTAACGCACACTTTATTGAGGTACAGTATTACATCGCCATTCACCATCTGTGGCTATGCAGTCTCATCTATAAATACCTTATCTACCCGTTGTCATGCTTGCAAGTCCACAGTCAGGCATAAATAGCTGTTTTCACTATGCACTTTTTAAAAGGTTTTTTTGTTAATAAAAATGATTGTCACATATTATCAGTATTACATGATGGAAATTTTAGATTTTTTTAAAACTTTTAGTGATATTATTCAGCAAATGAAAAATGGTGTACATACTGTTACTTATCCATCATTAATGGATTCTGATATGTACTTGTATGTTTTTATTTTAAAACCGTATAGCAGATTATTTAACCGATTTTTATTTGTGGTTTGCATTGTTTTTCAACATGTTAATGTATGCGTTTATGTTTGTCATTATTAATTACATAATTTTTTAAAGTAAAATCATCATCTTATGGTAATAAAGGTTATATTTCTCTTGTTTGGAGTATAGACATTTTTAATTTACACGTAACAAGGAAAATACTTGATCTAGTATTTAAACATCCTCCTTGACCCTGGGCTCCAACACCGCCAGTTGTTGCTCGGAAGTGCTGTTAGCACAGTCTACACTTGCTCCTGTGTTACTGGGGATCAGTAATGTCAGCTGTTCACCTGCTGTGTGAAACGGCAAAAAGTCCTGCTGCCTCCACCATTTCTCTTTCATCCTGGGTTACAACACCGCAGTTGTTTCTCGGAAGTGCTGTTAGCCAGTCTACACTTGCTCCCGTGTTACTGGGGTTCAGTAATGTCAGCTGTTCCCCGCTGTGTGAACGGCAAAAAGTCCTGCTGCCTCCCATGTTCTCTTCTCATCCCTGGGTTACAACACCGCCAGTTTTTCTCGGAAGTGCTGTTAGCACAGTGAACACTTGTCCTGTGTTACTGGGGTTCAGTAATGTCAGCTGTTCCCCTGCTGTGTGAACGGCAAAAAGTCCTCTGCCTCCACCATGTTCTCTTCTCATCCCGGGTTACAACACCGCCAGTTGTTTCTCGGAAGTGCTGTAAGCACAGTGAACACTTGCTCCGTGTTATGGGGTTCAGTAATGTCAGCTGTTCCCCTGCTGTGTGAACGGCAAAAAGTCCTGCTGCCTCCACCATGTTCTCTTCTCATCCCGGGTTACAAACACCGCCAGTTGTTTCTCGGAAGTGCTGTTAGCACAGTGAACACTTGCTCCCGTGTTACTGGGTTCAGTAATGTCAGCGTTTCCCCTGCTGTGTGAACGGCAAAAAGTCCTGCTGCCTCCACCATGTTCTCTTCTCATCCCTGGGTTACAACACCGCCGTTGTTTCTCGGAAGTGCTGTTAGCCACAGTGAACACTTGCTCCTGTGTTACTGGGTTCAGTAATGTCAGCTGTTCCCCCCTGCTGTGTGAACGGCAAAAGTCCTGCTGCCTCCACCATGTTCTCTTCTCATCCTGGGTTACAACACCGCCAGTTGTTTTCGGAAGTGCTGTTAGCACAGTCTACACTTGCTCCTGTGTTACTGGGGTTCAGTAATGTCAGCTGTTCCCCTGCTGTGTGAACGGCAAAAAGTCCTGCTGCCTCCACCATGTTCTCTTCTCATCCCTGGGTTACAACACCGCCAGTTGTTTCTCGGAAGTGCTGTTAGCACAGTGAACACTTGCTCCTGTGTTACTGGGGTTCAGTAATGTCAGCTGTTCCCCTGCTGTGTGAACGGCAAAAAGTCCTGCTGCCTCCACCATGTTCTCTTCTCATCCCTGGGTTACAACACCGCCAGTTGTTTCTCGGAAGTGCTGTTAGCACAGTGAACACTTGCTCCCGTGTTACTGGGGTTCAGTAATGTCAGCTGTTCCCCTGCTGTGTGAACGGCAAAAAGTCCTGCTGCCTCCACCATGTTCTCTTCTCATCCCTGGGTTACAACACCGCCAGTTGTTTCTCGGAAGTGCTGTTAGCACAGTGAACACTTGCTCCTGTGTTACTGGGGTTCAGTAATGTCAGCTGTTCCCCTTGCTGTGTGAACGCAAAAAGTCCTGCTGCCTCCACCATGTTCTCTTCTCATCCCTGGGTTACAACACCGCCAGTTGTTTCTCGGAAGTGCTGTTAGCACAGTCTACACTTGCTCCCGTGTTACTGGGGTTCAGTAATGTCAGCTGTTCCCCTGCTGTGTGAACGGCAAAAAGTCCTGCTGCCTCCACCATGTTCTCTTCTCATCCCTGGGTTACAACACCGCCAGTTGTTTCTCAGAAGTGCTGTTAGCACAGTGAACACTTGCTCCTGTGTTACTGGGGTTCAGTAATGTCAGCTGTTCCCCTGCTGTGTGAACGGCAAAAAGTCCTGCTGCCTCCACCATGTTCTCTTCTCATCCCTGGGTTACAACACCGCCAGTTGTTTCTCGGAAGTGCTGTTAGCACAGTGAACACTTGCTCCTGTGTTACTGGGGTTCAGTAATGTCAGCTGTTCCCCTGCTGTGTGAACGGCAAACAGTCCTGCTGCCTCCACCATGTTCTCTTCTCATCCCTGGGTTACAACACCGCCAGTTGTTTCTCGGAAGTGCTGTTAGCACAGTCTACACTTGCTCCTGTGTTACTGGGGTTCAGTAATGTCAGCTGTTCCCCTGCTGTGTGAACGGCAAAAAGTCCTGCTGCCTCCACCATGTTCTGTTCTCATCCCTGGGTTACAACACCGCCAGTTGTTTCTCGGAAGTGCTGTTAGCACAGTCTACACTTGCTCCTGTGTTACTGGGGTTCAGTAATGTCAGCTATTCCCCTGCTGTGTGAACGGCAAACAGTCCTGCTGCCTCCACCATGTTCTCTTCTCATCCCTGGGTTACAACACCGCCAGTTGTTTCTCGGAAGTGCTGTTAGCACAGTGAACACTTGCTCCCGTGTTACTGGGTTCAGTAATGTCAGCTGTTCCCCTGCTGTGTGAACGGCAAAAAGTCCTGCTGCCTCCACCATGTTCTCTTCTCATCCCTGGGTTACAACACCGCCAGTTGTTTCTCGGAAGTGCTGTTAGCACAGTGAACACTTGCTCCTGTGTTACTGGGGTTCAGTAATGTCAGCTGTTCCCCTGCTGTGTGAACGGCAAAAAGTCCTGCTGCCTCCACCATGTTCTCTTCTCATCCCTGGGTTACAACACCGCCAGTTGTTTCTCGGAAGTGCTGTTAGCACAGTGAACACTTGCTCCTGTGTTACTGGGTTCAGTAATGTCAGCTGTTCCCCTGCTGTGTGAACGGCAAAAAGTCCTGCTGCCTCCACCATGTTCTGTTCTCATCCCTGGGTTACAACACCGCCAGTTGTTTCTCGGAAGTGCTGTTAGCACAGTCTACACTTGCTCCTGTGTTACTGGGGTTCAGTAATGTCAGCTGTTCCCCTGCTGTGTGAACGGCAAACAGTCCTGCTGCCTCCACCATGTTCTCTTCTCATCCCTGGGTTACAACACCGCCAGTTGTTTCTCGGAAGTGCTGTTAGCACAGTCTACACATTGCTCCTGTGTTACTGGGGTTCAGTAATGTCAGCTGTTCCCCTGCTGTGTGAACGGCAAAAAGTCCTGCTGCCTCCACCATGTTCTCTTCTCATCCCTGGGTTACAACACCGCCAGTTGTTTCTCGGAAGTGCTGTTAGCACAGTCTACACTTGCTCCCGTGTTACTGGGGTTCAGTAATGTCAGCTGTTCCCCTGCTGTGTGAACGGCAAAAAGTCCTGCTGCCTCCACCATGTTCTCTTCTCATCCCTGGGTTACAACACCGCCAGTTGTTTCTCGGAAGTGCTGTTAGCACAGTGAACACTTGCTCCGTGTTACTGGGGTTCAGTAATGTCAGCTGTTCCCCTGCTGTGTGAACGGCAAAAAGTCCTGCTGCCTCCACCATGTTCTCTTCTCATCCCTGGGTTACAACACCGCCAGTTGTTTCTCGGAAGTGCTGTTAGCACAGTCTACACTTGCTCCTGTGTTACTGGGGTTCAGTAATGTCAGCTGTTCCCCTGCTGTGTGAACGGCAAAAAGTCCTGCTGCCTCCACCATGTTCTCTTCTCATCCCTGGGTTACAACACCGCCAGTTGTTTCTCGGAAGTGCTGTTAGCACAGTCTACACTTGCTCCTGTGTTACTGGGGTTCAGTAATGTCAGCTGTTCCCCTGCTGTGTGAACGGCAAACAGTCCTGCTGCCTCAACTTTAATTTCCATGGGTACCTTCTGCTACCCATCCGGGTTCCAGTACCGTCAGCTGGTTCTCCGCAGTACCTTTGGCCTAGGTGCCTCCATGTCGGTATCCGAGTTCCAGCAACGTCTGCTGGTCCTTGGTAGTGCTTTGGAGCACAGGTACCTCCTGCTTAGTAACCCTGTCCCAGTAACGTCAGCTGGTCCTCGGTTGTGCCATTGGCTCTTTTCCTTCTGCTGACCCTCCGGGTTCCAGCACAGTCAGCTGGTCCTCGTTACTTTCATTGGCTCTTGTACCTTCTGCTACCCATCCGGTTCCAGTACCGTCAGCTGGTTCTCCGCAGTGCCTTTGGCCTAGGTGCCTCCATGTCGGTATCCGAGTTCCAGCAACGTCTGCTGGTCCTTGGTAGTGCTTTGGAGCACAGGTACCTCCTGCTTAGTAACCGTGTCCCAGTAACGTCAGCTGGTCCTCGGTTGTGCCATTGGCTCTTTTCCTTCTGCTGACCCTCCGGGTTCCAGCACAGTCAGCTGGTCCTCGTTACTTCCATTGGCTTTTGTACCATCACCAACAGGACAAAGAAGGTTAAGACAAACTACAAGATACAGAACAAGAGACAGAAGAACAATAAGCAGAAGATCAAAAAGCAGAAGAACATTAAGTATAAGACCAAAATGAAGAGCAAAATATATGCTCTAAATTCTAAGCAGAAGAAGACTAAGCAGTGTATGGGGGTGAGTCCGTTCCTCCTCGTGGTGCCCCTGGAAAATGCCTGATGCTGCTGCAGGCTAAACTGAACGCGGACAAATACTGTTGTAATTAAAATCTTTCGTGACAGCAAGAACGGAAGGATGAAAATTCAGAGTTTTACAGATTACAAGTACAGGAATGTCTGTCACAAATAAGAATATGATGAAAAGGATGAATAGGAAGAAGATGAAGAAGTAGAATATGAAGAATAATAACTGTTTAATAAGAACAATATAAGTAATGTTAACAAAAAGATGAATAGCAAGAAGTTTTAGAAGATTAAGAAGGTGAAGATGAAGAATAATTTGATGAGAAAGATGATGCTGCTGAAGATTATGAAGGAGAAAGTGTGTGAAAAGTTAAAAAGGTGAAGACCATGGAAGTTGTGAAACAGACATATTTGACAAAATAGAAAAAAGGTTAACAACATTGTCAATTTGTTCGTCAATCCGAACGTATTTCCTAAAAAAAAAAATTAATGCTATTCCATTGGATTGGGTTAAACATCTATGCCTTTAATGTCTCCTCAACCTCCCCCAATACATTATACATTACTCTTTGTTGTTTTCCTTCATGTACAATTAACCTACAAGGCAAGAATGGGGTTTTTTTTATTTCGATATTTTGTTCCCATAGACTTACATGGGACTTCCGGTATCGGTATCGGGTATCGCCGATATTTTTTGTGTATCGGCGATACCATTCCGATTCGATACTTTTGGATATCGGAAAGTATCGCTCAACTCTAGTTACTATTGTTATAAAGTAAATTAAGGTTGACAAGTGTTGTGAATGGGTTTGAGATGAGTTCTGAGCAGAGGCTCCCTCTGGTGGTTACAAGCGGTGCTAATGAAGATTGTGAGGACTGGGAATCAGGTGTTACTGACTGGTCTTATATAAGGGAGTCATTTTCCCATCAGGGTTGCCGGTGATCAATTGTTCTGGTCTGAATCCTTCATTCCAGTTTCCCTTGTAGCCTGCTGTGTCGTGTCTGCATCTCCTGCTAACAGATAAGACTTTTGCTTCTTTTGTGTTTGTGCTATATTTTTGCATTTTGTCCTGCACTTCTTTGGGGGCCTTCTGGGTCCCCTCCGGGGGCTTCTGCCCTCTCAGTTTAGTTCAGCCACTGAGTTTTGTTCTTTTGCTTTTTTCAGTTTTTTCAGTGGCTGCTGTTTTGATTTTGTTACACCAGAGAACTAATTTAGGTGGTAGAGGTCGTGTGATCTCAGGTGATTTTGAAATTAGTAGAGTTGGTGCTTTTCAGGGTTTTCTGGGATTGCAGTAAGTACCCTTCCTATCCTTTTCTATTTAGATAGTTTGGGCCCCAGCGTTTGCTCATGCTATTTTCTTTCTGTGTCAGTATTTCCTCTTGTCTAACCGCCATTACATGTTTGGGGGCTTTCTATTATCTTTGGGGTTCTGCTCCGGGGCAGATAGCTTTCCTATTTCTATCTTTAGGTGTAGTTAGTTTCTCAGGCTGTGACGAGGCGTCTAGGACCAACGTAGGAACGCTCCACGGCTGCCTCTAGTTGTGGTGGTTAGTCAGGGTACTGCAATCTCATAGATTCCAACTGCTCTGGTGTATTGCCTTTTTGCCTGCTCTCCTCAGCTACCGAAACATAACAGACAAGCTTAAGTAATAAGAATTGATGTAGTTGGCATTGAAATGGGCACTGTAGGTGTGTTTACTGTCCTCCACTCCCTACCTACTTTTCTTCCCCATTGACTTGCATTGGGGTCGGATTTCCGACTCCGACTCGACTGTTTCCAATAGTCTGCTGACTTCGTTCGACTCGACTTTTGGAAAAGTCGGGTGGTCCGAAACCCGACTCGACCCTCCTGAAGGCAAAGTCGCTCATCTCTATTAACTATAACTATATTTATTAAATATTGCACTATAAAACATTTAATCAAAACTATAGTGTGCGAAATGAATAGGGAAAATGTGAATTTGGGTAGAAAATATTTTGGCATGGGAGGGCCCCTTTGAAAGTTTGCACCGGAGCCCATAACTTTGTAGTTACGCCACTGCTTCTGTGCCTGCTGTTCCTACGGCTGTTGTTGTTACAAACAATTTTTTGAAATGTGGGTACTCCAACTTGGGTCTCCATATGGTGGATTGCCTGTGGTGGAAGGTGTGTCAGAGGCCTACTATACTGTTTCTGCTCAGTGAAAATTGATGCCACGTTAGTGGTGTGTGCCAATTAATTTTTGAAATGTGAAGACTACATTTGGGTCTGCATCTGGTGGGTTGCCTGTGTAAGTAGGGCTCCAAGACAACCTGTGTTGCTTTCCTTACATCTTTCTACAAATAGTACTGTATGAAACTGATGATTGTGCCATCTGAGTGTGGCTGGAAAAAAAATTGTGTTGCATGAGGTATCAGTGCTTCCAGATAAGAAGGCTTACTCCGCTCCCTTAGCCACCACATCTTAGTTGAAACTTCAATTTAAAACTCTAAATGCTGGCCCAGACCCTGATACTTCATTCATGGCATATGACTGATTAAAGCTGTGCCATTATCAAATTTCAACTGTAGGTAAATTGATGTCATGTTTCCTGTTGTCTGCCCCTAATTTTGGGAAGTATTTGTACTCCAAGTTGGGTCTCCTTCATGTGTGGTGCCTCGTGCAGTAGGGCTCCCTGACCGGCAGGCCTGCATTTACTTTTAGTAAACTATCAGTGTTACTAACCTTACATTTTTCTAACATTAGTGCTCTACCAAGCTGATATTTGTGCCACCAGAGTCTGGCTGGGAAAAAAAAATTGAACTGTTGCATGAGGTATCTAGGCTCCCTGCAAAGAAGGCTTACACCGCTCCCTTAGCCACGATGTCTTAATTGAAACTTAAATTCCTTGCTCTAAATGATGGCCCAGACCCCGATACAACATTCATGGCCTATAGCTGACTGCTGCTGTGCCATTTTAAAATTTCTACTGTCCGCTATAGAGCTGTGGAAAAAATCAGCGCAAAATAGGGTCTTATCCGGTGGATATTTAAATATCTGCTAAGATTATACTAACCTGATATATCATTTTAGAGCGAAAATTATCAGGGAAATGTCAGTTGCAGTAGATCCACGGGTCAGCAAGTGACCATATCAAGCTTGGAGTGAAAGGAATATTGTGGATATTATCCACGCTGCTAAATAAAAATTACAATCCAGACGAGATGAGTGAAATATGGTTGGTTTATTCTACGTGTTTTGAAGTATTCAGTTACTCCATCAGAAATTTACATCTTGTATACCTGGTAAACTCCTGATGAAGGAGTAATTGAATACTTCAAAACGCATAGAATAAACCACCATATTTCACTCTTCTGGTCTGGATTGTAATTTTTATTCAGCAGCGTGGATAATATCCACAATATTCCTTTCACTCCAAAATTTCTACTGTGGGGAATTGATCAATCAACTACTTGTGTTACTATCCTTAAATTTTTCTACCGATAGTAGTGTATGAAACTGTTTTTTGTGTCACCTGAGTGTGTGTTATGTTTCGGTAGCTGAGGAGTGCAGGTAAAAAAGGCAATACACCAGAGAAGTTGGAATCTATGAGATTGCAGTACCCTGACTAACCACCACAACTAGAGGCAGCCGTGGAGCGTTCCTACGTTGGACCTAGACGCCTCGTCACAGCCTGAGAAACTAACTACACCTAAAGATAGAAAGAGGAAAGCTATCTGCCCCGGAGCAGATCCCCAAAGAACATAGAAAGCCCCCAAACATGTAATGGCGGTTAGACAAGATGAAATACTGACACAGACAGAAAATAGTATGAGCAAACGTTGGGGCCCAAACTTACTAAATAGAAAAGGATAGGAAGGGCACTTACTGCAACCCCAAAAAACCCTGAAAAGCACCAACTCTACTAATTTCAAAATCACCTGAGATCACACGACCTCTACCACCTAAATTAGTTCTCTGGTGTAACAAAATCAAAACAGCAGCCACTGAAAAAACTGGAAAAAGCAAAAGTACAAACATCAGTGGCTGAACTAAACTGAGAGGGCAAAAGCCCCCGGAGGGGACCCTGAAGGCCCCCACAGAAGTGCAGGACAAAATGCAAAAATCAAGCACAAAAACAAAAAGAAGAAAATGTCTTATCTGTTAGCAGGAGATGCAGACACGACACAGCAGGCTACAAAGGAAACAGGACTCAAGGATTGAGACCAGAACAATTGATCACCGGCAACCCTGATGGGAAGGCGACTCCCTTATATAAGACCAGTCAGTAACACCTGATTCCCACTCCTCACAATCTTCACTGGACAGTCCAGTACCGCTTGTAATCACCAGAGGGAGCCTCTGCTCAGAACTCATTTCAAGTCCATTCACAACAGTACCCCCCCTTGAGGAGGGGTCACCGAACACTCACTTGAGCAACCAGGTCGGTCAGGATGAGTTCTATGATACGCACGGATGAGTCTCCTAGCATGGATGTCCGAAGCAAACACCCAAGAATTGTCTTCCTGACCATAACCTCTCCACTTAACCAAATACTGGAGTTTCCGTCTAGAAAAACGAGAATTCAATATTTTCTCAACCACAAACTCCATATTGCCCTCAACCAGAACAGGGTCAGGAGGCAAAGCAGTAGGAACCACTGGCTCAACAAACCTCTTCAACAAGGACTTGTGGAACACGTTATGGATCTTAAATGTCCCTGGAAGAAGCAAACGAAAAGAAACAGGATTAAGAATCTCCATGATCTTATAAGGTCCAATGAACCTAGGCTTAAATTTAGGAGATGCCACTCTCATAGGAATATTTCTTGAGGACAACCAGACCAAGTCCCCCACTTTAAACCGAGGACCATCAGTCCTATGCCGGTTAGCAAACCGCTGGGCCCTCTCCTGAGAGAGGGACAACCTCTCCACTACCTGGTCCCAAATCTGTTGCATACGCTCCACAACAGAGTCAACACCTGGACAGACAGAAGCCTCCGTCTGTCCTGAAGAAAATCGAGGGTGAAACCCAGAATTACAGAAAAATGGAGACATCAAAGTGACAGAGCTAGCCCTATTAATAAGAGCAAACTCAGCCAAAGGCAAAAAAGAGACCCAGTCATCCTGATCAGCAGACACAAAGCATCTTAGATAAGTCTCCAATGTCTGGTTTGTTCTCTCAGTTTGACCATTGGTCTGAGGATGAAACGCCGAGGAGAAAGACAATTGAACACCAAGTTTAGAACAAAAGGTCCTCCAAAATCTGGAAACAAACTGGACTCCTCTGTCAGACACAATGTTCTCAGGAATGCCGTGTAAACGAACCACGTGCTGAAGGAACAAAGGCACCAATTCAGAGGAGGAAGGCAACTTAGGTAATGGCACAAGATGTATCATCTTGGAAAACCTATCACAAATCACCCAGATGACGGTCATTCTCTGAGAAACAGGGAGGTCGAAATGAAATCCATAGAGATATGGGTCCATGGTCTCTTGGGCACAGGCAATGGCATCAACAAACCACTAGAGCGAGAGCAAGGCTTGGAGCGAGAGCAAGTCCCGCAGGACTGCACAAATTCCCTGACATCACGAGACAAGGTAGGCCACCAAAAGGACTGACTAACCAAGTCTCTGGTACCAAAAATTCCGGGATGCCCAGCCAACGCGGAACAATGAATCTCAGACATCACACTCTTTTTCCACTGGTCCGGGACAAACAATTTTCCAACAGGGCAGCGCTCGGGCCTATCCTCCTGACACCCCTCCAGAGCAAGTCTCAAATTGGGTGAGATGGCGGAAAGAACTACACCCTCTTTCAAAATAACAGAAGGATCAGATAACTCAGGAGAGTCCGCAAGGAAACTCCTCGAGAGGGCATCCGCCTTAACATTCTTAGTGCCAGGAAGAAAGGAAACCACAAAATTAAAACGTGTGAAAAACAAGGCCCACCTGGCCTGTCTAGGATTGAGTCGCTTGGCAGATTCCAGATAAACCAGATTCTTATGGTCCGTAAGGACCACCACCTGATGTTTGGCTCCCTCCAGCCAATGTCTCCACTAGAGTTGAGCGATACTTTCCGATATCCTAAAGTATCGGAATCGGAATGGTATCGCCGATACCATTAAAATATCGGCGATACCCGATACCGATACCGGAAGTCCCATGTAAGTCTATGGGAACAAAATATCGCAACTAAAAAAAACCTCTTTCTTTCCTTGTAAACACTAAATATACACACATAGAATACATATATATATATATATACATGTCATTGTGACATATATATATACATATATGTATAGTTTAACACTTCTACATAGTAAAATATCCTCTGATTCAATTGCCGGGTAAAGCCGGCTTCAGTGAAAAGACAGAAGCACCCGACATGAAATGACACTTGGTGTACATAGGGTTAACCATGTCTTTTCATGTCGTTTGCTATCTGATTTGCACAAACAATTAAATCAGTCTATGTGTGCAAAATTTCACACCTGTAGGGGTTAATTAAAGGTGTAAATTCGTTGTAAAAAAAACGGACTTTTTTGCTACGAATTTACACCTTTAATTAACCCCTACAGGTGTGAAATTTTGCACACATAGACTGATGTAATTGTTTGTGCAAATCAGATAGCAAACGACATGAAAAGACATGGTTAACCCTATGTACACCAAGTGTCATTTCAAATGACACTTGGTGTACATAGGGTTAACCATGTCTTTTCATGTCGTTTGCTATCTGATTTGCACAAACAATTAAATTAGTCTATGTGTGCAAAATTTCACACCTGTAGGGGTTAATTAAAGGTGTAAATTCGTTGTAAAAAAAAACAGACTTTTTTGCTACGAATTTACACCTTTAATTAACCCCTACAGGTGTGAAATTTTGCACACTTACACTCATGTAATTGTTTGTGCAAATCAGATATAAAACTACATGAAAAGACATGGTTAACCCTATGTACACCAAGTGTCATTTCATGTCGGGTCTGCATTTTCACAAAAGCCGGCAATTGAATTAGCGGCTATTATACTATGTAGAAGTGTATGAACTATAAATATAAATATATATATATACGTGTCACAAATTCAATGACATGTATATATATATATATGAGGTGTAAAATTGCTGAAAAAAAATGCGTGGGCTCCCGCCCTATTTTCGCAACCAGACAGGCAAAGCCAGTGAATGGGGGCAGATAATAAAAGCCCAGAGAGGGACCATTTTTTTTGCCCCCCCCCCGGCTACTTAACATCTGCCCCCAGACACCCCAGAAAGGGCAAATCTCTAATTAGATTTGCCCTTTCTGGCACTTTGCCCGTCTATTCCCATTGCCCTGTAGCGGTGGCGAATGGGTTAATAAGGGGTTAAAATGACCTTGCAATTGAAAGGTCACTTTAAGCCAGGTTAATAATTGAGAGCTGTCAATTAGACAACTATCAATTATTAATCCTATTGTATGAAAGAAAAATCAAACACACACACTTTAATAAAAAAGAAGTTTAATGAAATAATCACACAGTTTTTGACCATATTTTATTTACCTGCTAAAACCATTTCCTGTAATAAAAATAAAATAATAAAGCAAAATTATTCTTACCAATCCGATGCACAGTCAGGTCCCACGGTGTAATCCTTCAGAAAGGGTTAATGTTTACTGCAGGGACCGCAGCTAATGCTGCAGCCTCACAGTAAACCCCCAAATGAATGAGCTCCTCTCCTGGCTGACAGGAGAGGAAGTGGAAAGCTTAATTGATTGCTTTCCACTTTCACTTCAGGTCAGCCAGGGACACCATCAGTGACGTCAGAGGGAACTGATTAACAAAAATAGGGGATCCCCTCGAAAAAAATTGGCGTGGGGTCCCCCCTATTTTTGTTAACCAGCCAGATGAAGCAGACCGCTGAGGCCTGGATTTTCAGGCTGTTAAGGAGCCAAGATCCATGGACCTTGCCAGCCTGATAATACCAGGCCACAGCAGTCTGCATATCTTGGCTGATTAACAAAAATAGGGGATCCCCTCGAAAAAAATTGGCGTGGGGTCCCCCCTATTTTTGTTAACCAGCCAGATGAAGCAGACTGCTGAGGCCTGGTTTTTCAGGCTGGTAAGGATCCCATATCCATGGACCTTGCAAGCCTGATAATACCAGGCCACAGCAGTCTGCTTAGCTTGGCTGGTTAACAAAAATAGGGGATCCCCTCGAAAAAAAAACGGCGTAGGGGTCCCCCTATTTTTGTTAACCAGCCAAGTAAAATGCAGACTGCTGCGGCCTGGTATTAAAAGACTGTCAAGGCCCATGGATTTTGGCCCTCAACAGCCTGATAATACCAGGCTACAGCAGCCCCACATTTGGCGCATCAAAAGATGTGCCAATTGTGGCACTTTACCCGGCTCTTCCCACTGCCCTGTAGCGGTGGCAAGTGGGGTAATAAGGGGTTAATGTCACCGTTGATTGCACGGTGACAATAAGCCCGGTTAATAATGGATAGGCGTCAATAAGACACCGATCCATTATTAATCCCAAAGTTTTTAAATGTGTAAAAAAAAGACACAGCAAGAAAAAAGTCTTTTAATGAAATAAAAGAGACAACACAGTTTTCATTTTTTTTATTACTCTCTCATTCCTGTGACGCCATCGATCTCCTGTAAAAAAATAAAAAAAACAAACCAACAGTATACCACCTGTCCGACGCAGTCCATAACGACAGTCCCACGACGATCCAGCTCTGCTACATCGCAATGACAGGCAGAGCCTGTCATTGCAACGCAGCACAGCTGATTACCTGCTTCCCCGGCGGTGACGTCATCGGACTGACTGCTTTACGGCCGGGATTACCAGCAGTCACTGCAGTTATCGCGAGAAACTGCATGTGACCGCCGGGGAGAAGAGGATGGCAGCCATGAAGCAGTCCAGGACGTGACCGCCGGAGATCTTCTGCCAGGTAAGTGCCGCTGACTCCTGACAGACCCGACAGACGGACACTGACAGTGACAGTGACATCCCGATTCCGGTATCCGATATGACGAAAATATCGGAACTCGGAATCGGAATTCCGATACAGCCAATATCGGCCGATACCCGATATTTGCAGTATCGGAATGCTCAACCCTAGTCTCCACTCTTCAAAAGCCCACTTCATGGCCAGTAACTCCCGATTACCCACGTCATAATTACGTTCAGTAGGAGAAAATTTTCGAGAGAAAAAGGCACAAGGGTTACTTTTAGAGGTCTCTGGATCTTTTTGGGACAAAACGGCACCTGCCCCAATTTCAGAGGCATCAACCTCCACCTGAAATGGCAGAGAAACATCAGGCTGCCGTAGAACAGGAGCAGAAGTGAATCTCTGCTTAAGTTCCTGAAATGCAGAGACTGCCTCAGGAGGCCAATTCACCACATCAGAACCCTTTCTGGTCAAATCAGTCAATGGTTTAACAATAACCGAGAAATTACCAATAAATTTACGATAAAAATTGGCAAAACCCAAAATCTTTGAAGAGCCTTTAATGAAGTAGGTTGGACCCAATCACAGATGGCCTGAACCTTGACCGGGTCCATTTCAATAACAGATGGGGACAAAATGAATCCCAGAAATGAGATCCTCTGTACGCCAAAAAGACACTTTGATCCCTTCACATACAGAACATTCTCTCTCAAAATCTGGAATACAGTTCGAACATGTTTCACATGAGAGTCCCAGTCATTAGAAAAAATCAAGATATCATCCAAATAAACAATCAGAAATTTATCCACAAAATCCCTGAAAATGTCATTCATGAAGGACTGGAAGACAGAAGGAGCATTAGTGAGCCCAAAGGGCATCACAAGGTACTCAAAATGCCCCTCAGGGGTATTGAATGCCGTCTTCCATTCATCCCCGTGCTTAATGCGAATAAGGTTATATGCCCCCCTGAGGTCAAGCTTGGTAAACAAGTAGCGTTTTTCACCCTGGAAAACAGGTCAGAAATCAAAGGTAACGGGTATTGATATTTTACAGTAATATTGTTCAAAAGACGATAATCAATACACGGCCTTAATGAACCATCCTTTTTGGCCACAAAGAAAAAACCGACACCTAAGGGTGAAGAGGATGGTCTGATATGACCCTTCTCCAATGATTCCTTGATATAAGACCGCATAGCGTCATGTTCAGGTACAGACAAGTTAAAAAGGCGACCTTTAGGGAATTTACTACCAGGCACTAATTCAATAGCGCAGTCATAGCTCCTATGGGGAGGCAAGGATGCAGATTTACTTTCGCTAAACACATCAGAAAAATCAATCAAAAAGTCAGGAACATCCTGAGCCTGGGGGGAGGCAGAAAAAACAGGAGTGTTGGTATTAACACATTGGCAGCCCCAACTGGTTACAGACACAGATTTCCAATCCAAAACAGGATTATGAGACTGCAACCAAGGGAAGCCCAGTACGATAATATCATGCAGATTATACAGAACCAAAAATTGACAGCACTCCTGATGATCAGGTTCAACCCTCATTATCACCTGAGTAGAGAACTGAGGTTTATTCTCAGCCAAAGGGGTAGAATCGATCCCCAGTAGGGGAATAGACTTCTGTAGGGGTATCAAGGGAAACCCATAACGTTTAGCAAAATCATAATCCATCAGGTTAATAGCTGCTCCAGAATCAACGAAAGCCTGAGCAGAAAATGAGGACAGAGAGCATATCAGAGTGACAGTTAATAAAAACTTAGTCTGAACACTACCCAAGACAACTGAGCATGCAAAACGTCTTCCCGCTTAGGGCAGACTGAAATAGCATGAGAGGCATCACCACAGTAGAAACATAACCCATTGCGCTTTCGAAACTCATGACGCTGTGCCCCAGACACCACTCTATCACACTGCATGGGTTCAGAAGCAGGTTCACAAGGCAACACCATTCCACGCATACTTCTCCGCTCACGCAAACGTCTGTCAATTTGAATCGCTAATGACATAGAATCATTGAGACCAGAGGGGACAGAGAATCCCACCATAACATCCTTTACATTATCTGACAGACCCTTCCGAAAAAGGGCCGCCAAAGCGTCGTCATTCCACTTGGTCAGGACTGCCCACCTACGGAATCTCTGACAGTATAACTCAGCGTCATCAAGACCCTGATTTAATGCCAACAAGGCTTTTTCAGCTTGATCAGTGACATTAGGCTCATCGTACAATAACCCCAAAGCCTGAAAAAATACATCAACATCACTCAAAACAGGATCCCCAGGTGTCAGGGAAAAAGCCCAATCCTGAGGATCGCCGCGCAGGAGAGAGATGACAATTTGAACCTGCTGCGCTGCGTTCCCTGAGGACTTAGATTTTAAGGCAAAAAACAATTTACAATTATTTTTGAAATTCTGAAACTTAGCTCGATCCCCTAAAAACAAATCTGGCATGGGAATCCTAGGTTCCACAACAGGCAACCTAGCAAGATAGGCAGCAATACTCCGAACCTCAGTGGCAAGCTGATCCACACGGCCAGACAACTGTGCAAACTCCATTGAGAGAAAAAAAAAATCCTCCCCAGCACCCAGAGATACAGAGGGAAAAAAAAAATGCAACAAACAGAAAAATATCTCTGACAACTCTGACAACCTTTTTTCTTTCACAATATTTTTTCCCTTCTGTGAGTACCATACAATTTTCAATTTTTAGGCCGGTGATACTGTTATGTTTCGGTAGCTGAGGAGTGCAGGTAAAAAAGGCAATACACCAGAGAAGTTGGAATCTATGAGATTGCAGTACCCTGACTAACCACCACAACTAGAGGCAGCCATGGAGCGTTCCTACGTTGGACCTAGACGCCTCGTCACAGCTTGAGAAACTAACTACACCTAAAGATAGAAAGAGGAAAGCTATCTGCCCCGGAGCAGATCCCCAAAGAACATAGAAAGCCCCCAAACATGTAATGGCGGTTAGACAAGATGAAATACTGACACAGACAGAAAATAGTATGAGCAAACGCTGGGGCCCAAACTATCTAAATAGAAAAGGACAGGAAGGGTACTTACTGCAATCCCAAAAAACCCTGAAAAGCACCAACTCTACTAATTTCAAAATCACCTGAGATCACACGACCTCTACCACCTAAATTAGTTCTCTGGTGTAACAAAATCAAAACAGCAGCCACTGAAAAAACTGGAAAAAGCAAAAGTACAAACATCAGTGGCTGAACTAAACTGAGAGGGCAAAAGCCCCCGGAGGGGACCCTGAAGGCCCCCACAGAAGTGCAGGACAAAATGCAAAAATCAAGCACAAAAACAAAAAGAAGAAAATGTCTTATCTGTTAGCAGGAGATGCAGACACGACACAGCAGGCTACAAAGGAAACAGGACTCAAGGATTGAGACCAGAACAATTGATCACCGGCAACCCTGATGGGAAGGCGACTCCCTTATATAAGACCAGTCAGTAACACCTGATTCCCACTCCTCACAATCTTCACTGGACAGTCCAGTACCGCTTGTAATCACCAGAGGGAGCCTCTGCTCAGAACTCATTTCAAGTCCATTCACAACAAGTGTGGCTGAGCAAGAAAGAAGTTTGAGCTGTTGCATGAGGTATCGGAGCTCCCAGTACAGATGGCCTACACTGGTTCCTCACCCACCTCATCTTAATTTAAACTTAAATTCAAAGCTATAAATTCTGACCCTGATACCACATGCATGGCCTATTGCTGACTGCTGCTGTACCACTATAAAATGTTCTACCACCTTAGTGTGGCTCAGTTTCCTGAGTGTGGCTAGGAAACTGGAAAGAAATGAGCGGTTGCATGAGGTATCTGGACTCCCAGCAAAGAAGGCTTACATCACTTCCTTATCCACCATGTCTTAATTGAAACTTCAGTTCAAAGCTATAAATGTTGACCCAGGCACTGATACTTCATACATGGCACATGGCTGCCTGATGCTCTGCCATTACCAAATTTCTACTGAGGGTCAATTGATGCCATGTTTTGTGGTGTCAGCTCCTAATTTTGGCTGTTTGGGAAGCTTTTTCTCACCCTTTAAGGTGTTGTGTATACGTTTATTTTGGCCTCCCATTGAGTTTAATGAGGTTCGGGTACATTCATCGAACCATTCAGCGAGCATGTTCGGCGAACGTCTAACGTTCGGTGAATCGAACAGAACCTTGAAAGGTTCACTCATCTTTAGTCAGGAGGCCTCCCAGATGACCCCAATACAATTTACCTGGAAAAAAATTTAGTTCCAGCAAAGGTATTTGTGGTGGTCACTGACAGTACCTAATTCGGAGACTCAATCATAGTCTTGGTTAAGTCAGGTGAGTAACATTGGAGCAGAATTGTAAGAAGGATGCTCAATCAGAAATTTACAAATAGCTATGAATAAACAGTTAAATGAGAAATGAAAAATAAGCCAAAGTAAGACTCTGAGCAAAATTTGGTCATAAAAGTAATATTATTATAGCTTATTGGCGGACAAATGATATCAGAGAAAAAAGGACCTGCGGAGGAAAAGTAGAAACAGTATTTGAAGGTGGAAGCTAGTTGATATGGTTGAGTACTGGCAGAAAAGGTAATGTCAGTAATACCCTCTGGGTTTTCACATTGCTTTTGAAGGGTTTCAAGGTTGAAAGAGTCTTATGCAATGGGATACAAAGTAGGGGGAATGCACTGTAGAAACCTTGGTGATGATTGTGAGAGTGTAAAGTGCTGAGAGGAAGATTTCTTTGATGGTTTGGAAATAATGTCAGGCAGAGACAGCCTTAGAAATATAGAAAAAACTCAACAGTGACACAATAAATCATGATTGATTCAAAAACAAACCTTATTAAATTGTGCTCAAGCTTGTGGACGCAGTCTCTTAATTTGAGCATTAAATTGAATGCTAATTCTATATCAGTCCTACAGCCACAAAGAGAAAAGAGAAACAGAAAACTATTTGCAATTGTGGAGGGAACAAACTACAAAGACATATTTCAGGATACTTTTCTTTCTTAAATGGTAGCCAGACAATCCTGGTAGTATGATGTCTCCTTACATCCATTGGCTTACCTCTGCTTCATACAATATTTTACTCCAGGGACTGTTGCTTTGAATGTTTTAATGGCGTCAAGCCTAATGCATATATTTTCCACTTTCTTTTCTCCAATATGGCTTTTATGCTGACAGAGTCACAGATCAGCGCCCTCCCATGGCTCCCAGCATTTTCCAATATCACCCTCAATAGTGATGTTTTCTGTTCCTTACCATCATCAGCACCACCCCCTTTTGGCTGACTTTCCACTGTCCCACAAAAACAAGTGGTGCTTCTTTATGGGTGCTCCTATGCCTTACAGACATTAGCAGAGCAAAAAAATGTGGTCTTGTGAGAGCCCAAGATTACGTGTTGGGATGTTTGGGAAGATTTAGTCAGAGTTGTTTCAAAGGAACAGGTTGTATGTCATTGTTAATTTTTTGGACCTAATTAGCTATGCAGTAGGTGAACTATGTGTAGAAACAAGTAAATTAATCTCAGAGCTCAAACTAAAATCAAATAATTAAAACACACATTAAAACTGTGTAGCTTACCACACACTGAAAAAATCTCAACATTATACTTCTGCATAAAATACAATATAAAGCAAAGAAAACAGAGTAGGCAAGCACCTCCGAACAAGATGAAGTAAATGTGCAGATACAGGCAATAGAAACGAAAAATACAGCATCACAAAATTTGATATTCTTAGAGGATATTGTGATCAAATTGTGCAAGCCCATCTGACAACGACAAGACTTCTTTTATCTTAAATTTAGGGTGAAAAACAAACACTCATGTCAAATAAATGACTGCTTGAAATAGAACATAGACCTTAAATAATTAAGACTGGTGTTGCAAGAATATGATGTGCCAAAATCATTAAGAGGAGCACAACATTGAAAAAATGTGAATAAATTTGGCGGATCTCATCAGTGGTCTGCTCCTGCATATACCTTGCTACAAATGTTACTCCAGTCAAAAAGTAACATTTATGTAGCAAGAAACGCCACCACTTTTTATGATTTTGTTGGACAGATGTAGCCATGCGCTGCCTTAATCCCTGGCTCCACTCATTTTGGTTTAGCTGCCCGAAACACGTATGAAAACTCTAAAAATCACTATAGTTTTGCATAACTACACGTTGCATAAAAAATTGCAACTTTTCAATGTGTTTAATGCCAGTTTTCTAGTATGTACACTTTTTCAAATGGAATGTTCTTGTTGCTTGCAGTACATTGATCAACAAACTGCAAATTAAAGACAAATTAATGAACATGTTCATATCATTTTAGATAGATGCTAAATTTCTTATAATTTATTGGATGCAATGATTTGATGCAAACAAATGAATATAGAGTTAGATCTAAATTGGTTTATCATCCTCTGATATAAGTAAACTGTTCTTCCACAGCTGTTCGCTTGATTAGCTGGCATGGCACGATGTCACATTCACATGTGTGTCCCCCCGCAACAATGTGTTGCACCAAGTCTGGTAATGAAAAAAAGAGCTGTTGTTGTTGGCAAACAGCAACAATTCTCAGTGCTCCCACACAACGGCCACAGATTACATTGATTCACACCAACTCAACAAATGAATCTAGTGGGCACCTATCTTTTTAAGAACTCAAGGTAAGTCATGGAAGACAGCCCTCATAACATATAAACAGTTCAATCCTTAGAGTTTGTCAAATAGCCAGGTAGTAATATGATAGATTTCCCATCATTGTCCATGTATATGATTGCTGATGGTTCTTTTAGTTACACAGAAATGCTTTTTATTCAACTATATATATGTATTTGTTTTTGAAAAGTCGATGCTCCACCTGGTGTTAGATATGGTTAGTGGGTTGGTGGATGAGATCCCTTTTGTTTGTAATTAGAGTTAAGCGAATTTTTCAATATTCGGTTCGCATTACGTTTGCCAGCGAATATTGTTTTTGCAATATTCGCCAAACAGCCAAATGTCATTGGAGTAAATGGCAGTAGAAATGAGCAAATATGTTCGGAAACAATCATCAAACATAAATTTGTCACTAATTGGACACTAATATGGCACGAATATGGAAAATTAGGATTCAGCGATCGTTTCTGAACATATTCGCTCAATTCTATTTGTAATCACTTTTTTACATTTTTTTGTTTATTTTTTCAGCTGTGTATAACTCAGTGGTTAAATTTCTCCCTGACGGTTTGTCCTAACTTATCCTGACAAGAGAAACAGGAGTATTACTTGTATAACACTTTAATTTCAATGCAATGCAACGTCAAAACTTGCCGATACAGATGTGCATTAACAAAGCCAATGTTTATCTACATTGTACGAGAATGTATTTAATCTCAAAATAGAAAGGAAATATGTGTATACATACAATACATAATGCAATCTGCCATACTGTGAAAAGTTTGTGTAAAATATGCAGCATAAGTTTATATTCAAGTTTAATAACGTTTAATTAAATAATATAAAACTTAGTGATGTGAGTGACATCAAATTCCAATGCCTGTACCCTCTTTGAGATGATGAACTTGTTAAAGAAGTTTTCTCTTCAAAAAGAATATACGTTTGTAAAAGTTTGGGCACCCCTGGTGAAAATAACTGTTATTATGAACTGTTAAGCAAGTTGAAAATGAAATGATCTCTAAAAAGGCTAAAGTTAAAAAAGACAAATTTCAATTGCATTTTAGGCAAAAAAATGTTTTCATCTTTTAAATTTTTAAAAATTACAAAAAGGAAAATGGGCCGATGCAAAGTTTTGGCAGCTTGCATTGTTGGGTACCTAGTAGTACCCCCTTTTGCAAGTATCACAGCTTGTAAACAGTTTTTCATCCATTTTTTGTTGAAAAATTATTTTCTGTGAGATTAATGGGTCGTCTTGCACTGATATGTTGAGGTCTACCACAGATTTATGTTCAGATCAAGGGACTGTGAGGGCCATTGTAAAACATTCAGCTTGCACCTTTTGAGGTAGTATATTGTGGATTTTGATGTGTGTTTAGGATCATTATCCATTTGAAGAAGCCTTTCTCTTTTCAACTTCAGCATTTTTACAGATGGTCTTATTTTTGCATCAAGAATTTGTTGAAATTTCATTGAATCAATTTGTACCTCTACCCATGAAATGTTCCCCGTGCCATTGGCTGCAACACAACCCCAAATATGATTGATCCACGCCGATTCTTAATTGTTGGTAATTTTTTAATTTCCTGAAATTCTGTTCCATTTTTTCTCCACACATATCTTTGATCTTTGTGACCAAAGAGTTCTATTTTAACACCAGTGCACTGATGAGGTTATTTTCAAACTGCATTAGATTTGTTTAGATGTACTTTTGCATACTTCTGATGCTGAATTTTATGGTAAGGACGCAGGAGAAGTTTTCTTCTGATGAATCTTCCATGAAGGCCAAATTTGTGCAGGTGTCTCTGAACTGCTGAACAATGTACCACAACTCCAGAGTCTGCAAAATATTTCTGAAGATCTTTTACAATCATGAGGGGGTTCTGATTTACCTCTCTAGCAATCCTATGAGCAGCTTTCACTGAAATTTTGCTTGGTCTTCCAGACCTTATCTTGACCGCCAATGTTCCTGTTAACTGCCTTTTCTTAATTACATTTTGAATTGAGGAAAGGGCAACTTGAAAATGCTTTGCTATTTTCTTATAGCCTTCTCCTGCTTTGTGGGCCTCCACATTTTTCATTTTCAGAGTGCTAGGCAGCTGCTTAGAAGAATCCATGACTGCTGTTTTTTGGTACAAGGTTAGAGTAGGCTGGATTTTTATAAAGCTGGGAAATTTGCATCACGAGTAGTGTTGAGCGATACGATACTGCAAATATCGGGTATCGGTCGATATTAGCTGTATCGGGCTTTCGATTCCGAGTACCGATATTTTCGTCATATCGGATACCAGAATCGGATTTGTCATTGTCACTGTGAGTGTCCGTCGGTCGGGTCTGTCAGGAGTCAGCGGCACTTACCTGGCAGAAGATCTCCGGCGGTCACGTCCTGGACTGCTTGATGGCCGCCATTATCTTCTCCCTGGCGGTCACATGCAGTTTTTCGCGATAACTGCAGTGACTGCAGGGTAATCCCGGCCGTAAACCAGTCCGATGACGTCACCGCCGGGGAAGCAGGTAATCAGCTGTGCTGCGCCGGGATGACAGGATCTGCCTGTCATTCTGATGTAGCAGAGCTGGATCGTCGCGGGACACTCGTTACTATGGACTGCGTCGGACAGGTGGTATACTGCTGTTTTTTTTTTTCATTTTTTTACAGGAGATCGATGGCGTCACAGGATGAGACTGTAATAAAAGTAATGAAAACTGTGTTGTGTTTTATATTAAATTAAAAAACTTTTTTATGAACATTCACCCGTCCGGGTACATCAACAATTTAACTATTTACATACAGGGACCCTGTCCGGGTTATTTATAATTCTTTGGCAGGGGTGTTCCAGGTACCACCTGGTACTCTTCTGATGCTTGCCAAACATCCGAGACACCAAGGACCACCAGGACCTGATGACGTCGTGTGGCCTGTACAGTCAAGTCGTGACCCGCTATCTGTGTCTGTGTGGCCACCTCTTTCATCTCCCTCCGGGTCTGGAGCCCTATGTCCCGGACTGAACGAACCCCAGGGGGCCTAACAGGCGCCGGGTACGGGCCAGCTATAGTTATCATGTCCATAGCTGGGGCTGCTGAGGAGACCACTGAGGGAGGCTGGGGAGATTTACGGCGTGGGGTGGGCACTTGTGCAGAGGCCTGGATGTGGGAGGCTGAAGGCTCCGAGGGTCTCACAGGTTCCTGACACTCTGGGGAGTAGGGGTCGCACCTGGTAACATTTAGGGCGTACCATCCATTGTAACCCCAGTGTCGGGTGTAAGTCACCAAGTCTCCTGGCAACAGGTCCCTCCCGGGTGTCCTTCTGGGAGGTGAGTCTCCACATCCCGTCGGGTCACAAACACTTCTAAATAAAGTCCAGGCTCCTGGATGAAGCCCAACCACCTTTTAACTTAAAGTTCCGTACTTCACCCTTACGCCGCGGCTCCCACAGGGTTCCTTTATCTTTTCTCATCCGGTCCTTATCTGCCCGGTCCTTCTCCAGGTGACGTTGCCGAAGCTTTTGGGATTCTCGCTGCTACCTTTGTCGCTCTGCTTCCCGCTCCCGACGTCTCCACTCTTCCTCCTGACGCCGGTTGTAATTCTCCTCCACCAACATCTCCATGTCTCCACCATCAAACTGCAGCTTACGATGTCCGGTTTGCGGCAGCTCTCCTGGCGCCCGACAGTCCTGGCGGCGCTCACCTGCGGAGGAAGCAGCCGGCTCTGGAACAGATGACAGTAGGGGCTCCGTTACAGACAGATAGACCTCTGGTGCCTGCGCGGCCTCCTCCATGAGGACGGGTGTCGCTTCTTCTGTCTCAGCGACGGGGGCAGACAGCGGGATCTGGGGTGCTGCCGGTGCAGTGTTTTTTGCAGGAACGGGTGCCTCCACTGCGACAACGTCAACCGGATCACATTGCAAGGGCTGGGATGCCCGCACGGACTCCTCTACTAGAACGGGTGCCTCACCTTCCGGTACAGACACTTCAGGTAAGAGGGATTGGCGCCGCTCCAAGTTTAGTTTTAGGGCACGCCAGCTGGCTTCCATCCTGGCGACCTCCTCCCGGTGCCGGGCCAGGCCTCTTAGGGTATCCTCCGCTTCTTGCAGCGTAGGAGGGTTTCCAGGCCGGGTGCCCAACGGTGGTTCCGTGGCGATTGGGTCGCTTCCGTGGGGGGAGAGCTCTGACTGCTCCATCCCTTCACAGTTCTGCTCGTGTCCATTAGCCATCTCTGCCAAGTCACATGTGTCATTAGCATCTGGAGAGGGCCCCTCTTTTGTAGTGAGGCGGGACCTTCGTGTTAGTTTCCGCACACTGAGGAGGATGAGGAGGCGGAACTGAAGAGCTGTGGGGCACGATCTTACATTGCAGTACCATTTAGAGTGGTCGGCCATCGTTTTCGCGCCACTGAGTGAGTGTACACCCACGAAGAGCACGCCCTTCTTCTTCACCAGTGCCTCGTCGTGACGCAGATATGGCGGAAAAATGGCAAATACATTCTCTGATGATTTTAGCAATTCTCAAGCACAAAACCAGTTCAATTCAGGCACACAGGACTCGCTTATAGCGAGCTACAGAATCCTGTTCGTGACGCCCAAGTTGAGTCGCACAGAGCCAGAGGTTTTGGGGGTACTCGGCACCGAGCCCGTCGACTTCTATGGGGTATGTCACGGCTTTACCCGGCAATTGAATCAGAGTCTATTTTACTATGTAGAAGTGTATAAACTATAAATATATGTATATATATATATGTCACAATGACATGTATATATATATATATATGTATTCTATGTGTGTCTATTTTGTGTTTACAACGAAAGAAAGGGTTTTTTTTGTTGCGATATTTTGTTCCCATAGACTTACATGGGACTTCCGGTATCGGAATCGGATATCGACGATATTTAGTGATATCGGCGATACCATTCCGATCCGATATTTTTAGATATCGAGCAGTATCGCTCAACACTAATCACGAGGCCTTTCCTAACGATGATAGTGAAGAAGCCATCACCCTAGCAAGCTAACTAAGGTCTGAAACCTTGATCAAAGTTATTTGAGCACACAAATCTCTAAGGGTAAATTACAATATTTTGTTTTTCTTAAAATCCAAAGGAAATGTGTCATCTTTAACTTTAGCCCTTTTAGAGATCAATTCATCTTCAACTTAACTGCTCACAAAAACAGTAATTTTGAACAGGGGTGCCAAAACTTTTCCATGCCAATGTATGTGTGTGTAATAAAATGACAAACTTCACCTATAGTTTATTATGTATTTAAATTAAATGCTGCAGTTTTTTGCTTTTTTTGGATGCACCTGTACTGAAAGTAGACTACCCTTTTTAATACAGCCACAAGTGTGAACATTGGCTTAAATAGGATCTTTCACCAATTTATGTCTTAAAAAAGTACTTTCCTGCACATACTATCAGAAACTTTTTTTTTCTTCACTCCATATATGAAACGCCAATTGAGGTAAGGAGCTTTGTGTCATGTGTACCCACTTGTAATGCCTGCCTTAGTCTCTGACAATAATACCTTTGGTTTCTCAGCTGCTCCTTATTCTGATTTTGGTGTCCAACTCTTCTATCAGAACTTTAGCAACAAGATATGCTGGGAAGGAGGCATAACTACATGAGACAGATGAAGTCTTATTCAAACTTTTTTCTGTCTCATGTAAGCACACCTTTCTCCCTGCATATCCTGTTAGTAAAGTGCCGGGAGAGGTAGCAGACAGCAACATCACAGTGAGGAGCGTCACGAGAGCAGCCAAGGACTGAGAATAAGTATTACTGTCAGGGAGGAAGAGAGGCATTGTCTGCTTGCTCACGTTAAACAAATTCTCATGTGACCATGCTAGTTTGGTTCCTGATGTCAAAAGGACTTTCATTTAGGTCAGAACAGTGGGCGTCTACTTTTTCCTACTTATGGACGCTGCCTTTTTGTGATTATGATGTTGTACAATGTGTTGAAACTGGACAACCACAGAGCTGAATAAAATGAAATACCAAGTTGAATAATAAAAAAAAAATAACAGATTAAGCGCCAGTGATTTCGGTAATCTGTATTTCCACAACAAAGTAGAAAAAAAAACTAAAAAAAAAATTGTTTTTATGTACATTCTTGTTACAGTGTGCAGAAATCTAGTTTATAAGGCAAAAATTAGTGAAAATATCACCTTTACTAAAGGGAGGTCCTTCATTCAAACATTGTAGTTTCTTTCTCTTTCAATGGCCCAGAATGTTGAGTTACACAGACTTGCCATAGATGTTAGTGATCACTGTGTAATGCAACCTTTCCTGAGGTGTCACTGCAGGGAATCTAAACATTTGTCACCATGTTCCCCTAAACCAGTGATGTCAAACTCAAATACACAGTGGGCCAAAATTAAAAACTTGGATAAACATGTGGGCCCACCTTAACATTTATTACATTAATTGTGACAAAAAAAGTGGGAGGATGAATTGGGGGAATCTGCCTAGGGTAGGGAGTACCCCAATACTGAAGGAAAAGTTAAGGTTGTGAGGATGGTAGATAATATCATACAGGCGAATGCAAATGGATTTGACTGTCAAATAGAAAGAAATATAGAGAAGCAGAGAATATCAAAAGGACATATACAGCAAGGAAACAATAATATTCACAAAGTTAAGATGGTAGGGAATGAACAAAAGATGTCAATTTATATGTAAAGGATAGCAATGTACAAAAAAACAAAATAAAATAAATCATGGCATGAGCGCACTGGTTCAATAGAATACCTTTTCACAGCTTGTGGAGGACATGAAGGGCAGTAGGTGCTATGTGTGCTGAGATGTATGGGAGAACACAAGTGGAGTGCTCACTGATGTAGTGAGGAGAAGAGGGAACTTCTGACTCAAGTGAATGGTCATATCTGAGGAGCACGTTACTATGGGGCATGTTGTAAACAACCTTGTACTAACTAGGTCGCGTGCCAGATCGGAAGCACGGGATTTGTAAGGCTACTTTCACACATCAGTTTTTTGATGTCAGGCGCGATTCGGCGTGTTTTTAAAAAGCGGATCCGGTTACGGATGCGTTTTTTGGCATTGACTTTCATTAGTGCCGGATCGCGCCTGATGTCATTGCGTTGCATCCGTTTTTGGCCAGATCCGGCAGAAATGTACATTCCGGCGGCTGGACAAGATGCTGACTGCAACTTTTTTTTTTTCCCGGAGCCGCCTGATAGAGCCTGAATCGGCGCATCAAGCGTCCGGAAATAATAGGTCTATGGAACCGGATCAGTCTTTTGTGAAATCCGTCAAAAGACTGATTCGGGTTCTGGAAACCAAGGTTTCTCTCTCTCCTCGGTCCGGATATGCGTACCTGCATTTTCCACATAGAAAATTTATTTTTCCGGGTTGAAAAGGTCAGGTCTAGTGTTGAGCGATACGATACTGCAAATATCGGGTATCGGCCGATATTAGCTGTATCGGGCTTTCGATTCCGAGTACCGATATTTTCGTCATATCGGATACCGGAATCGGATTTGTCACTGTCACTGTGAGTGTCCGTCGGTCGGGTCTGTCAGGAGTCAGCGGCACTTACCTGGCAGAAGATCTCCGGCGGTCACGTCCTGGACTGCTTGATGGCCGCCATTATCTTCTCCCTGGCGGTCACATGCAGTTTTTCGCGATAACTGCAGTGACTGCAGGGTAATCCCGGCCGTAAACCAGTCCGATGACGTCACCGCCGGGGAAGCAGGTAATCAGCTGTGCTGCGCCGGGATGACAGGCTCTGCCTGTCATTCTGATGTAGCAGAGCTGGATCGTCGTGGGACACTCGTTACTATGGACTGCGTCGGACAGGTGGTATACTGCTGTTTTTTTTTTTTCATTTTTTTACAGGAGATCGATGGCGTCGCAGGATGAGACTGTAATAAAAGTAATGAAAACTGTGTTGTTTTTTTTATTAAATTAAAAAACTTTTTTATGAACATTCACCCGTCCGGGTACATCAACAATTTAACTATTTACATACAGGGACCCTGTCCGGGTTATTTATAATTCTTTGGCAGGGGTGTTCCAGGTACCACCTGGTACTCTTCTGATGCTTGCCAAACATCCGAGACACCAAGGACCACCAGGACCTGATGACGTCGTGTGGCCTGTACAGTCAAGTCGTGACCCGCTATCTGTGTCTGTGTGGCCACCTCTTTCATCTCCCTCCGGGTCTGGAGCCCTATGTCCCGGACTGAACGAACCCCAGGGGGCCTAACAGGCGCCGGGTACGGGCCAGCTATAGTTATCATGTCCATAGCTGGGGCTGCTGAGGAGACCACTGAGGGAGGCTGGGGAGATTTACGGCGTGGGGTGGGCACTTGTGCAGAGGCCTGGATGTGGGAGGCTGAAGGCTCCGAGGGTCTCACAGGTTCCTGACACTCTGGGGAGTAGGGGTCGCACCTGGTAACATTTAGGGCATACCATCCATTGTAACCCCAGTGTCGGGTGTAAGTCACCAAGTCTCCTGGCAACAGGTCCCTCCCCGGGTGTCCTTCTGGGAGGTGAGTCTCCACATCCCGCCGGGTCACAAACACTTCTAAATAAAGTCCATGCTCCTGGATGAAGCCCCAACCACCTTTCAATTTAAAGCTCCGTACTGCACCCTTACGCCGCGGCTCCCACAGGGTTCCTTTATCTTTTCTCATCCGGTCCTTATCTGCCCGGTCCTTCTCCATGTTACGTTGCAGAAGCTTTTGGGATTCTCGCTGCTCCCTTTGTCGCTCTGCTTCCCACTCCCAACGTCTCCACTCTTCCTCCTGACGCAGGTTGTAATTCTCCTCCACCAGCTGCTCCATGTCTCCACCATCAAATGCCAGCTTACGATGTCCGGTTTGCGGCAGCTCTCCTGGCGCCCGACAGTCCTGGCGGCGCTCACCTGCGGAGGAAGCAGCCGGCTCTGGAACAGATGACAGTCGGGGCTCCGGTACAGACAGGTAGACCTCTGGTGCCTGCGCGGCCTCCTCCATGAGGACGGGTGTCGCTTCTTCTGTCTCAGCGACGGGGGCAGACAGCGGGATCTGGGGTGCTGCCGGTGCAGAGTTTTTTGCAGGAACGGGTGCCTCCACTGCGACAACGTCAACCGGATCACATTGCAAGGGCTGGGATGCCCGCACGGACTCCTCTACTAGAACGGGTGCCTCACCTTCCGGTACAGACACTTCAGGTAAGAGGGATTGGCGCCACTCCAAGTTTAGTTTTAGGGCACGCCAGCTGGCTTCCATCCTGGCGACCTCCTCCCGGTGCCGGGCCAGGCCTCTTAGGGTATCCTCCGCTTCTTGCAGCGTAGGAGGGTTTCCAGGCCGGGTGCCCAACGGTGGTTCCGTGGCGATCGGGTCGCTTCCGTGGGGGAGAGCTCTGACTGCTCCATCCCTTCACACTTCTGCTCGTGTCCATTAGCCATCTCTGCCAAGTCACATGTGTCATTAGCATCTGGAGAGGGCCCCTCTTTTGTAGTGAGGCGGGACCTTCGTGTTAGTTTCCGCACACTGAGGAGGATGAGGAGGCGGAACTGAAGAGCTGTGGGGCACGATCTTACATTGCAGTACCATTTAGAGTGGTCGGCCATCGTTTTCGCGCCACTGAGTGAGTGTACACCCACGAAGAGCACGCCCTTCTTCTTCACCAGTGCCTCGTCGTGACGCAGATATGGCGGAAAAATGGCAAATACATTCTCTGATGATTTTAGCAATTCTCAAGCACAAAACCAGTTCAATTCAGGCACACAGGACTCGCTTATAGCGAGCTACAGAATCCTGTTTGTGACGCCCAAGTTGAGTCGCACAGAGCCAGAGGTTTTGGGGGTACTCGGCACCGAGCCCGTCGACTTCTATGGGGTATGTCACGGCTTTACCCGGCAATTGAATCAGAGTCTATTTTACTATGTAGAAGTGTATAAACTATAAATATATGTATATATATATGTCACAATGACATGTATATATATTGTGAGACAGTGAAGGAATGTGTGTTGAATGGGGTGTGCATTTCGCCTAGGTATAAGGGAAATGTGTGGCTTTGTAAACCTAGTGGTAGAGAAAGGTCACTACACCTCACATTCAGCACACACTTGCAGCACAGGCCTGAAACTACTCAGGTCTTGATTAGGAGACCAGAAGTAGGTGTCTGCAAACACAATCTGAGAGCTCATTCAGTCTGGACAAGGGGTCCAGGCACAGAAGGTGTCTCCAAGAGTGTTAGAGCTGTCTTCAGCCTGGACACAGAGAGGTGTCCTGGCACAAGGAAGCAGTCTCTGTGAGAATGCTCCAAGAGTGTTAGAGCTGTCTTCAGCCTGGACACAGAGAGGTGTCCTGGCACAAGGAAGCAGTCTCTGTGAGCATGCATGCTGATGATTACTGAAGAGGAGGGGAGCCGTCTCAGTCTGGGTGCAGGAAGGACCCCGGACACAGGAGTGTCTCTGTGAACCTCCATGCTGATGATTACTGAAGAGGAGGGGAGCCATCTCAGTCTGGGTGCAGGAAGGACCCCGGACACAGGAGTGTCTCTGTGAACCTCCAGCATAATGACTACTGAATAGGAGTGGATCTCTCTCAAGTCTGGTCATGGAAGGTGCCTTCAGACACAGGAGGAGTGTCTGTGAAGCTCCATACTGGTAACATATGTGATATGTATTGTTTTGGGCACAGACTGGTAGAGTCTGGGTCCCGGATAGAGAGGGCCATCTATCTAAGTGTAATTAGAGGCTAGACAAGCCCAGGTTTTCTGTTTATGCTTTGTTTTAATCTGTGTGCTGTGGACTTTAATAAAACTGGTTGCGGCCAGTTTTCACCAAACTGCTGTCTGAATGAACTGTTTCCGTGCCATTCTGTCTACCCAGACAGCGATCCTAGAGCTAAAACCCCCGGAAAGGCTACAATTGGTGGAGAATGCTGGGGCAGCGCAGGGCCTGGTGCAGTTAGTGCTGGAGTGTGCATGCAGCACAGTGGCAAGAGACAGCATTAAAGGTGAAGTCTATTGAAATAGCAACAGAGGAAAAAAAAAAAGTGTGTGTCAGCAGAAACGTCTGTTTGGAGCAGTCTTGGAGAGACAGTGGCCCTGGTAGGGTCTGCAGAGAGAAAATGTATGCACAGCAAAGCTGAACTTGTTGTGAAAATGACTGTGGAATGTGCAGCAGCAAAAGAAAAGTTTGTGGAGCAGCCTTAAAGAGACAGTAGCCCTAATAGACTTTGCAAAGGAAAAAAAAAAAAAAAAAAAAAAAGTGGTTGCACAGCAAGGCTGAATTTTCTGTGGAAAAAAGCTGTGTAGTGTGTATGTCTTGAGTGAAGACTGCCGTTGTTAAGACAGAGAAGTCTGACAGCATGGATGACAGCATGGAGGCGCTGTTTGAACAAATGGCACAAGTTAATGTGCAACATAAGACTGCCGTGGTTGAGACAGATAAGTCCGGCCGTGTGAAGGAGCTCATTGAGTACCTGGTACAGGCCCAGCGAAGCATGCAGCAGAGCATGGAGCAGCAGCGCCTGCAGTACCAGCGGCAAATGCAGCAGTACCAGCAGCAAATCCTGCAGCAGCAGCAGGAGAATAACCGGTTGTTTTTTGAGCAGGTTGCAGCACTGCAGGGGACTTGTGGTGCATCGTCCCAGAGTAGTGTTGCAAAGTCGCCTGACTTGTCCGCTGTGAAGAGGGCGGTGGGACGGTCCTTGAGGAGGATGACACCTCGTGATGATGTGGAGGTGTGTCTCGCTAGGTTTGGGAGACTGGCGGAGAAGGAGAGTCTGCCCCTATCTGAATGGGCCATGATGGTCGCGCCATATCTGATTGGAGAGCCCCAGAGGGCATATGCTGACCTGAGCGAGCAGGACAGCCAAGACTATGCTAAGATGAAAGTGGGGATTCTTGCCCGGCTGGGTGTTGCGGTGGCGGCCCGTGCCGGGGAGTTCATGACTGGAGATGCAGTTGGGAGTCTGCAGTCAGCAGGCCTGATTATGGAGTTGAAAAGGTGGTAGTGAACCGCTACACCCGAGCATGTCCTACAGTGAACCGCTACACCCGAGCATGTTCTCCTGAGCTACAGCCGTCTGAGAGGACGTCACTTCGGAGTTCCCGGACGTCGAACTCTCCCGGTAAGAGCGTTCCAGCTGTTGGGGACATGGGGTATGCTGATAAGCGGGTTCAGGCCCGAGGGGACATGTGGGTGGAAAAGTGTGATGGACAGGGTTGGAGATGTCGTGAAATTGCAGCCGGCTGTCCAATGGGGGGGGAGCCTATGTGTTGTGATGTTGGCGGATCCCTCTCTCTCTGCGCAGAACCTGTGCGTGTGTCCACCTCAGCCGAAGAGACTGGACCACAGGTGTCCCCGGTGGTTACAAATGGTTGCTCAGCGCAGGCCCTCTTGGACTCAGAGAGTCCAGTGACTTCCGTATGTGACAGCCTGATTGATAGGGACTTCATCCCTGATAAGCACTTGAGTATGGTGTGCATCCATGGAGACACCAAAGTCTACCCAGAGACTGCCGTGGACTTGGTCCCCAAACTCGGGGAGATTTCATGTGAAGTGGGGGTAGTGAAGACCCTGGTGCAACCCGTTATATTGGGTAATGACTTTCCCCGGTCTAAGGATCTCTGGGGGAGGGGTGATTCTGATGGACAGTGTGATGAAGCCCCTACTGAGGGTACGCAGTCCCGAGGGGCGGAACACGATGCTAGTGGGATGTTAAAATTATGTGATAATGATGATGATAATGCTAATGATGATGATGATCCTGATAATGATGATGACCATGAAAATGGTGCTGATGCTGATAATGATAGTGATGATAATACTGATCATAGTCATGATGATGATGTTGATAATAATGATGACTGTGATAGTGATGAAATTCCTTTGCAGGTGATGTTGGGAGACGAGGATGGTGGTTCTCGGGAACCGAGTGTCCCTGACTTGCCTGTGTCCTGTGACGGTTTTGAGAGTGAGCAGTGGCGAGAACCCTCTCTTAAAACAGCACAGGAAAATATGATTGTTCTAAATGAGGTTTCCCAGGAGCCTGACTCTGAGGAGAGGTTCTCTCATGTTGCCATAAACACTGAAGTCCAGGGAGAGGTTGTGAGTCAGCTCCTAGTGCCTGAACTATATAGAAGTGTAGTGCTGGGGTTGTCACATAGTCACATACTTGAGGGACCAGATGGTGCAGTTAATATTGTGGATGACATGTTAACTCAGGTTCCAGATCAAGATGTGAATGAAAATGAATTGTATAACCCTGACAGTGAGCAGGATGTGAGTGAAAATGAATTGTGTGACACTGACAGTGAACAGGATATGAATGAAAATGAAGGGTATAGCCCTGACAGTGAGCCAGATGTGACTGAAGAAGTAGAGTGTGGGACGGACGGTGGGGCTTCTGGGCATGTCTTGCCAGAAGAGCCTGAAAGTGGGGAACTGGAGAAAAGTGAAAAACCCCCTATACCTTCTGTGACAGCTGGTGACACAGGGTCAGTGTACCAGGGACAGGAGATACGTGAGTTTCTGAGGAAGAGTCAGCAGAAGTGTTCTGATGTGTCGGGTCGTACTTCTCTGGCCAGGCACTATATCGAAAATGAGCCCGGCCCTAAGGTCAAGATGAAACCGTGCAGGGTACCCGAGGCCCGCAGAGAGTATAGGCCTGGGAGGGTACAGGGTAGTGCGGATGCTTCAGATGAAGAGAAAGCTGATGTTGGCTATGACAGTGGTGAGGATGAAGTTGATGAGGGCCATGACTGGTCCAGAGGTCACTGTCTCTGTTGGATTGTTGACCAGCCCTCCGGTCTGGATGACCAGCCCTCCGGTCTGGAGAAGAGGGAGGGGATATGTGAGACAGTGAAGGAATGTGTGTTGAATGGGGTGTGCATTTCGCCTAGGTATAAGGGAAATGTGTGGCTTTGTAAACCTAGTGGTAGAGAAAGGTCACTACACCTCACATTCAGCACACACTTGCAGCACAGGCCTGAAACTACTCAGGTCTTGATTAGGAGACCAGAAGTAGGTGTCTGCAAACACAATCTGAGAGCTCATTCAGTCTGGACAAGGGGTCCAGGCACAGAAGGTGTCTCCAAGAGTGTTAGAGCTGTCTTCAGCCTGGACACAGAGAGGTGTCCTGGCACAAGGAAGCAGTCTCTGTGAGAATGCTCCAAGAGTGTTAGAGCTGTCTTCAGCCTGGACACAGAGAGGTGTCCTGGCACAAGGAAGCAGTCTCTGTGAGCATGCATGCTGATGATTACTGAAGAGGAGGGGAGCCGTCTCAGTCTGGGTGCAGGAAGGACCCCGGACACAGGAGTGTCTCTGTGAACCTCCATGCTGATGATTACTGAAGAGGAGGGGAGCCGTCTCAGTCTGGGTGCAGGAAGGACCCCGGACACAGGAGTGTCTCTGTGAACCTCCAGCATAATGACTACTGAATAGGAGTGGATCTCTCTCAAGTCTGGTCATGGAAGGTGCCTTCAGACACAGGAGGAGTGTCTGTGAAGCTCCATACTGGTAACATATGTGATATGTATTGTTTTGGGCACAGACTGGTAGAGTCTGGGTCCCGGATAGAGAGGGCCATCTATCTAAGTGTAATTAGAGGCTAGACAAGCCCAGGTTTTCTGTTTATGCTTTGTTTTAATCTGTGTGCTGTGGACTTTAATAAAACTGGTTGCGGCCAGTTTTCACCAAACTGCTGTCTGAATGACCTGTTTCCGTGCCATTCTGTCTACCCAGACAGCGATCCTAGAGCTAAAACCCCGGAAAGGCTACAATATATATATATATATATATATATATATGTATTCTATGTGTGTATATTTTGTGTTTACAACGAAAGAAAGTGTTTTTTTAGTTGCGATATTTTGTTCCTATAGACTTACATGGGACTTCCGGTATCGGAATCGGATATCGACGATATTTAGTGATATCGGCGATACCATTCCGATACGATATTTTTAGATATCGAGCAGTATCGCTCAACACTAGTCAGGTCGGATCTGGCAAGAAAACTGATCAGTGGCATCAGTTTTTCAAAATCAGCGCCGGATCCGTCCTATCAGGTATGCGACGTATTATGCCTGACACAAAAAAAACTGATGTGTGAAAGTAGCCTAATATGGCAGACCAGCTCTATTAGACATTTGGTATTTTCTCAAAGGCCAAAAATAATTACACTGCGGGCCAGATTTGACCCATTAGCCAGAGTTTGACATCTATGCTCTGTCTAGACTTTAGACCCACTCATTGCTGGAGCAGTAAAACAACTTATGTTCAAAGGTCTTTTCTAACAAAAAAGATTACACATTTGCAATTCAGCAGCGTTTTGTTAGAAGTACTTAATAACTAAAGTATATCAAATAATAAATCTAAAATTTTGTTAAAACATCATTATACAGCATAAAATCACAGTTCTGATAGTAATTTTAATTTTTCTGTTGGCATAAATACAGTATAATTGCTTAAACAGAGGAATGACTGCCCAGTCTAATAAAAATCGCCAGCAAATGAGTTTATCCAAAGTTTAAGCCTTATAATACCTTTTCAGCCAAGAATTTTAATAAAAATGATTTGTCTTACTACAAGTAGAAAGAATGTACATTCCTCGTTTTCCGAAGGTCATAAAGTAGACATTTGCAATGTAACCAAATGTGTGAAAATTTGATCCTGAGACAATTTACATATCGTTAGCAAAAGGAAATTTGGACTAATGTTATACAGCTTTATATATCTATACATTACATTTCATATTTAAATACTGTTGTATGGTAAAAGATACATATTGAAATAAAACATTCACGCAAGAAAATGGTACATTACAGCTTTCAGCAATGAATTGGGTAATTAATGGAATAAATCATATATTTTTAAGCAATTTCATTGTAGCAGAAAAAGTGTACAGAGTGTATACAGCAATCAGCCAGAAAATAAAAGTGCCCTAATCATATCAACAAAATAGCTCTCACCTCTGATAGCATGGACATTGCAAGACAAGATCACCTTGGGTATTTGGCACATATAACAACACCTTGAAGTCTGAAAAATTCCTCAAACTATACTTGTACAATTTTTGTAGTATTGCAAGTTTCTTATCATGCTAATAAAGGGCACTGCAACTACATTAAAGAAATATCATTATCATATAGGGGTGTATTGCATAGTCAACAAGGCTTAGGTCTTAGGTGGGTGGCATATGTAAAAATACATGAACACATGAAAGCCAGGAGAACATTACCTAGACCATTACACTGCTTCCCTGGCTCATCTTTCCATAGTGCATTCTAGCTCCTCTATTCCTCAGGTGAGGCCCACATGCATACAGAACTGTCCACATAATGAAATAGACAAAATAATTCATTAGACCAGACTACCTACTTCCATTGCTCCATAGTTTAGTTTTCATGGTCACATGCCTATAGAACATGCTTTCAGGAGTTACCAGTCAGCAGTGGCACTCTGACCATAATACTGTGTGAATCAAGCCTACAATGGACTGAATATCTTATGCACTAGCTATATGTAATGCATTAAACAAGGTATTTCTCTTTTGGAGCAAAATCGTTTCTAAATAATTTAAAGTATTGTAAATTCTCATGGAATATCTAGAAGATTCTCAAAAAAATGGGGGACCTCCTAAGTTCTAAGAAAAATTGTCAAATCTACAGTACCAGGGACTATAGAAACCTCACAGAGAGCATCAGTCTCTGAATATTTTCTTTGCACTGCAGCTACATATTGTGTCATAAGACGCAGTGCCATGTCAAGATTTACATTTAGAGTGTTTAAACACAGCTTGGAAAGGTGCGTGGTCTGTAAAAAGCACATTTGGAGGTGGGAATAGGACTTAGACATGTAAGTAGCAAAACAGGTGTGGGAAGGAGGCATAGCTTTCAAAAAGGGAGTGTTTTGCTTTAAATAAATCGAACTTTGCTCACCATAATGTGAGGGTGGTGAGGATGGCATTCCACTCCTCTGACATTCCTGTGGATTAAATGTATGTATACATGTATTTTTAGGAGTTCTACTGTACTGTATTGTAACTGTCCTGCATTGTAGGCAATCGTTATCTCCCTGGGGCTTCAGTAACCAAAAGCCACAAGATGTCACTGACTGCATCTTTGCTTTTGTACAGATATGGGTGAAACGTGAAGCCTGCCCAGAGTCAGACAGTAGAACAGAGACATTTATGACAGGGTTAACTGTAGGCCGGCCCAGGTTGGGAAGGAGGACTGTGGATTGTGTATAGTGGGCTTGTGACAGGAAAAGGAAGTTCACTTAATAAGTATATTCAGTAAAGGAGAGAATTAAAGATATGCCTCTGGTCCAAGTGATCTTCACCGGAGTGTGTGTGTTTGTGTGTGTGAAGGAGGAAAACAAAGAAACAGACAGAGAAGGAAAACAACTAAAGAAAGGAGCTCGAGTGGTGGCCATGAAATACCTCTAGAAGGCAATTTGGGGAAGGGAAATTTGGTCCAGCAACTATGTGCAAGTCCCTACGGGCCTCCAGGAACAGAAAATGTCAGCCGAGTTGTGGGTGAAAAAGAAGAGACAATACAGCGAGTTAGTGAAGTTTGTCACAGGAGCTTCATTTACCTGGTGTTAGGGTTGGTGGATTGCACTAAATAAAATATGAAATAAAGTGCAATCGCAACCCAGGGTCCACCGTGCAGAAATGAATCTGCTGCTAGTGAGAATAATGACGGAATGAAACTGCGAATGTACCTTAAGCACACTGTGTTAACGCCACACAGTGTGAACGGAACGCAGGGTATCAAGCTCTGATACTACACATAGAGGTACTCTTCAAGGGTGCTAAGTACTATACCCTCTTAATGTCACAGGGAAGTAAGCACGTGTATTGAGCTAGCTCTGCAACTAAACTGTGCTAACCGCACACACAAATGAAGCAGATGCTGAGCCGACAGAAGGAACTCTTATGACGCAAGGTACAATACCTTGTTGCCTTCATGGAGAAATATAGCATAAGGTTGAGCTTGCTCTGTAACTGAACTGTGCTAATCGCACACACGAACGAAACAGATGCTAAGCTAAGCGGCTAGTTACCCCAGTCTTGAAGCTATTGAACTTGTGCTTGACCGACACCCTAAGCATGTAGCAGACTACAGACTCAGGCATTGAGCCATGGGTACGGAACCGCATAAGTGTACTACCTGCCTGCCAACGTGTACAGTCCTTGAGCATAGACAGACATACACAAAAGTGCAGTGTGGTAGAGTAACCACTCACTCATACCAAGACATAAATGACAATAGTGCGCCCGCATGCGCCGCTGAGAGCCTTTTATACATTAGGCTCCACGACCTGAATAAGAGACCACGGTACCAGATAATGCTTTGGATCTATTTCACGCAGCGAGAGAATCTCGATGCCTTACACGTGGTTCCTAAAATGTGGGCTGAAGATCAAGAGCACAGGAAAAGAGCAGATAAAGTGACATAGCTGTCTAGGAAGCTTGCAAATCCCTAATGATGCTAGTGAAAAGTTTCTTCAATGGTGTTGTTGAAAATGTTTCTTGAAGACATGCCACTGCTCCGTCACCCAAAGAAAAATGTCTGGATCTCCTGCTGTGCTTCATTTATGGCTAAAATGGACATTAAAGTTGAACTTGTTATTATACACTGTAGTGGTCTCCCGTTTGTGGTGGTCCAGGGGAATCATGACCATGCTAAATGCAGCAGAGGAGTCAGGAGGTGTCCACAGTAGCAACAACCACCCACACCCGGAGGAGGCCCCTATTTCTGTAACATGTTGGGGTGTTGGACTCAGGACACATGCCTACAGCTACCACCCTGGACACCATTACAGTAATACGAATTCACAAAAGACAAATTTTAGAAAGATGTCAAATGCAAATTAAAATGGTTGTTTTCCGAAAACCTTCTATTGTAAAAGTAGCCAAACTAAAATCATTAATTACATACAGTACAGACCAAAAATTTGGACACACCTTCTCATTCAACGATTTTTCTGTATTTTCATGACTATGAAAATTGTAGAATCACAATGAAGGCATCAAAACTATGAATTAACACATGTGGAATTATACATTACACTTCACAAAAAAGTGTGAAACAACTGAAAATATGTCTTATATTCTAGGTTCTTCAAAGTAGTCACCTTTTGCTTTGATTACTGCTTTGCACGCAGAAAAGGTGAACAGATGGACTCTACATGCCTGGTTCCCACCGTGAAGCATGGAGGAGGTGGTGTGATGATGTGGGGGTGCTTTGCTGGTGACACTGTTGGGGATTTATTCAAAATTGAAGGCATACTGAACCAGCATGGCTACCACAACATCTTGCAGCAGCATGCTATTCCATCCGGTTTGCGTTTAGTTGGACCATCATTTATTTTTCAACAGGACAATGACCCCAAACACACACCTCCAGGCTGTGTAAGGGCTATTTGACCAAGAGGGAGAGTGTTGGGGTGCTATGCCAGATAACCTGGCCTCCATAGTCACCAGACCTGAACCCAATCGAGATGGTTTCGGGTGAGCTGGACCGCTCACCACTTCAATTTTGAATAATCCCCAACAGTGTCACCAGCAAAGCACCCCCACACCATCACACCACCTCCTCCATGCTTCACGGTGGGATCTAGGCATGTAGAGTCCATCCGTTCACCTTTTCTGCATGCAAAGCAGTATTCAAAGCAAAAGGTGGCTACTTTGAAGAACCTAGAATATAAGACATATTTTCAGTTGTTTCACACTTTTTTGTAAAGTGTAATGTATAATTCCACATGTGTTAATTCATAGTTTTGATGCCTTCAGTGTGATTCTACAATTTTCATAGTCATGGAAATACAGAAGAATCTTTGAATGAGAAGGTGTGTCCAAACTTTTGGTCTGTACTGCACATATTTAAAATTTCCATAGAATATTTAATCACTTTGAACCATTTGCTTTTTCTTCTTTTACTGTTGTCTGTTTATATTGGTGGATATACATCCAAGGCCACGTTCACATGTTCAGTATTTACTCAGTATTTTACATCAGTATTTAAGTCAAAATCATGAGAAATTATAATAGAAGTATAGAAATAAGTGCACCATTGCTGCATTTTCCACCCACACCTGGTTTTGGCTGACAAAAACTAATGTACATACTGACCACACACTAAGCATATGAATGTGGCCTAACAGTTGAAATCAGAAGTTTACATACACTAGATAAAAAGACACATGCATGTTCTTCTCAATATCTGACATGAAATCAGAATAAACCTTTCCCATTTTAGGTCAATTACCAGGATTCTTAATATTTGCCAAATGCCAGAATAATGAAAGAGATAATGTTGTAAGGCATTTTTATTACTTACTGCAGTCAAAAATTTACATACATTTCATTAGTATTTGGTACCATTGTCCTTAAACTGAATGACTTGGGAGAAACGTCTGGGATATCCTTCCACATGCTTCTCACAATAGTTGGACGGAATCTGGGCATATTTCTCCTGACAAAATTGGTGTAACTGATGCAGGTTTGTAGGTCGCCTTGCTCGCACCTGCCTTTTCAGCTTTTCCCATAAATTTTCAATAAGATTGAGATCAGAACGTTATGATGGCCACTCCAAAACACTGACTTTGTTATCCTTAAGACACTTTGTTACCATTTTGGCAGTATGCTTCAGTTCATTGTCTATTTGGAAAACTTATTTCCACTCAAGCTTTAACTTCCTGGTTGATGTCTTTAGATGTTGCTTCAGTATTGCCACATAATCTTCTTTTATCATGATGCCATCTGTTTTGTGAAGTGCAGCAGTCGCTCCTGCAGCAAACCAACCCCACAACATGATGATGCCACCCCGGTTTTCCACAGTTGGGATGGTGTTCTTAGGCTTCCAGGCTTTTCCTTTCTTCCTCCAAACGTAACGATAGTCCATATGCCCAAAAAAGTTCAATTTTAGTTTCATTAGACCACAGGACATGTCTCCAAAAATTAAGGTCTTAGTTCCTGTGTGCATTTGCAAACATTAAACTGGCTTTTTTATCTTTCTTTTGGAGTAATGGCTTCTTCCTGGCAGAGTGGCCTTTCAGCCCATGTTGATACAGTACTCGTTTCACTGTGCATATTGACATATTCTTACCAGCTTCCATCATCATCTCATAAGGTCTTTTGCTTTGTCCTTGGGTTGATATGCACATGTCAGACCAAAGCACGTTCATCTCTGGGACACAGAACCCATCACCTTCCTGAGCGGTATAATGGCTGGACATTCCCATCTTGTTTATACTTGCGTATTATTGTTTGTATAGATGAAAAAAGGCACCTTTTAGATATCTTGAAATTGTACCCAAGGATGAGTCAGACATGTGCACAATTCTATTTCTGATATCTTGGCTGATTTCTTGAGACTTTCCCATGATGCTACACAAAGAAGCAGTGTGTTTCAGATGTGCATTAAAATACATCCACAGATGTGTCTCTAACTCAGATGTTGCCAAAAAACATATCAGAAGCTTCCAAACAAATGACATCATCATATGGGCAGTCCAGAATTGTTGAAAGGCATAGTAACCTTAGTATACGTAAACTTTTGACTTTGCAGTAAGTAATAAAAATGCCTTAAAACATTCTCTCTCTCATTATTCTGGCATTTGTCAGATATTAATAATTATGGTAATCCTAATTGACCTAAAATGGGAAAGGTTTATTCTGATTTCATGTCAGAGATTGAGAAAAACATGCATGTGTGTCTTTTTATATAGTGTATGTAAAATTCTAGTTTCAACTGTATATAAATTAAAAAATAAGAGCTGCACAGCATATGCTATTGGGTGCAAAGCCCCCCAAGTATTTACCAGACCTTCAATATATGTCCAGAGATTGGAGGCAGGACACTATTCAAGTAAAAAAAGCTTCTTATTTAAAGGCCCAACATGGTGATGTTTTAGTTCCATAGTGAGAACATTTCTCAAGCAATGCAATGGTGCATACACATGATATTTAAACTGTGCACATGATTAACCCCTTAAGGACCAGGGGTATTTCCGTTTTTGCGTTTCCATTTTTTGCTCCCCTTCTTCCCTCAGCCAGAAACTTTTCTATTTTTCCATCAAAATGGCCATGTGAGGGCTTGTTTTTTGTGGGGAGAGTTGTACCTTTGAATGGCATCATTGATTTTACCATATTGTGTACTGGAAAATGGGAAAAAAATTCCAAGCAACGTGTAATTCCACAATTGTTTTTTGGACTTTTTTTTCAATAAATGCTAAAACTGACCTGCTGTTATGATTCTCCAGGTCATTACGAGTTCACAGACACCAAACATGTCTAGTTTCTATTTTATTTAAGTGGTGAAAAAAACTTCAGTTTGTAAAAAAAACAAATATATATAAAAAATGTCGCCATTTTCTGAGACCCTTAGCGTCTCTATTTTTCATGATCGGGGGCCGGATAAGGGCTTATTTTTTGCATACCAATCTGATGTTTTTATTAAGACTATCTTGATGTAGATACAATCCTTTGATCGCTCGTTATTGCATTTTATTGAGATGTTGCAGCGGCCAAACGCTACTTCGTTTACCGATCGGACTAATTATTTTTATATATTGATAGATTGGGCGATTCTGAACACTGTGATACCAAATATGTGTATATTTGATTTTTTTAATTTTTTTATTGTGAATGGGGCGAATGGATGGTGATTTGAATGTTTATATTTGTATTTTTTTAATATTTTTAAAACATTTTTTTTTTACATTTTACTTGCTTCAATAGTCTCCGTGGGAGACTAGAAGCTGTGATCATCCGATCGCATGTACTACATAGAGTAGGGCTGCAGTCCTGCTCTATGTAGCAGAAATGCTCACTTGGTATCAGCACTGACCGGCAAGGAGAAATTATGATGTTGGGAATCAGGCGTTACTTGCTGTCAAATCGGCCTTTGAGGAATGGAGGCATTTTTTGGAGGGGTGGTTCATCCAGTTACGGTGATCACGGAGAACAAGAATTTAGTTTACATTGAATCCTCTAAAAGGTTAACTCATAGACAGGCTAGATGGTCCTGTTTTTCTCTCGGTTTAATTTTTCTATTACATTCAGGCCAGGGTCTAAGAATGAGAAAGCTGATACTTTATTTCATAGTCTAGATTCCATTTCTCCTACAGAACCTCCATTCTCCATTATTCCTCAGGGTATTGTGGTGTCTATGGTAACCATGGAGCTGGAAGAGGATATTCGTAAAGTCGTTGGCTCCTTCCACTTCCCAGTGTCCAAATTATTTGTGCCTTCGTACCTAAGATTACAGGTGTTGGAGGAATTTCATGATTTCGTTTTAAGTGGGTATCCTGGGGTTACTGCCACAAGGAAAGCCATTGCTAAACTTTTTTGGTGGCCATCCATGCATAATGATATTAAAGATTTTGTATCTGCTTGTGCAGTCTGTGTACGGGCCAAAGTCAGTCATAGCCGGACGACTGAGGACTTAACTCCATTGTCTATTCCAGAAAGACCATGTACTTATTTGTCTATGGATTCCATTACAGATTTACCTCTGTCTGATGGGAAGACTGCTATTTGGGTGGTAGTTGATTGATTCAGCAAACAAGTTCATTTTGTTCCTTTGTCAGGATTACCTAATGCAAATGAAACTCTCCAGATTGTTTATTTCTCATACTGTAAGGTTACATGGGATCCCTCTGAACATTGTGTCTGATAGGGGAATACAATTTGTCTCTAAGTTTTGGAGAGCTTTTTGCAGTAAACTGGGGATTGACTTGTCAATTTCATTTGTTTATCACCCTGAAACCAATGGTCAGACTGAGAGGTGAGAGGACAAATCAATCATTGGAACAAATTTTAAGGTGCTTTGTGGCAGCGCGACAGGTGGACTGGTCTTTGTTTTTACCTCTCGCTGAGTTTGCTTTTTACAGTCGAGTAAATCAATCTATCAGTACCTCACCATTCTTCTGTAATTATGGTTTTTATCCCCATTTTGGTGAATTTTCTAGAATTAGTTCTGAAAGCTCTTATGTGGAGGTCGCTGTGCAGAGACTTAGGAAAGTCTGGAGGAAGGTTCAAAAGAATACTGGGACTGCCCAGATTCCCCAAAAACAAAAGGCCGATAGAAGACGTTCACTGGGTCCTTTTTTTAAAATTGGGTATAAGGTTTGGTTGTCTTCCAGAAACATTAAACTAATGTGCCGTGGGTGAAGTTGAGTCTAAAGTTTATTGGTCTATATGAGATCTTGGAGGTGGTTAATCCTGTAGCATTTAAATTAAAGCTTCCTCCATCCCTTCGCACACTTAACGTATTCTATAATTCCCTATTAAAGGAGTATGTCCCTTTTGCATTATCTCCATCATCCCCGCCTCCTCCGCTTTCCGTAGACAGTGGCCTGGAGTATGAGGTTAAGAGGGTTGTGGATTCTCGGAGGGTCAATGATTTCCTCCAGTACCTCACCCACTGGAGGGAATACAGACCAGAAGAGAGATCCTGGGTCCCTGCTCGAGATGTGAAGGCCGATCGGTTAGTCAGGGCCTTCCATCTAAAATTTCATGGTTAGCCTGGTGGTCTGGTGGCCCACCTAGAATAGGGGGTACTGTCACGGTTCCATCTTTCATTGTGTCTGGGATGCAGTTACTAACAGCTCAGCCGTCCAATCTGTTATAGGGGTGGGCTGAAGATGTCAGTACTTTGACAGCTTGGCTGTTATGTTTCGGTAGCTGAGGAGTGCAGGTAAAAAAGGCAATACACCAGAGCAGTTGGAATCTATGAGATTGCAGTACCCTGACTAACCACCACAACTAGAGGCAGCCGTGGAGCGTTCCTACGTTGGTCCTAGACGCCTCGTCACAGCCTGAGAAACTAACTACACCTAAAGATAGAAATAGGAAAGCTATCTGCCCGGAGCAGAACCCCAAAGATAACAGAAAGCCCCCAAACATGTAATGGCGGTTAGACAAGAGGAAATACTGACACAGAAAGAAAATAGTATGAGGAAACGCTGGGGCCCAAACTAACTAAATAGAAAAGGATAGGAAGGGTACTTACTGCAATCCCAGAAAACCTGAAAAGCACCAACTCTACTAATTTCAAAATCACCTGAGATCACACGACCTCTACCACCTAAATTAGTTCTCTGGTGTAACAAAATAAAAACAGCAGCCACTGAAAAAACTGGAAAAAGCAAAAGAACAAAACTCAGTGGCTGAACTAAACTGAGAGGGCAAGCCCCCGGAGGGGACCTTGAAGGCCCCCAAAGAAGTGCAGGACAAAATGCAAAAATATAGCACAACCACAAAAGAAGCAAAAGTCTTATCTGTAAGCAGGAGATGCAGACACGACACAGCAGGCTACAAAGGAAACTGGAATGAAGGATTCAGACCAGAACAATTGAACACCGGCAACCCTGATGGGAAAATGACTCCCTTATATAAGACCAGTCAGTAACACCTGATTCCCAGTCCTCACAATCTTCACTAGCACCGCTTGTAACCACCAGAGGGAGCCTCTGCTCAGAACTCATCTCAAACCCATTCACAACAGTACCCCCCCTTGAGGAGGGGTCACCGAACCCTCATTTGAGCAACCAGGTCGGTCAGGATGAGTTCTATGATACGCACGGATAAGTCTCCTAGCATGGATGTCCGAAGCAAACACCCAAGAATTGTCTTCCTGACCATAACCTCTCCATTTAACCAAATACTGGAGTTTCCGTCTAGAAAAACGAGAATCCAATATTTTCTCAACCACATACTCCAGATTGCCCTCAACCAAAACAGGGTCAGGAGGCACAGCAGCAGGAACCACTGGCTCAACAAACCTCTTCAACAAGGACTTGTGGAACACGTTATGGATCTTAAATGTCCCTGGAAGAAGCAAACGAAAAGAAACAGGATTAATAATCTCCATGATCTTATAAGGTCCAATGAACCTAGGCTTAAATTTAGGAGATGCTACTCTCATAGGAATATTCTTTGAGGACAACCAGACCAAGTCCCCCACTTTAAACCGAGGACCATCAGTCCTATGCCGGTTAGCAAACCGCTGGGCCTTCTCCTGAGAGAGGGACAACCTCTCCACTACCTGGTCCCAAATCTGTTGCATACGCTCCACAACAGAGTCAACACCTGGACAGACAGAAGCCTCGGTCTGTCCTGAAGAAAATCGAGGGTGAAACCCAGAATTACAGAAAAACGGAGACATCAAAGTGGCAGAGCTAGCCCTATTATTAAGAGCAAACTCAGCCAAAGGCAAAAAGAGACCCAGTCATCCTGATCAGCAGACACAAAGCATCTTAGATAAGTCTCCAATGTCTGGTTTGTTCTCTCAGTTTGACCATTGGTCTGAGGATGAAATGCCGAGGAGAAAGACAATTGAACACCCAGTTTAGAACAAAAAGTCCTCCAAAATCTGGAAACAAACTGGACTCCTCTGTCAGACACAATGTTCTCAGGAATGCCGTGTAAACGAACCACGTGCTGAAGGAACAACGGCACCAATTCAGAGGAGGAAGGCAACTTAGGTAATGGCACAAGATGTATCATTTTGGAAAACCTATCACAAATTACCCAGATGGTGGTCATTCTCTGAGAAACAGGAAGATCGGAAATGAAATCCATAGAGATATGGGTCCATGGTCTCTTGGGCACAGGCAATGGCACCAACAAACCACTAGAGCGAGAGCAAGGCTTGGAGCGAGAGCAAGTCCCGCAGGACTGCACAAATTCCCTGACATCACGAGACAAGGTAGGCCACCAAAAGGACCGACTAACCAAGTCTCTGGTACCAAAAATTCCGGGATGCCCAGCCAATGCGGAACAATGAATCTCAGACATCACACTCTTTTTCCATTGGTCCGGGACAAACAATTTTCCAACAGGGCAGCGCTCGGGCCTATCCTCCTGACACCCCTCCAGAGCAAGTCTCAAATTGGGCGAGATGGCGGAAAGAACTACACCCTCTTTCAAAATAACAGAAGGATCAGATAACTCAGGAGAGTCTGCAAGGAAACTCCTCGAGAGGGCATCCGCCTTAACATTCTTAGTGCCAGGAAGAAAGGAAACCACAAAATTAAAACGTGTGAAAAACAAGGCCCACCTGGCCTGTCTAGGATTGAGTCGCTTGGCAGATTCCAGATAGACCAGATTCTTATGGTCCGTAAGGACCACCACCTGATGTTTGGCTCCCTCCAGCCAATGTCTCCACTCTTCAAAAGCCCACTTCATGGCCAATAACTCCCGATTACCTACGTCATAATTACGTTCAGTAGGAGAAAATTTTCGAGAAAAAAGGCACAAGGGTTACTTTTAGAGGTCTCTGGATCTTTTTGGGACAAAACGGCACCTGCCCCAATTTCAGAGGCATCAACCTCCACCTGAAATGGCAGAGAAACATCAGGCTGCCGTAGAACAGGAGCAGAAGTGAATCTCTGCTTAAGTTCCTGAAATGCAGAGACTGCCTCAGGAGGCCAATTCACCACATCAGAACCCTTTCTGGTCAAATCAGTTAATGGTTTAACAATAACCGAGAAATTACCAATAAATTTACGATAAAAATTGGCAAAACCCAAAAATCTCTGAAGAGCCTTTAATGAAGTAGGTTGGACCCAATCACAGATGGCCTGAACCTTGACCGGGTCCATTTCAATAACAGATGGGGACAAAATGAATCCAGAAATGAGATCCTCTGTACGCCAAAAAGACACTTTGATCCCTTCACATACAGAGCATTCTCTCTCAAAATCTGGAATACAGTTCGAACATGTTTCACATGAGAGTCCCAGTCATTAGAAAAAATCAAGATATCATCCAAATAAACAATCAGAAATTTGTCCACAAAATCCCTGAAAGGGGTATTGAATGCCGTCTTCCATTCATCCCCGTGCTTAATGAGAATAAGGTTATACGCCCCCTGAGGTCAAGCTTGGTAAACCAAGTAGCGTTTTTCACCCTGGAAAACAGGTCAGAAATCAAGGGTAACGGGTATTGATATTTCACAGTAATATTGTTCAAGAGACAATAATCAATACACGGCCTTAATGAACCATCTTTTTTGGCCACAAAGAAAAAACCGGCACCTAAGGGTGAAGAGGATGGTCTGATATGACCCTTCTCCAATGATTCCTTGATATAAGACCGCATAGCGTCATGTTCAGGTACAGACAAGTTAAAAAGGCGACCTTTAGGGAATTTACTACCCGGCACTAATTCAATAGCGCAGTCATAGCTCCTATGGGGAGGCAAGGATGCAGATTTACTTTCGCTAAACACATCAGAAAAATCAAACAAAAAGTCAGGAACATCCTGAGCCTGGGGGGAGGCAGAAAAAACAGGAGTGTTGGTATTAACACATTGGCAGCCCCAACTGGTTACAGACACAGATTTCCAATCCAAAACAGGATTATGAGACTGTAACCAAGGGAAACCCAGCACGATAATGTCATGCAGATTATATAGAACCAAAAATTTGCAGCACTCCTGGTGATCAGGTTCAACCCTCATTATCACCTGAGTAGAAAACTGGGGTTTATTCTCAGCCAAAGGGGTAGAATCGATCCCCAGTAGGGGAATAGACTTCTGTAGGGGTATCAAGGGAAACCCACAACGTTTAGCAAAATCATAATCCATCAGGTTAATAGCTGCTCCAGAATCAACGAAAGCCTGAGCAGAAAATGAGGACAGAGAGCATATCAGAGTGACAGTTAATAAAAACTTAGTCTGAACACTACCCAAGACAACTGAGCGTGCAAAACGTCTTCCCCGCTTAGGGCAGACTGAAATAGCATGAGAGGCATCACCACAGTAGAAACATAACCCATTGCGCATTCGAAACTCATGACGCTGTGCCCCAGACACCACTCTATCACACTGCATGGGTTCAGAAGCTGGTTCAGAAGGCAACACCATTCCACGCATACTTCTCCGCTCACGCAAACGTCTGTCAATTTGAATCGCTAATGACATAGAATCATTGAGACCAGAGGGGACAGGGAATCCCACCATAACATCCTTTACATTATCTGACAGACCCTTCCGGAAAAGGGCCGCCAAAGCGTCGTCATTCCATTTGGTCAGGACTGCCCACCTACGGAATCTCTGACAGTATAACTCAGCGTCATCAAGCCCTGATTTAATGCCAACAAGGTTTTTTCAGCTTGATCAGTGACATTAGGCTCATCGTACAATAACCCCAAAGCCTGAAAAAACGCATCAACATCACTCAAAACAGGATCCCCAGGTATCAGGGAAAAAGCCCAATCCTGAGGATCGCCGCGCAGGAGAGAGATGATAATTTGAACCTGCTGCTCTGTGTTTCCTGAGGACTTAGATTTTAAGGCAAAAAACAATTTACAATTATTTTTGAAATTCTGAAACTTAGCTCGATCCCCTAAAAACAAATCTGGCATGGGGATCCTAGGTTCCACAACAGGCAACCTAGCAAGATATGCAGCAATACTCTGAACCTCAGTGGCAAGCTGATCCACACGGCCAGACAACTGTGCAAACTCCATTGGGAGAAAAGATCCTCCCAGCACCCAGAGATACAGAGGAAAAAAAAAAAAATGCAACAAACAGAAAAATATCTCTGACAACTCTGACAACTTTTTTTCTTTCACAATATTTTTTTCCTTCTGTGAGTACCATACAATTTCAATTTTTAGGCCGGTGATACTGTTATGTTTCGGTAGCTGAGGAGTGCAGGTAAAAAAGGCAATACACCAGAGCAGTTGGAATCTATGAGATTGCAGTACCCTGACTAACCACCACAACTAGAGGCAGCCGTGGAGCGTTCCTACGTTGGTCCTAGACGCCTCGTCACAGCCTGAGAAACTAACTACACCTAAAGATAGAAATAGGAAAGCTATCTGCCCCGGAGCAGAACCCCAAAGATAACAGAAAGCCCCCAAACATGTAATGGCGGTTAGACAAGAGGAAATACTGACACAGAAAGAAAATAGTATGAGCAAACGCTGGGGCCCAAACTAACTAAATAGAAAGGATAGGAAGGGTACTTACTGCAATCCCAGAAAACCTGAAAAGCACCAACTCTACTAATTTCAAAATCACCTGAGATCACACGACCTCTACCACCTAAATTAGTTCTCTGGTGTAACAAAATAAAAACAGCAGCCACTGAAAAAACTGGAAAAAGCAAAAGAACAAAACTCAGTGGCTGAACTAAACTGAGAGGGCAAGCCCCCGGAGGGGACCTTGAAGGCCCCAAAGAAGTGCAGGACAAAATGCAAAAATATAGCACAAACACAAAAGAAGCAAAAGTCTTATCTGTAAGCAGGAGATGCAGACACGACACAGCAGGCTACAAAGGAAACTGGAATGAAGGATTCAGACCAGAACAATTGAACACCGGCAACCCTGATGGGAAAATGACTCCCTTATATAAGACCAGTCAGTAACACCTGATTCCCAGTCCTCACAATCTTCACTAGCACCGCTTGTAACCACCAGAGGGAGCCTCTGCTCAGAACTCATCTCAAACCCATTCACAACACTTGGCCATACAATCTGATACAGGGGTGTGCTGAGCTGTCAGTGTGTTGATTGACAGCTAGACTATCCAATCTGACACTGAGGCATCAGCTGTCTCCATGTGTTCACTATTACAGTTAATTGCCATGCTTCCTAACTGAGCTGTGACCTCTCCCAGACGTACATTCAGCGTGTGAGGTTTGTGCTTTCCTGTGCCTTGAGTTCTGTATGTTTGCTCTTTTGCCTGACTTTGGATTTCGTTCTGACCATCCTCCTGTTTAACCCATTCATCTCTGATCCGCTATTCTCCCAGTACTCTGACCTTGAAACGTTACATGACTATGTTTTTGTTTCTTCTTTCTTTTTATGAAGTACCCTCCTGGCTTCTGACCCTTGGACTCCTTGACCCCTCTGACTCACGGCTTGGCTGTGAGAAGTGACTAGCATCACATTAGCATCACATGCTTCTTCTTCTCAGCGCTCAGGAGCAATCAGACGCTGCAGTCTTCTGGCTTCACACTGTTGCGGTAACACTGTGACACCTGTCCTGACAGCACAGTACAGTCTGCATGTGCCTCAGGTATCTGAGTCTCATCAGGATCACCTCCACCCCGAGGGTTAACATTTTTTGATGATGGTCTGGCTCTGGAACCAACAGGATAAAATGCTTTCCTAATCTGGATTCTGTGAATCTTTGGAGCAGACCTCTGATGCCCATGGAATCCATCTCTGGTTCCCCATAGTCATCTGGGTGGTTGGAGAGTTGTGATGTAGGGGAAAACAAGGGTAATTGGGATGTCACCTGTAAGGACTGTACTGTATGTGAAGTTAAGGTGCAGGAAGAGGAGGAGAGGCCACTTGAACCAGCACTTCCCATTCACTGGAGCACATGCTCTGTCTGGCCCTCATCTACATGGCGTACCACTGTGTGGCTG
>JARQOD010000004.1:155382762-155453484 GCA_033576555.1 Oophaga sylvatica | reverse complement strand
TTTAACTGAGCTGTGACCTCCCCCAGACGTAATTCAGCGTGTGAGGTTTGTGCTTTCCTGTGCCTTGAGTTCTGTATGTTTGTTTCTTTTGCCTGACTTTGGATTTCGTTCTGACCATCCTCCTGTTTAACCCATTCAGCTCTGATCCGTCTATTCTCCCAGTACTCTGACCTTGAAACGTTACATGACTATGTTTTGTTTCTTCTTTCTTTTTATGAAGTACCCTCCTGGCTTCTGACCTTGGACTCCTTGCCCCTTGAGACTCACGGCTTGGCTTGTGAGAAGTGACTAGCATCACATTAGCATCACATGCTTCTTCTTCTCAGCGCTCAGGAGCAATCAGACGCTGCAGTCTTCTGGCTTCACACTGTTGCGGTAACACTGTGACACCTGTCCTGACAGCACAGTACAGTCTGCATGTGCCTCAGGTATCTGAGTCTCATCAGGATCACCTCACCCCCGGGGTTAACATTTTTTGATGATGGTCTGGCTCTGGAACCAACAGGATAAAATGCTTTCCTAATCTGGATTCTGTGAATCTTTGGAGCAGACCTCTGATGCCATGGAATCCATCTCTGGTTCCCCATAGTCATCTGGGTGGTTGGAAGAGTTGTGATGTAGGGGAAAACAAGGGTAATTGGGATGTCACCTGTAAGGACTGTACTGTATGTGAAGTTAAGGTGCAGGAAGAGGAGGAGAGGCCACTTGAACCAGCACTTCCCATTCACTGGAGCACATGCTCTGTCTGGCCCTCATCTACATGGCGTACCACTGTGTGGCTGCCAAAGAAAGGGAGTCAAGTAGCCTGTCCAGTAATAGATGTTGTCAGTTGTCTTTAGATAGGATGAGATGGTGTTTGTTTAGTAGAGCTTTCAGTAACATTAGCACCGAACCCACATACACGTTCAAACACCAATCCTATTCCCCCTTCCACCTCAACCTCGCTTTTTCCACTCGTGTTGGATGTACCCTTCCACTCTAAATCAGTTGTTTCACAAGCCTAGGCAAGATCTGTCACTAAATTAACAATTAGTATTTATTTGCTGAGATAGTGTGTCTGGATAACACTATTAGCAGAAAGGATTTAGATTAGGAAATGTGGCATCCTGCCTGCACCACAATATTAGCACAAACTATTTTGATTAGGAAATGTGGCCTGGTGCTTGCACCACATTATTAGCCCAAACGATTGAAATGTGGCCTCCTGTATGCACACACTATTAGCACAACTGTTAGATGCTGGAAGGTTGATTTCACACAGGATAATATCTAGCTGAAGTAGCTAACAATAAACTGCCTATCTAACTCTCTGACAACTTGTAGCAGGAGCAGCCTCTGTCTGCTGTTATAATGACAAAATTGAGCCACCAAAACATGTCCTCTTTTATATGGAGAGGGACATGTGACTTCAGCAGCCAATGACAGAAGCCCTTGTGTCACGGTTGTGTCAGGTGACAGACAGTCGTCCTGGATCGGCTGTAGAAGGTCTTTGGGTTTAGCTCAAACATCTTCTTGATTTTTTCATCTTGTTATGGTGCAATATCCTTCTCCTCTAGGACCCAATAGTTACCTCCACCTTGTGCTGCTAATCACACACTGTGCTGCAGGGTTTAAATAGATTCAATTGCTGCAGCAAGAAAAAAAATATCCGACACTTGTTTTTATTTGGGTGCGTGTGTTTTTACGTGTGAGTTTTTTTTTCTTTTTCTGGATTCATGGATTCCATTTCTGTGCTGGCAGAGCTGCTGCAGAGGTTGTCACTGGAGGTGACTGGCCTTCACAAGAAAAAGGGCGTGTGATTTTTTTTGTGGGAGGAAGAGACATTTTATTGGTACCTGTCCTTTGATTCCCAAATAAAAAGAGGCTTGATTAACCCTTGGGAGCGTGGAGTTTGATAATCAAGGGGCAGGTTCATCTTCAGCCAGTAATTCTCGGGTTGGCCTGCAGATGTGGCGCTAGAGAGCAGGACTGAGAAAATTTCTGTGTTTGTAGACAGTGGAGCTGAAGTCAGTGTAAGGAGAAGGACCGGATCGGACATACCTCCTCTGTAACGGATCCGGAACTGTCGGGTCTGTCACCCATGTTGCACGGGGGAAAGAATAAAATCCCGGACGACCTTTGCACCCAGTAATGAGGGGCGCGGCTAAGCTTAAAAAGCTGCAGCGTGCGGGAAGCCAGGCAGACTTGGCAGGAACACGTTGCGCGCATAGGGGCAGTGTTGGTGCTCTGTCCTCAGAGCCACAAAACAGCGCATGCCCATGCCATAGTGGCCAGTATTCTCCTGTCCAGATGGTCTACAGAGACTTGCAAAGTGCCCGCTGGCACCCTTGACCGGGAGTGACAAAATCCCCGGGCTGAAGCTTGATGCGCGCTTGCCGAGATAGAGGAACTGGGGAAACTTGCTGTGAACTGTGCCCCTACTTACCCGCATACAGCTGTCGAGCAACGTTAAACTCGGGCAGTGCCAAAGACTGCACTCGTTCCTGTGTTGCCTTCCCTGGACCCAGGACTCCCTTCAGGAAATCGAGGACTCATCCCGGGAACCGGATCCTCATCTTCTTCATGACCACGCCAGACCCCTCATGCGCCACGGCTTTGGCGCCACCGTTTAAGCCTAGGATTCATCACTCTGGACATCGTCAGACTGATAAGTCTATTGTTATTGAACGCTCCTTCAAATCCCCTATTCTTGTGTTATCTCACTCTGCATATTTGTTATACCCTGTTGTACTTTTATTCTCTCCCTGCGAGAAGTATTCCGTTACAATAAACCCTACGTTAACCTTTGCACTGCCTCCTTTCGTTACTGCATCTTGGTACCTGCTCACATTTGGCGTAGTGCGGCAGGATGCAGTCCCCAGCATGGAGGCGGCAGATCAAGCAGTTGAGGAGGGTCCCAGGTCCAGTATATCTCTGGGGGCAATATTGAACAACCTCCCGAAATTTAATGGGAATAACACTGTTATGGAGCTGGACTGAGCATATTAGAGGAATGATGAGAATGCATCCCATGATCCCCACCTTGCAGGCTGAGGTCACCATGATGGATTTGGACGGAGAGACAAGAGACTCAGTCATGTTACGACCCCCTTGGAAGTGAAACACATTTGACAAAGTGCTTCGCATACTGGAGGAGACACATGGGGACCCCAATGGATGTAGGAAAGCTGGGCATGCGGTTGTTTAGCCAGGTTTGAAGAGAGGGGGAGATGTAACTCAGTACATAAACATGCTACAGGAAATCCACACAACTATCTTCAGAAAAGACAGCTAGGCATAGGGTCTACCGATATAGTGTTACGGGACCACTTGGTGACTGGACTGAGAGACGCACTACTGAAACAGACCCTGCGAGAGTGTTTGCGTAAATCTGCGCTTAACCTTTTCAGAAGTTGTGAGTGAGGCACGTGAGCAGGAGAAGGGGGTGACAGTCCTGGCGGCGAAGGTCGGAGTGGGGAGGCATCTGTAAACCTGATTGCCGAGCCAAGTTGGGTAGAAGATTTGCAGAAGGAGATTCAGGACATACTGGAAGACCTGACGGATACCAAGAAGAAGGTAACGGCCTCATTAAGCTCACCAGGGGGCAGAACTACCTCAGAACCATGGCGGGTCAAGAGAACACCTCGTCAGGAGGAACTTCCTACATGCTATACCTGTGGTGAAATGGGACATGTAGCTCGGGGGTGTGCACGGCCTCTTCAGCGCCGTCTGTTAATCTGAGGCTGGGGGATGCCACCTGGAGCCAGAACAGCCAATCAGGAGAATCAGAAGTCCCACCAATTTAGTTCCTGTGTGTCCTCTAGTCTGGGCTGAGATGGATGGTTGGGCCGTCCGTTGTCTGGTAGATACCGGTTCACAAGTGACTACGATGCCCGAGACATACTTTAGAAAAAATTTCCCCGAGACAATGAGGCCCGAGTGGGGCCTTGTGATAAAGTTGACAGCCGCCAATCAGTTGCCCATCCCAGTCGCAGATGTGGTCTAGATGCAAATCACGCTCTGTGGGAAAGATATGGGCCGCAAAGGCGTGGTGTTGACCGCGGGAGACACAGAACGTGGACATACTGTCTCTTTGGAGATGAATTTCTTAAAGAATTCTTCTCATCAATGAGTCCCCAGACATGTTTTTCAAACAGTGGAGCCCACATACTCCCCAAAGGAAAGTGTTCCAACTGTTGATTAGGATGGCTCAAACGCAGGAAAGCTCCTGTGACGGGAAGGTGCTGGGGAGGTGATCATCCCGGCTACAAACAATCTTGTGCTACCACTGGGACAAACCGTACTTTCTTTGTCTGTTCAGGCTTGCATCCCTCTGGAGGGAGTAGAAATACAAATAGAGCCGGCTATCATGGAGCACCTTCCTCCAGGGCTTCTAGTTGCACGAACGCTAGCCACTGTCCAGGATGGGATGGTACCTGTGCAGTGTGTGAACTTGAGAGAGGACAATCTGTCACTTCCACTCCAGAGTGAAGTAGCACAAATTCTAGGCATGCCAGAGGAGCTGATACTAGTGCAGGCGATTCAATTGACTGTGAAAAAGGAAGACCCCTGGACGGTGACTGTAGAAATGACACCGGTGCCAGAACCTCAACAACTGCAGAAAGAGCGTCGTATTTTGGAACAAATGCTGGCTGAATTGACAGAACTCACACCGAAACAGGTTTAGCAGGTGGAAGCCCTACTCGGACATACCAGGACATATTCGCATGTCATGAGGACGATTTTGGCTGCACTACTGCAGTCACACACAAGATCCCAACCGGAAATGCTGTGCCCATAAGAGAACTCTATCTGCAAATGTACCAAGAGGTGAAAGGGATGCTGACACAGATGCTACAGAACAGTGTTATCCAGGAAAGCCAAAGTCCATGGGCTGCTTCCATTGTGTAGGTACGCAAAAAGGATGGCACTTTGCATTTCTGCGTGGACTACCGTAAGCTTAATGCCTGAACTGTGCGAGATTCATACCCGCTGCCGCAAATCGAAGAGTCACTGTCCGCACTGGGAAGCGTAAAATGCTTTTCTACCTTAGACCTGACCAGTGGCTCTTGGCAAGTTCCGATGTCCGAATGAACACCATAGAGCAAAGACAGCCTTGATATTGCCTATTAGCTTGTATGAGTTCAACCGGATGCAGTTTGGTCTCACTAATGCTCCTGGTACTTTTCAGCGGCTCATGGAGAGGTGATTGGGAGATCTGAACTTTGAAGCTACTCTCATCCAGATGTTGTGGACATTAGAGGAAGATCGGAAGGCTCGGTGGCCAGAATTTGTAGTAAAATTGGTGTGGGTATACATCAAAATTGCACCACAGGTTATACCCCCTACACCTTGCTTTTCAGAAGGCCAGGAAAAGAGATTACAGAGCTGGAACTTGTTATGATCTGCTACAAGCACTAAGGAAAGATGGGAATTCTGTCCCTACAATAGAACTAAGCTGGATCCCTACGATGTAACGGGGAACCTGATCCTGCGACCAGACCCGCTAAAGTCCTCAGCTAGTCTGAACGAAGACCTATAGTTGCGAGGGAGGAATCCCTACAAGATCTAGGGACTGGGAGAAAAGGTGGACACCTCCTAACAGAAATTGTAGCAGGGAAAATAAAACAGAAAACAAATTACTTAGAGATCCTAAGATCAAGCAAAACTGACTGAGAAAGGCACCTAAGCACCCGGCTACTTAAGAGTAGATATTACAATGAAGTCCAGCAAAGCCAGAAGGGCGGAGCCAGACTAAATAGGAAAAAAAGGTCATGTGACCAGCAAACTGAAAAAAAACCTAACAAGAGGGTTCTAACAGAACTGGATCCAGAGGAGGACTACTCACGGACGGGGGTGTCCACCTGGGTCCGAGAACATTGTCATCGGCTGCAGACTCTACATCGTCTGGTACAAAACAAGATTCCAAGAATTGGAGCATTCAAGGGCAACCCCTCTGTGATGAACAGCTCTGAAGGCCAGAGTTCGAGTGTTGTTAAGAGACAAACATCCTTGAGATAAACTAGAGTGGCGGTGGGAGAAGACACCGTACCAGATGAAGCGACGAATCAACTGTAGGGATGTGGTCTCGCTGGTGTGCGACCGGAGGTAAGCAGGAGGGTGACTCTTCCTGGTTCTTTAAGCAAGTTTATTAAGACTTCATAAACTTGCTGTCAAACAGAAAACAAAACAGCCTTCTCTGGCACAAAGTAACAAAAAACAGCTATAACGTCCTGGTGCTCTAACTGAGTAGTCTCTTCAGCACACACACTGGAGGTCTCCTCAGAACTCCCACACTGGAGGTCTCCACACCTCCAGCCACTCACACCTGTGGTCAGCAGTAGGCTCATTTATATCGCAGACATCCAGCTAACACAGACCACATGACTGGTCATGTGGCAATGACCTCATCACAGGTCCTCAAACCCCATACAAAGGTATAGTGATGCCCTTCTCTCCCATCTGTCTATGTGTTCATAATATCGCTACATACCTCCCCCCTCTGCCTAAAGCCGTGGGCTTGGCACATTTCATTCACCGACTAGAAACTCTTTTCAGTCGTCTCCACAATTAACCGGTCTGTCACAGTTTGGCTTAGGTCACTGAGTCCTGAGCTAATTGAGGTGTCACTGCCTCTACCTCTCATTTCAGGCCAACTATGTCCTGTCTTAGTTCCACTTCAATGACTTTCACTCTGAAGTGAACTTCTGCGCCTCTCTATATTGGGGGTTGAAGGTGGCTGCCTTTTTTCCCCCAACTCTTGCAGCTGTCTGTTGATCTGCTCCTCCTCAATTCTTAGCTGTTCTATTCTTCCCTGGTGCACCTCCAGGAGCATCCGGATCTTCCCAAGGTTTTCCACCAACCCCCTCCGACTTGGAGGTTTTCTTGTTGGCTCCCGACGTCTCTGCTTCTCGCGGAGGCCATCTGGGTGTCGGTTCCCTTGCTGACTTTCTTCCTCCGTTGAGGCCCCTTCTTTGGTCATTTTCTCCAGTTCACTCTCCTCCCGTACGCTCGGACCAGGAGAGCGCAACCGTTCGGTTTTCCGGACTGTCGTGGATTTCCTGAGCTGGGCATTAGCTTCCTTCTCTATTTGGAGTTCTTTGAGAATTTTCTCTTGCTCCTCTGCCCAGCAGCGGTGCTCCTCCTCTCTCCGTAGAAGTTCCTGCTGATGCTTCTCCTGGGCCGCTCTGAACATCTCCGTATCTTTCACTAGGATTTGGTTCGCCGTCTGGCACGCTGACAGTTGACCTTGGACTTTAGAGACTTCCTTCTCCAGGTCCTCCACTCGTTGCTCAATCTCTTGTCTCCGTATCCTTTCTCGCCCGACTGTCTCTTTAAGCATCTCCATCTCATGGACTTGCTCTCTTTTATCCAGTACATGTGGCACCATCCTTTCCTCCTTATTTCTCTTCTTAGAGCGTATAGGCTGTCTGGCCTTCCTGCAGCCCCTGCGGTGAGGAGGAGATCTGCTACTTGTACCCGACTCCACCTTGCTGCAATCGTTTTCACTTGCGGTTAAGTTACAGTCTGCATAGGATTCATTCCCACTCCCCCTGTCATCTTGGAACAGCAAGTCCCCACTTAACCAGGTGTCAGCCCCTATTCCTGGAGCTACCCAGTTTCCTTCGGTCCTATATTTGGTCACCCCAAAGTCCGCACTTTGGTCTGAGCCACACTTTCTTACGGTCACCAGGCACTGGGTATCTTTGACTTTAGGGGTTGCTACCTCTGTTTTTCCCACCACACTATCAGCAACCACTACAGCCGCCTGCAGGGATGGGCCTCTCCTAGGGTCATTCTGGTTCCCTTCTGCGCAATCAGCCAGTCCTTCGTCCCATACCTCCCAAAATCGCTTAAAATCCTGGCCTATTATTATAGGGTATGGTAAGTCGGAGACTACAGGGACATCATGGGTAGAAATAATAGTGGACGTCTCAATGATTACCCTGGATACCGGATACTCCCTAGTGACCCCATGAATGCAAGGGACTTCCATCTTCCTTCCGGGAATCAGATAGACAGGGAGTGTGTCGCTCAGCAGAGTCACCTGGCTTCCTGAGTCTAGAAGTCCACTCACACACTCTCCATTCACTATTAGAGAACAGTTCAGTGCCCCCCGGTCAGATGTAAAGTCAGTACACCATTCGCGACATACGCTGTTCAAACCCTGAACCCGGCAATAGTTCCTCGGCTCATCCGCCGCCACCTCTTTTCTCCTCATCGACTCAGTTTGGGACTCCGCCCCTTCTGAGTGTGGCAGTAGTTTGTTAGGGTTTACTGGTTCCCCATTCTCGCTAGGGACCTCAGAGCCTTTTCTCCACAGATCCCAAAACAGACAGAAATCCCGGCCTATAATTATAGGATGCACCAAGTCCCGAACGACGCCTACTTCATGGGACTCAGTGCCATGCGTCGTTTCAATGTCCACTCTGGCCATAGGGTAGTCCTTTACATCACCGTGTATGCATTGAACACCGACTTTTTTTCCTGGTAGTATGTTGAGAGGAAAAGTGGCCCTAATTAAGGTCACTAAGCTCCCAGAGTCTAGCAGCGCCGTTACTGCTTCACCGTTCACCTTCACGGGACATATTGAGGACCCTGATTGGGGAACGGGTTTCCACTGCAGGCTGGATATGCATACCATGAAATACGGTGTCCTATGCTGCAGTCCATCTGCTCAGTGGTCTGCGGACACCGGGCAGCTATATGTCCTGGCTCGCGGCACCTCCAACAAATAATATCACCCGCAGTGACCTTGGGCACCACCTCCCCCGCCATTTTGACCTTGGGCGCTCCACCCCTTTTTGGGACTCTGCCCCCTGTTGGGGCCGCCAGTACGTAATGGGCTGCTTCCCCAAGGATCCTTCCATCCCCTGATACCTCTCAACCATCCGACCAGTTCATCAGCATTCCGGGGATCACCCTGGGCAACCCAGTCTGCAGGGGCTTTGGCAGGGAGTGCACAAACCGATCCATTACTACTCTTTCTACCATCTGGGCCGGTGTAGCAGACTCTGGCTGTAGCCATTTCTGGACCAGGTGCAGCAGGTCAAACATTTGGGAGCGAGGCGGTTTGTCCCGGTGATAAGCCCAGCGGTGCACTCTCTGTGCCCTGACAGTCATTGTTACCCCCATACGTGCGAGAATCTCAACCTTTAGCTTAGGATACTCCTGAGCGTCCTGCACAGTCAAATCGTAGTATGCCTTCTGGGGTTCCCCTGTCAGGTATGGGGCCAGTACCTCTGCCCACTGCTCTGGGGGAAGTCTTTCCCTCTCAGCAACCCTCTCAAATACAGTCAGGAAGGCCTCCACATCATCCCCAGGGGTCATTTTCTGTAACGTGCGTCTTACCGCCTTTCTGACGTGGTTGTTATCAGCCAGACCTGGGGTTGGGGCACTCGTCCTGCCCTGGATGGCGGTTGTCAGAAGCTGTATCTGCTGCCGATGCTCCTGCTGGCTCTGCTGCATCTGCTGTTGGTGCTCCTGCTGGCTCTGCTGCATCTGTTGCAACAGCCTCCTGTTGACCTCTTGCTGCTGCACCTGTGCCTGGACCAAGTGTTTCAGCAAGTCCTCCATTCTCTCCGGCAATGCAGGCTGGCTTGCTATAGCCTTGACCCACAATATGCAGTAACCAGTCCCACTTCTCTGCTGGGAACGCTGCTCGCACGTCTCCACCAATTGTAGGGATGTGGTCTCGCTGGTGTGCGACCGGAGGTAAGCAGGAGGGCGACTCTTCCTGGTTCTTTAAGCAAGTTTATTAAGACTTCATAAACTTGCTGTCAAACAGAAAACAAAACAGCCTTCTCTGGCACAAAGTAACAAAAAACAGCTATAAAGTCCTGGTGCTCTAACTGAGTAGTCTCTTCAGCACACACACTGGAGGTCTCCTCAGAACTCCCACACTGGAGGTCTCCACACCTCCAGCCACTCACACCTGTGGTCAGCAGTAGGCTCATTTATATCGCAGAGATCCAGCTAACACAGACCACATGACTGGTCATGTGGCAATGACCTCATCACAGGTCCTCAAACCCCATACAAAGGTATAGTGATGCCCTTCTCTCCCATCTGTCTATGTGTTCATAATATCGCTACAAAACTCTGAGAGACCCGTCTATGAAATTCAACCTGAAGGAGAAGAAAATGTCCCTACTGGGGCTGTACATCGAAACATGCTAAGTCCCTGCGTATCAAGAGACCCTGTACAAGAGAAACAAGAGAAACCTAGTGCTCCTGAGAACCTTCCTGTAGTCATTGCTGATTGTGAAGAAGAAGAATGTCCTGTACCGTCATTGGTAGGCCCAGAAGAAGAGCAGATACCTGAAGCCCCAGAGACTCAAGAGATTCCTGAAATGCATCACATTGTATTTCTGGGCCCTCCAGGAAGGCTGCAGTTCTGTAATATGCCATCAATGGAAAATAATGGGGTCCTGGCTGCTTCATTTTAAATTTTTCTCAACTCTTTGGCATTTAATGTGCGTCTTTTTCTTAACAAGTTTTTGCAACTTTGTTGATTATTTGCAACAAAACATTTGATGGTTCTGTGCCAATATCTTAGCAATTTCAAGAGTGATACATCCATCTGTAAAACTTCTAACAATTTTTGACTATTCAGAGTTAAATCTCTATTTTGCATTTTGCCCGAGGATAACAAGCTACCTAATAATTCTGCACACCTTGATAAAGGGTGTTGTATCCTTAGTCCACAGCTTCCCTCATTACATAAATGCACATGACCTGATCTGCTTAATTCAATAAGGACTGAAATTTATACAGCTTGGAGTTGGAAAATTTGCATAAAATGATGAAATGGTCAAAATACTCACTTGGCTAATACTTGGGCACACTGTGTACATACTGTATATTCTTAGTAATAGATATTCTAATCTTAATAGACACTAGTATAACGGGAAACAATAGACACCCTTTTCTTTGGCAGCTCAAGGCTGGAATTACAATTAGCTTTCTTACTTTCAGGGAATTTATCATAGGAAATATGATTTTGCTTTAATCAACTTTTTAAAATAAAATATAGTTTAATCAAAATCTGTAGGTCTTGCATTTTTGTCTCTGACCATGGAGTCTCATAATGATCTGGCACTTCCTTTTCTGTGGAGATCACTTTACATCAGTTATCAGGCAAGATTACAAAGGCTGGTAAGGCTCATTTCTAGAAGAGGTCCTTGTTCACCGAACAGTGTAATACATAACCTAAGGCCCTGGGAAGTAAACAAAATACTGCAGTTTGGGTTGAATGGGGCTGGGCCTAGTGGTGCTAATGTGTGGAGCTAATCTGTTGGCTGGAGCTTTGAATCTTCTAAAATTTGCATGTTGAAGATGAGCCCTGGAGGTGTTCAGTATGCTTAGCTGTGTGACTGACATGTTTCCTTGAGCTTGTCTGATATATATGTTTAATGTACAGTGGGGGAAATACGTATTTGATCTTAATGATTTAGAGATAATCTGCAAAGAGGAGAGGAACAAAATTTCTCCTGACATTTGCGCAAACCTCATCATCAACTCCAAAAAAAAATCTGACTGCTGTGCTTGCTCAAAAGGGTTTTGCCACCAAGTATTTGAGTTTAGTTTGCCAGAGGTATCAAATACTTAGTTATCACTGCAAAATGCAAATAAATTTATATAATTCAGACAATGTGATTTTCTGGATTTTATTTTTGATATTCTATCTCTCAATGTTAAAATTAACCTACCCTTAAAATTATAGACTGCTCATGTCTTTGTCAGTGGGCAACCTTACTAAATCAACAAGGGATCAAATACTTATTTCCCCCCACTGTATGTCCTGTGCCTATGTGACGTGCAGTGTATTTGCATGGTGTGTGGTCTGTTTTTGTATGAACAGTGTATTTTGTTTGTGTGATATGTCTAATGTATTATCAGTATATATGTGGCGTGTCTAATGTGTGAGCTGTGTAACATGTGTAGTGCACATATGTGACATGCTGTGCTTGTCTGAAATGTTTGGCATACCTTAATGGTATGTTTAACCCCCTTACCGACATATGACTGATATGTCATGCTGACTCCCTGAGTTTGATGCAGGCTCGTGGGCCGAGCACGCATCTTTCCTGCACATGATGGTTGTTTTAATTAGCTGTAATTTTCCTCCAATAGCTGTGGGTGAAATGGAGCTCCATCGCTGGGCACCAATGGGTTTTCATGGCAACCAAGGGTCTGCTGATGACCATCGTGCCTGTCATTACGATCCTCCTGTTAGTGTCGGCCCATGACAAGTGTTCATATGAGATAGTGATTTTTGCTATATATAGCAGTGCTAATGCACTGCTATGTGTAGCACAATTGATCAGATGATCATAGTTTCAAGTCCCTTAATGGGACTATTAATCCAATAGTTTCAAAGTTTTGAATGACACCATTCATTTTACCATGTGATGTACTGGAAAATGGGCAAAAAATCTTATTATGGTGAAAATGGGAAAAATACAATCCTCCAATTTGTTTGTCTAAGGTTTTGTTTTTATGGCATTCATTGAATAGTAAACATGAACAGTAAATATTATTCTCTGGGTCAGTATGATTATGGCATTACCAAAGTTTTATATATTTTTTTTAAAACTTAGGTAATGAAAAAAAAAATTGAACATTGGTAAAGAAACGGCTTGTGATGCCATTTTCTGAGATGACTAAATGAAGACTGGGAATACAAAAAGCACAATGGTCTTATCCAGTATAAATGGACAAAAAATAAAATACAGTTTGTGCTCACCTTGCAGGGTTTTATTTTCCAATGAGTTTCGAAGCATACAAAACTTCTTCAGGACAAACCACAATATTCTTATTGTGGTTTGTCGTCTTGAAGAAATTTTGTAGGTTTCAAAACATGTTGTCAAATAAAAAATGCATTTAGATATACTTCATTGTCCTTTGATCACGTGATGGAACATTGGCAGCATGGCAATACTTCCATTTTTCCACTTGTCTACATCCCAGCCATTTTCTGAGACATGTATGGTCTTCATTTTTTAATTGATGGAGCTGTGTTAGGAATTGTTTTTTACATGGTGACCTGGAGTTTTTAATATAATTTTACAGTAGATAGGATGCCTTGATCGCTTCTTATTTGCAGATTTTTTTCAGAGTTGTGGTGACCAAAAAAATGCAATTTCTGACATTTTTATTTCATTATAGTTTTTACAGATCAGATTATTTAATTTTATAGACAAAACCTAAGACAAAAACAAAGTGAGTAAATACTCTGTAGTAAATAAATCGCAATAGTGCATGAAATTAACATAGGGTACATAGGTACTTAGTAAACATAATTTTGATTAAAATAATGTAAAAAGCCATCCCACCATGTCAAGGTGACCCCATTCGGGATGGTACTAACCTCTAGTATTAAAACCTTACCAGGCCAGGCCAAAATAGTACTTCAAAGCTGGGGGCTTCAATTAGATTATACCTGCCAGCTAGACACAGAAAGCACATCTATTGTATCTCCCAGCCATGACGGCTCGGTTCTAGGATTATGAATTATGAGCACATCTTTTATGAGACTGTACCTACAAAGATGTAGCCCGTGCTGAGCCATCTCCAGTCGGTGCCGGTGCTCCGCAGCTTCACGGTGTTCCGCAGCCTGCAGCACACATTTTGTATGCCAACGCTCTGCCGCTTTCTCTGCTGCCACCAGGAGTCTGTCATGGGCGGCGTCATTACCAGCCTCGAGCTGTGCCATAGCCGCTTGGAAAAGGGCCTCCAATTTGGACAGGCTGGGATGGGCAGGGGGTGGACAGTCCACTGCGAGACTGAGCACAGGGGTCTGGCTCCTTGGGGAGCCCTGGCTAAGCTCCCCCTCGCCTTCATCGGTATCAAACCTCTCATAGACCATAGCATTGGCCTCCCCCCTTTGCCTTACTCCTGGTACCTTCCGCCATCTTGGGAACCTTTGGTTACTGACACAGCTGAAACCCTGACCTTGCACACAACTTATTATATTTACACTCTGACCATCTAGTGCTGGGCTGACCTTAAGACCCCAGCAGTGAAAGTTATCGCTGGCAGTCTTTAGTGTCTGGGAGTAGGGGTCCCACGCACACTATTACTCTGATCCCACCGCTGCCACCAAATGTGAAGGAAACCCCCTTCCTTCCATGTCACCAATGTGACGTAACTACACAGGCACAGCTCTCCGTCCCCCCTTTATCTCTCAGGTCAGTAAGGAAACTGTACCGAGAGCAAATGGCCACCGGGGAGGGTGTCCTGTTACCCACTGGGTATTCTAAGATTCGTGATCAGAGTAAAAGCATCAGCCCAAGTTTAATTTTATGGTTTAATTGCCTTAAGGGCGCACTAGATAATTACAGAAATATACAGTAAGCTATACAACGGAATTACAGTGGATTTGCAGTCCGAGTAAAATACAACAATAATGGTACAAGGCTTAGAGGTATTAGCTAGAGGTCAATATTACCAGGTTGTAGGGGCATGTGGAGGCAGGGAGCTCTGCGATCCACAGGTGAAAGTCTTAGTTGCTGGACAGTCCCCCAAAACGTGTGCCGCTGCTCCCTTGGCAGATCTGTCCCTTGGTCCTTATTTCTTCATTGTCTTGGCTTCTGTGAGAATGGATCCAGTCTGCCCATAGCTCACAGTTCTTAAACCTGCTAGGTTCCTCCCCTTGGTGTCCGAGGGTGGGCTGATAATCTCCACCCTTAGCTCCCTGCAGAATTTATTCCCAATATCTAGCAAAGGGGTTAACTTTCTCCAGGACGATCGGATCAGGACACGAGAGGTACCAGCGGATGCAGTATGTTTTGCCTGTCGCATGAAGATCAAACCTGGCCCGATTGGGTCTCTGTGGAGGGCCAATCTCTATATCTCAGACCCCCGAGCCATCACCGACTAGGGAGTTGCACTGTCGGATGCCCGAGGTCCGCAGGATCACGCAGATATTTTTTATGAGAATGTACCTGCAAAGATGTGCTCATAATTCATAATCCTAGAAGGAGCCATCATGGCTGGGAGATACAATAGATGTGTTTTCTGTGTATAGCTGGCAGGTATAATCTAATTGAAGCCCCCAGCTTTGAAGTACTGTTTTGGCCTGGCCTACTTAGCATACAAACAGGCCTGGCTATTCACATTGAGCCGTCTTGAGTCGAATCTACTGAGCATACTAATAGACCTTTTCATTCACAGTGGAGACTAAACCCTATTGTATTGAATATGCCCTCAGGCCATGGGGAATTACAGCAGTTAGATGCTGTGAATCTGTGAATTCAGACAAAATGGTGGCTGGAGCAGGCCATATCCAAGATGGTGGCTGTTCCTTCCTCACAACACCTGTTAATTAGATTTAGGTACACAAGGGCCGGACTGTGTGCCTCTACTACATATCTGTGATTCTCCAACTCCTCCACCTGCCTCCCATCTGCGAATGATCTGCCTCCTTTGTTTGAAATCTCAGCAGTGACCTGTCATTCACCGACCAGAGGAGCACAGAGGGGCCAGGGAATCACAGACAGGGAGGAGAAGACCCAGTGTACTGTCTAGCTCCTGTGCACTGAAATCTAATTATCAAAAACTTCAAATGGTGATTAAAGAAGAACCACAAAAGAGGATTTCTTGATCAAAAGTATCAACTTAAACTCTATGGCACCGCCATTGCAGCCATGTCTTTACTCTACAATGGAAAATTATGTTCACAGGTTTTTTTGAAGGTTGCAGTGGTGAAATAATGACTACCTCCTGTCAAGATCACACCTCATCACGTGCGCGCTTGACCCGCTCACGTCCCACCTCATCCCTAACTTTGCCACAGTCTTCATCCCAACTCTTACACACCTCTTCAACCTTTCACTTACAAATGGTGTCTTTCCCTCATCCTTCAACCATGCCTTAATCAGACCCATCCTCAAAAAGCCCTCCCTCGACCCATCCTCTGTGCCTAACTATCTCCCAATATCTCTTCTCCCCTACGCCTCAAAACTACTGGAACAGCATGTATATCTTGAACTGTCCTCCCACCTCTCCTCCTGTTCCCTCTTTGACCGGTTACAATCTGGCTTCCGACTGCATCCCTCAACTGAAACTGCCCTAACTAAAGTCACTATCGACCTGCTAACCGCCAAGAGCAAGCGACACTACTCTTTCCTTCTTCTCCTGGACCTGTCTTCTGCCTTCGACACCATGGACCATTCCCTTCTGCTACAGATTCTCTCATCGCTTGGCATTACAGACTTGGCCCTATCTTGGATCTCATCATACCTAACAGACCGAACATTTAGTGTCTCCCTCTCACACATCACCTCCTCACCTCGCCCCCTGTCTGTCGGTGTTCCTCAAGGCTCAGTCCTAGGACCCCTACTCTTCTCCATCTACACCTTAGGCCTGGTACAGCTCATAGAATCCCACGGTTTGCAGTATCATCTCTATGCCGATGACACGCAGATCTACCTATCTGGACCTGACCTCCCCCTCCTTACTGACCAAAATCCCGCAATGTCTGTCTGCTATCTCGGCCTTCTTTGCTGCTCGCTTTCTCAAACTGAACATGGACAAAACAGAATTCATCATCATTCCCCCCATCTCACTCTACCCCTCCACCAGACCTATCCATCAATGTCAATGGCTGCTCGCTGTCCCCAGTCCGCACGCTCGGTGACTTGGAGTGATCCTCGACTCTGCCCTCTCTTTCAAACCACATATCCAAGCCCTTGCCTCCTCCTGTAGCCTCAAACTCAAAAACATTTCCCGGATCCGCACATTCCTCAATCATGAAACCACAAAAACGCTAGTGCATGAACTTATCTCCCGCCTCGACTACTGCAACCTCCTACTCTCCAGCCTCCCCTCTAGCACTCTGGCACCACTCCAGTCCATCCTACACTCTGCTGCCCGACTAATATACCTGTCTCCCCGCTATTCCCCAGTCTCCCCCCTATGTCAGGCCCTTCACTGGCCACCTATTGCCCAGAGGCTCCAGTTCAAAACCCTAACCATGACATACAAAGCCATCCACAACCTGTCTCCTACATACATCTGTGACATGGTCTCCCGGTACCTACCCACACGCAACCTTCGATCCTCACAAGATCTCCTTCTCTACTCACCCCTCATCTCTTCTTCCCACAACCGCATACAAGACTTCTCCCGTGCTTCCCCCAAACTCTCTGCCACAACACATCAGACTCTCACCAACAATGGAAAGCTTCAAGAAGAACCTGAAGACCCACCTGTTCTGACAAGCCTACAGCCTGCAATGATCCTCAGTCTACTGAACCACTGCACAACCAGCTCTACCCTGTTGTGAATGGGTTTGAGATGAGTTCTGAGCAGAGGCTTCCTCTGGTGGTTACAAGCGGTGCTGGTCTGTCCAGTGAAGATTGTGAGGATTGGGAATCAGGTGTTACTGACTGGTCTTATATAAGGGAGTCACCTTCCCATCAGGGTTGCCGGTGATCAATTGTTCTGGTCTCAATCCTTGAATCCTGTTTCCCTTGTAGCCTGCTGTGTCGTGTCTGCATCTCCTGCTATCAGATAAGACATTTTATTCTTTTTGTTTTTGTGCTAGATTTTTGCATTTTGTCCTGCACTTCTGTGGGGGCCTTCAGGGTCCCCTCCGGGGGCTTTTGCCCTCTCAGTTTAGTTCAGCCACTGATGTTTGTACTTTTGCTTTTTACAGTTTTTTCAGTAGCTGCTGTTTTGATTTTGTTACACCAGAGAACTAATTTAGGTGGTAGAGGTCGTGTGATCTCAGGTGTTTTTGAAATTAGTAGAGTTGGTGCTTTTCAGGGTTTTCTGGGATTGCAGTAAGTACCCTTCCTATCCTTTTCTATTTAGTTAGTTTGGGCCCCAGCGTTTGCTCATACTATTTTCTTTCTGTGTCAGTATTTCTTCTTGTCTAACCGCCATTACATGTTTGGGGGCTTTCTATTATCTTTGGGGTTCTGCTCCGGGGCAGATAGCTTTCCTATTTCTATCTTTAGGTGTAATTAGTTTCTCAGGCTGTGACAGGCGTCTAGGACCAACGTAGGAACGCTCCACGGCTGCCTCTAGTTGTGGTGGTTAGTCAGGGTACTGCAATCTCATAGATTCCAACTGCTCTGGTGTATTGCCTTTTTACCTGCACTCCTCAGCTACCAAATCATAACACTACCCTCTCCTAGTGTATCCTCACCCATCCCTGTAGACTGTGAGCCATCGCAGGCAGGATCCTCTCTCCTTCTGTACTTGTATGTCCCTTGTCTACACACGTCTGTTGTACTTGTTATATTCCCCTTTTCACATGCAAAGCACCATGGAATAAGTGGCGCTATATAAATGAATAATAATAATAATACAATGCACATAACTGCTGCAGCCAATCAGTGGCTCAACCGTAATGCTGAGGTAGATAGTACAAGCTGCTAAGCCTAGAGATTGGCTGCAGTAGTCAGATGTCACTGCTGTAGTTTGTAAACAAAGACTAGGGGAAGCAGAAGTAGAGGCATCACTGGAGCAGTAGAGTGTATGAAACTGATTTTATTATTTTTCCCTAGTGCAAGAGATCTAGCATAAAAAAGGAAAACTTTAAGAGTTGGGGCCCATGCACAATGATCATAGCTGATTGTCACAGCTCACCTCTTCTCTTTCATCCTGCACAGTCAGCTCTACAGAAGTCACAGAATATGTCAATATCAATCTATACTACTGTTTATCCTGACAACTATTTCCAATGATCAAGTTTCAGTTGTACAGCACAACTCTGAATGTTGTTAACAATAGGTCAGGCAAAACAGCTGTCCCTTTAAGAAAATATCAGAAATAAACAAAGATGATTAAGGGAAGAGCTTGTATCAGTGTCTGATTTAAAAGTAAAGAAAATATAGGTGATGCATTGCATATACACATATACATTAGAGTATGTCATCAAATGAAAACTTTATATTGGAAAAAATAAAAACAAGATGACTCTTGTTAGAAGAATGTACCAACCCTCTCACTAACTAAAACTTGTGGATATTTCTGTTAGTTACATTTTTAGAATGCAATCATTGAAAGCGTAGCAAATCCTAGGTCACAAAACTCGAAGTTAAAAACATACTGTGATCGTCAAAGGGCCGTTTGTCATGGGTGACTGTTATGTTACGGTAGCTGAGGAGTGCAGGTAAAAAAGGAAATACACCAGAGCAGTTGGAATCTATGAGATTGCAGTACCCTGACTAACCACCGCAACTAGAGGCAGCCGTGGAGCGTTCCTACGTTGGTCCTAGACGCCTCGTCACAGCCTGAGAAACTAACAACACCTAAAGATAGAAATAGGAAAGCTATCTGCCTCGGAGCAGAACCCCAAAGATAATAGAAAGCCCCCAAACATGTAATGGCGGTTAGACAAGAGGAAATACTGACACAGAAAGAAAATAGTATGAGCAAACGCTGGGGCCCAAACTATCAAAATAGAAAAGGACAGGAAGGGTACTTACTGCAATCTCAGAAAACCCTGAAAAAACACCAACTCTACTAATTTCAAAATCACCTGAGATCACACGACCTCTACCACCTAAATTAGCTCTCTGGTGTAAAAAAATCAAAACAGCAGCCACTGAAAAAAAACTGGAAAAAGCAAAAGTACAAAACACAGTGGCTGGACTAAACTGAGAGGGCAAAAGCCCCGGAGGGGACCCTGAAGGCCCCCACAGAAGTGCAGGACAAAATGCAAAAATATAGCAAAAACACAAAATAAGAAATTGTCTTATCTGATAGCAGGAGATGCAGACACGACACAGCAGGCTACAAGGGAAACTGGAAAGAAGGATTCAGACCAGAACAATTGATCACCGGCAACCCTGATGGGAAAATGACTCCCTTTTATAAGACCAATCAGTAACACCTGATTCCCAGTCCTCACAATCCTCACTAGTACCGCTTGTAACCACCAGAGGGAGCCTCTGCTCAGAACTCATTTCAAGTCCATTCACAACAGTACCCCCCCCTTGAGGAGGGGTCACCGAACCCTCACTTGAGCAACCAGGTCGGTCAGGATGAGTTCTATGATACGCACGGATTCTCCTAGCATGGATGTCCGAAGCAAACACCCAAGAATTGTCTTCCTGACCATAACCTCTCCACTTAACCAAATACTGGAGTTTCCGTCTAGAAAAACGAGAATTCAATATTTTCTCAACCACAAACTCCATATTGCCCTCAACCAGAACAGGGTCAGGAGGCAAAGCAGTAGGAACCACTGGCTCAACAAACCTCTTCAACAAGGACTTGTGGAACACGTTATGGATCTTAAATGTCCCTGGAAGAAGCAAACGAAAAGAAACAGGATTAAGAATCTCCATGATCTTATAAGGTCCAATGAACCTAGGCTTAAATTTAGGAGATGCCACTCTCATAGGAATATTTTTTGAGGACAACCAGACCAAGTCCCCCACTTTAAACCGAGGACCATCAGTCCTATGCCGGTTAGCAAACCGCTGGGCCCTCTCCTGAGAGAGGGACAACCTCTCCACTACCTGGTCCCAAATCTGTTGCATACGCTCAACAACAAGTCAACACCTGGACAGACAGAAGCTTCCGTCTGTCCTGAAGAAAATCGAGGGTGAAAACCAAAATTACAGAAAAACGGAGACATCAAAGTGGCAGAGCTAGTCCTATTATTAAGAGCAAACTCAGCCAAAGGCAAAAAAGAGACCCAGTCATCCTGATCAGCAGACACAAAGCATCTTAGATAAGTCTCCAATGTCTGGTTTGTTCTCTCAGTTTGACCATTGGTCTGAGGATGAAATGCCGAGGAGAAAGACAATTGAACACCCAGTTTAGAACAAAAAGTCCTCCAAAATCTGGAAACAAACTGGACTCCTCTGTCAGACACAATGTTCTCAGGAATGCCGTGTAAACGAACCACGTGCTGAAGGAACAACGGCACCAATTCAGAGGAGGAAGGCAACTTAGGTAATGGCACAAGATGTATCATTTTGGAAAACCTATCACAAATTACCCAGATGGTGGTCATTCTCTGAGAAACAGGAAGATCGGAAATGAAATCCATAGAGATATGGGTCCATGGTCTCTTGGGCACAGGCAATAGCATCAACAAACCACTAGAGCGAGAGCAAGGCTTGGAGCGAGAGCAAGTCCCGCAGGACTGCACAAATTCCCTGACATCGCGAGACAAGGTAGACCACCAAAAGGACCGACTAACCAAGTCTCTGGTACCAAAAATTCCGGGATGCCCAGCCAATGCGGAACAATGAATCTCAGACATCACACTCTTTTTCCATTGGTCCGGGACAAACAATTTTCCAACAGGGCAGCGCTCGGGCCTATCCTCCTGACACCCCTCCAGAGCAAGTCTCAAATTGGGCGAGATGGCGGAAAGAACTACACCCTCCTTCAAAATAACAGAGGGATCAGATAGCTCAGGAGAGTCCGCAAGGAAACTCCTCGAGAGGGCATCCGCCTTAACATTCTTAGTGCCAGGAAGAAAGGAAACCACAAAATTAAAATGTGTGAAAAACAAGGCCCACCTGGCCTGTCTAGGATTGAGTCGCTTGGCAGATTCCAGATAGACCAGATTCTTATGGTCCGTAAGGACCACCACCTGATGTTTGGCTCCCTCCAGCCAATGTCTCCACTCTTCAAAAGCCCACTTCATGGCCAATAACTCCCGATTACCCACGTCATAATTACGTTCAGTAGGAGAAAATTTTCGAGAGAAAAAGGCACAAGGGTTACTTTTAGAGGTCTCTGGATCTTTTTGGGACAAAACGGCACCTGCCCCAATTTCAGAGGCATCAACCTCCACCTGAAATGGCAGAGAAACATCAGGCTGCCGTAGAACAGGAGCAGAAGTGAATCTCTGCTTAAGTTCCTGAAACGCAGAGACTGCCTCAGGAGGCCAATTCACCACATCAGAACCCTTTCTGGTCAAATCAGTTAATGGTTTAACAATAACCGAGAAATTACCAATAAATTTACGATAAAAATTGGCAAAACCCAAAAATCTCTGAAGAGCCTTTAATGAAGTAGGTTGGACCCAATCACAGATGGCCTGAACCTTGACCGGGTCCATTTCAATAACAGATGGGGACAAAATGAATCCCAGAAATGAGATCTTCTGTACGCCAAAAAGACACTTTGATCCCTTCACATACAGAGCATTCTCTCTCAAAATCTGGAATACAGTTCGAACATGTTTCACATGAGAGTCCCAGTCATTAGAAAAAATCAAGATATCATCCAAATAAACAATCAGAAACTTGTCCACAAAATCCCTGAAAATGTCATTCATGAAGGACTGGAAGACGGAAGGAGCATTAGTGAGCCCAAAGGGCATCACAAGGTACTCAAAATGCCCTTCAGGGGTGTTAAATGCCGTCTTTCATTCATCCCCGTGCTTAATGCGAATAAGGTTATACGCCCCCCTGAGGTCAAGCTTGGTAAACCAAGTAGCGTTTTTCACCCTGGAAAACAGGTCATAAATCAAGGGTAACGGGTATTGATATTTCACAGTAATATTGTTCAAGAGACGATAATCAATACACGGCCTTAATGAACCATCTTTTTTGGCCACAAAGAAAAAACCGGCACCTAAGGGTGAAGAGGATGGTCTGATATGACCCTTCTCCAATGATTCCTTGATATAAGACCGCATAGCGTCATGTTCAGGTACAGACAAGTTAAAAAGGCGACCTTTAGGGAATTTACTACCTGGCACTAATTCAATAGCGCAGTCATAGCTCCTATGGGGAGGTAAGGATGCAGATTTACTTTCGCTAAACACATCAGAAAAATCAAACAAAAAGTCAGGAACATCCTCAGCCTGGGGGGAGGCAGAAAAAACAGGAGTGTTGGTATTAACACATTGGCAGCCCCAACTGGTTACAGACACAGATTTCCAATCCAAAACAGGATTATGAGACTGTAACCAAGGGAAACCCAGCACTATAATGTCATGCAGATTATATAGAACCAAAAATTTGCAGCACTCCTGGTGATCAGGTTCAACCCTCATTATCACCTGAGTAGAAAACTGGGTTTATTCTCAGCCAAAGGGGTAGAATCGATCCCCAGTAAAGGAATAGACTTCTGTAGGGGTATCAAGGGAAACCCACAACGTTTAGCAAAATCATAATCCATCAGGTTAATAGCTGCTCCAGAATCAACGAAAGCCTGAGCAGAAAATGAGGACAGAGAGCATATCAGAGTGACAGTTAATAAAAACTTAGTCTGAACACTACCCAAGACAACTGAGCGTGCAAAATGTCTTCCCCGCTTAGGGCAGACTGAAATAGCATGAGAGGCATCACCACAGTAGAAACATAACCCATTGCGCTTTCGAAACTCATGACGCTGTGCCCCAGACACCACTTCATCACACTGCATGGGCTCAGCAGCTGGCTCACAAGGCAACACCATTCCACGCATACTTCTCCGCTCACGCAAACGTCTGTCAATTTGAATCGCTAATAATATAGAATCATTGAGACCAGAGAGGACAGGGAATCCCACCATAACATCCTTTACATTATCCGACAGACCCTTCCGGAAAAGGGCCGCCAAAGCGTCGTCATTCCATTTGGTCAGGACTGCCCACCTACGGAATCTCTGACAGTATAACTCAGCGTCATCAAGCCCCTGATTTAATGCCAACAAGGCTTTCTCAGCTTGATCAGTGACATTAGGCTCATCGTACAATAACCCCAAAGCCTGAAAAAACGCATCAACATCACTCAAAACAGGATCCCCAGGTATCAGGGAAAAAACCCAATCCTGAGGATCGCCGCGCAGGAGAGAGATGATAATTTGAACCTGCTGCGCTGCGTTTCCTGAGGACTTAGATTTTAAGGCAAGAAACAATTTACAATTATTTTTGAAATTCTGAAACTTAGCTCGATCCCCTAAAAACAAATCTGGCATGGGGATCCTAGGTTCCACAACAGGCAACCTAGCAAGATATGCAGCAATACTCTGAACCTCAGTGGCAAGCTGATCCACACGGCCAGACAACTGTGCAAACTCCATTGGGAGAAAAGATCCTCCCCAGCACCCAGAGATACAGAGGGAAAAAAAAAAAAAAAAAATGCAACAAACAGAAAAATATCTCTGACAACTTTTCTTCCTTCAAAATATTTTTTCCCTTCTGTGAGTACCATACAATTTTTATGGCCGGTGATACTGTTATGTTACGGTAGCTGAGGAGTGCAGGTAAAAAAGGAAATACACCAGAGCAGTTGGAATCTATGAGATTGCAGTACCCTGACTAACCACCGCAACTAGAGGCAGCCGTGGAGCGTTCCTACGTTGGTCCTAGACGCCTCGTCACAGCCTGAGAAACTAACAACACCTAAAGATAGAAATAGGAAAGCTATCTGCCCCGGAGCAGAACCCCAAAGATAACAGAAAGCCCCCAAACATGTAATGGCGTTTAGACAAGAGGAAATACTGACACAGAAAGAAAATAGTATGAGCAAACGCTGGGGCCCAAACTATCAAAATAGAAAAGGACAGGAAGGGTACTTACTGCAATCTCAGAAAACCCTGAAAAAACACCAACTCTACTAATTTCAAAATCACCTGAGATCACACGACCTCTACCACCTAAATTAGCTCTCTGGTGTAAAAAAATCAAAACAGCAGCCACTGAAAAAAAACTGGAAAAAGCAAAAGTACAAAACACAGTGGCTGGACTAAACTGAGAGGGCAAAAGCCCCCGGAGGGGACCCTGAAGGCCCCCACAGAAGTGCAGGACAAAATGCAAAAATATAGCAAAAACACAAAATAAGAAATTGTCTTATCTGATAGCAGGAGATGCAGACACGACACAGCAGGCTACAAGGGAAACTGGAAAGAAGGATTCAGACCAGAACAATTGATCACCGGCAACCCTGATGGGAAAATGACTCCCTTATATAAGACCAATCAGTAACACCTGATTCCCAGTCCTCACAATCCTCACTAGTACCGCTTGTAACCACCAGAGGGAGCCTCTGCTCAGAACTCATCTCAAACCCATTCACAACAGGTGACATCATGGAAATAGGAATCTGTGATTAGAAATTCTGTCAACGGAATAAAGATTCCATGTAATTTATTCTTTGGAAATGCTTGTTGGAGCTGGTGTCTCTAAGGTTTTGATCTATAAATATAGTTTTTATATTACAAAAATATAAAACAACGGGAAAAAAAATAAGAGATGTCATGAAAATAAATTAGAGTTCAAAAAAACCATGGAAAATTATATTCTTGCAATATTCCAGTGGATTAATGATTAAATAAGACGTTGATGTAAAACATCACCAAAAATGCCTTTAATATATAAATATAGAGCATAAAATAATATTTAAATATAGAAATTTACATATCTTTTAAGAAAAACTCTAACTTTTCAGTCAATTATACTATCAAAGTAAAGTATTGCTCCTGAATTGGATGAGTGGTATCTGGCCAAAAAAGTCATTCAGTTATCAGAAATGCACCAATTTGGTGTTAGTCTGTGTGAAAAATATTGGAGATGTAATTTCATGTCAATAATTTGTATCCTATTTGGCATAATAATTATAAAATTTCCTTCTGTTGTGCAGCTGTAACAGGACACCTAGCTCAGCAGGTGGCCAAGCCTCAAAAGGCTATGAGTCACAGATCTCACATCTTGGGCCAGCTAAGCTCAGGACTAAAGGCTTACTTGCAATATGGAGTCCATGAAGTGTAACTGTGTTAGGGTTAAGGGTATGCCACACTAAACAACATCGCTAACGGGATCGCTAAAAAACGTCACTATTTAGCGATCCCGTTAGCGATGTTGTTCAGTGCGGCAGCTGCCAGCGACGAGCTTCCTGCTGTGATCTCGCTCGTCGCTGGAATCGTTCCGGACCCTATTTTATCGCCGGCGCTCCGCTGGGTAAGTATAATCGCTAAGTGTGGCACCTTTTCTTAGCGATTTAGCGGTAATTTTGTACCGCTAAAGTCGTTAAGGAGATCGCTAACCGCGATAGCGTCCTTAACGACATCGCTAAGTTAGGTAACTACTAGCGATATAGAAACAATCCCGCTAGCGATCTCATTAGTATGCGACGCTAACGAGATCGCTAGCGGGATTGTGTAGTGTGGCAGTACCTTTAGGCAGATTGCACTGAATAAAAATAAATAATAAAGTGCAATAGCAACCCGGGGTCCACCGTGCAGAAGTGAACCTGCTGCTAGAGTGAACAAATGACAGAACAAAGCAGCAAGCGTTCACCTTAATCAGACTGCGTTAACTCCACACACTATGAACAGAATGCAGAATACTCAGCTCTGTTAGCTTCACAGAGAGGTAGTGCAAAAGGGTTGTGCTCGCTCTGTAACCGAACAGTGCTAAGAGCACACTTGAACGAAACAGATGCTGAGTCAAGAGGAAAAAAACTCAAAATGATGCTAGGTAGTAAACCCTGTTGAGGTCACAGGGGAGCAAAGCTCATAGGTTGGACTTGCTCTGTAACTGACCTGTGCTAACCGCACACATGGCCGAAACAGATACTAAGTCATGCGGGGGGAAAGCCCTAAGAGGCTAAAACTCAGAAGGTAGCCAAATACACATGTGCAGACAGTCATAGAGTATCCACTCACAAATACCATCATAAATGATAGTAGCACACCCGCGTGCGCCACTGAGATCCTTTTAAACCCAAAGCTCCACCCCAAACACTCACACTGACATCGCCCGTGGGCCAATCCGGAGCTGCCATGTCACCAGAGCAACTAATGTCCGACCACCAATAGGAAGACGCCACCTCACGGACATGCTCAGTACGGCGATCTCTGGACTTAGACTCCTGAACGAAGGACTACACCTGCGTACCACTAGTTCCCATAGACTTGCCTGGAAAGTCAGCAGTAACCAAAGGTATATCACGAGCCTGAGCAAGATGCTGGGACCGACATATGTGCTGAGCAACCACTGCAGCAGCCGGAACTGAATGGGAGACCACAGTCCCAGTTAATGCTTGGGATCTATCTCGTGACTAAAAAACGGTTACATTTTCGGGAACTCTGGAATGGGCTGAACGCCTTCCAGGGTCTCAATCCACTCTAGCACCCCAGGGTGGGGAGTTATATAGAATGGCTCATAGGAGAGAGCCAGGTAGCAAAGATGTGCATGTTCTCAACGTATAACAGGACCCCGGCAGGATCCGATGGTGCCAAAACCACCTCCCTAGGTAGGTCCATTAAGGAGTTATGACCCATCTTAGGTTTTGGAGCTTTAGCTGCTAGATGCAAAGGGAGGCGATTTACATTCAGACCCACAGGGCAGGAGGGGAGTGATCCAAAGGGGTTCAATTCTAGTGTAAAGCATACACTATTGATTTTTCTCTGGGGTGGTCACGACAACACATCGTGTGGGGAGAAGTCAAGAAACAGCAGAGACCACCAGCCTCCCATGTGGCCGCCCGCCCCTGCATGCAAGGCCGTTCTTTTGGCTGATAACTGATTCTTATATTCCACATAACTTCTTCTACCATTATTGTATTTACATATCTGACCATTGTATATGTATAACCATTGTGTATATAGTGTTTTGTCTAGTGTGCTATTAAGGCAATTAGATATATAATTTAACCTTGGGTTGCTCAATTCACGAATCCACATGCCGTGATCTCAGCTGAACTTTCCATGCTACCGGGGCAGGTTTCCGGCCTGATATAAACCCGTTAACGGACCGGGCTTATATCTAACGAGGAACTGGTGGCAGTCCTACAGAGCTGACCAGGCACTGTTTCATTGGTGCTAGCGAAAGTGGTCTCAGTCTGTCAGTGTTGTGAGCAAGTGTCGTGCCACATTCCCTCACTCCCCGTGCCTTCCTGGGCTCATATAGACAGGGAGTGTCTGAGTAAAACTGTGCCAAGATTACCTTCCATGTCCCCAGGAAGGTGTGGAATGCAACGTTGGTGAAAGTAACATAATCGTGATGTCAGGCAGTGTAACGGGTTCATCACAGTCTGGTCTTCTTTTGATGTGTCTAATATTTGTGCTCAAAAATGCTCAGTGCAATAAACACGGATTTTGGTAAGAACTTACCTGTAAAATCCTTTTCAGCGAAGAAGGAAGGGAGACACACTAGTCATTACTAGTGGGTAGGCGGAGCCCACATAGGATAGAAACACCTCAGATTAAAAAAAAAAAGTGTTGACCGGCCCCTCCAGCTTATAGGGCTCCTCCTACTCCAGCTCTCCAGTCGTACCCAAGCTAAGGAAGAGCAAATATCACCAGCGGAGCAACATAACCCCTTCTGAAGGACTTCAGAGAAAAAAACAAGGAGATAGGTAATGCATATAACAGAAAAAAACACACAGTCTCAGGTACTACTCACTGAACCTGACCACTGCGATGAGCTGGCAATGCTGGAACAGAGCCTTAGCGCGCCGACCTCAGCCCAGATAATCGCTATCAGAGAAGGGTCACGCCGCATCTGAAAACCAACAACACACTTCTGCCATGCGAGGGATGTGTGTCTCCCTTCCTTCTTCGCTGAAAAGGATTTTACAGGTAAGTTCTTACCAAAATCCGTGTTTCAGCAGCAGATGAAGGAAGGGAGACACACTAGTCATTACTAGTGGGACGTCCCAAAGCAGTCCAAAAATAAGGGTGGGCAAAAAAACCAAAAGAGGCAGATACCCAACAACCTAAATAAATGCGCAACTAGCGCTAACTACAAGTTCACAAGAACTTTAAACTACAGCCGCCTGCAGGACCCTACGTCCTAAGGCCGCATCAGCGGAAGCACTGACGTCCACCTTATAAAATTTCGTAAATGTGTGGACGGAGCGCCAGGTCGCCGCCCGGCAGAGCTGAGCTGCCGAGGCTCCTTGATGAAAAGCCCACGATGAACCCACAGCCCTTGTGGAGTGAGCTCGAATCTTAATCGGGCAAGGTTCGCCCTTAAGTCGGTAAGCCTCTAAAATGGCCGACGAATCCAACGAGCTATAGAATCCTTAGAAGCTCGTTGCCCACGTCGACGACCTGCTGGAATCACAAACAGAGAATCCGACTTCCGAAAACTTTGAGTAATAGACAAATAGAACTTCAAAGCCCGCACCAAATCCAATGTGTGCAATGCCCGTTCCTTCGCATTCCTTGGCCCCGGACAAAGCGAGGGCAACACAATATCCTGGTTAACATGAAACTGTGACACCACTTTAGGTAGAAAGTCGCCACGTGTGCGAAGCACTACGCGATCTGGGTGAAACTCCAGAAAAGGAGGCGAGCAAGAAAGAGCCGCCAACTCAGAAACCCTTCTCAAAGAAGTGACCGCCACTAGGAAGGCAACCTTCCAAGAAAGCAAAGAAAGGCTAACAGAGTCCATAGGCTCAAAAGGCCCATGTTGAAGAGCATCCAAGACAAGATTGAGCCGCCAAGGAGACACAGGCGCCTTCCGCGGCGGAAATTGACGGGTTACCCCGCGAAAAAAGGAACGTACGTCCCTACGCGAGGCGATAGTCTTCCGAAACAGCAAGGACAGAGCAGAAACCTGTCCTTTCGGAATGCTAACTGCCAAACCCTTGTCCAGCCCGTACTGCAAAAAGGCCAACAAATTGGAAATGGAAAAAATCCTCGGGTTCCTAGAAGAACCCGAACACCATGAAAAGAAGGCTTCCCAAGTCTTGTGATAAAGGCTAGTAGTAGCCGGACCTCTGGCAGCTCGCAGAGTGGCAATGACTTCGGCTGAAAAACCTTGACGGGTCAAGATTTCGGTCTCAAGAGCCACGCCGTCAAACGCAGAGACTTCAGGTCCGGGTGACGAACGGGCCCTTGGGTTAACAGGTCCGGGCGAAGAGGGAGTGGAAGTGGAGGCGCTGCCAAAAGCGACACCAGCGTCGAGAACCATGTCCTCCTTGGCCAATCTGGGGCTATCAACATAGCCGGGACTCTCTCCAGACTGATCCGACGCAACACCAGAGGAAGTAAGGATATCGGCGGGAACACATAGATTAGCTCGAATTGGTCCAAGGAGCCACCAGAGCATCCACCGCCACAGCGTTCGGGTCCTTGTACCTGGACATGAACGTCGGTAACTTGGCATTGAACCTGGATGCCATCAAATCCACTTGGGGAGTTCCCCAACGGGAGCACAGCAGTGCAAAAATTTCCGGATGAAGACTCCATTCTCCGGGATCCATCTTTTCGCGACTGAGGAAGTCCGCTGTGATATTCTGAACTCCTGGAATGTGAATCGCAGAGATGGCTGGCACTCTGGCCTCGGCCCATACCAGAATTCGAGACACTTCCATCATGAGCCTGAAGCTCCTCGTCCCACCTTGATGGTTGATATACGCGACCGCCGTCGCGTTGTCTGTCTGCACTCGGACTGGTAGACCGCTTATAGGGACCGTCAAGTGTTGAAGGCAAAGGAAAATTGCCCTCAATTCCAGGATGTTGATCGGCAGGACAGACTCTTTCCAACGACCATACTCCCTGAATCCAGAGATCGTTCCAGACACCCCCCCAGCCCATCAGGCTGGCATCGGTGGTTATGATCGACCACCTCGGAGGAAGGAAGGACTTCCCCAGGGGTAACGCTTCCGGACGTAACCACCATTCTAGAGACTCTTTCACCCTGTGGGAGATGATGACACTGCAATCCAGTGAAAACTGTGATCGATCCCAACGGTTCAAGATGAACATTTGGAGAGCCCTGGAATGAAATTGGGCAAACGGAATTGCTTCCATTGACGCCACCATCAAACCCAGAAGGCGCATACACCTTGAAGGGACATTGCTGTCGCAGACTTCATAACCTGTACATGACGAAGAAGACTCGCTTGCTTGTCTGGAGGCAGAGACACCACTGCTCGTACCATGTCGAAATGCATTCCCAAAAACAGGATTGACTGCGACGGTTCCAGAGACGACTTCTCCCAATTCACCAGCCACCGAAGTCCTCCAGGAGCTGAAGGGATAGATTGCGAGCCGTCACCGCCTCCTCCTTTGAGGACGCCACAATCAAAAGGTCGTCCAGATAGGGAAGAATCGTAACCCCCTGTCTTCGCAGAATCGCCATGAGAGGAGCCAGAATTTTTGTAAAAACTCTGGGTGCTGAGGCCAACCCGAATGGCAGGGCCACAAACTGGTAATGGTTCTGGCCTATGGCAAAACGAAGGAAGCGTTGGTGGGCCCTTCCGATGGGGACATGCAAATAAGCGTCGCGAATGTCGATTGACACCAAAAAATCGTTCTGCGACAAGGCCGCCACAACGGAGCGAAGTGACTCCATGCGAAATTTCCGGGAGCGGACATGCCGATTCAATCTTTTGAGATCTAGAATGGGGCGAAATTTATCCTCCTTTTTGGGGACCACAAAGAGGTTGGAATAAAACCCTCTTCCCCGGTCCTCCGGTGGAACTGGTACCACCACACCCTTCTGTAGAAGGGAATCGACCTCCCGCAGTAGAGCGGCAAATAGCTCGGGCTCTGACGGGACGCGGGATTGGCAAAAACTGTCTGGAGGTCGAGAAAGAAACTCTATGAAGTAGCCTGCCGATACAACCCGCGTCACCCAGGCGTCCGACACGCGGGAAGCCCAAATCGGTTCGAATTGGAGCAGGCGACCTCCCACTCGAGAGCCCTCGAGTGAGGCCCTGGCGTCAGTCCGCCTTAGCGGGCTTTTTGTCAGCTTCCCGCTTGTCTTGGCGGAAGTTCTGTTTCCAGGGAGTGTGGGATTTCTGAGCGTTCTTTTTTCCTGAAAAAGAGGGACGCCCCGATCCCCAAGAGGGCTGACCGAACCGTCCCTGGACCGAAAAGACCGCCGACTAGTAACGGCACTATGCCTGCCAGCCGCAGAAGACACAGCTCTTCGCTGCGGTAAAGCCGTTTCTTTTGCCTTTGCCTTGGCAATCAGCTCCGTGAGGTAAGATCCAAATAGCTGACCACCCTTGTAAGCTAAAGAAAGCAAACCTTGCTTGGAAACCGCGTCTCGGTCCACTGTCTAAGCCACAGAGCTCTCCTGACTGTGATCGCCGAGGATTGTGCCCTGGACAGCAGTGAGGCAGTATCCAAACCTGCATCACTGCCATATCGTGCTGCATCCTCCAATGACTTGAAAAGCCCCTCTACCTCGGATAGTGGGGATCCATCTTGCCACGCCGTCCGTAGACGGTCTAACCAGCTCAGGGAAGCTTTACAAGCACACATGGATCCTAGCACTGCTCTGAATCCATGACCCGCGGCCTCGTAAATGGATTTCGCTGCCATCTCCGTTTTTCTGTCCAGCGGATCCTGCAGACTCGCCTTCCCTTTAACAGGAAGCAATGAGGATTTGCTAAGCTGGGATAAAGGGACATCCACTTCAGGAGAAGGAATCCAATTATCAATCAACTCCGTCGTACACGGATATAGCGTCTCAAAAACCGTGTCCCCTGAAAACGTTTATCTGGACACAGGCGTTCCTTCTCCACTGCCCCATTAAGCTCGTCCAAAGATGGTAAGGCTGATCGCGACCTATGCGACTCCTGAAACATCCAGCCGACTTACCAGGACGTCTAGTTACCTCCTCCGGTAACTGTAACGCCTCCCTCATGGCTCCAATAAAAGCCTCTGTATGGCTCAAAAGAGAGGCAGAGTGTCCCTGCCGATCCTCCTTATCCGAATCGGACATCTCCCCATCCGAGCTTGAAGGGGAACCCTCCATACCAGAGATCTCCGAGTCGCTACGCGGGGAAGAAGGCACCGGCCTGTCTCGCTTCCTACCATGAGAGGATCTAGCTGACACCCAATAACCTAGAAGGTCAGAAAGGCCATTAATAGAACGAGCGAGGGCCTCCATTTTGTCATCACTGACACCTCCGACCGCTGCGCTTGACGCCGTCGAGGTCTGCGTGTCAGATACGCGAGACTGATCCTGTAGCGGATCTGGGAGACGGTCCGCACCTCCTGGACCCTGATCCGACATGCCCTCACACAGTATATGGCAGGTCAAAACCTGTCAGCAACTAGAACAGTGTGGTTTTCAAAATGAACGCTGAAGGGTTAAAGCTCTTAAAGAGAGAGCTACCTCAGCTGTCTCCCAATAAAGGGTTAACCGCCAAAGAAGGGGTTAATGTCGCAGACTCCCCACAACCCTTGTGTAATGAAAAGGGTGTGCGAGCCCCAGGTGCCTCTTATGAGGTAACAGCTGCAGGACAGTGTTTAAAAGGTATGCCACACTAAACAAGAACGCCAACGAGATCGCTAACATATTGCGCTGAATTGTACATCGCAATGACCGCCAAAGTCGCTAAGGAGATCGCTAACCACTTATGCGTCGTCAATGAGATCGCCCACTGTGGCAGCTACTAGCGACAATAAAATGATCACAAAAAACGATCGCAAAATTAAGCGTCGCTATTGTGATCATAGCGGGAGCGTTCCGTGTGACAGTACCTGCGCTGTGGGTGTGAGGGGGTCAAGCTTCTGCCCTGACAGGTAGAAGCGACTCACCCAGCTGGCCGCGGTGTAGTGTTTTCCTTTCGGTCGGTCGGGGAGAGCGGAGAGTGAGGGGCTCGAGGAGGCCTTCAGTAATGGCCGCCACGCTAGAGGAGAGAAGCCAGACGAGAAAAAGGCAGGGTAAAGCGCGCGCTCAGAGCGCTTCCTGCCCGCAAAAAAATGGGAAAGCGCGAAGCCACGCCCCCTGCCGGTTTCAAAAAAAGCGCGCGACTCACTCCGCTCTCTGCTCCCGCTCCCATGTCCTGCAGGCATCCACCTGCGGACAAAAGTACATAATCACCACACATGAATAATTGTAGCAGCGGCTGCCGCAGCGGCCGCTGAAGCACTCAAACACATTAAAATGTGGAGTACTCACCCAGCTGAGCGCCACAGGGACCCCTCAGAGATTTGTGGCGCTGTGCCCGTAGCTTCCCCCAGGGCGGGGAACGCAGTGACCCCAGAAGCGCGGTTTGCGTCCCCGCCAGGGAAGCAATCCTCATCCCCCAGGGCCGGCAGGGTTCTGCAGGGACCACCTTACAGGGTAATACAGATCCGCCAAGGGAGAGGTGGGGGTCCAGCAGCGCTGAGACCCCTGAGACCTCTAGACCACTGGCGATCCAAGTCTCTGTCCGACTAAAATAAAAAAATTTTCTGAGGAGCTGCTTCCAGCAGCGACTATCCTCTGTGACCTCAAATTTTAGACTGGAGAGCTGGAGTAGGAGGAGCCCTATAAGCTGGAGGGGCCGGTCAACACTTTTTTTTTTTAATCTGAGGTGTTTCTATCCTATGTGGGCTCCGCCTACCCACTAGTAATGACTAGTGTGTCTCCCTTCCTTCATCTTCTGCTGAAATAAGGAATACGGTGGTTCAAAGTCCATGCTGCCCTAATAGACTTATACCACTTGACTATCAGGTATGACATTATGTGAAGCGTTTTATCTAGCTTTACCATTTGTTTTCACAAATGCTCTGTAACTGAGTGCCAACCCCAGACCTTTCAGTTCAGACACAGAGGAGTTGTTCTGTACAGGTCAGACAATAAAAATAGGCAAACTACATTTGCATTCTTCTCAAAGAACATAAGTATGTAAAAGCAATATACAGACCAAAAAAAACTAAACAAAAGTTATAATGTGTGATCCAACTGAGTAAAGTATTTTGTCTTCAGAAAACCCTTTTGACCACTTTATTACCAATTGTGGTAAAAGGTTGACAAAAATAACCTCTCAAATTCAGACTGATCCTAAGCAAATGAATTACTAAAAAAAATTCTAGATGGGCATTAAACATTTTGTTACACCCGGTCCCAGCGCTGGCCCTGCACTCCGTTCTGCTAACTCACCTGTTCCTCGGGCTGTCCCTCTGCGGCAGTCTGTGCGTGGGGTGGGGTCTCCTGTCCCATCTGTTCCCCGGCGTCCTGTGTCCTCCTCCACTTCCTGGCACGCTGCTGGCAGGCCTCCAGACAGTCTGCTTAGGACGCGAGGCCGCGCCCACCGCCTCTCTTAAAGGGGCAGCGTGCATTTTTTGAAATTGCTAATTAACCAATGGCTGCGCACTCAGTACTATATCTGGTCACTCCACCATTAGGGGAGTGCCGGAGCAACGTATTCTATCATTGCTACATCCGGTTCTGTGCCTGTTCTGTCTGCGCTGCGTCTGCAGTCTCTGTGCTTCGCTGATACTGTTTGTCTCCTCAGATCATTGCTATCCGTATCTGGCTAATCTGGACAATCTCGGCTATTACTGGCGCAAGTGTCATCCCGTTCCGCCATCAGCCATCCGTACCCGTGGACCGTGACAAGGTCACTGAAACCAGCCTACTACCATCCGTTCTGGACCAGGACCTTAACCTTCTCCGTCAAGAACCTTCCACGGACTCTGAAAATACCTGTTACCCTTTTGGTCCCTCTGGGACAGCTGCCACGTGTCCGGGGTCTAACTGGAGGTAGCACCTGTGTCCTCCGGGTATTCCATTCTGGTCCTGTTCGAGGGACCTTACTACGGGTACCCGGGGCTCACTAGTTACGCCCCCTTCGGAGCCTCCCAGACCGCGGTCTCGAGGTTCCACATTAAAAAAATAAAAACGAATGTGGCTTCACCACCTCTGCCTCCGCTTCCATTCGTTACAGATTGCTCCGGCCATGGAACCCGCTGGATCCCAGAGACCTCCGACCACTGATCTGTGCCAGGAGGTGGCCCGTTTAGGAGTTCAACAGGACAAGATCACGACTTATCTACGCAGCTTGTCTACCCGCATGGATTCCTTGGGGTCCTCGTCTGCACCTGACTCTTCTATCAATAATCAGGTACCCGTTCCCATGGCAAGTAAAGGTCCCCGCCTGGCGGCTCCTACCCGTTTCCAGGGTGATCCTACTCTGTGTCGGGGTTTCCTCAATCAGTGCACTCTACACTTCGAAATCTTGGGGCATATGTTTGCTTCTGACCGAGCCAAGGTGGGCTTCATCATGTCACACCTGGGAGGAGAGGCCCTCGCCTGGCTAAACCCGCTATGGGAGAGAGGGGATCCGCTGGTTAATGATCTTCAATCTTTCCTAGAGGCTTTTCGCAGGACGTTCGATGAACCTGGTCGCACCACTTCGACTGCATCAGCTCTGCTCCGCCTGCGCCAAGGTACTCTCACGGTAGCTCAGTATGCTGTTAAATTCCGCACCCTCTCGTCTGAATTATCGTGGAACAATGAGGCCCTGGTTGCTAACTTCTGGGAAGGCCTATCCGGAAGAATCAAGGATGAGCTGGCAGGACGGGACAGACCTACCCTCTTGGAAGAGATAATATCCTTGGCAACCCGAATTGACCTGTGTTTCCAGGAGCGCTCCATGGAGATCAAGCGGGACAAAAGGTCCTATCACTTGGACTCTAGTTTGTACAAACCAGGTACTTCGCCCTCCGCCTCTGAGGCCATGGAGGTGGACCATGTAAGTTTGGCCACCCGCCGCCGGGAGGCACGTCGCAAGGAGGGAAGTTGTTACTACTGCGGTAGTTCTGAACATTTGATCCATTTCTGTCCCAAAAAGTCGGGAAACTCCAGTGCCTAGGTCCGGTAGGAGGGGCCAACCTAGGTAGTGAACAGTCCTCTCCCTCTTTACGCATCTCAGTCACCGTGTCTTGTGGAGCAGTGAAGTTCTCCGAACATTGTCTATTGGATTCTGGAGCTGCAGGGAACTTCATCCAGCAGGCGGTTGTGGATCATTACCACTTACCAGTCCAGCGTCTTCCTGATCCGTTACAGGTGTCCGCCGTGGATGGCAAACCGCTGACCGAGCCCGTCCAGTTTCAAACCGAGTTTGTGGAACTCCGGGTACGTCTAATGCATACTGAACGAATGCGATTTTATGTATATCCCGGTTTATCCCATCCCATGCTTCTAGGTTTACCTTGGCTCCAGATGCATGAACCAGTCCTTAATTGGAAAACTGGAGAAGTTCTGCGTTGGGGAGATACCTGCATGAATCATTGCTTAACCCGGATTCAACCTGTTTCGCCTCCAGTCCAGCCTGATACCCTGCCAGGGTTGCCTTCCGCCTATTGGTCCTTCTCTGACGTCTTTGGGAAAAAGGAGGCTGAGAGACTACCTCCACACAGGTCGTATGACTGTCAGATAGAGCTTCTTCCAGGAGCATCACCCCCTCGCGGAAGAGTTTATCCTCTTTCACAGGCAGAGACTCAGGCCATGTCGGACTACATTCAAGAGAATCTGGTAGAGGATTTATCCGGAAGTCATCGTCACCGGCAGGAGCTGGATTCTTCTTTGTGAAGAAAAAGGACGGGTCCTTGCGGCCCTGCATTGACATTGACTATCGGGGTCTAAATCAAATCACGGTAAAAAACAGGTATCCATTACCTCTTATTTCAGAGCTGTTTGATCGTCTCCGAGGGGCCAAGATCTTCACCAAATTGGACCTCAGAGGGGCCTACAACCTGATCCGAATCAGAGAGGGAGACGAATGGAAAACAGCCTTCAACACCCGTGACGGCCACTATGAATACCTGGTAATGCCATTCGGCCTAAGCAATGCACCTGCGGTTTTTCAGGAATTTGTTAATGACATTTTCAGGGACTTACTATATACTTGTGTCGTGGTTTACCTGGACGATATTTTGATTTTTTCTGCTGACTTGACGTCACACCGGAGGCAAGTACGCTTGGTCTTACAAAGACTGAGAGAGAACAGGCTCTATGCCAAATATGAGAAATGCCTCTTTGAGCAGTCTTCTTTGCCTTCCTTGGGTACATTGTATCTTCCACAGGATTAAAGATGGATCCGGAGAAGTTGTCTGCAGTTCTCAACTGGCCTCGTCCGTCTGGGCTAAAAGCCATACAAAGGTTCCTCGGATTCGCCAATTACTACCGGCAATTCATTCCACACTTTTCCACCCGAGTGGCTCCAATCACAGCCTTAACCCGGAAAGGTGTAAACTCTAAGGAATGGTCCTCCGAGGCAGAAGAGGCCTTTGTTTCTCTCAAAAAAGCCTTCGCTTCCGCACCCGTTCTCCATCGTCCTAATTCAAGTGAGCAATTTTTTCTTGAAGTTGACGCTTCTTCCATAGGTGCAGGAGCTGTTCTGATCCAGAAGTCATCTACCGGGCGGATGATCTCGTGTGTTTTTTTTTCCAAGGTTTTTTCTCCTGCAGAAAGGAATTACTCTGTCGGTGATCGCGAACTGTTGGCCATCAAATTGGCTCTGCAAGAATGGAGACATCTTCTTGAAGGAGCTCATCACCAGGTAATCATATTCACCGACCATAAAAACCTTGCCTATCTCCAATCTGCTTTAAGACTGAATCCTTGTCAGGCCCGTTGGGCATTATTTTTTGCTCGTTTCAATTTTGTACTTCATTTCCGTCCAGCTGACAAGAACATCAAGGCAGACGCACTCTCTAGAGCCTTCTTGCCTCCTGAACTGGAGGAGGAACCTCAGCACATTATTGAACCTTCTAAGTTAGTCTCTGTTGCCTCTACTGATCTGGCCCGGCTTCCTCCTGGGAAGACTTTCGTGTCCGCCTCTGATCGTAGTCGTGTTCTGCGCTGGGGTCATTCTTCTAAGTTGGCTGGCCATGCTGGTCAGAGAAAGACGCAGCAACTCATCTCCCGGTATTACTGGTGGCCTACCATGGTCAAGGATATCCAGGAGTTCGTCGCAGCATGTCCTTCATGTGCCCGTAACAAAACTGTTAAACATCTACCAGCCGGCAGGCTTCTGCCTCTTCCGATTCCGTCCGCTCCCTGGCAGCACATCGCGATGGATTTCATCACAGATCTTCCCATCTCTTCTGGCTGCTCAGTGGTATGGGTTGTGGTGGACCGCTTCTCTAAAATGGCTCACTTCGTTCCGCTATCTGGCCTTCCGTCTGCTGCAGAACTGGCCACTCACTTCATTCAGCACATCTTCCGTCTTCATGGATTTCCTCTCCACATCGTGTCCGACAGGGGCATCCAGTTCACCTCTAAGTTCTGGAGAGGACTCTGTAAAATGGTAAAAATTTAACTAGATTTTTCTTCTGCATATCATCCCCAGTCTAATGGGCAAGTGGAGAGGATCAATCAAATCCTGGCTGGATACCTGCGTCACTTCGTCAACGCTCATCATAATGACTGGGTAGAATTACTGCCCTGGGCGGAATTCTCCTACAACAATCAAGTAAGTGAATCTTCTGGAAAGTCTCCCTTTCAGATTGTGTTTGGACTGCAACCCGGAATTCCTCTTCCTGACTTGGGATTGTCTGATGTTCCGGCAGTCGATACCTTGTCAAAGAATTTCTCGGACATTTGGAGAGACACCAGGTCGGCTTTGGAGAAAGCTTCTCAACGTATGAAAACGCATGCGGACAAAAGACGTTTGGAGGCTCCCATCTTTCGTCCAGGAGACAAGGTATGGCTCTCCTCCAAGTACATCCGTCTGAAGTTACCATCGTACAAATTGGGTCCCCGTTTCATTGGTCCCTTTTAAGTTTTGAGACAAATCAACCCGGTCTCTTATAAACTGAAATTGCCTAATTCTCTAAGAGTACCTAACTCCTTTCATGTTTCCCTCCTCAAACCAGTAGTGTTGAGTTCCTTCTTTAAGGACCCGGGTACCACTCCTGATCCGGTCTCTGAGGATGATGTTTTTGAGGTAAAACATATCTTGGCCTCTAAGCGAGTAAGAGGTAGGATCTATTACCTGGTGGACTGGAGGGGTTTTGGTCCTGAGGAGAGGTATTGGGAGCCTAAAGAGAACATCCAGGCACCTCTTCTTCTTAAAAGATTTCACGCAGGCTTGAAAAAGAGGGGAGTAAAGAGGGGGATACTGTTACACCCGGTCCCAGCGCTGGCCCTGCACTCCGTTCTGCTAACTCACCTGTTCCTCGGGCTGTCCCTCTGCGGCAGTCTGTGCGTGGGGTGGGGTCTCCTGTCCCATCTGTTCCCCGGCGTCCTGTGTCCTCCTCCACTTCCTGGCACGCTGCTGGCAGGCCTCCAGACAGTCTGCTTAGGACGCGAGGCCGCGCCCACCGCCTCTCTTAAAGGGGCAGCGTGCATCTTTTGAAATTGCTAATAAACCAATGGCTGCGCACTCAGTACTATATCTGGTCACTCCACCATTAGGGGAGTGCCGGAGCAACGTTTCTATCATTGCTACATCCGGTTCTGTGCCTGTTCTGTCTGCGCTGCGTCTGCAGTCTCTGTGCTTCGCTGATACTGTTTGTCTCCTCAGATCATTGCTATCCGTATCTGGCTAATCTGGACAATCTCGGCTATTACTGGCGCAAGTGTCATCCCGTTCCGCCATCAGCCATCCGTACCCGTGGACCGTGACAAGGTCACTGAAACCAGCCTACTACCATCCGTTCTGGACCAGGACCTTAACCTTCTCCGTCAAGAACCTTCCACGGACTCTGAAAATACCTGTTACCCTTTTGGTCCCTCTGGGACAGCTGCCACGTGTCCGGGGTCTAACTGGAGGTAGCACCTGTGTCCTCCGGGTATTCCATTCTGGTCCTGTTCGAGGGACCTTACTACGGTACCTGGGGCTCACCAGTTACGCCCCCTTCGGAGCCCCCCGGACCGCGGTCTCGAGGTTCCACATTAAAAAAATAAAAACGAATGTGGCTTCACCACCTCTGCCTCCGCTTCCATTCGTTACACATTTCTTCACATGAACAGGGATTCTATTGAGGAAATACTTTTATAACTGGTCCACAAGACTTTGAAGTGACGTAGCAGCTGACATAATCAAGGGCCATGTAAATTAACATTCTCCATCTTGAGACTGTAGGGAGAGAATCACAGGATTTCTTTTGGTAATACATCTTAATTTTGGCAATAGGAAAATGGGAAAATCTTTAAGATACACAAAATCTTGTATTCTTTAATTCTAAAAACTGCTTCACTGCCGAGAAGTACAGTGCTGAGCTCAAAACACAAAATAACAGCTACACAGACCTGAGAGTTTTTTAATGATCTCATGCATAGCACTTATCTGATGATTTATTTTCTTCTTTATGAAATAAATGAAGCCAGAGGTGATTAAAATCATGAATGCTTGATCAATCCAATAGCCAGCATTTAAAGGATACCTGTCACCTTGGATAACTCTATTCACCTACAGATAGGGTTAATCTGCAGGTAAATGGTGTTGCAAAGCTACTTGGCTACCTAACTGAAAGTCCAGCTACTGGGAGAAACTGAACTTTATTTTTCCCGGTAACCACTGACTTTCAGCCATACAGGTGGTGCCAGAGCAGCTTCAGTCACTGTGAGCAGAGGCTGTCATCACACTCCAGAACTTGAATGACAGCAGGCTCTGCCCTGATACTCTGGAGATCTAACGGTCAATTAAAGTGCCGGGTGTGATGACAGCCTCTGCTCATAGTATAGTGTGCAATGACTGAAGCTGCATCATGTACGAACAGGTAGATAGTGTTATCTGAGCTGACAGGTTCCATTTAAAATGTTACCAAAGAATAGAAAAACATGGTTATTTTCGCCCAAAAACAGAGCCACAACTATTGATTCAATTCAGTCAAATCTATATTAATTACAATTAAATAACATATAAATGTACAATTTCAGATAATTAAGGAATGTTTCCCCTCTTCGTGCTAAGACTAAACCTCCCTTAGATCCAAAATAACATACAAGAGAACAGATATCCCAAAAGTGCAAAGGGTGTATGTGCATTTTTCACTCATATGAACATTTGTAGATTAATTATATTAAGATTTCTGGAAGAAATCACAAGATTCCTATTTTATCATTTTCATTAAAAAAAACTAAAAAGTATAGCATATGTAATTAGAAATCAGTGCAAAAAAGTACTGCTTGCAGTTTTTTTGTTTCTTTTAAATGTTTTTCTGAACTAGAAGATTATGGTACTTTTCAAGGAAATGTATCACTCAGATACGTCAGAGAAATATAGGTATACTACAATGCCAAAGATTTCACTTACTACTTACATTACATGAGTGATATCTATCGTACATCCTACAATAGCTCAGAAACCGGACAGTATAGTCTTCCATACAGTATTATGGGCACCACATAGTGCTCTATATAGAATAATGAGCCTCATATATTGCTCCATACAGAATAATTGGCTTCATATATTGCTCCATACGGTATATAATAGGACCATATATTTCTCCAAACAGTGTATAATGTACTCTATATGTTGTTCCATACTGTATAATGGGCCCCATATAATGCTTCAAACAGTATAATGAGCCCCATATAATGTTCCACAGAGTATAATGAGCCCCATATACTGCTCCATACATAATGGGCCCCATATAAAGTTCCATACAGTATATGATGGGCTCCATATAATGCTCCATACAGAATGGGCTCCATATAAAGCTCCAGAATATGATGAGCCCCATATATTGCTTCATATATAATGGGCCCCATATAATGCTCCATACAGTATAGGATGAACCCATACAGTATAATGAGCTCCATATATTGCTCCATACAGTATAAGTCCCATATAATGCTCCATACAGTATGATGGGCCCCATATATTGCTCCATACACAATGGACCCCATATAATGCTCCATACAGAATAGGCCCCATGTAATGCTGCATACAGTATATGATAGGTCCCATATAATGCTCCATATATAATGAGCCTCATAAGATGCTCCATATATAATGGGTCCCATATGACACTTCATATATAATGGGCCCCATATGATGCTCCATATATAATGGGCCCCATATGATGCTCCAGTATATGATGGGTCCCATATATGATTATCCAGTACATGATGAGCCCCATATATGATGTGGCAGTGTATGATGGGCCTCAGATAATGCTCCATATATAATGGGCCCCATATATGATGCTCTTCATATATTGCTCCAAAAAAAAGAAATACTTACCTCGCCTCGCTTGCCGCTGCTCTGCTCCAGACTCCTCAAAGTCAGTGTCTTCCGGCTCTCTGCACTGTTCAGAGCAGAGGGTGCACAGTACTGTCATCATCGCGCCCTCTGACCTGAATGTCACAGTCAGAAGACGCAGAAGATGCCGCAGCTGTGGAGGAGCAGGGAGAAGTATTGCAAGTACCGGGGCCCTTACTAAGTGGGGAGGGCCCACTCGCAGGCACTGGCACTCGCACCGGGCCCCCATGGCGTGGCGGTGTTCCCGACAACGAGTGGGCTTCGGCACTTGCCCGGGTGCTGACGCCAGCCCTGCACATGATTTTGGGGCCAACATGACTGAGCAGATGCTCTGTTCCAGCAGTTTGGATATCTGCTTCACAGTAGCCATATGGCCACAGGTAGGTGATCAGTAGATGGCTCAATTTCTATAACAGACTGGTCTGACCATTTTATTTTATTGTAATTCTGCCTGTGAATATAATGAAGTGGCTCTACAAAACAATAAGTGTCTGACTATCGTAAGGCTCAATAACCTTGGTGAAAACTACCAGAATTCAGGATGCTTTTTAATATAATGACGTATTAAAACATTCTGAAACAGTGAAAATAAAAATGTTTAGCATAAAAGTTTGAAATCTAGAATAGGTAATGCGATGGTAATACTTAACCTTTGATGTATTTAAGAATTGTAAAGTGTGTATTTGTATACTGAATTATACATTTTCTGACACGCTGAAGATGAATTTAGGGGGTCTATTTTCTAGTTTTTTTTTCTTTTCAAAGTACACTCATCTAGTGCTTAACAAAACATGCGGTATCAAATTATATGCCTTTATATTGAGACTTTTCAGAACCAACGGCTGTCACATACCTTTACTCAGTCACCTCTTAGTTGTGCTTATCTGCTCGTGCTAATTATTTTCAGGCTTTTCCTGAAATCCTGGCACCATTCTTTACCTGAATTTGTTCCAATTTTATTTACAAGCCCCAGTGCACATGATGAGAGTCACATTTGTTTCAGTTGGATCTCTGCTCCTAGAATGAAACGTGATCTTGTCATTCAACACTTGTATTAATTAACAGGATTGAACAGTATGTGTGACCAGCTTTAAAGTACAGTGTGAGACATGTTTGGTGGCCCTCAGCCATTGATTTATTATTTTTCGTACCATTTTTCCTTAAACTTTCCTTAAATCAGTGTATTCATTATAAATAAGAAAACAATTTTGCCACGATGAGTTTCCCCCTCTACCCAATTAGAAACACACAAAGTCCCCCAATTTATATATAAAAAAAAAAATATATATATATATATATATATTTATATATATAATAGTTACATAAGGAATTAGTTTGCCACAATGCCAGGTGCATATCAGACAGTTTAAAATGAGCTCTTGGACACAGGGCTGATGATGAATCCCAAATCTGCGTACCTCAGAAAGGATAATATGGAAAATGATGTTTTAAAAGGTAGCTTCCTCTTTAAGTATAGCATGATGGTGGCGGTAGTTGCAAGTACAGCTAGTCCCCAATCATGCAGAATTAACTTGAAAAAGAAGTCTCTTTACTAATGATAATGAGGTAAGTACAGTAACTACTCTATATACAAATATTGGGTAATTGGTGATCAACTTTACACTCACATCTGAAATGTACCCAAACATGCAGACAGTCAGATCTCTGTGGGATACTTGTCTTATCAAATTAGTTCACCAGCTCTCAGGTTGTCTATCTGAAAAGCCTCTCAGTATCCTGATTGAGCGAACAGTGCTTCTCCTATGAGGTGACTTTTCCTCTTAAAGGTGCAATAGAATTTCCTCCAATATGATGTTTGTTAGCTCCTCTTCTTTTTTTGGTCCCTTCTCAACAGGATGAGGATCAAGGGCGAGGGAGGTTCTCTCCCTCTCCTCAGTACTGAACTTTTTCCATAACCTCACATGAGTAGCTTCTCCGACTCCAATGTGAATCTTACAGCTGTAGTCATTGTCCCAGCTCCTTCCAGAAACTTCTGCATAGCTAACAGAGCTGAGTCTCATAAACAAGCTCCTTTGAGGGAAAATTAACCCTTTGTGTGCTGCCTGTCAGCAAGTCTCACAATATGTTACAACATACATTTTACACAGAAGTCACAGTATTTATGTAAAACACACTATGCATCCAGTATGCCAAGGAGATAGCAACTTTGTAGGATACCACACAGATAGCAAGATAAAGAGCCTCTCTGGATGCTACCCATGCAGTGGCTATTGAAAATGAAATGTATTTCTAGACATAGCTTTAATTTGCTGGTGAGGTCCAGTGCTTAGAAAAAAAACAACTATGCACTCTTGCAATCTTGGAAAGTGGATGTCTTTTTTAGGTAACATTTAATTTTAATAAATGGCAATAATTAACTTTTTGCCATTTTAAGCAATGAATCATCCGGCTTCTGTTTGCCGCTCAGTGAAGAGTCAAGGAGCACTGCTGTGTAATGGAAAATTTAGCATGAGATTCAGATCTAAATGCTTTTCTGAAGCCCCCTAATTTTAAGGGTCTGTTGTGGTTACAGAGGACAAACTCCTAACAATCATCAAGTGATATGCCATCACACAAATGCAAGGCTGGGATCACACATGCATTTTTATGTTTTGCTTTTTTTCCATACCTGCTAGATTCAGTTTAAAATCTATAGAAAAATATAAGTAGTCTGCAAACAATTAAACAATTGAAACGCCCTTTGAATTTTTTGTGTTTTAACACACTGGGATAAAAATATGTTGATAGAGGGAAGGAAGTCTAATGGTGGAATCACAGATTAAATTTTTGTGCAAAAGTAGTTAGTTTTTTTGTTTTCTTTTTCACATTTTTAAATCAAAACTAGGAGTGGCTACAGTAGGAAGCATAAGTCCTTCCTTTACACATTTTCTATTTGGGACTATTCCTGGGTTTGGCTCAGAAGTTGCACTTAAAAAATTATGTGTGATTCCAAGTAAGGGCCAAAAATGATTTTCATAGTAGAGTGACAATAAAGTCTGTTAGCCAAGAACAACACTAGTGCTGATCTCCCATGATCTGAGGTATACAATGAATTCAGAAAATGTTGATCCCTTCACTTTTTCCATACTTTGGCAAATCTCAGCTTAATTCTAAACTGAAAACATTTTTGCAGTATTCTTAAAGGGCCACAGCGTATCATCCTAAAGTGTCCTGGTTGTGATATACCCACCTCACTGGATGGCTTGGTGTCTCTAGCAGCACGAATAGATATCAGCATTCCAAAGTGGTGAACTGCAATAGAAGATCTGTATGCCTGGCTCCAACCTTTCAAAGTCATGCAACAGGCCTCTGCTCCAGCACCCTCTCCTGAGTCCATGCAGGTAGACCAGGTGAGGATGTCTAAGCATCCTCAGGAGGTCCACTGGTCCAAGGTAAGGTGCTTCTATTGTGGCTGTCCTGAGCATGTAATCCACTCCTGCCAAGAGAGACCGGGAAATGCATGAGCCTGGGGTTTGTTGGAGAGGTTACCCTGGGTGAAAATCATTCCTTTCCATTACTGACTCTGTCAGTGTTCATGTCCTGTGGCAGCATCCATTTTGTCAAGTCAGCTAACCTCGACTCCGGTTGCGCAGGCAGCCTCATTCAACAAGCCATTGTGGAACGATATCACATTCTGATCCAACGTCTTCCTGATTTGTTGGTGGTGGTTTCTTCAGTATATAGAAAACCCTTTTCTGAAGCATCCTCTTTGTAACTGAGCCTCTAGAGCTTTTAGTAGGAATGCTACACTCTTGTCAAGATGACTCTTTATGTGCTGTCAGGTCTGTCTCATCCTCTGCTTTTAGGTCTGCCATGGCTGCAAAGACAAAAGCCCGTCTTGTATTGGAAATCAGGAGAAGTATTCCGTTGGGGTCAAGTGTCTATCAGCCATGCCCACCCGCCTATCAGTCGTGCACACCTGGCTCTCTATCAGCCGTACCCACCTGTCTGTCAGCAGACCCAGCCTGAATCTGCCAGTGCTCATATTACCTACCTTCAGGCCGTCCCAGGTATCCATCCTAGCTACCTGTCCCTAGGGGATAAGCTCCCATCTACCCAAGGTCAGTCCTGGTGTAGCACCTGGTCCGCCTAGTTTTTCTCTCCTTGGATCACGGTATCGTAAGCCACTGTGTATCATAGGTGGGATAAGGTGAGGCTCCGAATTACACCCCTATAGGTTTTCCTTTCTACCCCGGCACAGTGGTTCCATCACCCAATGTCTTACATTGCATTTCTCCTCCCTGACCATTCCTGTTTCTGCATTGACCAACAAGGGGGCCAATCCTAAGATATGGACTCCAGAAGCAGAGAACGCCTTTAAGTCTCTAAAGCAGATCTTCACCACCGCTCCTGTACTGCATTGTCTGAGCAACAAGCAGTTCTTTCTGGAGATGGATGCTTCTTTTTCTGGTGCCAGAGTCGCTGTTACCCAGAAATCATCTTCCAGTTTATTTTCCAAAATTTTCTCTGCTCAAGAATGCAACTACTCAATAGGCGATCGAGAACTGTTAGTGATAAAACTGGATCTGGAGGAGTGGCAATTCTTGCCTGAAGGAGTGTGCATCTGGTGGTTATCTACACTGACCATAAGAATCTAGCCTATCTGCCATCTACACTGACCATAAGAATATAGCCAAGCCATGAGTCAGAATATTCAAGGAGTCCCAGGTCAGAAGCCTGAAGGAAGAGACAAAAGCACGGTCAGGTAACGTTCCGAGGTCAGAATACTAGGAGGATAACGGATCAGAGCAGAAGGAGTTAAACAGATGGATGGTCAGAACGGGGTTCAAGGTCAGGCAACAAAAGATCAAGCATACAGAACTCAAGGCACAGGGAGCACAAACCTCACTAGCTGAATGTATGTCTGGCATATGTCTGGGAGAAACAGCTCAGTTAAGCACCATGACAATCACATAAGATAGTGAACACTTGTAGACAGCCAACGCCTCCTGGTCTCAGATTAGATAATCGAGCTGTCAACATACTGACAGCTCAACATGCCCCTGTACCAGATTGGATGGCTGAGCTGTCAGTAACTGCATCCCAGACACACTGAGGGGTGGAACCGTGACAATTTCTCCGGCGAGTAATATATTGAAAATTGGTTCCTCTTCCAAGAAAAACTTATAAATGAATATTCCTGGAAACCCCATTGATAATGTCCCATACAAAACTTAGTCTAAATCTAAAAAATATGAGAAATTAAATGAAAGTTTTAATCTTGCCTACTAAGCATTTTAATTGAACCCAATAAAAATACTTAAGAAACTGATGTATGCAAACAAACCATTATGTTTACTACACTGCTTTTTTTAGAAGAACAGCAGGCAAAAATTATGTATTTTATTGCATGCTAACATTCTGATAAAAAGAAATTGAATTTTCTAGAAAATAAAGCATACCTCCTCCAAATAAATCTAAGATTAAAACACTCATGATTCATTTGCATTGGTTTGTCTTATTTTTTAATATTCTGATAGATCAAAATTAGTGTTGAGCGATACGATAATGCAAATATCGGCTATCGGCCAATATTAGCTCTATCGGCCTTTCGATAATTCGTTTCGATATTTTCGTCTTATCGAAAACCGGAATCGAAGTTCCCATAATTCTTTGCGAGGCAATGTGATTTTAGTCATCCAATGAGGAATCCTAAGAAGTGTGGGCACATCCTGTACTGCTGCGGTCATGTTAACTAATGGCATGGCTGTGATTGGATGCTGAAATGATGTCAGAATGCACTATAAAAGGCGCCGCAGCCATTTTAGCGTCACTGTGCTGTGAATTCAGTAAGGGACAGAACGCTGCTGTGCTGACTCTGAGGGACAGTTAGAGATTGCGATTTAGTGTACTGTGCTGTAGGCAGGCTAGCACCAACCGCTGTGTAAAGCTTCCTTTTGCCTGCAGTGTTGTTTTAACAGCTCTGCAAGGTGTGTGTGAGTGCAGGTGATGCTGCAGTTTGCTCTGCATGCAACGCTGTCTGTAGGCATCTGCACATGTCACTCACAGACTATTTTTTTTTCCTTCAGTGTAATTCTGTCACGCTGTATAGCAGTATATATATATATATATGTGATGTCAGTAATCTATATCAAAAGGGCAACATCCTATATAACATGCGCATAGATATATGATAACATAGAATTACCTGACAGAATGTCCAGTGGGTCAATACGGAATCCGTTATACACTGTCTCCGGCTAGAGGGTGACCGGGTCTATGCTGACCCTAAACTGGGGTCCTAACTAATCCCTCTACCTGGAGGTACTGTTAAAGGTACAGAGGTCCAGGCCACCAGCGTAAACCCTGTCTCCTATCAATCCCTGCCAACTGTAATCTAGTCCTAAGAAGGACCCTGATTACCACCAAAGGGAATGAACAGGTAACGGTTAATGAACAGAAAGACATACAAGAAAGACAAGAAATAAAGTAATAAAGTCTTACATACAACACTCACACACAGTAGGAACACCTAAGGTCTCAGAGATAAACTATAAGTTGTAAGAGTAAAACAACTAAGGAGCTCTTAGCTTAAATATTCTCAGAACCGATCCAGTCTGCTAGACTACATGAATGCTTTCACCGGCATCTAACAAGCAGACTGGCAGGTATATGAAGGAATCTAATTAGAACATAATCAAAAGCAGCCGGGCGAGGCTGGACCTAGCAAAGAGCTAGGTAAAATTAACTCCCTCATTACCAAACACAAAGAAACAGCAACTCAGCTGTGAGAAGTCAGAGTGTGTAATCGCGACGATCCTCGTGGCGATACACCCATGACAGTACCCCCCCCCTCTACGAGGGGACTCCGGACCCTCAGGGCCAGGTCTGCCCGGGTGAGTTGTGTGAAAGGTCCGAACCAATCGATCTGCGTTAACATCAGACGCAGGGACCCACGTCCTCTCCTCAGGACCATACCCCCTCCAATGAACCAAGTACTGAAGGGATCGGCGACTGAGACGTGAGTCAATGATTTTCGACCCATGAAATTCCACTTATCATTGACCACCACTGACGGAGGAGGTAGAGGTGACGGTATGACTGGTGCCACATACTTTTTAAGTAATGACTTGTGAAACACATTATGAATTTTAAACGTAGGAGGGAGGTCCAGACGAAATGCCACCGGATTAATTATGGAACTGATCCTGTACGGCCCGATGAATCTGGGACCCAACCTCCAGGAGGAAACTTTAAGTTTTATATTCCTGGTAGACAACCAAACCAGATCGTTCACCTTCAGATCTAGACCAAAAACTCTCCCCCTATCAGCCATCCGTTTGTAATGGTTCCCCGTAACCTTCAGTCTTAACCGATCTGGAACTATCAGTCTCCCTGGAAGTCCCACAGGGGCGTCCCCCTGAGCCCCCAATACCTCCCCCTCAAGCTCAGAGCATACAGCTGACACTACAACTCCCTCCTGAGGAATAGGAACCGGATCATCCGTCTTCCCGGCCCCTGGGAAAGTACGAGATAAGGCATCAGGAAGCAACTTTATTGAGCCGTCATATGCGCGATGAGGAGGTAACTCTTTACACCCCTCCTCTGAGAACATCTCCCCAAAGTCCTTCAGAAAAGGAGACAAAGTCCTAGGCACAACCGCACCGATGACCGTGCTCATGCAGTTATTCCTGCAAAATTCACCCCACTGGCTTATCTTTCTGGATTGCCAATCAATCACTGGGTTATGTTTAGCCAACCAAGGAAGTCCCAACACAATAGGAGTAGGTAGACCCTCCAACACATAACAAGACAATTGCTCTTTATGTATTGCCCCTACTCGAAGATCTATGTTATGAACAGCTTGTACCAAGCTACCTTGACCGAGAGGTCTAGAATCAATAGAGACTATAGGGACCGGTTTGGCCAATACACTCAGTTGCATACCATGCACCTGGGCAAACCGAGCGTCCACCAGATTAGCCCCGGACCCACTATCAAGAAAAACAGAAATCCTCTCAGTTCTAGTACCAATCACCACCTCCGCAGGCACGAGAAACTGAGAGGGATTTGGGGACGAAATACACACTCCCAGGTTAACTCCTTTGCTCAAAGAGGCCCGGGATGGACACCCCCCAACAAAATGTCCCTCTCTCCCGCAAAAGAAACACCTTCTAGTCTTGCGGCGTACCGCCGATTCCCTCCTACAAAAAGATGTCCCTCCCAACTGCATGGGTTCCTCAGAACAGACCAGGGGAACCTCAGTATAAGGGACTTTAGTAGTAGGTGGAGTCATCACGGGAGGCGGAGTTACCTCGCGTCTTCCCCGAATTCGTCTATCAATGCGAATAGCGAGGGCCATAGCAGCCTCCAGTGATGGAGGAGAATCATACTGAGCCAACACATCTTTTAATTTGTCAGACAACCCTTGACAAAACTGGCTCCTAAGAGCTGGGTCATTCCACTGAGTATCTGTTGCCCATCTACGGAACTCAGAAGAATATTCTTCCGCTGGACGATTTCCTTGCCGTATTTTACGTAACTTTGTTTCAGCAAGGGAAACTCGATCCGGATCATCATATACCAGACCCAGGGCAGTAAAAAATCGATCCACTGACTGGAGATCTGGGGAGCCTGGAGGAATAGAGAACGCCCAAGATTGAGGGTCCCCTTGTAAGAGCGAGATAACAATTCCCACCCTCTGCTCTTCACTCCCAGATGACCGAGGCCGCAGCCGAAAGTACAATTTACATGCCTCCCGGAAAGTAAAAAATTTGTCCCGCCCACCAGTGAACCTGTCCGGGAGAGCAACCTTAGGTTCAGATCTGGTTTGCTCCGGGGGGGACAAAACCTTGGACTTAATGTCTGCAAACTCCATGGACAACCCCTGCAACTGCCGGGCCAGCTGGGCTACTGGATCCATGACAGCTGGGGAGAATCTTTAGTAATGGCCGGTGAAAATGTCACGCTGTATAGCAGATATATATATATATGTGATGTCAGTAATCTATATCAAAAGGGCAACATCCTATATAACATGCGCATAGATATATGATAACATAGAATTACCTGACAGAATGTCCAGTGGGTCAATACGGAATCCGTTATACACTGTCTCCGGCTAGAGGGTGACCGGGGTCTATGCTGACCCTAAACTGGGGTCCTAACTAATCCCTCTACCTGGAGGTACTGTTAAAGGTACAGAGGTCCAGGCCACCAGCGTAAACCCTGTCTCCTATCAATCCCTGCCAACTGTAATCTAGTCCTAAGAAGGACCCTGATTACCACCAAAGGGAATGAACAGGTAACGGTTAATGAACAGAAAGACATACAAGAAAGACAAGAAATAAAGTAAATAAAGTCTTACATACAACACTCACACACAGTAGGAACACCTAAGGTCTCAGAGATAAACTATAAGCTGTAAGAGTAAAACAACTAAGGAGCTCTTAGCTTAAATATTCTCAGAACCGATCCAGTCTGCTAGACTACATGAATGCTTTCACGGCATCTAACAAGCAGACTGGCAGGATATAAGGAATCTAATTAGAACATAATCAAAAGCAGCCGGGCGAGGCTGGACCTAGTCTTAGCAAAGAGCTAGGTAAAATTAACTCCCTCATTACCAAACACAAAGAAACAGCAACTCAGCTGTGAGAAGTCAGAGTGTGTAATCGCGACGATCCTCGTGGCGATACACCCATGACAAATTCTTGCAGCTCCATGCACTTTAACTATTAGTGTGACGCGCTTCCATCCGTATCCAATACATTGGTTGCAAACACTATAGAAGTAGACAAAGGAGTAGCCTTTCACAGATTGTGAACAGTTGTGTTTCAGTGTTCACTGCAGTCTGTGAGGTTTTGATTTTTTGAGTGCAGATCACGCTCCAGTTAGTTCTTCAACCACTGCTGGTTGTAGTCTGCTGAGCGTGTGTCACTGCCTCATCCTTCACATTTTTCTCTAATTGGTGCTGCTCCATTATATTTGAAAAAAATCTAATCCATTAGTGTGACGCGCTTCCATCCGTATACAATACATTGGTTGCAAACACTATAGAAGTAGACAAAGGAGTAGCCTTTCACAGATTGTGAACAGTTGTGTTTCAGTGTTCACTTCAGTCTGTGTTTTTTATTTTTTGAGTGCACATCACGCTCCAGTTACTTGTTCAAGCACTGCTGCTTGTACTCTGCTGAGCGTGTCTCAGTGGCTCATCCTTTTCATTTATCTCAAATTGTTTCTGCTCCATTCCATTTAAAATATAATCTATTAGTGTGACGCCCTTCCATCCGTATACAATACATTGGTTGCAAACACTATAGAAGTAGACAAAGGAGTAGCCTTTCACAGATTGTGAACAGTTGTGTTTCAGTGTTCACTTCAGTCTCTGCGTAATAACCACACTTAGGCCTTATAACTTTTCTGACTTTCTTTATCAATCTACCAAGATGAAGAAGTCAGTGAGTAAGGCACGTGGTCGTGGCCGTGGAGTTTCAGCAGGGAGAGGACGTGGGGATTCTGTGTCTGCTGCCGCCCTCAGTGACACAGCATCCACCATTTATCCCCGTGAGCGTTCCTTTATGCGCACTTTGGTAGGAGCTCGGCGTGCCCCCCTGCTGCGGGAAGAACAAATTGAAGCCGTTGTTGGTTGGATGGCAGCCAATGCATCGACTTCAATTCCTTCCACCTCCTCTCAGGAACACAACACTGTTGAGCAACCATCTGTCTGTTCACCGCCTGTCAAATTGCCAAGGCAGTCAGAGAGTTCTGTACAGGAGCCAGCTGAGTCTCTGCTTCTGTTCTCAGAATCTGTTGGCTCGCAAACATGGGCACAGGCAAGCAGCATTCTGCAATTTGAAGAAGAGGGAGTATGCAGTGATGCGCAACAGCTGTGTCTCTCTCAATCTGAAGAGGCGGGTGAGCCAGTGCCGATGGACAGCACACCGCAGAACGCATCTTATGATGATGATGAGACTCAGGTGCCAGGTTTTGTGGAGCATGGTGCTGCCCAGACCATCCAACAGCAGCAGGTGTTGGAAGAGGGTAGTGGAGATGATGAAGTCCGAGACCCAACATGGCATGAGCAACAGGAAGGTGGTGGGAGCAGCTCTGAGGAAGAGATTGTCCCAACGGTACAAAGAGGAGGGAGAGGTAGGCTGCAGACTCGCTTGCCTGTAGCCTCCAGTTTGGCACCTTTTTGGGAGCAGTTCTCTTAGAACTGTCAAAATTGGCGCTCCCATGACTTGCACTGCGTGGTCCTTTTTTGACAGACTTGTACATGATATTTGCTATGTTCAATGCAAGCTGTGTAAGCAAAAAGTTAAAAGAGGTAAAAATATCAGGAACCTGAATACCACAAATATGTGGACATATGTACGGACAAAGCACGTAGCTGAGTTCCAAAGACACACTGGAGATGTAGGCCAACCTACAGCAGCACCTACATCTTTAGGTCATGTTCGAGCCTCTACCTCCAGCTCTCACACACCTGTTTCGGCTTCCTCACAGGATCTCCATGGAAGAACCTCGGTCACTGTTGTCCATAGAGAAACTGTTATTCCACCCACTGCAGCAAGTTCACAGTCATCGTCACACTCCCAGTACAAAAAACAGCCATCGGTAACACAGGCATGGGATAAAAGACGGCCATACTCGGCAAACCATCCACGAGCACAGGCTCTGAATGCTGGCCTTGCAAAACTCCTGTCCCTTGAAATGCTGTCATTCAGGCTGGTGGAGGCTGACAGTTTCAGGAACTTTATGGCATTGGCAGTCCCACAATATAATGTGCCAAGCCGATTTTATTTCAGCAGGCAAGCTGTCCCTGCTCTGCAAAAACATGTCGAGGGAAACATTAAACATGCGCTACTAAACGCCGTCAGTAGCAGGGTCCACCTGACCACCGATGCGTGGACCAGTACCCATTGCCAGGGACGATACCTTTCCCTCACTGCCCATTGGGTCAATGTTGTGGAGCCGGGTACAGATCTTGCCAGTGGCACTGTACGTGTTCTGCCAACTCCAAGGATTGCAGGAATCCAGTCTGTGCACATTGATTCCTCCTCCTACTCCAGTTCCTCAGAATCATCGCTGCACGAGCCGTCACGGTATACCTCCACATGGACCCGTGAACGCTTACCTGTTGCGACCGATATGAGCACAGCCGTGGCCAAACGTCAACAGGCCGTACTGAAATTAATTCCCATGGGGAATCGAAGCCACACAGCGCAGGAGCTCTGGGGTGCCATCAAGCAGGAGAGCGATGTGTGGTTTTTGTCAGCTAATCTCCAGCCAGGCTTGGTAGTGTGTGACAATGGCCGAAATCTGGTGGCAGCTCTGGGCCTTGGCAACCTCACTCACATACCATGTCTGGCACATGTGCTCAACTTGGTCGTGCAGAGTTTTTTGAGGGACTATCCGGATCTTGATGCACTGCTGCACAAGGTCCGCCTAGAGTGCACTCACTTGCGACGTTCCAGCATGGCCAGATCGCGCATTGCAGCTCTGCAAGTCAGATTTCGCCTTCCTGAACATCGCATCATATGTGACGTACCCACCAGGTGGAATTCCACGTTACATATGTTGGAGCGGTTGTGTGAGCAGCAGCCAGCAGTAATGGAGTATCAGCTGCAACAGGCGCAATCAACTCGCAATTTGCGCCGTTCACACTTCACCACTACTGAGTGGGCCTCTATGAAGGACATCTGCGACGTTTTGCGTGCGTTTGATGTCTCAACGCGGATGGCGAGTGCAGATGATGCACTAGTCAGCATGACTGTCCCCCTTATCTGCCTGCTTCAGAAATCACTGAAAGCACTAAAGGAAGAGGTTTTGAAAGAGGTGGAGGATGAGGAGTCACAAATTCAATTACCTTCAGGACAGTCAGCGCAACGTGGTTCCTCACAAAGGGCTGGGCAGGGCTACTTTGTGAGGAGGATGAGGAGGAGGAGGAGTCAATGGAGGAGGAAGAAATCCCTACAGAGGGAGGTACACAACGCTGTAGTCAGTATTGCAAGCAAGGAATGTGGATTAATAAATCACCCAAATATGAAACTAATGTGATGCATATGCCACACACAAAGATGAATATAATACAGGTGACACCACAATACCTAAAATTGGATGGCAGACCACCCAGAAGATGAAACCCACCACACACAGAAAAGGAAACCAGGAAAAGAGGGGAGAACCCAGCATGTAAAGCCACTGAAAATAGGATGAATAAATACTAATAAATGCACAATTGCAAAAATATAAGTAATTTTTATTGATCAACGTTGTACAAAAAATGCATTTTAATGTGATAAAAATTGGTAAAAACCAGACACAACTGCCATGCACTAAGTAAATTACAAGCTCATATTAATAGACCAGGAGAACACAAATTAAATAATGTATAAAAAATAATATATATTAAGTGAAATTGTGTACATATGCACAAACTATGTATCAGGTAAGTAACCTATATATGTGTAAGAAATGTGCAAGTGCAACAACTAAACTCAAATGTAAACACAAGAACACTCGTAATAAAAGAATTGTGTTATAATGCAAAAGAAAATAAGCAACAAGTGTGGACCTGGATAGTGAGTCAACTGGGGTAAAGCAAATCACCGTGACTAGGTAATAGTAGAACACACGTGCAGTAGAACCAAAACACAATATGTAATGAGACCAAAATGAACAGGAATACTACCTGGGAGCAAGAAGTGACGCAGAGGGTCTGGCAGAACGCGCCCCAACGCGCGTTTCGGAATTAAATTCCTGGTTTCCTTTTCTGTGTGCGGGCTGTAGTCAGTATGTAGAGCGAGGGTGGGGTGATGCAGAGGAGACAGAGATAACGCCTCTTCCAGAGGACAGCCTTTGTTGGCCAGTTGGGAGTCTGCAGCTGTCATGTGTGCATCGCCACGAAGATCGTCGCGGTTGCACATTCTGACTTCTCACAGCTGAGTTGCTGTTTCTTTGTGTTTGGCAGTTAGGGAGTTAATTCTGTCTGTGCTCAGTTCTGGGACTGGGTGCAGTTTCTTCCGGCTGCAATTAATTATTTGTTGATTGGTTTCCTTTAAATCTCTGGTTGTCTGTGTTGGGAGTTGCCAGTGAAATTCTTCATGCAGACCACAGATAGGATTGTATCTGTATAGACTTAAGTTAAAGAGCTCCTTAGTTGTTTTAAGCTCACCTTGCTTAGAGTTTAATATCCCAGATCATTTATGTTCCTTCTGTGTTTGAGTGTGTATGCAAGTCTGTGTTTTCTCCAGTCTGTCTTATATGTCTAATCTGTGTATTTAGCAGAGATCAGCCCATATCCCTTTGGTGGTAATCAGAATCCTTCTTAGGACTGATTACAGGGTTCAGGGACTGATAGGAGACAGGGTTAGGCTGGAGACTTGGACCTCTGAACCATTATCAGTACCTCCAAGGTGAGGGATTAGTTAGGACCCCAGTTTAGGGTCAGGTTAGACCCCCGGTCCTCCTCTTTCCTGTGACAGTGTATCAAGTCCTCAAGATTAACCCTGAGTTCAACGGATATCGTGTCAGGTAAATCTATTCTATATTTACATGCTGATGTTGCTAATCTATATGTTGTATAGAGTGTTGTTCTTTTAAGAATAGTTTACTGACATCGTACACATATCATAAGACCGCGTGACATTTTCACTGGCCAATAAAATTATTCCCAGTTGCCATGGATCCAGTAGCCCAGCTGGCTCTGCAGTTGCAGGGATTATCCATGGAGCTGACGGACATTAAGTCCAAAGTTTTGTCTCCCTCGGAGCAAACCAGATTTGAACCTAAAGTAGCTCTCCCGGACAGGTTCACTGGTGGGCGAGACAAATTTTTTACCTTCAGGGAAGCATGTAAATTGTATTTTCGGCTTCGGCCTCGATCATCAGGGAGTGAAGAGCAGAGAGTGGGAATTGTTATCTCGCTCCTACAAGGGGACCCTCAATCCTGGGCCTTCTCCCTTCCTCCGGGATCCCCGGCTCTACAGTCAGTAGATCGATTTTTTACTGCCCTGGGTTTGGTATATGATGACCCAGATCGGGTCTCTCTTGCTGAGACAAAATTACGTAAGATACAGCAGGGAGATCGTCCGGCGGAGGAATTTGCTTCTGAGTTCCGTAGATGGGCCACAGATACTCAGTGGAATGACCCAGCTCTTAGGAGCCAGTTTTGTCATGGGCTTTCTGACAAATTAAAGGACGTTTTGGCTCAGTATGATTCTCCTCCATCACTGGAGGCTGCTATGGCCCTAGCTATCCGTACTGATAGACGGCTCCGGGAGAGGTGCGAGGTAACTCCGCCCCTGTTGTTACTCCACCTACTACTAAAGTCCCTTATGTTGAGGTTCCCCTTGTCTGTTCGGAGGAGCCTATGCAGTTGGGAGGGACATCATTTCGTAGGAGGGGATTGGCGGTACGCCGCAGGACTAGAAGGTGTTTCTTCTGCGGGAAAGAGGGACATTTTGTTGGGGGATGTCCATCCCGTGCCTTGTTGAGCAAAAAGTCGCCGGAAAACTGTTAATCCCAGGTTGTGTGGTGGACGACAACCTGGGAGTATGTATTTCGTCCGCTAGTTCTTCTCAGTTCCTTGTACCAGTGGAGGTGGTGGTTGGTACGAGAGTGGAGAGATTTTCTGTTCTTCTTGATAGTGGGTCCGGGGCTAATCTGGTTGACGCTCAGTTTGCTCAGGCTCAAGGTATGCATCTGAGTGTATTGGTCAAACCGATCCCTATATTCTCCATTGACGCCAGGCCTCTCGGCCAAGGTAGCTTTGTTCATGAGGTTCATAATCATTGACCTTCGGGTAGGGGCAATACATAGGGAACTATTATCTTGTTATGTGTTGGAGGGTCTACCTACTCCTATTGTGTTGGGACTTCCTTGGTTGGTTAAACATAACCCTGTGATTAATTGGCAGTCCAGAGATATAAGCCAATGGGGGGAGTTTTGCAAAAGTAACTGCATGAACACAGTCATCAGTGCGGTCGTGCCTAATACTTTGCCTCCTTTTTTGGAGGACTTTGGGGATGTGTTCTCTGAGGAGGGGTGTCAGGAGTTGCCTCCTCATCGCGTGTATGACTGCTCTATTAATTTACTTCCTGATGCTAAGTTACCTAAAGCTAGGTTATATAACCTTTCTGGTCCTGAGAGGCAGGCTATGAAAGATTATATTTCGGAAAGTCTGGCCAAAGGGCATATTAGACCTTCATCTTCCCCAGTGGCCGCGGGGTTCTTCTTTGTGAAGAAAAAAGATGGAGGCCTACGCCCTTGCTTGGATTTCCGCGAACTTAATCGGATTACTGTTCGAGATCCGTATCCACTCCCTCTGATTCCTGATCTCTTCAATCAAATTGTTGGCGCCAAATGGTTCTCTAAATTGGATCTCAGGGGGGCGTATAATCTGATTAGGATAAAAGAGGGGGATGAGTGGAAAACGGCGTTTAACACGCCGGAGGGACATTATGAGAACCTTGTCATGCCTTTTGGTCTGACTACTGCACCAGCAGTATTCCAACATTTTGTTAATGACATTTTTCGTCATCTGGTGGGGCTGTTTGTGGTCGTATATTTGGATGACATTTTAATTTACTCACCAGATCTTGTGTCTCACCAGGAGCATGTGAGACAGGTGTTGCAGATCTTGCGAGACAATAAACTATACGCCAAACTGGAAAAGTGTGTATTCGCCGTACAGGAACTTCAGTTTTTGGGTTTCTTGGTGTCAGCCTCCGGTTTCCGTATGGACCCTGAAAAGGTGAGAGCAGTGCTTGAATGGGATCAGCCAGAGGATCTTAAGGCTCTGCAGCGTTTTCTGGGGTTTGCTAACTACTACCGGAAATGTATTTGTAATTTCTCATCTGTTGTCAAACCTCTCACTGACATGACAAGAAAAGGGACGGATTTTTCTAAATGGTCGGACAAAGCTTGCCAAGCTTTTTCCTCTTTGAAAAAATGTTTTGCTTCGGCACCCGTTCTCATCCAACCAGATGCATCACAGCCGTTCGTTGTGGAGGTGGACGCGTCTGACGTAGGGGTGGGTGCAATATTGTCCCAGGGTCCGTCCCCTGGTAAATGGCATCCGTGCGCTTTCTTTTCTAAAAAATTGTCGTCCGCCGAAAGGAATTATGATATCGGCAATAGGGAACTTTTGGCCATTAAGTTGGCTTTTGAAGAATGGCGTCACTTTTTGGAGGGGGCAGTCCACCCGGTCACCGTCATTACTGATCACAAGAACCTGCTGTATTTGGAATCTGCTAAGCGTCTGAATTCCAGACAAGCTCGATGGTCGTTGTTTTTTACCAGGTTTAATTTTGTTGTCACTTATCGCCCTGGATCTAAGAATGTTAAGGCGGATGCCTTGTCTCGCAGTTTCCCAGGGGCCGGGAAAATGGATGACCCGATTCCTATCCTTCAGGAGGGGGTGGTAGTGTCGGCTGTATGTTCTGAGCTTGAGGAGGAGGTGTTAGAGGCTCAGGGGGACGCCCCTGCAGGACCTCCAGGGAGACTGTTTGTCCCAAATCAGTTGAGACAAAAGGTTATTGAGGCACATCATAATTCTGCTTTAGCAGGACATCCAGGGAGTAAGGCTACTTTAGATCTCCTTTCTCGCCGGTTTTGGTGGCCTAACGTTAATAAAGATGTTTTAACTTTTGTCGCGTCCTGTGGGGTTTGTGCTCGCTCTAAGACCCCTCATACCCGTCCGTCTGGGACCCTCTTACCCTTGAAACTTCCGGAGCGTCCATGGACTCATTTGTCTATGGACTTCATCACGGACCTTCCTCAGTCGTCAGGGAAGACTGTCATACTGGTGGTTGTTGACAGGTTCAGTAAGATGGCACATTTCATTGCTCTTCCTGCCCTCCCTAATGCTAAAACTCTGGCGCAGGTGTTCATTGGGGAGATTGTGAGACTTCATGGGTTGCCTTCTGATGTGGTGTCAGATAGGGGGTCTCAGTTTGTGTCCAAGTTTTGGAGGGCATTTTGTTTACGTCGGGGGATGCAATTGTCATTTTCCTCGGCTTTTCATCCGCAGACCAATGGTCAGACAGAGCGTCTGAATCAAAGCCTAGAGACTTATCTTCGGTGTTTTGTCTCAGAGAACCAGGAGGACTGGTCTTCTTTCTTGCCTCTGGCAGAGTTCGCTCTTAACAACAGGCGGAGCGAGTCCACTGGTAAGTCCCCGTTTTTTGGGGCATATGGTTTTCATCCCCAGTTTTGTACATTCAATGGGGGGGGCCCTTCTGGGGTTCCTGAGGAGGAGCGTTTCTCGTCGTCACTTGCTTCAGTGTGGAGAGGTGTATTGAATAATCTGAGTGCTATGGGGAACCGTTATAAACGTATGGCTGATAGGAGGAGAGTTTCTGGTCCAGATCTTAATGTGAACGATCTGGTATGGTTGTCTACCAGGAATATAAAACTTAAAGTTCCCTCCTGGAAGCTGGGCCCCAGATTCATCGGGCCGTACAGGATCAGTTCCATAATTAATCCTGTGGCATTTCGTCTGGACCTCCCTCCTACGTTTAAAATTCATAATGTGTTCCACAAGTCATTACTTAAGAGGTACGTGGCACCAGTCATACCATCACCTCTACCTCCTCCTCCAGTGGTGGTCAATGGTAACTTGGAGTTTCAAGTGTCAAAGATCATTGACTCACGTCTGAATCGCCGGTCCCTTCAGTACTTGGTGCATTGGAAGGGGTATGGTCCAGAGGAGAGGACGTGGGTTCCTGCGTCTGACATTAACGCAGATCGTTTGGTGCGGACCTTCCACAGAACTCACCCGGGCAAACCTGGCCCTGAGGGTCCGGAGGCCCCTCGTAGAAGGGGGGGTACTGTCATGTGTGCATCGCCACAGAAGATCGTCGCGGTTGCACATTCTGACTTCTCACAGCTGAGTTGCTGTTTCTTTGTGTTTGGCAGTTAGGGAGTTAATTCTGTCTGTGCTCAGTTCTGGGACTGGGTGCAGTTTCTTCCGGCTGCAATTAATTATTTGTTGATTGGTTTCCTTTAAATCTCTGGTTGTCTGTGTTGGGAGTTGCCAGTGAAATTCTTCATGCAGACCACAGATAGGATTGTATCTGTATAGACTTAAGTTAAAGAGCTCCTTAGTTGTTTTAAGCTCACCTTGCTTAGAGTTTAATATCCCAGATCATTTATGTTCCTTCTGTGTTTGAGTGTGTATGCAAGTCTGTGTTTTCTCCAGTCTGTCTTATATGTCTAATCTGTGTATTTAGCAGAGATCAGCCCATATCCCTTTGGTGGTAATCAGAATCCTTCTTAGGACTGATTACAGGGTTCAGGGACTGATAGGAGACAGGGTTAGGCTGGAGACTTGGACCTCTGAACCATTATCAGTACCTCCAAGGTGAGGGATTAGTTAGGACCCCAGTTTAGGGTCAGGTTAGACCCCCGGTCCTCCTCTTTCCTGTGACAGTGTATCAAGTCCTCAAGATTAACCCTGAGTTCAACGGATATCGTGTCAGGTAAATCTATTCTATATTTACATGCTGATGTTGCTAATCTATATGTTGTATAGAGTGTTGTTCTTTTAAGAATAGTTTACTGACATCGTACACATATCATAAGACCGCGTGACAGCAGCACATGGTTGATTTCATGCTTCAGTGCGTGAGAAACGACCGCCGCATCGCCCACATTCTCAGCACGTCAGATTATTGGGTGTACACCCTCCTAGACCCTCGCTACCGGGACAACTTACAAACCCTCATCACACCGGTGAACCGGGACCGTAAAATGCAGGGTACCAAGACACACTGGTGCAATCCATACTGTTGTACATTCCAGCCGAGAGAGGTGCTGGCTGCTGCTGATACTGCTTTACAAAGCAGCTCTGTGCGTCGAGGCAGTGTAGACACCTCTACAACAAGAGGGATCAGAAGCAGCGCCTCTGCACAGGGCAAGAACTGTATGTTACAAATGTGGCAAAGTTTTGTGACAGCGCCAGCAAGGTCTACACCATCCGAGACGGCTCCAGTCACCAGGAAGAAACGTTTCCGTAAGATGGTGACAGACTACTTGGCTTTCCCTCTAAGTGTACTCCCAGATGCCTCTTCCCCTTTCAAATTTTGGGTCTCTAAGTTGGATACATGGCCAGAGCTTAGCCAGTATGCATTGGAGGTGCTGGCTTGCCCTGCTGCCAGTGTATTATCTGAGCGTGTCTTTAGTGCTGCAGGTGGTGTAGTAACAGACCGTCGCATGCGACTATCCTCAGAGAATGTAGACCGGCTTACTTTTCTGAAAATGAACAAGGCATGGATCTCACCTGAATTTGCCTGTCCGTTTTCAGATTAAATAACTGTTTGGCAACGTTTTCCATGTCTCCTGTTATGTTCATCTTTCTACCACCTGAACTCTACTCCCTGGGCTACAACACCGCCATTTGTTGCTCGTAAGTAATTGGCAGGGGTACTGACTCCTGGCCAGCCTGGTTACAGCACGACAGCTGTTTCCTGGCAGTGTGAACGTCAATTATCCTCCAATAAGTTGTGCTGTCGTGTTGCATTCGGGTTAGCCGACTCTATGGTGCCTGCAGTTTAGGTGATTCCTATGTGTGCTGTGGGATATGTAAATAAAGGCGGTTTCCATTGTGACAATAGCGTAAGCACCCACTGTAGGACTGTGTGATTCGGTAACTGCGGACGGCTTGCGTCCTGTCAACTTACATTTTCATGGGTGCGTTCTTCTACCCGTCCGGGGTCCAGTACCGTCAAGTGGTTCTCCCCAGTGCCTTTTGGCCTAGGTGCCTCCATCTCCGTATCCGAGTTCCAGCAACGTCTGCTGGTCCTTGGTAGTGCTTTGGAGCACAGGTACCTCCTGCTTAGTAACCGTGTCACAGTAACGTCAGCTGGTACTCGGTTGTGACATTGCCTCTTTTCCTTCTGCTACCCGTCCGGGGTCCAGTACCGTCAAGTGGTTCTCCCCAGTGCCTTTGGCCTAGGTGCCTCCATCTCCGTATCCGAGTTCCAGCAACGTCTGCTGGTCCTTGGTAGTGCTTTGGAGCACAGGTACCTCCTGCTTAGTAACCGTGTCACAGTAACGTCAGCTGGTACTCGGTTGTGACATTGCCTCTTTTCCTTCTGCTACCCGTCCGGGGTCCAGTACCGTCAAGTGGTTCTCCCCAGTGCCTTTGGCCTAGGTGCCTCCATCTCCGTATCCGAGTTCCAGCAAAGTCTGCTGGTCCTTGGTAGTGCTTTGGAGCACAGGTACCTCCTGCTTAGTAACCGTGTCACAGTAACGTCAGCTGGTACTCGGTTGTGACATTGCCTCTTTTCCTTCTGCTACCCGTCCTGGGTCCAGCACAGTCAGCTGGTCCTCGTTACTTCCATTGTCTCTTGCTCCATCTGATACCCGTCAGGGTTCCAGTAACGTCAGCTGTTTCTCGGAAATTAGACGACATTAAAGACCACCCAGAAGAAGATGACGACAACAAGGACGACGAGCATGAAGCCAACCAGCCTGAACACCATCACAAAGAAAAAATAAAAGATTACCCAGAAGAAGATCACCAACAGGACAAAGAAGGTTAAGACAAACTACAAGATACAGAACAAGAGACAGAAGAGAAGAACAATAAGCAAAAGATCAAAAAGCAGAAGAACATGAAGTATAAGACCAAAATGAAGAGCAAAATATATGTCTAAATTCTAAGCAGAAGAAGACTAAGCAGTGTATGGGGGTGAGTCCGTTCCTCCTCGTGGTGCCCCTGGAAAATGCCTGCTGCTGCAGGCTAAACTGAACACGGACAAATACTGTTGTAATTTAAATCTTTTGTGACAGCAAGAACGGAAGGATGAACAATTCATACTTTTACAGATTACAAGTACAGGAATCTCTGTCACAAATAAGAATATGATGAAGAAGATGAAGAGGAAGAAGATGAAGAATTTGAATATGAAGAAGATTAATTAGTTTAATAATAACAATATGAGTAATGTAAACAAAAACATGAATAGCAAGAAGTTTAAGAAGAAGATTAAGAAGGTGAAGATGAAGAATAATTTGATGAGAAAGATGATGCTGCTGCTGAAGATTATGAAGGAGAAAGTGTGGCACTGGCAAAAGTTAAAAAGGCGAAGAGCATGGAAGTTGTGAAACATACATATTTGCCAAAATAGAAAAAAGGTTAACAACATTGTCAATTTGTTAGTCAATCCAAACGTATTTCCAAAAAAATATATATTAATGCTATTCCAATGCATTGGGTTAAACATGTATGCCTTTATTGTCTCCTCAACCTCCCCCAATACATTCTACATTAGTCTTTGTTGTTTTCCTTCATGTACAATTAACCAACAAGGCAAGAATGTTTTTTTTTAATTTCGATATTTTGTTCCCATAGACTTACATGGGACTTCCGCTATCGAAATCGGATATCGACGATATTTAGTGCTATCGGCGATACAATTTCGATACGATATTTTTAGATATCGAGCAGTATCGCTCAACACTAATCAAAATATATTGTTGAATTTTGAAATTGTGCTGCTCCTCAATTCTCATCCAAGTCAAACTCTAAAACATAGCTACATTACTTACAATAAACAAACACCAAAACCAGACAACCACGAAGTCTACAGTTCAAATCCTGGGAGATGCATACGACAAAAAAAAACATCCTAAGACGAAAGCGAGTGCAAGATAATATGATAAACATTACTAAAACAGAAGCCGCATTTACAAGACAGAACAGGGAAGCAAAACATACAGGCAAGGTGTAGAATTACAAAGCAAAATTTTCATTCAGTGTCAAGGAGGAATGGAGTCAGCACAGCAGACAGACTTCTATCAACTTCCATTTCAACAGCAGGGGTCGGAGAGACAAGAGTCAAATTCAGAGTCAGGCTGCACACCAAGGTAGATAATGCTAAACTTAGACAAGAGTTCTGCTATGAATACAACTAGTCATATTTAAAAGTAAATGTATCTTGCTGTTATATAACACGCAGGTTAAATAAGAAGTAATATATCCATCACTGCTCTCTAACGTATATGATGCTTTCAAAAACTACTAGTTCATATTATTATTACATAGTCACAAATATGTAAATTATTATTATTATTATACATTTTTATAGCGCCATTTATTCCATGGCGCTTTACATGTGTAAAGGGGCAAATATAGACAAGTACAGTAAACGTGAGCAATACAAGGCACACACAAGTACAGAAGGAGAGAGGACACTGTCCGCAAGGGCGCACAAATCCGCAAGGACAGGGTCCTCTCATCTCTGTACCAGTCTGTCAGTGTAAATTTGTCTACTGCAAATGATATCTATAACTTTGTATGTAACCCCCTCTCATGTACAGCACCATGGAATTAATGGCACTATATAAATAATAATAATAATATTATCTACAGTAATTGGAGATTAATGAGGTCCAATGATTACAATGAGAACAGTAAGGGTTCTCCAGAGATGAGTTGTTTTGCTGAAGGAATCTCAAAAAGTTATCTTTTTAACCCCTTAATGTCCACTGACGTGCAGAGTCCGTCATGGCAAGGTGCCAGTTCCGGCACCAGGACGGACTCTGCACGTCATGCCTTTGATCTACCACTGCGTGTAAACACGCAGTGGTAGATCAGTGCCGACAGCTGTCACAGACAGCTGACAGGCACGGCAAGCGGTGCGGGGACCTTTGCCGTCGGTCCCCGCACCCACAGCGCTGTGCTTGGTCAGTCAATCTGACTGACCAAACACAGCAGCGATCGCGCAGGAGAAGCTGAAATTTCAGCTTCCCCAGCGCGATCAGTGCAGGAGCCGGCGCTGCAGTGGCCAGACTTCCTGCACTGACAGCCAGGAGCAGAGACCCCACCGCCCCTGGCTGTTAACCCCCTGACTGCTGCGATCCAGCGCGATCGCAGAGCTCAGGGGGGGAGGCAGAGGGTCGGGAGCTCCCTCTGCCTCAGATCAGCGTCCCAGCGATGTAATCGCAGGGCCCGATCTCTGCCTTGATGACCCGGGGGTTGTCATGACAACCTCCGGGTCATTTAGCTACGGGAAGCTGCTGTGATCATGTCACAGCAGCTTCCACTATAGTTGCAATGCATTGCAATGCCAGAGCATTGCAATGCATTGTAACTGCAATCAAAAGTAAAAAAAGTGAAATTCCCATAAAGGGACAAGTTGAAAAAAATCATTTTTTTAAAAAAAATTGTAAAAAAAATATTAAAAAATAATTTAAAAAAAATCCCCTAAAAAATACACATTTTTATGTAATAAAAAAAATAAAAAACAAAAAAAATACACATGTTAGGTATCGCCATGTCCGTAAAAATCCCATCTATAAAAGCATAACCCTAGTTAACCCCTTCAGTGAAAGCCGTAAAAAAAAAACACAAAAAAGTAGTAAATTATACTTTTTCCAAGCGGTATCATTATACCGCTTGGAAAAAGTGCAATAACACGCGATCAAAAAGTCAGATATAAATAATCATGGTACCGCTGAAAACGTCATCTTGTCCCGCAAAAAACAAGCTGCTATATAGCATCATCAGCGAAAAAATAAAAAAGTTATAGCTCGCGGAATAAACTGATGCAAAAATAATTATTTTTTCTATAAAATTCTTTATTGTGTAAAAAACGCCAAAACATAAAAAAAAATATAAATGAGGAATCGCCGTAATCGTAGTGACCCGAAGAATAAAGCTGCTTTATCAATTTTACCACATGCGGAACGGGGGAAAAAAAATAAAAAAAAAAACAATTCCTGAATTGCTGGTTTTTGTTCATTCTGCTTCCACAAAAATCGGAATAGGAAGCGATCAAAAAACGTTATGTGCCCGAATATGGTACCAATAAATACGTCAGCTCGTCCAGCAAAAAATAAGCCCACAGATAACTCTGTTGGCCGAAATATGGAAAAATTATAGCTCTCAAAATACGGCGATGCAAAAAATTCTTACAAAAAATTATTCCAAAAAAAAAGCATCTTTTAGAGTGTGACAGAAGCTAAACATGAAAAAAGGGTGTAAATCTGGTATCGCTGTAATCGCACCGATCCGAGGAATAAAGTCGCCTAATCACTAATATCGCACGAGGAACGGCGTAAAAAAGAAAACCAATTCTTCACCTTTGGTAGATTTGTTCATTGTGCCTCCCAAAGATCGCAGTAAGGCGATCACAGTGGTTCCCCCCCGCATATGGGGTATCAGCGTACTCAGGACAAAATGCACAATAGCTTTTGGGGTCCTATTTCTCCTGTTACCCTTATAAAAATAAAAATTTGGGGGCAAAAAGGTCATTTTTGTGGAAAAAAATATGATTTTTTATATTTTCACGGCTCTACGTTATAAACTTCTGTGAAGCCCTTGGGGGTTCAAAGTGCTGACCACACATCTAGATAAGTTCCTTGGGGGGTCTCGTTTGCAAAATGGGGTCATTTGTGGGGGGTTTCTACTGTTTAGGCACATCAGGGGCTCTCCAAGCGCGACATGACACCCGCAGACCATTCCATCAAAGTCTGCATTTAAAAACGGTGCTCCTTCCCTTCCGATCTCTGCCATGCGTCAAAATAGTGGTTCCCCCCACATATGGGATATCAGCGTACTCAGGACAAATTGCACAATAGCTTTTGGGGTCCTATTTCTCCTGTTACCATTATAAAAATAAAAATTTGGGGCAAAAAGATTATTTTTGTGGAAAAAAATATGATTTTTTTATTTTCACGGCTCTACGTTATAAACTTCTGTGAAGCACTTTGGGGTTCAAAGTGCTCACCACACATCTAGAAAAGTTCCTTGGGGGGTCTAGTTTCCAAAATGGAGTCACTTGTGGGGGGTTTCTACTGTTTAGGCACATCAGGGGCTATCCAAACGTGACATGACACCCACAGACCATTCCATCAAAGTCTGCATTTGAAAAAGGCGCTACTTCCCTTTCGAGCTCTGCCATGCGTCAAAATAGTGGTTCCCCCCACATATGGGATATCAGCGTACTCAGGACAAATTGCACAATAGCTTTTGGGGTCCTATTTCTCCTGTTACCATTATAAAAATAAAAATTTGGGGCAAAAAGATTATTTTTGTGGAAAAAAATATGATTTTTTTATTTTCACGGCTCTACGTTATAAACTTCTGTGAAGCACTTGGGGGTTCAAAGTGCTCACCACACATCTAGAAAAGTTCCTTGGGGGGTCTAGTTTCCAAAATGGAGTCACTTGTGGGGGGTTTCTACTGTTTAGGCACATCAGGGGCTATCCAAACGTGACATGACACCCACAGACCATTCCATCAAAGTCTGCATTTGAAAAAGGCGCTACTTCCCTTTCGAGCTCTGCCATGCGTCAAAATAGTGGTTTCCCCCCACATATGGGGTATCAGCGTACTCAGGACAAATTGCACAATAACTTTTGGGGTCCTGTTACCCTTTGGAAAATAACAATTGGGGGTGGAAAGATCATTTTTGTGGAAAAGATATGATTTTTTAATTTTACTGCTCTACGTTATAACCTTCTGTGAAGCCCTTGGGGGTTCAAAGCTCTCACCACACATCTAGATAAGTTCCTTGGGGGTCTAGTTTCCAAAATGTGGTCACTTGTGGGGGGTTTCCACTGTTTAGGCACACAGGGACTCTCCAAATACGACATGGCATCCAATCTCAATTCCAGCCAAAAAAGTCAAATGGCGCTGCTTCCCTTCCGAGCTCTGCCATGCGCCCAAATAGTGGTTTACCCCCACCTATGGGGTATCAGCGTACTCAGGACTAATTGCACAATAAATTTTGGGGTCCTTTTATCCTTTGGAAAATAAAAATTGGGATGAAAAGATCATTTTTGTGGAAAAAATATGATTTTTTAATTTACGGCTCTACGTTATAACCTTCTGTGAAGCGCTTGGGGGTTAAAATGCTCTCACAACACATTTAGATAAGTTCCTTGGGGGTCTAGTTTCCAAAATGGTGTCACTTGTGGGGGGTTTCCACTGTTTAGGCACACAGGGACTCTCCAAATGCGACATGGCGTCCAATCTCAATTCCAGCCAAAAAAGTCAAATGGCGCTGCTTCCCTTCCGAGCTCTGCCATGCGCCCAAATAGTGGTTTACCCCCACATATGGGGTATCAGCGTACTCAGGACTAATTGCCCAATAACTTTTGGGGTCCTTTTATCCTTTGGAAAATAATAATTGGGATGAAAAGATCATTTTTGTGGAAAAAATATGATTTTTTAATTTTACGGCTCTACGTTATAACCTTCTGTGAAGCCCTTGGGGGTTAAAAGCTCTCACAACACATTTAATGAGTTCCTTGAGGGGTCCAGTTTCCAAAATGGGGTCACTTGTGGGGGGTTTCCACTGTTTAGGCACACAGGGACTCTCCAAATGTGACATGGCGTCCAATCTCAATTCCAGCCAAAAAAGTCAAATGGCGCTGCTTCCATTCCGAGCTCTGCCATGCGCCCAAATAGTGGTTTACCCCCACACATGGTATATCGGTGTACTCTGGAGAAATTGTACAACAAATATTGTGGTTCATTTTCTCCTGATACCCTTGACAAAATTTAAAAAAATTGTGTTGAAAGAAAAATTTTGGGAAAAAAAGTTAAATGTTCATTTTTTCCTTCCACATTGCTTCAATTCTTGTGAAGTACCTAAAGGGTTAATAAACTTCTTGAATGTGGCTTTGAACACGTTGAGGGGTGCAGTTTTTAGAATGGTGTCACTTTTGGGTATTTTCTGTCATATTGACCCCTCAAATTCACTTCAAATGTGAGGTGGTCCCTAAAAAAATGGTTTTGTAAATTTTGTTGGAAAAATGAGAAATTGCTGGTCAACTTTTAACACTTATAACTTCGTAACAAAAAAAAATTTTGGTTCCAAAATTGTGCTGATGTAAAGTAGACATGTGGGAAATGTTATTTATTAACTAATTTTTGTGACATATCTCTCTGATTTAATGGCATAAAAATTAAAAGTTTGAAAATTGCAAAATTTTCAAAATTTTTGCCATATTTCCATTTTTTTCATAAAAAAACGCAAGTT
>JARQOD010000004.1:155332197-155382662 GCA_033576555.1 Oophaga sylvatica | reverse complement strand
CTCTGAACAAATGTGTTTTGAGGGAGCGCCTGAAACCATGCAAATTGTGGATAGTCCTAATTTCTTGGGGTACAGCATTCCAGAGGATTGGCGTAGAGCAGGAGAAGTCTTGGAGTCGGGAGTGGGAGGTACGTATTAGTGCAGAGGTTAGTCGAAAGTCGTTTGCAGAGCGCAGCAGTCGGTTAGGCCGATAGATAGAAATGAGGGAGGAGATGTAGGAGGGGTGCTGCACTGTGGATAGCTTTGTGGCTGAGAACCAGTACTTTGGTTGAAAGCTGGGAGAGGCCTAGAGAAATGGTTAGTGATAGAAGGAAGATAGAGGAAGACATTGCCCCAACGGTACAAACAGGAGGGAGAGTTAGGCTGCAGACTCGGTTGCCTGTAGCCTCCAGTTTGGCACCTGTTCGGAGCAGTTGTCTTCCAAAAGTCAAAACGTGCGCTCCCAGGACTTGCACTGCGTGGTCCTTTTTTCACACACTTGCACATGATATTTGCTATGTGAAATGCAAGCTGTGTAATCAAAAATTAAAAATAGCTAAAAGTGTCAGTCACCTCAATACCACAAATATGTGGAAACATGTGCGGACAAAGCACGTAGTTGAGTTACAAAGACACACTGGAGATGTAGGCCAACCTACAGCAGCACCTACATCTTCAGGTTGTGTTGAAGCCTCTTCATCGAGCTCACACACAGCTGGTTCTGCTTCCTCACAGGATCGCCATGGAAGAACCTCGGCCACTGTTGTCCAGAGACAAACTGTTATTCCACACACAGCAGCAAGTTCCCTGTCATCCTCACACTCCCAGGCCACAAAACAGCCATCGGTAGCACAGGCATGGGATAAAAGACAGCCATACTCCGCAAACCATGCACGAGCACAGGCTCTGAATGCTGGCATTGCAAAACTCCTGTCCCTTGAAATGCTGTGATTCAGGCTGGTGGAGACAGACAGTTTCCGTAACTGAATATCATTGTCAGTCCCACAATACAATGTGCCAAGCCGATTTCATTTCAGCAGGCAAGCCGTCCCTGGTCTGCAAAAGCATGTTGAGGGAAAAATTAAACATGCGCTACTAAAAGCCCTCAGTAGCAAGGTCCACCTGACCACCGATGCGTGGACCAGTACCCATTGTTATGATCTGCTACAACCAGTAAGGAAAGAAGGGAATTCTGTCCCTACAATACAACTAAGCTGAATCCCTACGATGTAACGGGGAACCTGATCCTGCGACCAGACCCGCTAAAGTCCTCATCTAGTGTGAACGAAGACCTATAGTTGCGAGGGAGTAATCCCTACAAGATCTAGGGACTGGGAGAAAAGGTGGACACCTCCTAACATAAATTGTAGCATGGATAATTAAACAGAAAAATAAATACTTTGTGATCCTAACATCAAGCAAAACTGACAGATTAAGGCACCTAAGCACCCGGCTAGCTTAACAGTAGATAATACAATGAAGTCAAGCAAAGCCAGAAGGGCGGAGCCAGACTAAATAGGGAAAAAAGGTCATGTGACCAGCAAACTGAAACAAAACCTAACAAGAGGGTTCTAACACCCATGGCCAGGGACAATACCTTTCCCTCACTGCCCATTGGGTCAATGTTGTGCAGCCGGGTACTGATCTTGCGAGTGGCGCTGTACGTGTTCTGCCAACTCCAAGGATTGCAGGAATCAAGTCTGTACACATTGATTCCTCCTCCTACTCCAGTTCCTCAGAATCATCGCTGCAGGAGCCGTCACGGTCTACCTCCACATGGACCCGTGAACGTTTACCTGTTGCGACCGATATGAGCACAGCCGTGTCCAAATGTCAACAGGCCGTCCTGAAATTAATTTCCATGGGGAATCTTAGCCACACAGCGCAGGAGCTCTGTAATGCCATAAAGCAGGAGAGCGACGTGTGGTTTTTGGAAGAGAATCTACAGGCAGGCTTGGTAGTGTGTGACAATGGCCGAAATCTGGTGTCAGCTCTGGGCCTTGGCAACCTCACTCACATACCATGTCTGTCATATGTGCTCAACTTGGTCGTGCAGAGTTTTTTTGAGGGACTATCCGGATCTTGATGCACTGCTGCACAAGGTCCGCCTAGAGTGCGCTCACTTGCGACGTTCCAGCATGGCCAGATCGCTGATTGCAGCTCTGCAACGCAGATTTCACCTTCATGAACATCGCATCATATGTGACGTACCCACCAGGTGGAATTCCTCGTTACATATGTTGGAGCGGTTGTGTGAGCAGCAGCCAACAGTAATGGAGTATCAGCTGCATCAGGCGCAGTCAACTCGCAATTTGCGCCGTTCACACTTCACCACTACTGAGTGGGCCTCTATAATAAGAATAATAATATTATTTATTTATATAGCGCCATAATATTCCGCAGTGCTTTACAGTTTAACAGTTTCAAAACACAAGTCATAAGTAACAACGTTAACAATACAATAATTAAAGCAAAATCAGCCGCCCCTGCTGGTGAAAGCTTACAATCTACAATGAGGTGGGGGAGATACAAAGTACAGGTGTTTATATACAATGGTGTTTTTACAATGATGGTCCAGCCATTTTAAGGGAGTGAGGGATGCATGGAGATAGTGAATGGGCTACACACACAGAATTACACATAGAATGACTTTGATTAGTGAATGTGATAGGCCACTGTGAACAAATGTGTTTTGAGGGAGCGCCTGAAACCATCCAAATTGCGGATAGTCCTAATTTCTTGGGGTAGAGCATTCCAGAGGATTGGCGCAGCGCGGGAGAAGTCTTGGAGTTGGGAGTGGGAGGTACGGATTAGTGCAGAGGTTAGTCGAAGGTCGTTTGCAGAGTGCAGCAGTCGGTTAGGCCGATAAATATAAATAAGGGAGGAGATGTAGGGGGGTGCTGCGCTGTGGAGAGCTTTGTTGGTGAGAACCAGTAATTAGAATTGGATCCTATAATGAATGGGCAGCCACTGCCAGTGTAATGAGTGGCGAATAACTCTATGAAGGATATCTGCCACGTTTTGCGTGCGTTTGATGAGTCAACGCGGATGGCGAGTGCAGATGATGCACTAGTCAGCCTGACTGTCCCCCTTATCTGCCTGCTTCAAAAAACACTGCAAGCACTAAGGCATGAGGTTTTGGAAGAGGTGGAGGATGAGGAGTCACAAATTCCATCACCTTCTGGACAGTCAGCGCAACGTGGTTCCTCACAAAGGGCTGGAGGACTTTCAAAGTACCATGCTGTATCAACAATTGAACCTCCAGAGTCGCTGTCTATATTTTCATAACCATTACAAACTTTTAATGTATTTACAAAGCACATAATGTAAATTTTTTGTCTATCCTTTTGTAATGCTATTGTGTTTCCATAAACTGATGTTACAGAATTATGATACAAAGTTTTTAAATTTTGAGTTTTAAATTTTGTAAATTTATATGTATTTGAAGGACTTTGTGAGGAGGATGAGGAGGAGTCAATGGAGGAGGAAGACATCGCTCCAGAGGGAGGTAGACAATGCTCTAGTCAGTATGTAGACCAAGGGTGGGGTGATGCACAGCAGGCAGAGATGACGCCTCTTGCAGGGGACAACGTTTCTTGGCCAGTTGGGAGTCTGCAGCACATGGTTGATTTCATGCTGCAGTGGCTGAGAAACGACCGCCGCATCGAACACATTCACACCACGTCTGATTATTGGGTGTACACCCTCCTAGACCCTCGCTACCGGGACAACTTACAAAGCCTCATCACACCGTTGAACCGGGAGCGTAAAATGCGGAAGTACCAAGACACACTGGTGCAATCCATAATGTTCTCCATTCCAGCCGAGAGCACTGCTGCTGCTACTGCTTTACAAAGCAGCTCTGTGCGTCGAGGCAGTGGAGACAGCTCTGCAACAAGAGGGAGCACAAGCAGCGCCTCTGCACAGGGCAAGAACAGTATGTTCCAAATGTGTCGAAGTTTTGTGGCAGCGCCACCAATGTCTACACCATCCGAGACGGCTCCAGTCAGCAGGAGGCAACATTTCCGTAAGATGGTGACAGACTACATGTCTTGCCCTCTCAGTGTACTCCCAGATGGCTCTTCCCCATTCAAGTTTTGTGTCTCTAAGCTGGATACATGGCCAGAGCTTAGCCAGTATGCATTGGAGGTGCTGGCTTGCCCTGCTGCCAGTGTATTATCGGAGCGCGTCTTTACTGCTGCAGGTGGTGTACTAACAGACCGTTGCATGCGACTATCCTCCAATAATGTAGAACGGCTTACTTTTCTGAAAATGAACTAGGCATGGATCTCGCCTGAATTTGCCTGTCCGGTTTCAGATTAACTAACTGGTTGGCAACGTTTTCCATGTCTCCTGTTATGTTCATCTTTCTACCACCTGAGCTATACTCCCTGGGCTACAACACTGCCAGTTGCTGCTCAGAAGTGTCGTGTCCACAGACCAATACACAAGCTATAGTGATAGTGGGGTTCAGTAACGCCTGCTGTTCCCCTGCTGCGTGTCTGACAAAAATTAATGCTGCTAACTCCAAATTAAAGTTCAAATTAAAGTTCAAACATCTCATACTAGGCCTCAGGCTACACCCTCCTTGACCCTGGGCTCTGAAGTGTTGGATGCACAGATCAAAACAATCGATGATGTGTTTGTGGGGTTCAGTAACGCCTGCTGTTCCCCTGCTGTGTGTCCTGCAAAAATTACTGCTACCTAGCTACACATGTTGAAAAAAACATGACATGTTAAAGTGGCTAGTGCTACACATAGATATCAGGCTACACCCTTATTTCTAAGCTGTAAACAAGTGAAACGTCAAATTTAAAACCATTCAATGATTAGTGTTGGTAACAAATCTGTAACTAAATAATTGTGACATATTATGGCAGATATCCACATGTCTAACACAAATGCTAACACAAAAGCATACTTATGCTATAGGGTACTGATGGTGAACCTTCTCACTCCATAACTTTGACAAATCCAACTCACATCATGCCTCAAATGCTGCAATGTTGGAAGTGCATAATGTGGGTTGAACTTTGACAACAGCTGCAGTGCGAAGGTTATCCTTCTGTGTTCTTGGCTTTTAAATAAAAGCATACAAGTAAATATAATAATACATTGTTGATTAAGGGACATGATGTACACCTGTAATATTGTGCAAACAATGGATGTAGGACTATTCCTCTTCAACATTACTTATATTTGTGTCATTTGAAAAAATACATATTTTAGTTAAAAATTAAAAACCCATGTTCAGTAGCTGTGAAAGGCCCGTTTGTGTACTTCTATATTGTTTGCAACCAATGTATTGTATACGGATGGAAGCACGTCACTGTAATAGATTTGAATTATTTTAAATAGAATAAAGCAGCACCAATTTTAGAAAAATGACAAGGATGAGCCAGTGACAGACACTCAGCAGAGTACACGCAGCGGTGGTTGAAGAAGTAAATGGAGCGTGATCTGCATTTAAAAAAAAAAAAAAAAAAATACCTCACAGACTGCAGTGAACACTGAAACACAACTATTCACAATCTGTGAAAGGCTACTCCTTTGTCTACTTCTATAGTGTTTGCAACCAATGTATTGTATACGGACGGAAGCGCGTCACACTAATAGATTAGATTTTAAATGGAATGGAGCAGAACCAATTGGAGATAAATGAAAAGGATGAGCCACTGAGACACGCTCAGCAGAGTACAAGCAGCAGTGCTTGAACAAGTAACTGGAGCGTGATGTGCACTCAAAAAAAAAAAAACACATACTGCAGTGAACACTGAAACACAACTGTCCACAATCTGGGAAAGGCTACTCCTTTGTCTACTTCTATAGTGTTTGCAACCAATGTATTGTATACGGATGGAAGCGCGTCACACTAATAGATTAGATTTTTTTCAAATATAATGGAGAAGCACCAATTGGAGAAAAATGAAAAGGATGAGGCACTGAGACACGCTCAGCAGAGTACAAGCAGCAGTGCTTGAACAAGTAACTGGAGCGTGATATGCACTCAAAAAATAAAAAACACAGACTGAAGTGAACACTGAAACACAACTGTCCACAATCTGTGAAAGGCTACTCCTTTGTCTACTTCTATAGTGTTTGCAACCAATGTATTGGATACGGATGGAAGCGCATCACACTATAATTTCTATTGAATGGAGCAGCTAGAATTACACTAAAGAAAAAAAAAAAGAGTCTGTGAGTGACACGTGCAGATGCCTACAGACAGCGTTGGATGCAGAGCAAACTGCAGCGTCACCTGCACTCACACACACCTTGCAGAGCTGTTAAAACAACACTGCAGGCAAAAGGAAGCTTTACACAGCGGTTGGTGATAGCCTGCCTACAGCACAGTACACTAAATCGCAATCTCTAACTGTCCCTCAGAGTCAGCAGAGTAGCGTTCTGTCCCTATCTGAATTCACAGCACAGTGACGCTAAAATGGCGGCGGCGCCTTTTATAGTGCATTCTGACATCATTTCAGCAGCCAATCACAGCCATGCCATTAGTTAAGATGACCGCAGCATTACAGGATGTGCCCACACTTCGTAGGATTCCTCATTGGCTGACTAAAATCACATTGCCTCTCAAAGAATTATGGGAACTTCCGATTCCGGTATACGATATTGAAAAAGTATCGGAATTAAGTATCGGAATTCCGATAACGCGAATATCGGCCGATACCCGATACTTGCGGTATCGGAATGCTCAACACTACTAGTGAATCATAATGATGATAAAGAGATATATGGCTGCATAGATGAAGATTTTATGATTACCTCATGTGCTTGCTGATGTCCCCTGAATGCGCCCTCCCCGACGCGCGTTTCGGCATTGCCTTCGTCCGGGGGTGGCGTCATCCAGAGAGACAGGAGTATAGAAAGAGAAGGGGAGCCAATGGGAGGAGGCTAGGCATTATGCGACGCACTCCAGCACAGGAGGTTGCTAGGCAACCCACACAACTCCGGCACACGTATCTCCCGACATCGCAATCAGATGATGCGATGCGGGTGGTTGCGTACGGCGGGCGGGGGTGCCCAGAACGCAGTGTCAGAGCGCGATCTACCCTGCCAACTACCATTGGAGGGAGTATGTCACATGGTATACAGGTCCTGTAGATGATCCAGATTGAGTGCAATACGGCAATACATAATAGGAGAATAAGGGTCACATGGTACAAAGGAGCTGGAAGATAGATATATAACAGAAAAAGAAAAAGAATAGAATGAATATAATGAATAAATAATATTATTGTATTGAGTGAGAAAAATGAAATAAATAGATAATATGAAAAAATATATAAGTGAATAATAAAAAGGAATGAAAAATAAATATAAATAATTAAAAAATAATAAATGAGAGACAATACATGATGTGAAAAAAGTGATGATGATAATGAATAAATCAGGCAAAATGAAAATAAAAAATGATATGAAATAAAAAATACAATAAAATAATTGTAATAATTATAGTGATAATCAATACTTAATACATAAAATAAAATATGTGAAAGAATTATATGAAAAAAATTACATCTTAAATCTTAAATACATATACAGTATACTGTATGTATATATACACACATGAACACATACATATAAGCGCATGTGTACACACACATACCCACGTGCATTAAGATATGTGAGCATATAAAATAATAATAAACATATACAAAAATATAAATAAAAATAAAATAAAAAATAATAAATAATAAAATAAAAAATAAAATAAAAAAATAATAATAAAAAAATGTCCATCATAAATGTTCATTTATGTTCTTTTTCAAAAGGAAAATTCATCACTAGAATCCAATACTTTAGCAAGTACTTCATCATCCTAATGGATGGGTATATATTTTTGAATAATATTGCGGATTCTGAGGTACTGCAAAGTGGTATTGTTTAGCAACCAAAATGTTTTTAAGAGATCTCTCCACAGAAAGACACTATGCGCTCTGTGGAGAGACCACCCGGGATAACCTCATAATGCCAAACGATCTTTAATTTTGGTGGCTTTGAGGGTAAAAGTTTCAGCTGTGGAGCAATTTTTTCTTGCTCTGATCATCTCACCCACTGGATCACTTTTAGGAGTGTGGGTAGGGTGACATGAGGATGCATATAAGGTGGATTTTCTGGAAGTCTTCTTATGAAAAGTGTAAGAAGAAATGTTCCCAGAATGCAAATTACAACTCAAAGTTAAGTCCAAAAAATTAATTTGGTAATGCTCAATATGGCTGACAAATTTCAGACCCATATAATTAGAATTGATATATGTCAAAAAGTACTGTACGGCCATCACATTGACGTCCCAAATGACAAGTCATCAATGTAGCTGCCATAGCACACAGCCCATATACTTCCCCCATTTTTGCCAAACAAAGAAACATTTTTCCCAAGAGACCATATAAATATTGGACAAAGATGGTGAGAATTTTGCATGCTGACTATTCATAAAAGGAGGAGATGCTTTCAGTTAAGAGGCAATTCACAGATCAAACATCCATTGGCAACAGATTACTGACGTGGCTACTGGACCAGGTCCTAGAAATCCATTTGCCTCCACTCTAGATACTCCTCTGCCTAAACTGAAAAGTACAGATACCCTAAAGCCAGAAAAGTCAACATAAAGCTGATAATCCAGGGTTGTAACTTAGCACCATCTTTACATGTCCTTTACAGTACTGGTATAGGAGCAATTGAGTAACCTCAGGAACCATTTCCCAGTTGTGATTTAATACAAGTATAGTGCTCACAATATTTTCCCTGGGGAAATATACTGTAAAATGAGCAAGAGAGCTTGGCATGTCACTGCATCTCTAAAACAATTGTGTGCATGAAGCTTTTTCCATATCAATTTAATATTCCTGAATCTGATATGCTGCTATAGCTTGCAAAATGTTCAGCATCAGCATCTACCAGGTTAATAAATCATATTGTAACGTGTTCTCATTTTTTTCACAAGACTGACTTCAGCATGACATTTTCTGCACCCATCTGAATTTCAGGTCTTGATGTTTTCATCTGCTCTGACCTAGCTGGTATTGCTACTGCTTTCATTTCCCTGGGTAAAATCCTCTTAGTAAAAAGTTATTGTACAGTTTCTAATTCACAAAGAATTATTATTATTTCCTCCACTTTCCCATTAGAATTAATGTCACAGAATGAGTAATTTATATTCAAAATCGTGAAGGAAGCTGCAGTCTTGGAAAAGCTGTCTGATTGTTTCCACATTAATTGGCTCTACAAATGGCTATTTTTTGTGGCATATAGAATCATAGAATCATAGAATCATAGAATGGTAGAGTTGGAAGGGACCTCCTGGGCCTTCTGGTCCAACCCCCTGCTCAAAGCAGGATTCTCTAAATCATCCCAGACAGATGTCTATCCAGCCTCTGTTTGAAGACTTCCATTGAAGGAGAACTCACCACCTCTTGTGGCAGCCTGTTCCACTCATTGATCACCCTAACTGTCAAAAAGTTTTTTCTAATATCTAATCTGTGTCTCCTCCCATTCAGTTTCATCCCATTGCTTCTAGTCTTTCCTTGTGCAAATGAGAATAAAGATGATCCTTCTACAATGTGACAGCCCTTGAGATATTTGTAGACAGCTATTAAGTCTCCTCTCAGTCTTCTTTTTTGCAAGCTAAACATTCCCAAATCCTGCAACCGTTCCTCATAGGACATGGTTTGCAGACCGGTCACCATTCTGGTGGCTCTTCTCTGAACTTGCTCCAGTTTGTTGATGTCTTTTTTAAAATGTGGTGCCCAAAACTGGACACAGTATTCCAGATGAGGTCTGACCAAAGAGGAGTAGAGGGCAATAATGACCTCACGTGATCTAGACTGTATGCTTCTGTTGATACATCCTAGAATTGCATTTGCCTTTTTTGCTGCTGCATCACACTGTTGACTCATGACTCATATATAATTATTAGAAGATTTATACAGAGGTAGGACACGCTGGCGCTCCTAAACTGGTTGTTCCTTAGTATCTGCATGTGAAAATGTTGGCTCTGTGCACATGCTGCAAATTTTGTAATCCTTTCATTGGAAATCAAATTATTTTTTGGGAACACTAGCCATTAAATCACTTTATACAGTGATTAACCACCAAAAAGATTGTGAGGCAGACAAGCACTTTCTTCACAGACTCAGGATCTATGAGGATAACCAAATCAACTTCATTGTAAAAAGCATTGAATTTATTCTTACCCATAACTATTTTGTTTATGTTTTGCGCCAAGTTACGCCAACACGTATGTTGGCAAATGGGAAGAGTCCTACATTTATACAAATTGCCAGCTACAGAAGGGGTTAAAACTATGGCGTCTGTCCATAGATGATATTTTTTCATCTGGGAGGGTTCTAAGTCTGAATTGAAGACTTTAATTTCAGGCCTAAATAACAATTGTTTTGGGCTGGAATTCACACCAACGATCAGTCAGAATAGTATAAACTTCCTAGACCTCACAATTATTACTGAGGAAAATAATTTGATAACCAAGTGCTATAGAAAAGATGTTGATTCTAACAGTTTCATACATTTTTACAGTTGCCATCTACCAATATGGCTTACCAGTGTACCCAGAGGACAATATACCCGAATTAGATGCAACTGTACGAAAATTGATGACTATGAAAACGAGTCCAAATACCTAACTAACCAATTAGTGGAAAAAGTATACTCGTTACATTCTCTTGAAGCAACATGGCATGCTATTAAAAACAGCTCTAGAAACAATCTGATTCACAGAACCATTCCCAGTAATGATCACCCTAGCCTATACCAGCAAATCTATATGTTACCTTTTATAACACAATATCATTCAGGTTGTACCAAATTTAACAAAATTATTAAAAAACATTGGCCCCTACTCCAGAGAGACAAGTATATAGGTGATCTACTACCTCCCCATCCTAAATTCGTATACAGAAAAGCCCCAAATCTGGGCCATATTCTGGCCCCTACAACCATACCGGTTTTTCCCTTAAAGGCTGCTCATGTTAACCATTTTCTAACTGCCAAAAAGGGTTTTACACCTTGTGGCAAATGCTCATGCTGTTTTCGCACAGGTTTAAAAAAAGACCTTCAAACCACCTTTACTGATTCTAATCAAACTAAAGAGTATAGCATTAAAACTGCCATCTCGGGCAAATCCACAGGGGTTATTCATTTATTGAAATGCCCTTGCAATAAAATATATGTAGGCAGAAGGAAGAGACAACTCACAGAGCGAGTCAAAGAACATTTAGACAATATTAATAAAGACTTTAAGGGTCACCCCTTGTCACGCCACTTCCTAGATGTTCACAATCGGTCTTGCCGGGGGACCACTTTTTGTGGTATAGAAATTGTTCGCCCAAATTTTAGTGGAGGAGATTTCCTAAAACAAATGTCTAGAGTAGAATCAAGATGGATTTTTCTCTTGGATAGCATGGCCCCTAAAGGCCTGAACCATGAAATTGAGCTATATGCTTTTTAACAGAGGGGTGAATAATTATATTATCCCTACACTACTCCTACTACTATTTCTAATCGAGTTAGTATCAATTTTATCCCATAATTCATTACTTATTTTATTCTCAATAAGTCCAAAATCCAATGCTCCTTGGTACATATAGTGATATATATATTTTTTTTAACATGTCTGTATATACATTTTCTAGTATATGTATTATCCAACAATTAGTCTTAAAAGACATATTTATTTTTTTATTTTTTCTAATATTTTAAAATCAATTAATAAAGGTTATTTTTATCTTATTTTTAGTTAATTTAATTACAGCATTTTATACAAATATAGGAGTTAATAGTACTTTATATTCATTTATTTAAACATGCTTTTTATATATCAAGCATCACAAGCTTATTCTATTTCATCTATACACTCCTATATGCTGTCTGTCCTTCTATTATGGAGCCTTAAGCCCCTGCCTTAATGCACATGTTAAGGCAGGGGCTGAAGGGCATGCCAGAGGCTGAAGAGGGACCGCGTCCCTCGAAACGCATTGGTTGTAATTGACCCCTGCACGCACCCGTATTTACCAGTCACATGACGCCGCACTCCTCAGCTGCTTATCAGTTTCACAGCGGCAGCGCTTCCGGCCAGAGCCCGCCGCTACTCTTTCCCTCACACCCCTGCTTGAATCATTGTGCACCCACGCCCGGCAGCTCTACGGGGTGGGACGCTCCGTCTGCCCCGGTCCCGGGTGCACTCCTGCAACCTTAGTGCGGCATCAGCCTCAAGCCCGGTTACACAAGTGTCTCTAGTGATTGCCCTTCACTAGTGCACCTTATTCCGCAGCGCCACACTGACCTAATTATCTATTAGCCTAATACATTCCATCATTTACTAGTTCCTCAAGTGTAAGCGCAGTGAATTTCTGATCAGCACAATTATTAGAAGATATTATAGATCACGCCTATATGGGATCTCATTAAATTTTGAAATACCGAGTTCAGGCTGTGTAAAAGGTTACAATATTTGATATGGTAGAAGTCATTAAATGATACTAATTGAGATAAAGGAAAAGAGACAACTGCATAGTAATTAGCGGCATCATATCAAAAACAATAACATTTTAAATGCTTACCCAAATGAACACCAATGAAGTTGGTGCTGTACAACGTCACAAAGTGTGCTTGATGTACACAACAAATCTAAAAGGTAAAAAGTTCATTCCAGAGTCAGCGGTCAATTAATAATGCATTTACACAGGCAGACTGTGCTTCAGATATGCAATGTATTATCAGTAATTGATCGTACAGTTTGCATTGGTTCTATTTGTTGGGTAATCAGTATCCTGTTTAGACTACAAAATTATCATGAATCAAGCTTTTCTAGGAACGTTCATGATAATATTGCAGTGTAAATAGACCAGGGGCTACAGTTTTACTTATAATAAGCTGTCATATTAACCAAATACAAGAATAATTGCTAGTAGATCTCTACTCATATTGGTAATTGCTATGCATTATAAGTTATAGCGAAGTGCTGGTATCCCTAGCATATAACAGTTCGAAATCACAATTATTTCCTTTTTAAATCAAAGGTGCAGTTTCATAATGACAGCATTACTTCAAATTCAAATTCAAACACTTTGAGATTCAAAACAAATTGCATAAGGTAGAACACTGGTGCTTTGTCCAAATCCTCAATTGAGGATGCATGTACGAAAAACGGATTTGTGCGCTGTCCGTTCTAAATATATAGCTAGATAATTGTGCAACACTAGAGCACTTGCAAATACCACTGTATAGAAGGACAATATATGCAATACCACATGTACAGTTGAAACTAGAAGTTTACATACACTAAATAAAAAGACACATATGCATGCTTTTCTTTTCTCTAAATCTGACATGAAATCAGAATAAATCTTTCCCATTTATGGTCAATTAGGATTACCATAATTATTGATATTTGCCAAATGGCAGAATAATGAGAGACAGAGAATATTTTAAGACATTTTTATCACTTACTGCAAAGTCAAAAGTTTACATACACTAAGATTAATATGACTTTAAGCAATTCTGGACTGCCCATATGATGATGTCATGTGTTTGGAAGCTTCTGATATGTTTTTTGGCAACATCTGAGTTAATTAGAGACACACATGTGTATGTATTTTAATGCACACCTGTAACACACTGCTACTTTATGTAGCATCATGGGAAAGTCTAAAGAAATCTGCTAAGAAATCAGGAAGAGAATTGTGGACTTGCACAAGTCTGGCTGATACTTGGGTACAATTTCATGATAGCTGAAGGTGTCTCGTTCATCTGTACAAACAATTATATGCAAGTACAAACAAGATGGGAATGTCCAGCCATCATACCGCTCAGGAAGGAGACAGGTTCTGTGTCCCAGAGATGAATGTGCTTTGGTCTGACATGTGCATATCAACCCAAGGACAAAAGTAAAACAACTTGTGAAGCTGATGGCGGGAGCTGGTAAGATTGTGTCAATATCCATAGTAAAACGAGTACTGTATCAACACGGACTGAAAGGCTACTCTGCCAGGAAAAAGCTACTACTCCAAAAGAAACAGAAAAAAGAAAGATTAATGTTTGCATTTGCACACAGGAACAAAGACCTTAATTTTGGAGACATATCCTGCGGTCTGATGAAACTAAATTGAACTTTTTGGGCATAATGACCATCGTTACATTTGGAGGAAAAAGTGAGAAGCTTGGAAGCCTAAGAACACCATCCCAACTGTGAAACACGGGGGTGGCAGCATTATGTTGTTGGGTTGTTTTGCTGCATGAGGGACTGGTGTACTTCACAAAATAGATGGCATCATAAGAAAAGAAGATTATGTGGCAATACTGAAGCAACAACTCAAGACATCAGCCAGGAAGTTAAAGCTTGGGCAGAAATGGGTCTTCCAAATGGACAATGACCCGAAAGAAAACTGCCAAAATGGTAACAAAGTGACTTAAGGAAAACAAAGTCAATGTTTCGGAGTGGCCATCACTAAGCCTTGATGTCAATCCTATTGAAAATTTATGGGCAAAGCTGAAAAGGCGGGAGCGAGCAAGGCGACCAACAAACCTGGATCAGTTACACCAGTTTTGTCAGGAGGAAAGGGCCCAAATTCCGACCAACTATTGTGAGAAGCTTGTGGAAGGATATCCCAAACGTTTGACCCAAGTCATTCAGTATAAGGGCAATGGTACCAAATACTAATGAAATGTATGTAAATTTTTGACTTTGCAGTAAGCAAAAAAATGCCTTAAAATATTCTCTCTCTCTCATTATTCTGGCATTTGGCAAATATTAATAATTGTGGTAATCGAAATTGACCTAAAATGGGAAAGGTTTATTCTGATTTCATGTCACATATTGAGAAAAACATTCATATGTGTCTTTTTATATAGTGTATGTAAACTTCTGGTTTCAACTGCATAAACAGAAACCAATTGTTGAATCTAATAAGAAATAAAGTAAGGTGCAATATATTTAATAGTAAATGGGTTGTAGCTGTAACAAGGGAGACCTGGGTGGTAATCCTGACCGAGCTCATCCACAAAACACAGTCCGAAGACACCATGGCCCCTTGGATACAAAAACACAGGCATGACACAGCTCTTCCCTGGGCAAACGTACCCAGGCTACTGACTGGGAGCAGCAGCTTCCTGCCGCCTTTCCCTGCTGCTGACCCAGCTCACATTTTTAATTCATTGCTATTCCTGTCTCTAACGTAAGCACAGACATAGCAGGTACATAACACAGAGTACATCACATATATTACACATTACGATGCATAACTTACAGGTGCAACATATGGCGGTACACACATTGCAAACACAGCATAGACACATATAAAACATTACATTACAAGTTTCATAACAATATACATATTTATCAAAAAGAGGTCACATAGGTTCCATGTGGGGGAGGGGCAAATGAGGGGTCCTGCCACCTCCTTACATAGCTGCAAAACAGTGTTTTCAAACATTACATTACAAGTTTCACAACAATATACATATTTATCAAAAAGAGGTCGCATAGGTTCTGTGTGGGGGAGGGGCAAATGAGGGGTCCTGCCACCTCCTTACACTCCCCCCGTTCTTAACCCCTTCACCCCCAAGGGTGGTTTGCACGTTAATGACCGGGCCAATTTTTACAATTCTGACCACTGTCTCTTTATGAGGTTATAACTCTGGAACACTTCAACGGATCTTCGCGATTCTGAGATTGTTTTCTCGTGACATATTGTACTTCATGTTAGTGGTAAAATTTCTTCGATATAACTTGCGTTTATTTTTGAAAAAAACGCAAATATGGCGAAAATTTTGAAAATTTTGCAATTTTCAAACTTTGAATTTTTATTCCCTTAAAACAGAGAAATATATCACACAAAATAGTTAAGAAATAACATTTCCCACATGTCTACTTTACATCAGCACAATTTTGGAACCAAAATTTTTTTTGTTAGGAAGTTATAAGGGTTAAAAGTTGACCAGCAATTTCTCATTTTTACAACAAAATTTACAAAGCCATTTTTTTTAGGGACCATCTCACATTTGAAGTCACTTTGAGGGGTCTATATGGCAGAAAATACCCAAAAGTGACACCATTCTAAAAACTGCACCCCTCAAGGTACTCAAAACCACATTCAAGAAGTTTATTAACCCTTCAGGTGCTTCACAGTAACTAAAGCAACGTGGAAGGAAAAAATGAATATTTTACTTTTTAGCCACAAAAATGATCTTTTACAAACTTTTTTTTATTTTCACAAGGGTAAAAGGAGAAAATGGACAGATAAGGTTGTTATGCAATTTCTCCTGAGTACGCCAATACCCCATATGTGGGGGAAAACCACTGTTTGGGTACACGGCAGAGCTCGTATGGGAAGGAGCGACGTTTGACTTTTTCAAACTAAAATTGGCTGGAATTTAGATTGGATGCCATGTCGCGTTTGGAGAGCCCCTGATGCGCCTAAACAGTGGAAACCCCCCACAAGTGACACCATTTTGGAAACTAGACCCCCTAAGGTACTTATCTAGATCTGTTGTGAGCACTTTGAACCCTCAAGTGTTTCACAAAAGTTTATAAAGCCTGGGTGTAAAAAAAAAAAAATCAATTTTCCACAAAAATGATTTTTTAGTCCCAAATGTTTGAATTTTCCCAAGGAAATTGGACCCCAAAAGTTGTTGTCCAATTTGTCCTGAGTACGCTGATACCCCATATGTGGGGGGGGAAACTGTTTGGGCGCACGGCAGGGCTTGGAAAGGAAGTAGTAACGTTTTGGAATGCAGACGTTAATGGGGGTCATGTTCCGTTTGCAGTGCCCCAGATGAGCCTAAACAGTGGAAACCCCCCACAAGTGACCCCATTTTGGAAACTAGACCCCCTAAGGAACTTATCTAGATCTTTGGTGAGCACTTTGAACCCCCAAGTGCTTCACACAATTTTATAATGCCCGGGCATGAAAATAAAAAATCCTATTTTTTTCCCACAAAAATTATCTTTTAGTCACTAATTTTTTATTTTCCCAAGGGTAACAGGAGAAATTGGACCACATAAGTTGTTTATACAATTTGTCCTGAGTACGCTGATACCCCATATGTGGGGGGGAACCACTGTTTGGGCGCACGGCAGAGCTCGGAATGGAAGGAGCACCATTTGACTTTTTCCAACCAAAATTGGCTGGAATTGAGTTTGGATGCCATGTTGCATTTGGAGAGCCCCTGATGTGCCTAAACAGTGGAAACCCCCCACAAATGACCCCATTTGGGAAACTAGACCCCCTAAGGAACTTATCTAGATTTTTGATGAGCAATTTGAACCCCCAAGTGCTTCACACAAGTTTATAACGTAGAGCCGTAAAATTTAAAATCATATTTTTTCCACAAAAATGATCTTTTCACGCCAATTTTTATTTTTCCAAGGGTAACAAGACTCCAAAAGTTATTGTGCAATTTGTCCTGAGTGCGCTGATACCCCATATGTGGGGGTAAACCACTGTTTGGGTGCATGGCAGAGTTTGGAAGGGAAGGAGCGCCGTCTGACTTTTTCAACGCAGAATTGGCTGGACGCCATGTCGTGTTTGGAGAGCTCCTGATCTGCCTAAAGAGTGGAAACCCCCATAAATGACACCATTTTGGAAACTAGACCCCTCAAGGAACTTATCTAGATGTGTGGTGAGAACTTTGAACCCCAGGTGTTTCACTAAAGTTTATAACGTACAGCCGTAAAATAAAAAATCTTTTTTTTTTCTTTACAAAAATGATTTTTTCGCCCCCAATATTTTATTTTCACAAGGGTAACAGAAGAAATTGGAACGCAAAAGTTGTTGTCCAATTTGTCCTGAGTACACTGATACACAATATGTGGGCGAAAACTACTGTATGGGCACACGTCGGGGCTCGGAAGGGAAGTAGTGACGTTTTGGATTGCAGACTTTGATGGAATGGTCTGGGGGCGTCATGTCACATTTGGAGAGCCCCTGATGCACCTAAACAGTGGAAACCCCCACAAGTGACCCCATTTTGGCAAATAGACCCCACAAGGAACTTATCTAGATGTGTGGTGAGCACTTTGAACCCGAAGTGCTTCACAGAAGTTTATAACGCACAGCCGTAAAAATAAAAAATCTTTTTTTTTTTTTACAAAAATGATTTTTTCGCCCCCAATATTTTATTTTCACAAGGGTAACAGGAGAAATTGGACCCCAAAAGTTGTTGTCCAATTTGTCCTGAGTACGCTGATACCCAATATGTGGGAAAAACTACTGTATGGGCGCACGTCAGGGCTCGGAAGGGAAGTAGTGACGTTTTGGATTGCAGACTTTGATGGAATGGTCTGGGTGCGTCATGTCGCATTTGGAGAGCCCCTGATGCGCCTAAACAGTGGAAACCCCCCACAAGTGACCCCATTTTGGAAAATAGACCCCACAAGGAACTTATCTAGATGTGTGGTGAGCACTTTGAACCCCGAAGTGCTTCACAGAAGTTTATAACGCACAGCCGTAAAAATAAAAAATTTTTTTTTTTTTTGCAAAAATGATTTTTCGCCCCAATATTTTATTTTTACAAGGGTAACAGGAGAAATTGGACCCCAAAAGTTGTTGCCCAATTTGTCCTGAGTACGCTGATACCCAATATGTGGGAGAAAACTACTGTATGGGTACACGTTGGGGCTCGGAAGGGAAGTAGTGACGTTTTGGATTGCAGACTTTGATGGAATGGTCTGGGTGCGTCATGTCGCATTTGGAGAGCCCCTGATGCGCCTAAACAGTGGAAACCCCCACAAGTGACCCCATTTTGGAAAATAGACCCCACAAGGAACTTATCTAGATGTGTGGTGAGCACTTTGAACCCCGAAGTGCTTCACAGAAGTTTATAACGCACAGCCGTAAAAATAAAAAATCTTTTTTTTTTTTTGCAAAAATGATTTTTCGCCCCAATATTTTATTTTTACAAGGGTAACAGGAGAAATTGGACCCCAAAAGTTGTTGCCCAATTTGTCCTGAGTACGCTGATACCCAATATGTGGGAGAAAACTACTGTATGGGTACACGTTGGGGCTCGGAAGGGAAGTAGTGACGTTTTGGATTGCAGACTTTGATGGAATGGTCTGGGGGCGTCATGTCGCATTTGGAGAGCCCCTGATGCGCCTAAACAGTGGAAATCCCCAACAAGCGACCCCATTTTGGAAAATAGACCCCACAAGGAACTTATCTAGGTGTGTGGTGAGCGCTATGAAGCCCCAAGTGCTTCACAGAAGTTTATAATGTACAGCCGTAAAAACAATAAAATAATTTTTTTTGCACAAAAATGATATTTTCGCCCCCAGTTTTTTATTTTCCCAAGGGTAACAGAAGAAATAGGACAAATTGCACAATAACTCTTGGGGTCCAGAGTACGCTGATACCCATATGTGGGGATAAACTACTGTTTGGACGCATGGCAGAGCTCAGAAGTGAAGGAGCACCGTTTGACTTTTTCAACGCAGAATTGGCTGGAATTGAGATCAGACGCCATGTCACATTTGGAGAGCCCCTGATGTGCCTAAACAGCGGAAACCCCCAATTCTAACTCCAACCCTAACCCCAACACACCCCTAACCCTAGTCCCAACCCTAACCACAAACCTAACCCTAACACACCCCTAATCCCAACCCTAACCCTAATCCTAACTTTAGCGCCAACCCTAACCCTAACTTTAGCCGCAACCCTAACCCTAACCCTAATGGGAAAATGGAAATAAATACATTTTTTTAATTTTATTATTTTTCCCTAACTAAGGGGGTGATAAAGGGGGTTTGATTTACTATTTATAGCGGGTTTTTACGATTGGCAGCTGTCACGCTAAAAGACGCTTTTTATTGCAAAAATAATTTTGAGAGCTATAATTTTTGCATATTTTGGCCCACAGAGTCATGTGAGGTCTTATTTTTTGCGGTACGAGTTGACGTTTTTATTTGTACCATTTTTGAGCAGGTGACATTTTTTGATCGCTTTTTATTTCGATTTTTGGGAGGTTAGAATGAACAAAAATCAGCAATTCATGAATTTCTTTTGGGGGAGGCGTTTTTATTGTTCTGCGTGTGGTAAAATTGATAAAGCAGTTTTATTCTTCGGGTCAGTACGATTATGGCGATACCTCATTTATATCATTTTTTTATGTTTTGGCGCTTTTATAGAATAAAAACAATTTTATATAAAAAATAATTATTTTTGCATCGCTTTATTCTGCGAGCTATAACTTTTTTATTTTTTCACTGATGATGCTGTCTGGCAGCTCGTTTTTTGCGGGACAAGATGACGTTTTCAGCGGTACCATGTTTATTTATATTGGTCTTTTTGATCGCGCGTTATTCCACTTTTTGTTCGGCGGTATGATGATAAAGCATTGATTTTTTGCTTTGTTTTTTTTTTTTTTTTTTAAGGGGTTCACTAAAGGGGTTATCTAGTGGGACAGTTTTATAGGGGGGTCGTTACAGACGCGGCGATACCAAATATGTGTACTTTTATTGTTTTGTTTTTTTTATTTACAGGAAGAAATGAATTTATTGGGGAATATTTTTTTTTTTTTTTATTTATTTTGGATTTTTTTTTACACATGTTTATTTTTATTTTTTTTAACTTTTTTACTTTGTCCCAGGGTGGGAAATCACTGTATTTTATCAAATCGCTGGTGTGACAGTGTGAACAGCACTCTGTCACACCAGCGATCGCTCAGGCATAGCTGCAGGCTTCTCAGTGCCTGCTCTCAGCAGGCACTGAGGAAGCCGCCTCCCTCCAGGACCCCGGCACCATCTTGGATCTGGGTCCTGGGAGGGAGGAAGCCCTCAGAACAGCGCGATCACATCGCGCTGGTCTGAGGGTCTCAGGGGGGCGCGCAGGGAGCCCCCACCCTGCGCGATCCTCCCCTGTGCCCCCAGTACACCGCGATCATGTTTGACCGCGGTGTGCTAGGGGTTAATGTGCCGGGAGCGGTCCGTGACCGCTCCTGACACACAGTCACGGGTGTCAGCTGTGATAATCAGCTGACACCCGGCGGCGATTAGCTGCGCTCCCCTCAGGAGCGCAGCTGATCGCCTATGACGTACTATCCCGTCCATGGGCAGAATGGCACGGGTTTTATGGACGGGATAGTACGTCTAATGTCAGAGAGGGGTTAAACATGGCAATCCTCGGCCATGGCAACCTCGGTAAAATGTACATGTAACATCAGAGTCCCAAAAAAACATATAGAGTGCTCTCAGTGGGAGAAGCAAAATAGGAATCTTGTGGGTATGATACCTTTTAATGGCTAACAAAATATAGTGAATGATATTACAAAAGCAAGCTTTCGAGACTGCTTACCCCGGGATCCCCGGGACATTCACATGTTCCTCTTCTAATGTGGTATATTTAATTCTTTGCAATATATGTCCTGTGGGTGGCCTCTATGTTGGAGAAACAGGACAGAGACTGAGAGCAAGGATGAGGTCTCATCGTCATATGATTACAGACAAAAAAACCCATCTACCTGTGGCCAAACATTTCTGTGGTCCAGGACACAACATAGACAATATGAAAGTTGTCATTTTGAAAGGCAATTTCCAATCACAAAAACATCTCAGGTTTGGGAATACAAATTCATTAACATCTTTGATTCTGTTCACACAGGACTCAATTTGTCAGGAGGATTTATGGCCCACTACCAAATCTGAGCAACTTCCTCCAAAAACAATGAAGACACCACCAGTCTTTTGATCTCACATGCATATGGAGTCCATAAAACTTTCACACCACTTATCTAATCTTACCTAATTAAGGATTCTCTCTTTAAGCTCAGTGTTTGTTTATTTAAATGTCCATGTATCACACCATGCCTGTGCTTTTCACTGTATATAATTGGGTTTCTTCAAATATTTTGTTATACCAGCCTGATGAAGAGACGTAAGCAGTCTCAAAAGCTTGCTTTGTAATATCATTGACTATATTTTGTTAGCCATTAAAAGGTATCATACCCACAAGATTCCTATTTTGCTTCTCCCACTGAGAGCACTCTATATGTTTTTTTCTACTGGCTAACACGGTACCAAACCAATTTTTTCGTTTATCAGAGTCCCAGTCTCTCTTCATATGGGTCCATAAAATGAAGAAGAACAGTTCATAGTCCACAAGAGCCAGTTGGCCCTTTAACACTGGTGGGCCACATTCAGGCCTGGCAGCTTCTCCCTCCCTCCTTTCTGCAGACCACGGGCTCTTAAATGGTGGTGGGCTGCATCTTAACATGGGACCAGTCATGGGATAAAAGTGGGGAGCACAGTTCAGAGACACACAGTTCAGCAGAAGTAATCCAAAGTTCACCATTATTAATCCCCGTGGGGTTTTGTTTCCATGATCCAGCAAGGGGAGCACCAATGGGTGCATACTGGGAGGTGGGGAAAACAAACAGACATGGCCATTAACGGATGGTCAGGTCAGATGCCATTGTACTTGGGCACCATGTAAGGCTTACTACCCTCTTAGGGACGCGGAACAGTCCCTTGCTCTGGGTGCAACCGGCACCAATAGGTCTTATAGGGGCCGCGCAGTCTGTACACGGCCGATGAGTTGCATAGTGGGCCGCATTTGGACCTTTACCACCACGTACACCTGAGATAAGGACCCACTGGAGGAGGAGGAGTCACCACTGTTCCTCTGGCTCCGCACTCCCTCAGTGGTGGTCCCACACCTCCCGGAGCCTCCGGCTCTGTTAACATATTGGCGGCCGCCTTGCTGCTCTGAGGCACCACTCTCTCCTGTGCGGCCGGGGCAACTGCAGCCACAGCAGCCGGCTGTTCTACATAAGGGGTCTCCTGCTGTGGGCTGGTCTCACAGTCTGAGGCCATCCGTATGGCCACTTCGTAAGGCCCTCGAGGTCCTTACTCCTTTAGAAAGGCCACGTAGTCCTCCTCTCGGAGAGGGTCGTGGAACATGAGGGACCCAGATTTGATGTATACCTTAGCCCATGCTTCCAGATCCTGTAGGAATCCATACCCCGGTTCCGATTGAGGTACTGAACCACTCCATGGGTCATCCAGCCTGCCGCAGCTCCCCCATCTGGACGCCACAATTCCCTGACAATACAGCGCTCCCTCTGCCTCTTCTCCCCGATCAACCTCGTGGACTAACAGGGCCTCTGTAACGATGGGCGCTTCCGACTGCTCTATGCGCAGGCCACGGACGTCAGCCAGAATGGGTGCGGCCTGAGGAAGTGCGAGTGCCAGAGATTATAGAGGAGTCGGTAGCCGGGGCACCTCTGGGGATGATGTTGGAGTCGGCAGCCGGAACCCTTCCAGGGATGACAGTTGAGCCACGGGAGTAGAGTATGCAGAGGGCAAAGCAGCAGGGTGGTCGGGCGGGGGTCTCTTACTCACCACCGCAGCTGATGGTAGTCCACTTGTGCGGCCGCCAGTATTGGTGATTGTGGCCGTTATGATCCCCCGCAAGGCCTCCTCCAGGGTCTTCCACACTCCCCTGGGTTCCCGCCGAGGTGTCATCAGGTCCTCATCCTCCTCCAGTTCCTCTGACCACCAGGCCTCTAACTGCAGGCCTAGCTCCGGTCGGGCTTTGGAGCATGGTATGATATGCTGCGCCTCTCCATGTCAGCAGATGGCGTCTCATCCATTGACAGATAGTCTATCTTTTCTTGGTTCCACCCATTTGTGGGCAGGGTCACTCCTTGCTGCTCCACCCGTTTCTCATGATCAGGCTGCAAGGGCGGCAGCTCCATCTATGCCCGCTCCCATTTAGGGCGGCCCTTTTTGCAACGAAGAATGGCTTTCTTCTTTTAGGCGCCAAAAATGCTTCTTTGATGTCCACGACAAACAGTCTCATTCTTACTTTTCACGCCAACAGCTGCCATCTTTTTGGCAGCGGTCAGCGCCATCTCTAAGTCCACAACATCCGCCATCTGCAATTCTGTCACGGCAGGCAACAAAACACAAGTCCCAAATTCAAAGTCACCAGTCTCAGAGTCGCTGTCAGCCGATAGCACCACTTCTTCTAGTTCTGGCAACACATCACAAATTTCAAGCTCACGGTCATGGTCAGCTGCCATCTCAAGCAGTCTCAGGGTTGCAAGGCTGCTCAGGTCCATCCTGCCGCACTACACCAAGTGTAACAAGGGTGACCGGGGTTTTAGTCCTGACTGAGCTCACCCACAAAACACAGTCCGAAGACACCCCAGCCTCTTGCACACAAAACACAGGACTGACACAGCTCTTCCCCACAGGCTCTTCCTCTGGTCACAGTAGTCCAGACAATTTAAGTCCAAAAACGCAGCTGTAGTCCAACAGGGAATAACTTTTAATAAATGGTGATGAAAAAAAAGAACAAGTACAACACTGGCTTCCTGCTCTCTCCCTGACACTGTCCACGGCCGTACCCACAACAGCCGCAGTAGCCAAAGTTACGCAGTGGTCCACTCGCTGGGATCTGGATGCTTATAGTCCCTTCAGTGGGGGCCCTTCCGAAGTCCTGGGGCCCATTTTGTGGTCTTTAGTCCTTTTAAAGTCCTTGATTCCAGTGCAACAGATGTCTCCCCTCCGGGAGTCTGGCGATGCCCCATCTGCCCTGGGTCCGTACGTATTTTGATCAAAAATAACATAAAAGCCATCCCACCACGACAAGGTAACTCTAACGGGCAAGTCCTATGCTGTTTAATATTAAAAACCTTACCATGGGTCAAGGCCGACCTCCATGTGTGAATAAGGGCAGACAAAAGGACGGGGCCCCACCAGTGAAACACCAGTCTGGGGAAGCCTTATACAACTATACAATTACCAGCTTAGGAGAGGGAAGCCACACCTCAGTTTGCACAGAATGCAATGATATAAAGAAAAAAAAAAAAAAATTGAGTTGGTACACATGCAGCGTGAGTGGCCAACAAACTCGCCTGACCTTAACCCCATAGAGAATCTATTTGATATTATCAAGAGGAAGATGAGAGACACCAGACCCAACAATGCAGATGAGCTGAAGACTGCTATCAAAGCAACCTGGGTTTCCATAACACCCCAGCAGTGACATAGGCTAATCGCCTCCATGCCATGCCGCATTGATGCAGTAATTGAAGCAAAAGGAGCCCCGATCAAGTATTAAGTGCATTTACAGAATACTCATTTCAGTAGGCCAACATTTCGGATTTCAAAACTATTTTTCAAGCTAATATAAAACATTCTAATTTACTGAGATAATGACTTTTGTGTTTTCATTGGCTGTAAGCCAAGATCATCAACATTAACAGAAATAAACACTTGAAAAAGATCACTCTGTTTGTAATAAGTTTATATACGGTAATATAAGAGTTTCACTTTTTGTATTGAAGAGATTAAATAAATTAACTTTTTGATGTTATTCTAATTTAGTCAGAAGCACTTGTACATGCAAATGTAATGGTATATAATATCTGGTGCTATTATTATTATAGCACCATTTATTCCATGGTGCTTTACATGTGAGGAGGGGTATACATAATAAAACAAGCACACTAATCTAAAACAATACAAGTCACGATTGGTACAGGAGGAGAGGGACCCTGCCCACGAGGGCTCACAATCTACAAGATTTATATAAGAGTATTATTTATACACTATATTTAGTGCAATAACTATGCACTGTATGGTGGGATCAATACACTAAAGCATTTTCATTTCAACATAGATGCTGTATAGCAGTGCTCTATTATTTATCTAAATGTCGTTTGATTCTATTTATCTGGATGATGTAGACATTCACAGTGGGCAAGGGGTTTGCACCTATTCTATCTCTCAAGAGCCTGCAAAAATATTATCCGTTGATATTTAACAGAAATAAGTTGCACGCCAAGTTAAAAAGCCATCAAGAGTTTTAATGTGAAGATATTTTTGCAGGCTTCATATAAAATCAGGATGGGAGGTTTGCTTGTGTGCCCTGTAAGCATATAAATATAACATTTCACACACGACCTTATTATAAAATAGAAAGTCTATGGAATGGATTTATATATAACTAAAGGCAAACTGATGTGTCATAGGGTGTTTTTCCTAGATTTATAAATGCAAATGAAGGTAAGGTTCAATCAAGTTGCATGTATCGGGATGACTGAACTAAGATCAATGGTTCTGCTGTAAAAGACATACTGTATTTGAATAGATTTTGCATAGGGTTTGAAGCAGGTTGGATCGTTTGTATAGTATATATTACTTTACAGTTTGCATAATTTTCTTCGCAGCTTCAGTTAACAATAATTTTTCACTGTGTCATTTCTCATTAATACACGTAACTTATAGACACCTACGGTTTGATTGCCTTGCCTGTGTAGATTGCATGGGTTGTTACCAACATCTGGTGGGAAATTCATGCTAATAGCATTTACTTTGAAAATTGGTGACCAGGACAAGTTGTGGTTTTTCCTCATGAAGCAGTGTGGTACTTTGAAACGCACTGACAACAAAACCCCATTCTTGAATATCTGATTCCTGTTTATCATTGATCCTTTGGCAGAGCAGATTTTAACCCTAATAGTATATTAATTGTGGGGTATGCATCTGTATTCGGGGGGGGAGACACATATATGTATACAATGTATGTGACCTTGTTATTTTCAGGGCTGTGAAGATCATCGAGACAAGACGAGTCATGGCTGGGAGATGTCGACATGAAGGTCTGAACAGATGGAGAAGAAACAGGAGAAGGCGGCTGTAATCAGACGTCAGCGGTAAGTACCTGGATGTAAATATTATTCTGTATCTGCACTGTGTGACGTGGAGTGATAATTTTTTTTGTAAAATCCCTTATTCTACATTCTCACATTTGTGTGAAATGTCCGTGTACTTCCAGGATTTTTTATCAGATGGCACATGGACTCAGAGTTTAATAGGTCTATTCACACATACATGAAAATTACAGATCTGAGAATGAGATCCGTGAGGTTCAGAGAATGTTCTGTTCGGATTTGATTTTGAGGATCAGAATAGGACATGCTCAATGCCCCTGTAAAAGTGGGCAGCACACAAACACTGCACATTGATACAGAAATGTACCCTTATTATGTATAGCATAGTCTCTTAGCATATAGTGCACTCACTTATTATGTATAACACTGTCCTTAGTTACATAGTTTCCTCTTTTATTATGTACTAGCAGAAGAGCCTGGCGTTGCCCGGGCATAGTAACTAACTGTGGATAGTTATAACAAATTATAATGATTATCTCCCATCCCATAGTCCAGTGCCCATATACCCAACACACATCCTCCATCCCATAGTCCCATGCCCATATACCCATCATACATATCCTCCATCCCATAGTCCCATGCCCACATACCCATCATACATATCCTCCATCCCATAGTCCAGTGCCCATAGACCCATCACACATCCTCCATTCCATAGTCCTGTGCCCATATACCCATCACACATCCTCCATCCCATAGTCCCGTGCCCATATACCCATCATACATATCCTCCATACCATAGTCCCGTGCCCATATACCCTTCATACATATTCTCCATCCTATAGTCCAGTGCCCATATACCGATCACACATCCTCCATCCCATAGTCCCGTGCCCATATACCATCATACATATCCTCCATCCCATAGTCCAGTGCCCATATACCCATCATACATATCCTCCATCCCATAGTTCAATGCCCATATACCCAACACACATCCTCCATCCAAGAGTCACCTTGCTCTAAAGCTATTAGATTGGCTATTCGCCAACAAAAACGCTGCCACAATACACATTCCGTTTCCACATTTCTACCACAACCACAAGGTGACGCATCACAATCTGAACAATACACTACAGATTCTACCACTTCAAGGTGTATGAGCTCTCGGCAACTATCTCTATTAGCCACATCAATGCCACTGTTACACAATACTGAACCATATTCTCTGCAGCCACAAAATGAAAAACAAACCGTCACACTACTCCAACTACAAAACAAACAATTGAACAACATTTGGCAAGAAACAAGTCCCATTGACTCTCTGACTACTCCACTGCTGCTACAACAACAACAACAATATTTTACCGAAGATGAAAATACTATTAAAAAACAGCTGCGGTGACATGGCTCATGTATGTAAAAGTTGCCAAGCTTTGCATTTTGCAAATGAGATGCTTCTGGATAAAAAGTTTACACAGTGCTGTCAGAAGGGTAAAGTCCATGTACCCATAATACAGTATCCCGATGTGTTGACAATGTTGATGACAAGAGAACATGAATACAACAAAAAATTCAGGGACAATATTCATTCTATCAACAGTTCTTTCGCTTTTGCGTCCATGGAGCAAGTGCTTCACCACGTCCTGGATATGGCCCATACTGTTTTAGAATTCATGGACAGATCTATCATCGAACAGGCACACCTAAATTTGCACAACTTTACATACTAGATACCACCCACGCTAATGAACAACAACTGCAATGTAAAGAAAATGAAAAATACCATCCTACTTTAATGACCATTATTGCTGAGTTAATGCAAACAAAAAATCCTTTCACTGCTGCCTATAGAATGCTACACGATGTGGAAGAACAAGAGACGATCAAAGCTCTACAAAATGGAACTGTCATGCCAAACATCACAATGGCTATTAAAGATAGGACTCAAGATCCCAGACGATACAATAAACCAACTGTGAGTGATAAGGCAGTGGTCTTTCAGAATGATGATGGTGAGCCTCTCTTCCATAGAGACATCTTAATTCATTTAAAACCTGATCCACAAAATCATCTAGCTCCAGAAACACAAAGAATCAGCATTCTGCATAGCAATTTAGATGCCTTAATGTATCCTATCTTTTTCCCTTATGGAGAACAAGGCTGGCATGATGCTCTAAAGCACCAAGGACATAGTACACGAAGGATCACCCAGCTACAGTACTACAGCTATGTATTATCAGTAAGAAAGGATTTTAATCCACTACTAAATGGGGGCAAACTAACACAGCAATATTTGGTTGATGCATATGTCAAAATCGAAGCTAATCAACTACATTACATTAGAATGCATCAAAAAGATTTAAAAGTAGAAGTTTATTCCCTTCTTCAAGAACATTTAATCAACAAATCTATTCAAAGGGCAGCCCAATTGAAAAAACTGTAATTTTACCATCATCTTTTGAAGGCAGTCCACGAAATATACACCAACGCTACCAGGATGCTATGGCTATCGTTACCAAATATGGTCGCCCTGATCTCTTTGTCACCATGATGTACAACCCTAAGTGGAGGGAACGTGTTGAACATCGCCCAGACTTGGTTGCACGGGTCTTTAACATTAAACTTGAATCCATGTTATCTGATATTAACAATGGATTTTTTGGACAGGTCTGAGCTTTCATGCATGTCATCGAGTTTCAAAAGCGTGGTCTGCCACATCCACATATTTTAATCATACTTGATAGCAATTAAAAATTTAGAACTGAACAAAAGATAGACAACATTGTATGGGCTGAAATTCCTGACAAGACAACATACCCTTAGCTTCACAACATTGTTCTGACAAACATGATTCACGGTACCTGTGGTGAAGCCAATCCTAACTCTCCGTGTATGGATCATGGACACTGTACCAAAGGATTTCCAAAAAAATTACAGCAAAATACCACTAAAGCAATGGATGGCTATCCAATTTACCGCAGAAACATTGGGACAACATACCAACATAATTCTAAAACAATCGACAATACATGGGTTGTTCCATATAACCCATATTTGCTAAAAAAAAATACAACTGCCATATTAATGTGGAAATTTCTGCTAGCATCCAAGGTGTCAAGTATTTATTTAAATACGTATACAAAGGACATGACAAGGCTAATATTGAAATAGCTGAATAAAACCTCCAACATGATGAAACAAACCAATTTGTCGATTCACGATACGTCAGTGAACCAGAAGCTGCGTGGAGAATCTTTGCTTTTCCTATGCATAAACAATCTCATGCCATTATTCGCCTAGCAGTACATCTACCTAACTCTCAGGCACAATATTTTCATCAAGATGATCCCATTGACAACATACAACAAAAACTACTTCAAAATTCAACACTCATGGCATACTTTAACCTTAATAAAATCGACCCTAGTGCACATCAATATTATTACAAAGACATTCCAGAACACTACGTTTGGAAACATGGCATATGGGAACCCAGAAAGCAAAAAGGCCACACTGTAATCGGAAGAATGTATACAGTAAAGCCCCCGTCACCCTAAGCGAGATCGCTAGCGATTTTGTGATGCAACAGCGACCTAGCCAGCGATCTCGCTTAGTGTGACACGCAGCGATGACCAACCCCCCTGCTGGGTATCGCTGATAGTCGTCGAATGGCCTGGACCATTTTTTCATCATTGGTCTCCCAATGGCCAGCGCGCATTGCTGCGTGTGACAGCAGGAGACCAACGATCAGCGAGCTCCCAGCTCGTACAGCAGAAGCTGGGAGCTGGTATCTAGGGTACACATCGGGTAACTAAACGCGGCGCAGTGCTTAGTTACCCAATGTGTACACTGGATACCAGCGTGCTCGCTGGTCCTGATTGCTGGTGAGTCTGCCCATGTGACAGCTCACCAGAAGAGTTGAGCGATACTTTCCGATATCCAAAAGTATCGGTATCGGAATGGTATCGCCGATATCCAAAAATATCGGCGATACCCGATACCGATACCGGAAATACAATGTAAGTCTATGGGACAGAAATATCGTAACTAAAAAAACCTCTTTCTTTCCTTGTAAACACTAAATATACACACATAGAATACATATATATATATATATATATATATATAACATGTCATTGTGACATATATATATATATATACATATATTTATAGTTTATACACTTCTACATAGTAAAATAGCCTCTGATTCAATTGCCGGGTAAAGCCGGCTTTTGTGAAAAGACAGAAGCACCCGACATGAAATGACACTTGGTTTACATAGAGTTAACCATGTCTTTTCATGTAGTTTGATATCTGATTTGCACAAACAATTACATGAGTGGCTGTGTGCAAAATTTCACACCTGTAGGGGTTAATTAAAGGTGTAAATTCGTTGTAAAAAAACGGACTTTTTTGCTACGAATTTACACCTTTAATTAACCCCTACAGGTGTGAAATGTTGCACACAGCCACTCATGTAATTGTTAGTGAAAACAATAGATCAAACAACTTGAAATGACATGGTTAACTCTATGTAAACCATGTGTCATTTCATGTCGGGTTCTGCATTTTCACAAAAGCCGGCAATTGAATTAGCGGCTATTATACTATGTAGAAGTGTATGAACTATAAATATAAATATATATATATATGTGTCACAAATTCAATGACATGTATATATATATATATAGGTGTAAAATTGTTGAAAAAAAATGTGTGCGCTCCCGCCCTATTTTCGCAACCAGACAGACAAAGCCAGCGAGTGGGGGCAGATAATAATAGCCCAGAGAGGGACCATTATTTTTGCCCCCCCCCTGGCCACTAACATCTGCCCCCAGACACCCCAGAAAAGACAAATCTATAATTAGATTCGCCCTTTCTGGCACTTTGCCCGTCTATTCCCATTGCCCTGTAGCGGTGGCGAATGGGTTAATATGGGGTTAAAGCCACCTTGCTATTGAAAGGTGACCTTAAGCCAGGTTAATAATTGAGAGCTGTCAATTAGACAACTATCAATTATTAATCCTATTGCATGAAATAAAAATAAAACACACACACTTTAATTAAAAATCATTTTAATGAAATAAAGACACATGTTTTTGACCATCTTTTATTTTACTGCAAAAACCATTTCCTGTAATAAAAATAAAATAAAAAAGCAAAATTATTCTTACCTATCCCATGCACAGTCAGGTCCCACGGTGTAATCCTTCAGAAAGGGTTAATGTTTACTGCAGGGACCGCAGCTAATGCTGCAGCCTCACAGTAAACCCCCAAATGAATGAGTTCCTCTCCTGGCTGACAGGAGAGGAAGTGGAAAGCTTAATTGATTGCTTTCCACTTTCACTTCAGGTCAGCCAGGGACACAATCAGTGACGTCAGAGGGAACTGATTAACAAAAATAGGGGTTCCCTTCGAAAAAAAAATGGCGTGGGGTCCCCCCTATTTTTGTTAACCAGCCTGATGAAGCAGACTGCTGAGCAGTGGCGTACCGTGAATGAAGCAGACCATGCAGCTGCTATGGGGCCCGGACAGGTGAGGGGGCCCGCGACGGTCGGGTAGCTGTGCTGACACAGTACTACCAGGGGGTCAGCGGGGGAGGGGGAGCGCAGCTCTTCTATATACTCACCCTTCCGCCGGCGCGGTCTCTGCAGCCCCTGCTCTTCTCCCACGGTCTCCGACGCCTGTGTTCAGCGGTCAGGTGGTACCGCTCATTACAGTCATGAATATGCACATATTCATGACTTTAATGAGCTGTCCCGCGTGACCGCTGAACACTGGCGGCGGATACCGCGGGAGAAGAGCAGGGGCTGCAGAGACCGCGCCGGCGGAAGGGTGAGTATAAGGGATATTTACCTGTCCCGTTCCACCGTTGCTCGCGTCTTCTTGCTGCAATGTTCAGGTCAGAGGGCGCGATGACGTCGTTAGTGCGCGCCGCGCCCTCTACCTGATCATTCACTGCTGGAGGACCCCGAAGACAGCGGAACTCAGCAGTGGAGAGAGGACAGGTAAATATCTCAGGTGCCAGGGCCCTGAGCGAGCGGTGACATCGGCACCTGGTGTCCCCCCTGCTCAGGACACCGGCACCTGGCCCCCAGCGACGAGAGGTGAGTATGTCTTTTTTTTTTTTTTGGTTGCAGCAGCTGCGGCAGCATAAGGGCCTATACTATGGAGCATCTATGGGGGCACAATCTATGGGGGCACAATCTATGGGGGCATGATCTATGGAGCATCTATGGGGGCACAATCTATGGGCATAATACATTTTTTTGTTTAATGTGTCCCCTCACTGTGCTGGCACTTTACATTTACAATGGCTCTGGGTTTTTTTTTTTGTGGGGGGGCCCGTTCAGACTTTTGCTATGGGGCCCCATGATTTCTATGTACGCCCCTGCTGCTGAGGCATGGTATTTAAGGCTGTTAAGGAGCCAATATCCATGGACCTTGCCAGCAGCGTCGGACTGGAGTACCTTGGGCCCACCAGAGAAAAATTATTCTTGGGGCCCACCATCATACTTCCCAACCTTTGAAGAAGGGAAAGAGGGACAAAGGCTGTGGCACGCTGTGCCTGCTGCAGCAAATTTTAGGCCATGCCACGTTGCACCACAGACTGTCCAGGAGTTGGTGGATGCTTTAGTCCAGGTGTGGGAGGAGATCCCTCACGAGACCATCCGTCGCGCTCATCAGGAGCATGGCCAGAAGTTGTAGGGAGGTCATACAGCATACCTCCCAAATTTGGAAGACAGGAAAGAGGATTAAAGGCTGCGGCACGTGTTGCGCGCCGCTGAAAATTTTAGCCACGCCCCGACAACACCCATTTCACAGCTAATCACACCCATATCCTCGCCCCAAGCGTACCCATTTAGCACTGCTGATCACACTGACTGGTAATGAGGGCACAGTGGCTGGTACTGAGGAAAAGAAAGAAAGAGCAGCGAGAGAGAAAGAACAAACAGAGAAAGAAAGATAGGAAAGAAAGAAAAGAGAGAGAGAAAGAAAGAACAGAGAGAAAAAGAACAGAGAGCGAGAAAGAAAGAACAGAGAGCGAGAAAGACTAGAAAGAGAAAGAAAGACTAGAGAGAGAGCCAGAGGCGTAGCTAGGGTTTTGGTTTAGTGGGGCGAAACTTCTGAGTGGCCCCTAATCAGAGAACCTCAGCAAATGACCGCGCTGTTGCCAAAAATAATCTATATATAAAAAGACCAATATTGATACTACCGCCATATGGTCTGTGGTAAATAATACCAGTCCTACAGAACATATAATAGATTACAGCACAGGTACAGATAATGACTTACCGCTGATGTTCTTTCTAATGGAATTGTTCACTTTTCATGTCTTTTCCATCTGGCCCAGACCGACATGACGACTTCTCCAGCCAGGACTCGACTGCAGAGATTACAACAAAGACACATTTCACTTCTCATATTTTTAGCACTGTCACGGTCACCAATTGGACTATTCTCAACCTGCACAAACTCCTCATCCTGCTGATACCCCAATACTGAGCCGCTGCTGCCATATGTGTCCCTATTTCTGCACCTGATACCCCAATACTGAGCCGCTGCTGCCGTATGTGTCCCTATTACTGCACCTGATACCCCAATACTGAGCTGCTGCTGCCGTATGTGTCCCTATTACTGCACCTGCTGTGTGGTTCTGTGTGACCTCTTAATTTTAAAGCACCCCTCTAGAATATAGTAATGCCGGGTGCAAGTGCCCTAGAAAACAGTGCCCACATTTTGTCCCCTAGACTGTAATAATGCCCTGTGTGCCCCTTTGACAGTCACAGTAACCCGAGTTCCCCTATAACAATAAGTGTCCACTTTACATTTAATAATGTCCCAAGTCTCCCCCTGTACATCTCCCCTATACACAGAATAATGTCCCTCACTGGATATATACTGACCCCTTAATGTCCCCAAACTATTTAATGGGTCCAACACTGTATGATGGCCCCTAGATAGCATCCATACAGCATAATACACCAGATAGTTCTCAATATAGTATAATGCACCCCCATAGGCAGCCTCTATATTATAATAAACCCCCATAGGCAGAGTCTATAATATAATGCACCACCATAGGCAGCCGCTATATTATAATGCACCCCCATAGGCAGCCTCTGTAGTATAATGCATCCCCATAGGGAGTCTCTGTAGTATGATGCACCCCAATATGGAGCCTCTGTAGTATAATGCAGCCCCCATATACAGCCTCTGTAGTATAATGCACCCCCATATACAGCCTCTGTAGTATAATTCACCCCCATTAAATAAAAAAAAAAAAACAATACTCACCTCCCGGCTCCTGTGCTGCTCACTGTTCTCCCTCTCAGCGTCTGACAGCGGGCGCCGGCAGGTGATGTCATCGCGCCCGCTGTCAGACGCTAAGAGGGGGATTATGGGAGAGAAGGAGCGCTCGCTCCTTCTCTCTCTATGCGGTCAGCTGTATCGGCTGGATGCCGATACAGCTGACCCTCCGATTACGGGTGGGGGGCTCACTGCTGGCACCGGGCCCCCCCACCGCCTGTTCAGGCCCCATAGCTTCCGAGCGGCAGAGCAGGGAGAGCGATTCTCCCTGCTCTGCCGCAGAATGTAACTGTATCGGCGTGCTGTGCGACCTATCCTTTCAAATCAGGGCCCACCACGCAGGAGCTGGGTCCCACCGGAGGTTTCTCCGGTGTCCCGTGGCTCAGCCCGACCCTGCTTGCCAGCCTGATAATACCAGGCCACAGCAGTCTGCTTATCTTTGCTGGTTAACAAAAATAGGGGATCCCGTCGAAAAAAATTGGCGTGGGGTCCCCCCTATTTTTGTTAACCAGCCAGATGAAGCAGACTGCTGAGGCCTGGTTTTTCAGGCTGTTAAGGAGCCAAGATCCATGGACCTTGCCAGCCTGATAATACCAGGCCACAGCAGTCTGCATATCTTGGCTGGTTAACAAAAATAGGGGATCCCGTCGAAAAAAATTGGCGTGGGGTCCCCCCTATTTTTGTTAACCAGCCAGATGAAGCAGACTGCTGAGGCCTGTTTTTTCAGGCTGTTAAGGAGCCAAGATCCATGGACCTTGCCAGCCTGATAATACCAGGCCACAGCAGTCTGCATATCTTGGCTGGTTAACAAAAATAGGGGATCCCGTCGAAAAAAATTGGCGTGGGGTCCCCCTATTTTTGTTAACCAGCCAGATGAAGCAGACTGCTGAGGCCTGGTTTTTCAGGCTGTTAAGAGCCAAGATCCATGGACCTTGCCAGCCTGATAATACCAGGCCACAGCAGTCTGCATATCTTGGCTTGTTAACAAAAATAGGGATCCCCCTCGTAAAAAAAATTGCGTGGGGTCCCCCGTAATTTGTTAACCAGCCAGATGAAGAGACGCTGAGGCCTGGTTTTTCAGGCTGGTAAGGATCCAATATCCATGGATCCTTGCCAGCTGATAATACCAAGGCCACAGCAGTCTGTTTATCTTGGCTGTTAACAAATAGGGATCCCTGAAAAAAAAAACGGCGTAGGGGTCCCCCTATTTTTGTTAACCAGCCAAATAAAATGCAGACTGCTGCGGCCTGGTATTAAAAGACTGTCAAGGCCCATAGATTTTGGCCCTCAACAGCCTGATAATACCAGGCTACAGCAGCCCCACATTTGGCGCATCAAAAGATGTGCCAATTGTGGCACTTTACCACTTGCCCTGTAGCGGTGGCAAGCGGGGTAGTAAGGGGTTAATGTCACCGTTGATTGCACGGTGACAATAAGCCCGGTTAATAATGGAGAGCGTCAATAAGACACCGATCCATTATTAATCCCAAAGTTTTTAAATGTTTAAAAAAAAGACAGCAAGAAAAAAGTATTTTAATGAAATAAAAGAGACAACACAGTTTTCATTTATTTTATTACTTCTCATTCCTGCGACGCCATCGATCTCCTGTAAAAAAAGGAAAAAAACAAACCAACAGTATACCACCTGTCCGACGCAGTCCATAGTAACGAGTGTCCCACGACGATCCATCTCTGCTACATCGGAATGCCAGGCAGAGCCTGACATCCCGACGCAGCACAGCTGATTACCTGCTTCCCCGGCGGTGACGTCATCGGACTGCTTTACGGCCGCGATTACCCAGCAGTCACTGCAGTTATCGCGAGAAACTGCATGTGACCGCCAGGGAGAAGATGGTGGCGGCAATCAAGCAGTCCAGGACGTGACCGCCGGCGATCTTCTGCCAGGTAAGTGCCGCTGACTCCTGACAGACCCGACCGACGGACACTGACAGTGACAGTGACATTCCGATTCCGGTATCCGATATGACGAAAATATCGGTACTCGGAATCGGAAGTCCGATACAGCTAATATCGGCCGATACCCGATATTTGCAGTATCGGAATGCTCAACCCTACTCACCAGCGATCAGCTAACGATGTCCCAGCGATCCCATCCACGTCGGATCGTTGGTGGGATCGCTGGGACATTGAAGAGTGTGACGGGGCCCTTAGTCTAAAAGACCAAGAACGCTATTATTTATGTTTGCTGTTATTACATGTAAAAGGAGCAACACGTTTTCAGAACCTTAAATCTGTCAATGGTATTACACATGAAACCTTTCAAGATGTTGCCTTAGCACTCGGATTATTAATGGATGATGGTGTCTGGAGAAATACTATACTAGATGGCACCGTTCTGAGAACATGCCTATACAACTTCGGGAGATGTTCGCTTACATCTGTGTTTTTGGATCACCCACAAATCCACTGGAATTGTGGAATGAATTTAAACATTTCTTACAAGACTACTGTCACAAATACCACAACAACACTGAACTGTGCATCAATTGTGAAAGCTATGCTATGAAAGATATTCAAGATGTGCTAATAATACATGGCAAGTCTTATTTGGATTTCAATTTACCATGCCCTGCAACAAATATACGCCAGCCTCAAGAAGACTATGGTAAAGACTATGAATTAGCTACAGCTACTGAGATAAAAAAAAACCTCTTAATCCTGAGCAATTCTTGGTTTTTAATGCCATTTTGGATGCTCTATAAGACAACATGTTAACACCTAAGTGCTTCTTTATATATGGTCCGGGTGGCAGTGGAAAAACCTACTTATATCATCTACCTATACATTATGTCAGAGGACAAGGACATGTCTCACCTGCTGCCACTACAGGAATAGCTGCAAACTTGCTACCAGGAGTACGAACTATGCACTCTCTGTTTGGTATTTCAATTCCAATCAATGAAACGTCAGTTTCCAGAATTAAAAGTGACACTAACGCTGCCAATAACTTAAAAAATACTACATTTTTTAGTTAGACTTGAAGAGTGTAAAATGGCACAAAACCATTCTTTGAATGTCATTGATAGACTTCTATGTGATCTTATGACAACACATGTTGATGACAAAAAATAATGTTCCCTTTGGTGGTAAAGTTTTCATACTTGGAGATTTCTGACAATGCCTTCCTGTACTTACACATGCCACCAGAACTGAAATTGTGGATCGCTGTCTTAAATATTGTCAACTCTGGAAACACTTCACAAGACTCCCGCTATTCAACAACATGAGATTCAGGGATCCAGAATACAGCACTTGGTTACTTAAACTAGGTAATGGCTAGCTCTCAAACAATATAACCTTGGAGGGGATGTTATTGAAATTCCTCCAGACATGCTGTCCTCTGCCTGTTTAATCACGTACATATTTGGCACAAACATTCATATTAAATGTTAATGACACTGAAAATGTTATGTATGCAGCATCCCATGCAATACTCTGTCCAAAAAATGAAGATGTTGAACTTCTAAACTCTCAAATTATGGACCAAATGAGTGGCCAATATGTCTTATATACAAGTGATGATTCCGTGGATGGTGATGATGCTAATGAATGTGAATATCCGGTCGCGTTTTTAAATTCTTTTACACCATCTGGAATGCCACCACATCACCTACAACTAAAAATAGGAACAATTGTCATGCTAACGCGAAAACTGAATCCAAAAAAAGGATTATGTAACGGAACTCGGCTCCTTGTAACATCCTTAAACCCACATATAATACTGGCAAAAGTCATCACAGGATCAGCTGAAGGACACTTTGTGTTTATTACACGCATTGATTTGTGTCCATCTGAAACTGGGTTACCATTCAAACTACGAAGATGACAGTTTCCTGTTAAGCCAGCTTTCGCACTGACAATTAAAAAGGCACAAGGACAGACTCTACATCGAGTGGGTATTTATCTACCTCAACCAGCCTTTGGCCATGGGCAGCTATTTGTTGCTTTCTCCAGAGTCAAGCAACGCTCCCATGTCAAAGTGAAGGTTTTACATAACCACTACAAGGACAGTTGTTACATGATAGTGATAAAGTGTTGTTCACTATAAATGTAGTTTATAAAAATGTTTTAAATTAATTTATGTGTTTTGTCATCTCAGTAACATGTACATACTATTATATCACAAACATAGTGATTAACTTTTTCACACATTGATATGCACAGTATACACATTGCTATAGATCGAGGAGACATTATGGATACAGAAATACATACATAAATATTATATTTACACCAATCTACCTAATACATAGAAATAAAATATAATAACATTTCTATAGATTTTCTTTCTGTTACTATTATGTAAAAGTAAGAAGCTTTGCCATTATTTTTGACATGTTAAAAAATTATATCGTTTCACTTCCTTTCGGTTTTTTTCGTCCACCTTGGGAACGGACAATCACACACACATACAAACTGCATAAAACAATGTACCACCTCCAATTATAGACACAACAGTTTACAAGAGACAGCATAGGGTAAATAGACACAAAGCACACAAGGGAGACACCACATAGCAAACTCCACTCCAGAAACACTACACCAGATACCAAAATACAGCACACCACAAGGAAGAAACAGTGCACAACGGGTAAAAGACGTCAAATGACCCAACACATGCAATCGAAAAATACAGAGGAATGATATAAAACAGATTTGTTGGAAAGCGCAAACGGTGTGAGACATGTCCGCTGCTCCTGTCAACACCACTAAGCATACACAGAGGTTAATTTCACCGCACTCCCGATGCGATAGCATGGGGCCTTTTTCTAGTATATAGATAACACCGTCCCTTATTACAAACATCCTCTCTAGTTATATTTGGTGTCATCCCTTATTGTATAGCTTCCTCCACTGTTATGTACAATGCTGTCTCTTACATAGTTAATTCTTGTCATTTTTCTTAATCACATCGCCCTCTTTATTACATAGTCCCCTCTCCCATTAGATATAAAATGACGGCTGATGGAGCAGCCTGTGACCAGAAGACCAGTTCATCAGCTCCTCCATTAGAAAAGAAGCTTTCCCTTGCTCCATCAGCCGTCATTACATTATACATCTAACATGACAGGACGGTATGTAATAAAAAACAGGGCTCTATATAATCCTATATGTAAGGGACGATGCTGTACATAAGAGAGGGCACTGTGTAATAAGGGACGGCAAAGTACATAAAGGAGACTATGTAATATATATACATGTATGTGTGTATGTGGCTATATATATATATATATATATATATATACAGTACAGACCAAAAGTTTGGACACACCTTCTCATTCAAAGATTTTTCTGTATTTTCAGGACTATGAAAATTGTAGAATCACACTGAAGGCATCAAAACTATGAATTATCACATGTGGAATTATACATTACACTTTACAAAAAAGTGTGAAACAACTGAAAATATGTCTTATATTCTAGGTTCTTCAAAGTATCCACCTTTTGATTTGATTACTGCTTTGCACGCAGAAAAGGTGAATGGATGGACTCTACATGCCTGGTTCCCACTGTGAAGCATGGAGGAGGTGGTGTGATGATGTGGGGGTGCTTTGCTGGTGACACTGTTGGGGATTTATTCAAAATTGAAGCGGTGAGCGGTCCAGCTCACCCCAAACCATCTCGATTGGGTTCAGGTCTGGTGACTGTGGAGGCCAGGTCATCTGGCGTAGCACCCCAACACTCTCCTTCTTGGTCAAATAGCCCTTACACAGCCTGGAGGTGTGTTTGGGGTCATTGCCCTGTTGAAAAATAAATGATGGTCCAACTGAACGCAAACCGGATGGAATAGCATGCTGCTGCAAGATGCTGTAGTAGCCATGCTGGTTCAGTATGCCTTCAATATTGAATAAATCCCCAACAGTGTCACCAGCAAAGCACCCCCACACCATCACACCTCCTCCTCCATGCTTCACGGTGGGAACCAGGCATGTAGAGTCCATCCGTTCACCTTTTCTGCGTGCAAAGCAGTAATCAATGCGAAAGGTGGCTACTTTGAAGAACCTAGAATATCAGACATATTTTCAGTTGTTTCACACTTTTTTGTAAAGTGTAATGTATAATTCCACATGTGTTAATTCATAGTTTTGATGCCTTCAGTGTGATTCTACAATTTTCATAGCCATGAAAATACAGAAAAATCTTTGAATGGGAAGGTGTGTCAAAACTTTTGGTCTGTACTGTATATCAAAAAAACTGACGGCACATCCAAACATAGACCTAGTGTGAACAGGTGCTAAAACCTAGAGTCACCAACTCATACACATTCAAGAAAAAAAGGTAGCACACTGTAGCGCTATAGCTTGCAGACACAAAATATGAAAAATGAATTGAATCACTGCCTTAGAAATATGAAAAATTGAGAAGTCTTAGCGCATAAAATGGCCAATTTATGTGTACCTGGAAGCCACGTTAAGGCTCTTCTCGTATTCCAGGTCCTAACTAATGCCAATCCTCGCTTAGAAAAGTCTGTCTGCATGGGAACATATGAATCCTTTCTCCAGACTAAAATCTACATCTCTGTGGAGGGGTAATGAACCTGGTATAATTAAAACGCCTGTGACTCTTCAGTTCCGCCTCCTCATCCTCCTCAGTGTGCGGAAACTAACGCGAAGGTCCCGCCTCCCTACAAAAGAGGGGCCCTCTCCTGATGCTAATGACACATGTGACTTGGCAGAGATGGCTAATGGACACGAGCAGAAGTGTGAAGGGATGGAGCAGTCAGACTCAGAGCTCTCCCCCCACGGAAGCGACCCGATCGCCACGGAACCACCGTTGGGCACCCGGCCTGGAAACCCTGCAAGAAGCGGAGGATACCTAAGAGGCCTGGCCCGGCACCGGGAGGAGGTCACCAGGATGGAAGCCAGCTTCCGTTCACCTTTTCTGCGTGCAAAGCAGTAATCAATGCGAAAGGTGGCTACTTTGAAGAACCTAGAATATCAGACATATTTTCAGTTGTTTCACACTTTTTTGTAAAGTGTAATGTATAATTCCACATGTGTTAATTCATAGTTTTGATGCCTTCAGTATGATTCTACAATTTTCACAGTCATGAAAATACAGAAAAATCGTTGAATGAGAAGGTGTGTCCAAACTTTTGGTCTGTACTGTATATATATAGCTTTGTCACCATAAAAGGAGGGGGGCCCAGACACATTTCTTGCACTGGGCCCCAAGCTGTCAGTGTCCGCCCTTGCATGAATATATACAAATGATTCTCAAATTACGAAATATTCCTTTATGAAATTTCTTTGCAGCATCAGTTATTTGTAGAACAGCTTTTGATTTTCCCTTACATCTCATTTGGCCTTTGTAGCGCACTTAAAGGGTTTCGTCTCAGCAGCTTTTATTTGGTTGTTTAAACAAACTTCTGAGGTCTCAGTTGGTAATTCAGATGCATTTATTCTAAGAGGGAAAGACTCATGTAAGGAGGGAATTGTTTCTTGGATGACACAGAAAGAAAAGACAGATTGTTTCTTGTTTTCTGTCCCGGTACACATTACAAGCTGGCACCAGTGCCATCACTGAGAAATTATAAACACTGTCTGGAGAAAACAAGCCATCCTCCTAAGCATGAAAGGAACATTACAAATTATTTAGCTCCTTAGTCACAGCATATCAAATAGTGATGGTTCTCGACTGATTCATCAAAGAATACTTAGAAAATTAATATGAGAAAATATAAATAAATATAAACATTTAAAACAAATGCATATAAAACGTTATTGCTTATTATAGAAAAGCCATCTTTCAAGTGGACCTGTCACCACTCTTGACGTGTTTTTATGAATAATTGTATTTCTTATGAAATAACAATTTTTGGACATCAATTCTGACAACTCTGCTTTATGCCATTCTTCTATGATTATTACTAGAAATGTATTAATAAATTGACAATAGGATGTTACTAGTTGCTGGTGTGTCACTGTACAGCTTGATGCTGTTGAATCACTGCCAGATTACTTAGAAACACATAAACACATTACTTTGACAAGGGGACAGTAATGGCCATTTGTCCCAAATATGCAGCAAATCTACTACATATTGAGTACACATATCTACTATATTTATCATGTCAGCCAGATCCTCTTTGAAATAGCTTATAAAAAAACTCCATGTCTTACTACCTTACTAGCCTGAAGTATACTGAGAAAAAAAGGTGCACTACATAACAGAAAATATAACAGGAAATATAATTAAATAAACAGTCATTTTGCCTGTCAATAGAGTGGATTTCACAATAAAAAACGGCATATATTATGAAATAGATCTGTATGACCTGATGAGTCTGGTGTACTTACTTTGAAAAATTCATAATAATTGCACGTTTCAGATATTAAGATGAGCATTTTATGACTCCAGCTAGACAAAGAAATATGTCACGAGTCCAAGTGTATTTAATTTCCCCACATCCGCATAGCCTGACTGCCAACTGCTGCTTGTACTGAGTGGTGTGAGATAGCAGCAGTAGTGAGGAGAGACACTGAAGAGCTGTCAATCAGGCTACGACGCAAGAGACTAAAGTTTCAAATAAGAATTTAAAGCCATTAGAGTTGAGCGAAACAGGTCGGCCAGATTCATAAGTCGCCGACTTTTGCCAAAGTCGGGTTTCGTCGAGCGAAACCCGACCATAGTGTGAGGTTGGCCATGTGGTCGGCAAAACGAGCGCCAAAGTCGGATTTCCCAGAATGCTTGCAGGCACCTTTTTTCAGCCAATGAGCAAGGATGTACACTGTGGGCAACGAGATGACATGTGCAGTGTCCACCACCATCGTAGAGAAGGGCATTGCAGTGATTGGCTTGCTTTGGGGGGCGTCATAGTGTCTATTAAAGCCCTGACCGCCGACCTCCATTTTACTTCTGCCGATCTTAACAGTAGGGAGAGGTTGCTGACGCTGTTTATCAGTAGGGAGAGAGTTAGGGCTGGAAAGAGAAGTTATTCTGTGCTTGTGCTGATAGCAATTGTGCTGTACAGTTAGTGTGCAGTGACAGTGGAGGATTTTCTTGTGTGCAGCAGCGCTGGTTATTAGGCTGCCTGATAGCTGTATTGCTGTGTGTACACTGCGGTGCAGACTGCTTTTTACACAGCACTAATACTTTTATTCTTTTTTTCTGCACAGTTACCGAGCATTCATTTTTTCCCACACCGCATAGAGCTGTACGCTCCTCACACACTACCGTGTACCGGCTGGTATCACGGACAAATACATGCTGACTATCTGTGTGTGACTCAGGAAATATATACGGAGATTTAAATTTTCCCCTACACCTTATACAGCTGTACGCTCCTCATACAGTACCGTATATCTGCTGTTTGTATTACGATCAAATCCATACTGAGAGAGCGTCTGTGTGTGACTCCCGAAATAAATATGGAGATTTAAATTTCCCCCTACACCGTATACAGCTGTACGCTCCTCATACAGTACCGTATATCTGCTGTTTGTATTACGGTCAAATCCATACTGAGAGAGCGTCTGTGTGTGACTCCGGAAATATATACGGAGATTTAAATTTTTCTCTACACCGTATACAGCTGTACGCTTCTGATACAGTAGCGTATATCTGCTGTTTATGGATTACGATCAAATCCATACTGAGAGAGTGTCTGTGTGTGACTTCGGAAATAAATGCGGAGATTTAAATTTTTCCCTACATCGTATACAGCTGTACTCTCTCATACAGTACCGTATATCTGCTGTTTGTATTACGGTCAAATACATACTGAGTGAGGGTCTGTGTGTGACTCCGGAAATAAATATGGAGATTTAAATTTTCCCCGACACCGTATAAAGCTGTACGCTCCTCATACAGTACCGTATATCTGCTGTTATTACGGTCAAATCCATACTGAGTGAGCGTCTGTGTGTGACTCCGTAAATATATACGGAGATTTAAATTTTTCCCTACACCGTATACAGCTGTACACTTCTGATATAGTACCGTATATCTGCTGTTTGTATTACGGTCAAATCCATACTGAGAGAGCGTCTGTGTGTGACTCCGGAAATAAATACGGAGATTTAAATTTTCCCCTACACCATATACAGCTGTACGCTCCTCATACAGTAGCGTATATCTGCTGTTTGTAATGCGGTCAAATACATACTGAGTGAGCGTCCGTATATGACTCTGGAAATATATACGGAGATTTAAATTTTTCCCTACACCGTATACAGCTGTACGCTTCTGATACAGTACTGTATATCTGCTGTTTGTTTTACGGTTAAATCCATACTGAGTGAGCGTCTGTGTGTGACTCCAGAAATATATAAGGTGATTTAAATTTTTCCCTACACCATATACAGCGGTACGCTCCTCATACAGTACCATATATCTGCTGGTGTTTTTGGTACATTTTCCCAAACAAGAGGAAGTATGGTGGAAGAGGACGCGGACGTGGGCGGGGGGGCCAGCTGGTACTGATGGTGGTGGTGGTGCATCTGCTGGTAGTGCCAAAAGCACAATAGCACCTAAGGCAGGAGGTGTTGAGCCTGCGTCATCGTTTGGCTCCCTTTTCTGGAGTAGGTAAACCGCTTTTAAAGCCGGAGCATCAGGAACAGGTTTTGGCTTACATTGCCGAAACAGCATCCAGCTCTATCGCCTCCTCTTCTGAAGTTTCAAAAACAGCAAGCACTGAGTCTTAAGTGCAGGCTCCTGGTCAGGAACAACACCTTTCCTTGTGTCCTTCACCCCCATCAAAAGTGAAGGATGCGGCAGGTCACACTTCAGATTACTTAAACCTACACAATAGTTAACGTGGCCAGCCAGAACATACCCCTTAGCCAAAATATGAAAACCAAACAAGAGAAGAAAAAGATAGGGAAATGAATGTAAAGTCCCTAAACAATTAAGTGGATTAATTCAAATAATATGATAATAAATATAACCACAAGAAAAAGGGGTAAATGCAAAATTGATCAAATTTATTATAGCAAAAAAGTTATATAAATTGACATGGTATAAGAGAAGCAGACAAGATGTTAACTAAAATGAATAAATGGTGCATGCTAGACAAGCAGCAGCATAAGAGAAACAAACGTCTACCAGTCAGGCATTGTCTGCTCAGGGAACTGTCCTGGACGAGGTGGAGAACAAGAGGAGGAGGAAGAGGATGAGGGGGATGATTATTTTGGGGAGGAGGATGCTTCTCAGGTGGCAAGAGAAAATGTTGGCTTTCCAAGGTCAGGTACAGGGTTTGTGCGTGACTGGAGGGATGTGGATTTGGCAGAAAGTGCTCCTTCACCCACCACTGGCAGTGCATTATTGACACCAGGAACATTGGCCCACATATGTGATTTTCTCTTGCGGATCATGAAAAGGGACCCCTGCATTGACAAAATTATGAAGGATGACGACTACTGGTTGGCCAGCATCCTCGATCCACGCTATAAAGGCAAATTACAGAACATCATGCCACAGGAGAACCTAAAGCTAATATTGGCGAACAAACAAGCAACTCTGGTAAACCGTTTGTTAGAGGCATTCCCAGCACACAGCTGCGGTGCAGGTTCTACCACGAGCCGTACTGGGCAACATGGAAGAGGTGTTCGTGGTGCACACAGCCAAAGTGGCGTTGGAGACAGGGGTTTCATGACCATGTTGTGGACTGATTTCCTTTGACTACTGGGCCTGTAAACTGGACACCTGGCCTGAATTGGCACAATATGCCTTACAGGAGCTTGCTTGCCCTGCTGGTAGTGTGAAATCAGAAAGAGTGCTGCTGGATCAATCCTGACAGAAAGAAGGACCCGGCTGTCGATCCAAAATGTTGATGATCTCACCTTCATTAAAATGAACCATGCCTGGGTTTCAAAGGATTTTGTACTGTGGAGCCCAGCTGCGACTGGATTCATATCTCCCAGAAGGGTGCACTGAAAGAATTCACCACTAGAGGTCACTATTTACATTCACACACCTTCACCCATCCCTAAGACCACCAGAGGGAGCTGTATAGACATATAAAAGGAGGGTGAAGACAGGAAAGTGAGCTCAGTGCAGTTCTGAGTTCAGTGCAGTCTAGCTCACAGAGCAGAGCTCAGAGGAGTTCAGAAGGAGCAGTCTGAAGTGGAGGCCAGTAAAGTGGAACTGAAACCACTCCAGTCTAGTCAGAGCTGAAACGAGTGAGTGCAGCTCAGTGAGAAAGCGTGCCGACGCTTAGAGAGCGGCGAAGAGGCAGCCCACCAACTGCCAGAGTGTGTGATCGTGTGAGGGCCCGGGTAGGCCGAAGGCGAGTGGAAAGAGAAGTGAATGAGGCAGAGGAGCCGTTATAGCTCACCTCAATAAGTATTGACCGGACACCGGGGTCCGAGCCTTTAGAGATCTCCACGACCCATTAGGAGAACACCGGAGTTCCTGGGACTACAAGTCCCAGGAGTACCACAGAGCTGATACGTAACCGGGCCAGGAGGACGGAGTCCGGCAAGTAGGTACCTGCAAGCAGGGACTGTGTACTTAAAGAGAAGGTCCAATCACAAGGTCAGCCAGGTGCAGGACGGAGACCAAGTTAGGCCCAGCTACAAGCAGGCCAGGACTTTATCACAAAAAGGCAAGGAACAGGAGGCCACACACCTACTCAGTGGAGGAATCTGGATGTGCACCCTTCACCCTACAGTGCTCCGGGGAGTGCCTGCAACATCTTCAGTAAAGGTACCAAAGTGACTTGTGTGTGTGTCTACCTTATTACCCCTAACTGCCGGGTCCCCGTCTGTCCTGCATCCCTACACATCTTTCTGCCCTGAAGGACTCAGCCTCACCTGTGGGAGGCCTAACATCTAGCTGCACAATACTAACCCTTCAGTGGATCTGCATAGCAGCGCTGGTCACCCTGACCAGGTACCACAGGTGGCGTCACAAATCCCCATACCAATATTCAACTCCCCTGTAAATATCCCCTTTATCAGTGAGCGCCCAGGGCCACGGACCGAGCTGCAGCTACCGTGACATCCCCCATAGAAATCAACGGGCTCGGTGCCGAGTTCCCCAAGGCCCTAGCGGGCGGCTCATTTCTGGCATCACGAACAGGATTGCGTGCCCTGCAGCAACGGAGTAACTCGTGCCCGTTGCCACTGGGTACTGTGTGCCTCACTAAAAGACTGTCGCATATAGTGGTGAAGATTTCCCGCCATTTGCCCACCATTGCCTGCCATTTACAGCACCACGGCGCGAAAAACTAGTGGGCGTACCTGCAAAAGCGTGCTGAGTCTTGGACACGCCCCCAACGCTGACGCGGCGGCAGGTCCTGTGGAGAGCTTCAGTGAACACTCTGACGTCAGAGCGCCGGCGACGCAGGTCCTTGTAGCAACTGTGCCCTGCGGAGCTGCGGCCTACAGGAGAAGGTAGGTCACGCTTAACTAGGGGGCGCAGACATGTCGCAGCAGCAGGCCGACAGCGCTGCCCAGGCCAACAGCCCCAATGACTTACCCACCGGCGCTGCCGCGCAGGATGGAATCGTTGGCCCCACTGTTATGATTTGGTAGCTGAGGAGAGCAGGCAAAAAAGGAAATACACCAGAGAGGTTGGAATCTATGGGATTGCAGTACCCTGACTAACCACCACAACTAAAGGCAGCCGTGGAGCGTACCTACGTTGGTCCTAGACGCCTCGTCACAGCCTGAGAAGCTAACTACACCTAAAGACAGAAAGAGGAAAACTATCTGCCCCGGAGCAGATCCCCAAAGAACATAGAAAGCCCCCAAACATGTAATGGCGGTTAGACAAGAGGAAAAATACAGACACAGACAGAAAATAGTATGAGCAAACGTTGGGGCCCAAACTTCCTAAATAGAAAAGGATAGGAAGGACACTTACTGCAATCCCAAAAAACCCTGAAAAGTACCAACTCTACTAATTACAAAAACACCTGAGATCACACGACCTCTACTACCTAAATTAGTTCTCTGGTGTAACAAAACTAAACAGCAGCCACTGAAAAAACTGGAAAAGGCAAATGAACAAACAACAGTGGCTGAACTAAACTGAAAGGAGCACAAGCCCCCGGAGGGGACCCGGCAGACCCCCACAGAAGTGCAGGACAAAATGCAAAAAGCAAGCACAAAAAACTAAAAGAAGAAAATGTCGTATCTGTTAGCAGAAGATGCAGGCACGAAACAGCAAGCTACAAAGTGAACAGGAATCAAAGATGAGACCAGAACAATTGATCACCTGCAACCCTGATGGGAGGGAACCTCCCTTATATAAGACCAGTCAGTAAAACCTGATCGCCAATCTTCACAATCTTCATTGGATAGTTCAGTACTGTTTGTAACCACCAGAGGGAGCTTCTGCTCAGAATTCATTTCTAGCTCATTCACACAGGACCCCCCCTTGAGGAGGGGTCACCGAACCCTCATTTGAGCAACCAGGTCGGTCAGGATGAGCTCTGTGATACGCACGGATGAGTCTCCTAGCATGGATGTCCGAAGCAAACACCCAAAAATTGTCCTCCTGACCATAACCTCTCCACTTAACCAAATACTGGAGTTTCCGTCTAGAAAAACGAGAATTCAATATTTTCTTAACCACATACTCCAGATTGCCCTCAACCAAAACAGGGTCAGGAGGCACAGCCATAGGAACCACTGGCTCGACAAACCTCTTCAATAAGGACTTGTGGAACACGTTATGGAACTTAAATGTCCCTGGAAGAAGTAAACGAAAGGAAACAGGATTAAGAATCTCCATGATCTTATAAGGTCCAATGAACCTAGACTTAAACTTAGGAGATGCAACTCTCATAGGGATATTTATTGAGGACAACCAGACCAAGTCACCCACTTCAAACCGAGGACCATCAGTCCTATGCCGGTTGGCAAACCGCTGGGCCCTCTCCTGAGAGAGGGACAACCTCTCCACTACCTGGTCCCAAATCTGCTGCATACGCTCCACAAAAGAGTCAACACCTGGACAGACAGAAGCCTCCGTCTGTCCTGAAGAAAATCGAGGGTGAAACCCAAAATTGCAGAAAAATGGAGACATCAAAGTGGCAGAGCTAGCCCTATTATTAAGAGCAAACTCAGCCAAAGGCAAAAAAGAGACCCAGTCATCCTGATCAGCAGACACAAAGCATCTCAGATAAGTCTCCAATGTCTGGTTTGTTCTCTCAGTTTGTCCATTGGTCTGAGGATGAAAAGCCGAGGAGAAAGACAATTGAACACCAAGTTTAGAACAAAAAGTCCTCCAAAATCTGGAAACAAACTGGACTCCTCTGTCAGACACAATGTTCTCAGGAATGCCGTGTAACCGAACCACGTGCTGAAGGAACAAAGGCACCAATTCAGAGGAGGAAGGCAACTTAGGTAATGGCACAAGATGTATCATTTTGGAAAACCTATCACAAATCACCCAGATAACGGTCATTCTCTGAGAAACAGGGAGGTCGGAAATGAAATCCATAGAGATATGGGTACATGGTCTCTTGGGCACAGGCAATGGCATCAACAAACCACTAGAGCGAGAACAAGGCTTGGAGCGAGAGCAAGTCCCGCAGGACTGCACAAATTCCCTGA
>JARQOD010000004.1:155073456-155332097 GCA_033576555.1 Oophaga sylvatica | reverse complement strand
AAACACATAGAAGTACAGAAAGGAGCCTTTCACAGATAGTGAACAGTTGTGTTTCAGTGTTCACTGCAGTCTGTGAGGTTTTGATTTTTTGAGTGCAGATCACGCTCCAGTTAGTTCTTCAACCACTGCTGGTTGTAGTCTGCTGAGCGTGTGTCACTGCTCATCCTTCACATTTTTCTCTAATGGTGCTGCTCCATTATATTTGAAAAAAATCTAATCTATTAGTGTGACGCGCTTCCATCCGTATACAATACATTGGTTGCAAACACTATAGAAGTACACAAAGGGGCCTTTCACAGCTACTAACGTTGTCTGCAGTTTCACTGCAGTCTCTGAGGAATAACCACACTTAGGCCTTATAACTTTTCTGACTTTCTTTATCAATCTACCAAGATGAAGAAGGCAGGGAGTAAGGCACGTGGTCGTGGCCGTGGAGTTTCAGCAGGGAGAGGACGTGGGGATTCTTTGGCTGCTGCCGCACCCAGTGAACAGCATCCACCAGTTTTCCCCGTGAGCGTTCCTTTATAGCGCACTTTTGTAGGAGCTCAGCGTACCCCCCTGCTGCGGGAAGAAACAAATTGAAGCCGTTGTTGGTTGGATGGCAGCCAATGCATCGACTTCAATTGCTTCCACCTCCTTCAGGACCACAGCACTGTTGAACAACCATCTGTCTCTTCACCGCCTGCCAAATTGCCCAGGCAGTCAGAGAGTTCTGAACTGGAGCCAGCTGAGTCTCTGCTTCTGTTCTCAGAATCTGTTGGCTTGCAAACAGGGGCCCAGCCAAGCAGCATTCTGGAATGTGAAGAAGAGGCAGTATGCAGTGATGCGCAACAGCTGTGTCTCTCTGAATCTGAAGAGGCGGGTGAGCCAGTGCCGATGGTCAGCACACCGCAGAACGCATCTGATGATGATGAGACTCAGGTGCAGTTTCTGTTGAGCATGGTGCTGGCCAGACCACCAACAGCAGCAGGTGTTGGAAGAGGGTAGTGGAGATGATGAGGTCCAAGACCCACATGGCGTGAGGAACAGGAAGGTGGTGGTAGCAGCTCTGAGGAAGAGATTGCCCCAACGGTCCAAACAGTAGGGAGAGGTAGGCTGCAGACTCGGTTGCCTGTAGCCTCCAGTTTGGCACCCGTTCGTAGCAGTTCTCTTCCAACAGCCAAAACGGGCGCTCCCAGGACTTGCACTGCGTGGTCCTTTTTTGACACACTTGCAGATGATATTTGCTATGTCAAATGCAAGCTGTGTAATCAAAAAGTAAAAAGAGGTAAAAGTGTCAGTAACCTTAATACCACAAATATGTGGAAACATGTGCGGTCAAAGCACGTGGTTGAGTTACAAAGACACACTGGAGATGTAGGCCAACCTACAGCAGCACCTACATCTTCAGCTCGTGTTGGAGCCTCTTCCTCCAGCTCACACACAGCTGGTTCGGCTTCCTCACAGGATCGCCATGGAAGAACCTCTGTCACTGTTGTCCAGAGACCCAGTGTTATTCCACCCACAGCTGCAAGTTCCCTGTCATCCTCACACCCCCAGGCCACAAAACAGCCATCGGTAGCACAGGCATGGGATAAAAGACGGCCATACTCGGCAAACCATCCACGAGCACAGGCTCTGAATGCTGGCATTGCAAAACTCCTGTCCCTTGAAATGCTGTCATTCAGCGTGGTGGAGACTGACAGTTTCCGTAACTTAATGGCATTGGCAGTCCCACAATACAATGTGCCCAGCCAATTTTATTTCAGCAGGCAAGCCGTCCCTGGTCTGCAAAAGCATGTTGAGGGAAAAATTAAACATGCGCTACTAAACGCCATCAGTTGCAAGGTCCACCTGACCACCGATGCGTGGACCAGTACCCATGGCCAGGGACGATACCTTTCCCTCACTGCCCATTGGGTCAATGTTGTGGAGCCGGGTACAGATCTTGCGAGTGGCGCTGTACGTGTTCTGCCAACTCCAAGGATTGCAGGAATCAAGTCTGTCCACATTGACTCTTCCTCCTACTCCAGTTCCTCAGAATCATCGCTGCAGGAGCCGTCACAGTCTACCTCCACATGGACCCGTGAACGCTTACCTGATGCGACCGATATGAGCACAGCCGTGGCCAAACATCAACAGGCCGTCCTGAAATTAATTTCCATGGGGAATCGAAGCCACACATCGCAGGAGCTCTGGAATGCCATCAAGCAGGAGAGCGACGTGTGGTTTTTGCCAGCGAATCTCCAGCCAGGCTTGGTAGTGTGTGACAATGGCCGAAATCTGGTGGCAGCTCTGGGCCTTGGCAACCTCACTCACATACCATGTCTGGCACATGTGCTCAACTTGGTCGTGCAGAGTTTTTTGAGGGACTATCCGGATCTTGATGCACTGCTGCACAAGGTCCGCCTAGAGTGCGCTCACTTGCGACGTTCCAGCATGGCCAGATCGCGCATTGCAGCTCTGCAATGCAGATTTCGCCTTCCTGAACATCGCATCATATGTGACGTACCCACCAGGTGGAATTCCACGTTACATATGTTGGAGCGGTTGTGTGAGCAGCAGCCAGCAGTAATGGAGTATCAGCTGCATCAGGCGCAATCAACTCGCAATTTGCGCCGTTCACACTTCACCACTACTGAGTGGGCCTCTATGAAGGACATCTGCCACGTTTTGCGTGCGTTTGCTGAGTCAACGCGGATGGCGAGTGCAGATGATGGACTAGTCAGCCTGACTGTCCCCCTTATCTGCCTGCTTCAAAAACACTGCAAGCACTAAGGGATGAGGTTTTGGAAGAGGTGAAGGATGAGGAGTCACAAATTCCATCACCTTCTGGACAGTCAGCGCAACGTGGTTCCTCACAAAGGGCTGGGCAGGGCTCACTTTGTGAGGAGGATGAGGAGGAGTCAATGGAGGAGGAAGACATCGCTCCAGAGGGAGGTACACAACGCTCTAGTCAGTATGTAGAGCGAGGGTGGGGTGATGCAGAGCAGGCAGAGATGATGCCTCTTGCAGGGGACAGCGTTTCTTGGCCAGTTGGGAGTCTGCAGCACATGGTTGATTTCATGCTTCAGTGCCTGAGAAACGACCGCCGCATCGCCCACATTCTCACCACGTCTGATTATTGGGTGTACACCCTCCTAGACCCTCGCTACCGGGACAACTTACAAAGCCTCATCACACCGTTGAACCGGGAGCGTAAAATGCGGGAGTACCAAGACACACTGGTGCAATCCATAATGTTCTCCATTCCAGCCGAGAGCACTGCTTCTGCTACTGCTTTACAAAGCAGCTCTGTGCGTCGAGGCAGTGGAGACAGCTCTGCAACAAGAGGGAGCACAAGCAGCGCCTCTGCACAGGGCAAGACCAGTATGTTCCAAATGTGGCGAAGTTTTGTGGCAGCGCCACAAATGTCTACACCATCCGAGACGGCTCCAGTCAGCAGGAGGCAACGTTTCCGTAAGATGGTGACAGACTACATGTCTTTCCCTCTCAGTGTACTCCCAGATGGCTCTTCCCCATTCAAGTTTTGGGTCTCTAAGCTGGATACATGGCCAGAGCTTAGCCAGTATGCATTGGAGGTGCTGGCTTGCCCTGCTGCCAATGTATTATCGGAGCGCGTCTTTAGTGCTGCAGGTGGTGTACTAACAGACCGTCGCATGCGACTATCCTCCGATAATGTAGACCGGCTTACTTTTCTGAAAATGAACAAGGCATGGATCTCGCCAGAATTTGTCTGTCCGTTTTCAGATTAAATAACTGGTTCGCAACGTTATCCATGTCTCCTGTTATGTTCATCTTTCTACCACCTGAACTCTACTCCCTGGGCTACAACACTGCCAGTTGCTGCTCAGAAGTGTCATGTCCACAGACCAGTACACAAGCTATAGTGTTAGTGGGGTTCAGTAACGCCAACTGTTCCCCTGCTGTGTGTCCGGCAAGAAGTCTCCTGTTCCCTACACATGCACAGAAAAACCCATGTCGAACATGCTCCAAATAGGGAAGAGCCGTCACCCTGATTGTTATGCTTAAAACAGGAAATTGTGAAGTTTTCCAGGCCTAGAATGATAATTTTTATGACAAATATGGACAAATAATAATTTGTCATCACAGCGCATATCTGCACATGTCTATTAGAAATGGTAACAAAAACTAAAACATAGTCTTCACTTTTTGAAATTAATGCATAAAAGTACATTTCATACTTATCAATTAATGCTTTTTAAGGAACTTTATCTGTACCTGTAAGATAATGCAGTCAATGGATGTACGAATCATAAAATCCTCATCATCATCATCACGAGTTTTATTTATGACAGACATTATAAAATACACATACTGATGCCAACTGTAACTTCACACACCATATATGAAATGGCCAGCATCTAAACCTGGTAATAATGTGCAATAATAAATTATTACATCTAGAAAGTGCATCATGCATACTGACAATAGGTAGTTATACCTGCAAGTGCTGTTGAAACAACCACAACAGATATAAATTAATAATGGTATATAGGTATCACAGTGCATAGTTACTCATGGACAATGTCGATGTAATACTGTACCTCAATAAAGTCAGTGTCAACCATTATGCTTGTTAGTCTTGTAGATTGTTAAAGAGGGAACGGTCTTTTTTTGTTGGTCATAGGTGGAGTATTAGACAGTAAATGATTACTGCTGTCGTATTTTTGGCGTCCCTAGGGCGCAATAACGCTGCATAACGTCACATTTTATAGAGTCATCTAATTGACACACGCTACCCTACCCTACGCGTGACAGTAGGAAGGTAGTGTTGACGGATAAAGCCTTGCGCAACCAGACATGCTTTTACCCTCTCAACACTGTACAAGCAAAAAATGCATGATTGCAGCCACAGACTTTATTGACGTACAGTATAACATCGCCATTACCCATCAGAGGCTGTCCACTGTCTGATACAGACATAGAATATACCTTTGCTATCCGTAGCCTTTGTTTCACCTACACTTGCAGGCACACACTTAAATTGTGACAATGCATTATGTTTTTTTAAATGGTTATTTTTTATCGTACATTATTGTGTCATCACATTGATGAGTCCATGCTGGACATGTCATACATGCTGTACAAAGTAACGATTTTATTAACTTAAATAATTGAAATGTCTGTGACTGTCACATCTAAATTGCGATGATGATGATGAGTGACTATTACAAAATCCATTGTCTTCACTATGTTATGGTTTAACATAGCGTTCCTTAAGCATTATTCATAAATACAAAAATGGACTTTTATTCTTAAATTTACAACACTATATTTTTGTAACCAATTTTTTGGGTGGTGTGTTGTTCCATTTCTTGTTGGCATGTGCATATATGCGTTTATATTTGCAGTGTCTTTATTTTTATTCTTGAAGTTAGGAAACGTGTATCTTCGTACCGTGTTAGCCAGTAGATAGAAAAATATTTAGACTTGAGAGTCCGCAGTGGTTGATACCTTTTAATGGATAACTGAAAAGATGGTAACAAATTGCAAGCTTTCGAGGCTACTCACGTCTCTTCATCAGGCAAAGACTAAAACAAAAAATGAAGCATCACATATTTCTATACACAACAGGACACAGGAATAGTGCAATAGGTAAGACAAGTAAGTGACGTGTAGCAGAACTGTCATTATGACAGAGGGATGAACATAAATATTGGAACAGTTCCTAGATAAGGATAGAAAGTTTTATTGCCCTCTGATTGGGGTCTGGTTTTGTGTTTTCATGCCCCTGGAAGGGCAGAGACGCAGATTCCTTAATTGATATAGAATGACATAAATCCGTGTGATCTATTCATTCCATCACTAACAGTGTCAATAGGTCATGATGAGCTTATATTCTGAAACCTTTGTATCTTTCTCATATTTGAAGTTATATTTTAATAACCAGTAATTCCATATCCATCATGCTATGACCGGGCATACAAAAGTGTTTTGCCACAGGTAAATCCATTATTTTTTCTCTTATTGTGTGGCGCTGATAATTCATCCTTGTTCTCATTTTTTGGCCGGTCTCCCCTCACTTGTCCCTCCCTCACTTGTCTTACCTATTCCTGTGTCTGTTGTGTGTAAAAATATGTGATTCTTCATTTTTTGTTTTAGTCTTAGCCTGATGAAGAGACCTGAGTAGTCTCGAAAGCTTGGAATTTGTTACCATATTTTCAGTTAGCCATTAAACGGTATCAACCACAGAGGACTCTCAAGTATAAATATTTTTCTTTCTTGGAATTGAAATTCATATTTTATTGTCCTAGTAAAACTTCATTTATTCTTGTTTTAAGTACATACATTTGCAATGGCCACGTAACAAGGCAATAACTCAATTTTTATGCCTACACCCTCTCCTGGACCCGGGCTTCAACAACCGCCAGTCGCTGCTCAGAAGTTGTTTAGGAATGCCACAGATGAAAAAAACAATCGCTGATGTGTTTGTGGGGTTCAGTAACGCCTGCTGTTCCCCTGCTGTGTGTCCGGCAAAAATTACTGCTGCTAATAAACTTAACAAAAGGCCTTCTAACCTCTTAAACCCCCATTCTCTAATTGACCAATGAAAAAGCGGTCTCCTGCTGCCTCCGATCCCTCCTTCTACCCTTGGCGGCTTCAACCACACGCCAGTTGTGCTCAGAAGTGTTAGATGCACAGATGAAAACAATCGCTGATGTGTTTGTGGGGTTCAGTAACGCCTGCTGTTCCCCTGCTGTGTGTCCGGCAAAAATTACTGCTAGCTACCTAATCATGGTGAAAAAAACATGACATGTCAAAGTGTCTAGTGCTACACATAGATATGAGGCTACACCCTGATTTCTAAGCTGTAAACATTTGAAACGTCAGCTTTAAAACCATAAAATGATTAGTCTTTGTCACAAATCTGTAACAAAATAATTGTGACATATTATTACAGATATGCACATGTCGAAAACAAATGCAAACACAAAAGCCTACTTATGGTATAGGATACTGATGGTCAACCTTGTCACTCCAAAGCTTAGACAAATCCAACTCACATCATGACTCAAATGCTGCAATGTTGGAAGTGCATAATGTGGGTTGAACTTTGACAACTGCTGCAGTGCGAAGGTTATACTTCAGTGTTCTTGCCTTTAAATAAAAGCATACAAGTAAATATAATAATCCAATGTTGATTAAGGGACGTGATGTACACCTGTAATATTGTGCAAACAATGCATGTAGGAATAGTCCTCTTCAACATTACTTATATTTGTGTCATTTTAAAAAATACATATTTAATTAGAAAGTTAACAGCCCATATCATAAAGGTCCTTCATGTAAACATGATAATCGCTAACAAATATCATGCATTACCTTGTTAAAGTCAATAGTGCATAGTCACAATAGCAAAATATATACCTGTAAGTGGTGCTGAAAAACGACAACTGATAGAATAGGTGAATGATATCTATTTATCAGACTGAATAGCGTCACCTGTACAATGTCGATATAATACTGTACCTTAACAAAACAGCTGTGTCACACCTCACACTCGTTTTTCTTGTAGCTTGTTATGTAATAGGGCACATGCGTGTATGTTTCATCATAGGTGCATGTTTACTGAGTAAAGCAGTCATGACAACGCCTTTGTGTTGTCGGTACGCTTGCGATGATGAACGATGCGCACCGTGAATGTTAGTCTGCGTCATAAGACGTACAGACGCTCCAATATCCAACGCGTCACAGCAGGAAGCCAGTCTGTGCGTCCAAACAAAGGCGCAACCATACATGCACGTAACCTTTTATAAAGCTATATAAAAAAAAGGATGTAGTAGTAACACACACTTTATTGAGGTACAGTATTACATCGCCATTCACCATCTGTGGCTATGCAGTCTCATCTATATATACCTTATCTATCCGTTGTCATGCTTGCAAGTCCACAGTCAGGCATAAATATCTGTTTTCACTATGCACTATGCACTTTTTAAATTTTTTGTTTGTTAATATAAATGATTGGCACATATTATCAGTATTACATGATGGAAATTTTAGATATTTTTAAAAAATTTTTAGTGATATTATTCACCAAATGTAAAGTTTTATGAATGTCAAAGATAACTTGTAATGCTGATTATGTTTTTAAGTCAGCCATTCATTGTCTACACAATAAAAATGGTGTACATACTGTTACTTAGCCATCATTAATGGATTCTGATATGTACTTGTATGCTTTTATTTTAAACCGTATAGCAGATTATTTAACCTATTTTAATTGTGGTTTGCATTGCTTTTCAACATGTTAATGTATGCGTTTATGTTTGTAAATTATTAATTTACATATTTTTTTTAAGTAAAATCATCATCTTATGGTACTAAAGGTTATATTTCTCTTGTTTGGAGTATAGACATTTTTAATTGACACGTAACAAGGAAAATACTTGATATAGTATTTAAACATCCTCCTTGACCCTGGGCTCCAACACCGCCAGTTGTTGCTCGGAAGTGCTGTTAGCACAGTCAACACTTGCTCCTGTGTTACTGGGGTTCAGTAATGTCAGCTGTTCCCCTGCTGTGTGAACGGCAAAAAGTCCTGCTGCCTCCACCATGTTCTCTTCTCATCCCTGGGCTACAACACCGCCAGTTGTTGCTCGGAAGTGCTGTTAGCACAGTCAACACTTGCTCCTGTGTTACTGGGGTTCAGTAATGTCAGCTGTTCCCCTGCTGTGTGTACGGAAAAAGTCCTGCTGCCTCCACCCTGTTGTCTTCTCATCCCTGGGCTACAACACCGCCAGTTGTTGCTCGGAAGTGCTGTTAGCACAGTCAACACTTGCTCCTGTGTTACTGGGGTTCAGTAATGTCAGCTGTTCCCCTGCTGTGTGAACGGCAAAAAGTCCTGCTGCCTCCACCCTGTTGTCTTCTCATCCCTGGGCTTCAAAACCGCCAGTTGTTGCTCGGAAGTGTCATTGGCACGGGTACTCACTCCTGCCCAGACTGGTTACAGCACGCCATCTGTTTCCTCTAGTGTAAACGTCACTTAGCCTCCAATAAGTTGTCCTGTCGTGTTGCGGTCGGGTTAGCCGACTCTATGGTGCCTGGAGTTTAGGTGCTTCCTATGTGTGCTGCGGGATATGCAAATAAAGGCTGTTTCCGTTGTGACAATAGGACAATCACCCACTGTAGTACTGTGGGATTCAGTAACTGCGGCCGGCTCGCGGACTGTCAACTTAAATTTCCATAGGTACCTTCTGCTACCCGTCCGGGTTCCAGTACCGTCAGCTGGTTCTCCGCAGTGCCTTTGGCCTAGGTGCCTCCATCTCGGTATCCGAGTTCCAGCAACGTCTGCTGGTCCTTGGTAGTGCTTTGGAGCACAGGTACCTCCTGCTTAGTAACCGTGTCCCAGTAACGTCAGCTGGTCCTCGGTTGTGCCATTGGCTTTTTTCCTTCTGCTGCCCCTCCGGTTTCCAGCACAGTCAGCTGGTCCTCGTTACTTGCATTGGCTCTTGTACCTTCTGCTACCCGTCCGGGTTCCAGTACCGTCAGCTGGTTCTCCGCAGTGCCTTTGGCCTAGGTGCCTCCATCTCGGTATCCGAGTTCCAGCAACGTCTGCTGGTCCTTGGTAGTGCTTTGGAGCACAGGTACCTTCCTGCTTAGTAACCGTGTCCCAGTAACGTCAGCTGGTCCTCGGTTGTGCCATTGGCTCTTTTCCTTCTGCTGCCCTCTGGGTTCCAGCGCAGTCAGCTGGTCCTCGTTACTTGCATTGGCTCTTGTACCTTCTGCTACCCTCGGGTTCCAGTACGTCAGCTGGTTTCTCCAGTGCCTTTGCCTAGGTGCTCATCTCGGTATCCGAGTTCCAGCAAGTCTGCTGGTCCTTGGGTAGTGCTTTGGAGCCAGATACCTCCGCTTAGTAACCGTGTCCCAGTACGTCGCTGTCTCGTTGTGCCATTGGCTTTTCCTTCTGCTGCCCCCTGTTCCAGCACAGCAGTGTCCTCGTTACTTCATATGGCTTGTACCTTCTGCTACCCGTCCGGTTCCAGTACCATCAGCTGGTTCTCCGCAGTGCCTTTGGCCTAGGTGCCTCCATCTCGGTATCCGAGTTCCAGCAACGTCTGCTGGTCCTTGGTAGTGCTTTGGAGCACAGGTACCTCCTGCTTAGTAACCGTGTCCCAGTAACGTCAGCTGGTCCTCGGTTGTGCCATTGCTCTTTTCCTTCTGCTGCCCCTCCGGGTTCCAGCGCAGTCAGTTGGTCCTCGTTACTTGCATTGGCTCTTGTACCTTCTGCTACATTTACAAATTGAAGATTTTTTCAATGCTTTTTTGGGTAATCACTCTGGATTTCCAACAATGAAGATGACGACCCTGATGACCACCCCGAAGAAGATGACGACCACAAGGACGACGAGCATCAAGCTAACCAGCCTAAACACCATCACAAAGAAGAAATAAAAGATTACCAAACAGGACTAAGAAGGTTAAGACAAACTACAAGATACAGAACAAGAGACTTAAGAACAATAAGCAGAAGATCAAAAAGCAGAAGAACATGAAGTATAAGACCAAAATGAAGAGCAAAATATATGCTCTAAATTATAAGCAGAAGAAGACTAAGCAGTGTATGGGGGTGAGTCCGTTCCTCCTCGTGGTGCCCCTGGAAAATGCCTGCTGCTGCAGGCTAAACTGAACACGGACAAATACTGTTGTAATTTAAATCTTTTGTGACAGCAAGAACGGAAGGATGAAAAATTCATACTTTGACAGATTACAAGTACAGGAATCTCTGTCACAAATAAGAATATGATGAAGAAGATGAAGTACAATATGAATAAGAATAATAGTTTAATAAAAGAATATGAGTAATGTTAACTAAAAGATGAATAGCAAGAAGTTTAAGAAGAAGATAAAGAAGGTGAAGATGAAGAATAATTTGATGAAAAAGATGATGCTGCTGAAGATTATGAAGGAGAAAGTGTGTCAAAAGTTAAAAAGGTGAAGAGCATGGAAGTTGTGAAATATACATATTTGCCAAAATAGAAAAAACGTTAACAACATTGTCAATTTCTTCGTCAATCCGAACATCTTTAAAAAAAAAAATATTTATGCTATTCCATTTGATTGGGTTAAACATCTATGCCTTTAATGTCTCCTCAACCTTCCCCAATACATTCTACATTACTCTTTGTTGTTTTCCTTCATGTACAATTAACCAACAAGGCAAGAATGGGTTTTTTTTAATTCCGATATTTTTTCCCATAGACTTACATTTGATTTCCGGTATCGGTATCGGGTATCGCCGATATTTTTTGGGTATTGGCGATACCATTCCGATTCCGATACTTTTGGATATCGGAAAGTATCGCTCAACTCTACTTATCAGTAAAGAACCCTTTCCTCTTTAGATGCTGAAATTACGTTTCCATCACATGTAAGGAATGCCCCAAGGTCATTTTAGGGCAAGACCATGAGGTCAGATTTTGTTCAGGTTCTTTATGGAGGTGTTACAGCTAAAACCTGGGATAGATTAAAATAAATTAGTAATAGTATCTGTCCTTTATGCTTTTATTACCTTTATGATCCACGCCTGGTTTTGGCTTCAAAATTACCTCAGAAAACCTGAACAAAAACATGACTGTTTGCCCTGAACTTTAATATTACAGCTGATCCTTATATATCATAGATATGTTCAAATGAATCACTTAACAGTTTGCACAGAAAGATGTATATCTTTGTACCATGTTAGTCAGTAGATAGAAAAATATTAAGATTTGAGAGTCCTCAGTAGTTGATACCTTTTAATGGCTAACTGAAAAGATGGAAACAAATTGCAAGCTTTCGAGACTACTCAGGTCTCTTCAGCATAAAGAGAGTAGATGACAACAATTCAAAATGTAGATGCACGCTCCAACTCCAGTGAAGCCAACCGGAAATACAGCAATCCAAAAACAAAAAATGAGCAGCATCCAGTCCAGGTGAAAGAGAGAAAAAATCTTTATTCCGCCATGGCAGAATAAAAAAAATTTTCTCTTATATCTGGACTGGATGCTGCTCCTTTTTATTTTTGGATTATTCAGGTCTCTTCATCAGGCATAGAATAACACAAAATCAAAGTCACGGATTTATACACAACGGGACACAGAAATAATGCAATAGATAAGACAAGTGACGTGACGCAGAACTATCATTATGGAAGAGGGATAAACAGTTGTGGCCGTAAATATTGGAACAGTTCATAGATAAGGAGTGTGAAAGTTTTATTGTCCTGTCATTGAAGTCTGGTGGCCTAAACACTAGAGTTGAGCGAAACAGGTCGTCAGATTCAAAAGTCGCCGACTTTCGCCAAAGTGTGAAGTCGGCCATGCGGTCGTCGACCCGAGCACCAAAGTCGGTTTTCCCATAATGCTTGCAGGTGCTTTTTTTCAGCCAATGAGCAAGGACGTACACTGTGGGCAACGAGATGACATGGGCAGCGGCCACCACCATCTTAGAGAAGGGCATTGCAGTGATTGACTTGCTTTTGGGGGGCACCATAGTGTCTATAAAAGCCCTGACCGCCGACCGCCATTTTACTTCTGCCGATCTTAACAGTAGGGAGAGGATGCTGACGCTGTTTATCAGTAGGGAGAGAGTAGGGCTGTAAAGAGAAGTTCTTATGTGCTTGTGCTGATAGCAATTGTGCTGTACAGTTAGTGTGCAGTGACAGGGGAGGATTTTCTTGTGCGCAGCAGCGCTGGTTAATAGGCTGCCTGCTAGCTGTATTGCTGTGTGTACACTGCGGTGCAGACTGCTTTTTACAGCACTAATTTTTTTATTCTTTTTTTCTGCACAGTTACCGAGCGTCCATTTTTTTCCACACCGTATAGAGCTGTACTCTCCTCACACACTACCGTGTACTGGCTGGTATCAGGGACAAATACATGCTATCTGTGTGTGACTCCAGAAATATATACGGAGATTTACAATTACCCCTAGACTGTATACAGCTGTACGCTTCTTATGCAGTAATCTTTTTCTGCTTTTTATATTCTGGTCAAATCCATACTGAGCCTGTGAGCATCTATGTCTGACTCCGGAAATATACACAGAGATTTACAATTACCCCTAGACTGTATAAAGCTGTACGCTTCTGATACAGTACCTTTTTTCTGCTTTTTATATTCTGGTCTGATCCATACTGAGCCTGTGAGCGTCTGTGTCTGACTCCAGAAATATATACGGAGATGTTATGTTACGGTAGCTGAGGAGTGCAGGTAAAAAAGGCAATACACCAGAGCAGTTGGAATCTATGAGATTGCAGTACCCTGACTAACCACCACAAATAGAGGCAGCCGTGGAGCGTTCCTACGTTGGTCCTAGACGCCTCGTCACAGCCTGAGAAACTAACTGCACCTAAAGATAGAACGAGGAAAGCTATCTGCCCCGGAGCAGATCCCCAAAGAACATAGAAAGCCCCAAACATGTAATGGCGGTTAGACAAGAAGAAATACTGACACAGACAGAAAATAGTATGAGCAAACGATGGGGCCCAAACTACCTAAATAGAAGAGGATAGGAAGGGCACTTACTGCAATCCCAAAAAACCCTGAAAAGCACCAACTCTACTAATTTCAAAAACACCTGAGATCACACGACCTCTACCACCTAAATTAGTTCTCTGGTGTAACAAAATAAAAACAGCAGCCACTGAAAAAACTGGAAAAAGTAAATGTACAAACATCAGTGGCTGAACTAAACTGAGAAGGCAAAATCCCCCGGAGGGGACCCTGAAGGCCCCCACAGAAGTGCAGGACAAAATGCAAAAATCAAGCACAAAAACAAAAAGAAGAAAATGTCTTATCTGATAGCAGGAGATGCAGACACGACACAGCAGGCTACAAAGGAAACAGGAATCAAGGATTGAGACCAGAACAATTGATCACCGGCAACCCTGATGGGAATGCGACTCCCTTATATAAGACCAGTCAGTAACACCTGATTCCCAATCCTCACAATCTTCACTGGACAATCCAGTACCGCTTGTAACCACCAGAGGGAGCCTCTGCTCAGAACTCATTTCAAGTCCATTCACAACAGTACCCCCCCTTGAGGAGGGGTCACCGAACCCTCACTTGAGCAACCAGGTCGGTCAGGATGAGTTCTATGATACGCACGGATGAGTCTCCTAGCATGGATGTCCGAAGCAAACACCCAAGAATTGTCTTCCTGACCATAACCTCTCCACTTAACCAAATACTGGAGTTTCCGTCTAGAAAAACGAGAATTCAATATTTTCTCAACCACAAACTCCATATTGCCCTCAACCAGAACAGGGTCAGGAGGCAAAGCAGTAGGAACCACTGGCTCAACAAACCTCTTCAACAAGGACTTGTGGAACACGTTATGGATCTTAAATGTCCCTGGAAGAAGCAAACGAAAAGAAACAGGATTAAGAATCTCCATGATCTTATAAGGTCCAATGAACCTAGGCTTAAATTTAGGAGATGCCACTCTCATAGGAATATTTTTTGAGGACAACCAGACCAAGTCCCCCACTTTAAACCGAGGACCATCAGTCCTATGCCGGTTAGCAAACCGCTGGGCCCTCTCCTGAGAGAGGGACAACCTCTCCACTACCTGGTCCCAAATCTGTTGCATACGCTCCACAACAGAGTCAACACCTGGACAGACAGAAGCCTCCGTCTGTCCTGAAGAAAATCGAGGGTGAAACCCAGAATTACAGAAAAATGGAGACATCAAAGTGGCAGAGCTAGCCCTATTATTAAGAGCAAACTCAGCCAAAGGCAAAAAAGAGACCCAGTCATCCTGATCAGCAGACACAAAGCATCTTAGATAAGTCTCCAATGTCTGGTTTGTTCTCTCAGTTTGACTATTGGTCTGAGGATGAAACGCCAAGGAGAAAGACAATTGAACACCAAGTTTAGAACAAAAGGTCCTCCAAAATCTGGAAACAAACTGGACTCCTCTGTCAGACACAATGTTCTCAGGAATGCCGTGTAAACGAACCACGTGCTGAAGGAACAAAGGCACCAATTCAGAGGAGGAAGGCAACTTAGGTAATGTCACAAGATGTATCATCTTGGAAAACCTATCACAAATCACCCAGATGACGGTCATTCTCTGAGAAACAGGGAGGTCGGAAATGAAATCCATAGAGATATGGGTCCATGGTCTCTTGGGCACAGGCAATTGCATCAACAAACCACTAGAGCGAGAGCAAGGCTTGGAGCGAGAGCAAGTCCCGCAGGACTGCACAAATTCCCTGACATCACGAGACAAGGTAGGCCACCAAAAGGACCGACTAACCAAGTCTCTGGTACCAAAAATTCCGGGATGACCGGCCAACGCGGAACAATGAATCTCAGACAACACACTCTTTTTCCACTGGTCCGGGACAAACAATTTCCCAACAGGGCAGCGCTCGGGCCTATCCTCCTGACACCCCTCCAGAGCCAGTCTCAAATTGGGCGAGATGGCGGAAAGAACTACACCTTCTTTCAAAATAACAGAAGGATCAGATACCTCAGGAGAGTCCGCAAGGAAACTCCTCGAGAGGGCATCCGCCTTAACATTCTTAGTGCCAGGAAGAAAGGAAACCACAAAATTAAAACGTGTGAAAAACAAGGCCCACCTGGCCTGTCTAGGATTAAGTCGCTTGGCAGATTCCAGATAAACCAGATTCTTATGGTCCGTTAGGACCACCACCTGATGTTTGGCTCCCTCCAGCCAATGTCTCCACTCTTCAAAAGCCCACTTCATGGCCAATAACTCCCGATTACCCACGTCATAATTACGTTCAGTAGGAGAAAATTTTCGAGAGAAAAAGGCACAAGGGTTACTTTTAGAGGTCTCTGGATCTCTTTGGGACAAAACGGCACCTGCCCCAATTTCAGAGGCATCAACCTCCACCTGAAATGGCAGAGAAACATCAGGCTGCCGTAGAACAGGAGCAGAAGTGAATCTCTGCTTAAGTTCCTGAAATGCAGAGACTGCCTCAGGAGGCCAATTCACCACATCAGAACCCTTTTTGGTCAAATAAGTTAATGGTTTAACAATAACCGAGAAATTACCAATAAATTTACGATAAAAATTGGCAAAACCCAAAAATCTTTGAAGACGAGCCTTTAATGAAGTAGGTTGGACCCAATCACAGATGGCCTGAACCTTGACCGGGTCCATTTCAATAACAGATGGGGACAAAATGAATCCCAAAAATGAGATCCTCTGTACGCCAAAAAGACACTTTGATCCCTTCACATACAGAGCATTCTCTCTCAAAATCTGGAATACAGTTCGAACATGTTTCACATGAGAGTCCCAGTCATTAGAAAAAATCAAGATATCATCCAAATAAACAATCAGAAATTTATCCACAAAATCCCTGAAAATGTCATTCATGAAGGACTGGAAGACAGAAGGTGTATAGAAAAACTGGGCACACTCATGAATAGTGTAATAGGTGAAAATTTAATGCATGCAGTGGTCACTTAGCTAGGACAAACGTTTCGGTCCGAAGACCTTCATCAGTGTGCTAAAATACAATAACAAAGGATATTACATGGCAAATGAACCACATATTTGGAAAAGCAAAATAAAGTATATACACTTCAAGATTAGGGCAAAAAATCGTATAGGGTTACATAACTATAATGTCCAACCAACATTATGCTCAGTCCAAGGGACTCTAGATCATGAATGGTGAAAACTAGACTTGAAAGGAATGACATACCTAGTGACAGTGCTGTAAATAGATAACCATGACTTGCATATAGAGCTGCGTAACGTCTGTAAAGTGAAGACATAATTTATATACATATATCGCATGTAATGAGTAAATAGAGAGAATAGGACATAGTGGGAGCATACCGCAGAGAGTAATTGTGATCCGTATGTATCTCCAGTGATCGCTATAAATGAGAGAAATAGGATATGAAATTGTGAGATTCCTATTATTTAGAGTGCTCAAGGGTTAATGGATGACATACCAAACTTGCAATGTCTCCTGGATCTATTGGTGAAGGCTGCTGGCTATGGAAGCTATAGTGCAGATATATGGCAGTCAGCAACATAGGAGAAAAGTGACGGTACTGCTGTGGAGATAATGGCAGCGTGCACTCACCAAACTGTGGTGTACAGGTGGCCTGGGACCTGGGACACGGTATCCACCGCTAGTCTCTAGGTGGGGAGAAGTGCAGTGTGCAGCTATTAAGTAGGCAGCGTTGTGACTGTCTCGTGGCTGTGCACGGAGTCCCTTGGACTGAGCATAATGTTGGTTGGACATTATAGTTATGTAACCCTTTACAGAAGTTACGCAGCTCTATATGCAAGTCATGGTTATCTATTTACAGCACTGTCACTAGGTATGTCATTCCTTTCAAGTCTAGTTTTCACCATTCATGATCTAGAGTCCCTTGGACTGAGCATAATGTTGGTTGGACATTATAGTTATGTAACCCTATACGATTTTTTTCCCTAATCTTGAAGTGTATATACTTTATTTTGCTTTTCCAAATATGTGGTTCATTTGCCATGTAATATCCTTTGTTATTGTATTTTAGCACACTGATGAAGGTCTTCGGACCGAAACGTTTGTCCTAGCTAAGTGACCACTGCATGCATTAAATTTTCACCTATTACACTATTCATGAGTGTGCCCAGTTTTTCTATACACGGTATTTGGTTTGGGAACCTACTGTGGCACCTCTTCTGGAAGCTGTGCTAGCATTTTCTTTACTGGAAGACAGAAGGAGCATTAGTGAGCCCAAAGGGCATCACAAGGTACTCAAAATGCCCCTCAGGGGTATTAAATGCCGTCTTCCATTCATCCCCGTGCTTAATGCGAATAAGTTTATATGCCCCCTGAGGTCAAGCTTGGTAAACCAAGTAGCGTTTTTCACCCTGGAAAACAGGTCAGAAATCAAGGGTAACGGATATTGATATTTCACAGTAATATTGTTCAAAAGACGATAATCAATACAAGGCCTTAATGAACCATCCTTTTTGGTCACAAAGAAAAAACCGGCACCTAAGGGTGAAGAGGATGGTCTGATATGACCCTTCTCCAATGACTCCTTGATATAAGACCGCATAGCGTCATGTTCAGGTACAGACAAGTTAAAAAGGCGACCTTTAGGGAATTTACTACCAGGCACTAATTCAATAGCGCAGTCATAGCTCCTATGGGGAGGCAAGGATGCAGATTTACTTTCGCTAAACACATCAGAAAAATCAATCAAAAAGTCAGGAACATCCTGAGCCTGGGGGGAGGCAGAAAAAACAGGAGTGTTGGTATTAACACATTGGCAGCCCAACTGGTTACAGACACAGATTTCCAATCCAAAACAGGATTATGAGTCTGTAACCAAGGGAAACCCAGTACGATAATGTCATGCAGATTATACAGAACCAAAAATTTGCAGCTCTCCTGATGATCAGGTTCAACCCTCATTATCACCTGAGTAGAGAACTGAGGTTTATTCTCAGCTAAAGGGGTAGAATCGATCCCCAGTAGGGGAATAGACTTCCGTAGGGGTATCAAGGGAAACCCACAACGTTTAGCAAAATCAAAATCCATCAGGTTAATAGCTGCTCCCGAATCAACGAAAGCCTGAGCAGAAAATGAGGACAGAGAGCATATCAGAGTAACAGTTAATAAAAATTTAGTCTGAACACTACCCAAGACAACTGAGCGTGCAAAACGTCTTCCCCGCTTAGGGCAGACTGAAATAGCATGAGAGGCATCACCACAGTAGAAACATAACCCATTGCGCTTTCGAAACTCATGACGCTGTGCCCCAGAAACCACTCTATCACACTGCATGGATTCAGAAGCAGGTTCACAAGGCAACACTAAACCACGCATACATCTCCGCTCACGCAAACGTCTGTCAATTTGAATCGCTAATGACATAGAATCATTGAGACCAGAGGGGACAGGGAATCCCACCATAACATCCTTTACATTATCTGACAGACCCTTCCGAAAAAGGGCTGCCAAAGCGTCGTCATTCCATTTGGTCAGGACTGCCCACCTACGGAATCTCTGACAGTATAACTCAGCGTCATCAAGCCCCTGATTTAATGCCAACAAGGCTTTTTCAGCTTGATCAGAGACATTAGGCTCATCGTACAATAACCCCAAGGCCTGAAAAAACGCATCAACATCACTCAAAACAGGATCCCCAGGTGTCAGGGAAAAAGCCCAATCCTGAGGATCGCCGCGCAGGAGAGAGATGACAATTTGAACCTGCTGCGCTGTGTTCCCTGAGGACTTAGATTTTAAGGCAAAAAACAATTTACAATTATTTTTGAAATTCAGAAACTTGGCTCGATCCCCCAAAAACAAATCTGGCATGGGAATCCTAGGTTCCACAACAGGTAACCTAGCAAGATAGGTAGCAATACTCCGAACCTCAGTGGCAAGCTGATCCACACGGCCAGACAGCTGTGCAAACTCCATTGAGAGAAAAAATCCTCCCCAGCACCCAGAGATACAGAGGGAAAAAAAAAATGCAACAAACAGAAAAATATCTCTGACAACTCTGACAACCTTTTTTTTTTTTTTTCTTTCACAATATTTTTCCCTTCTGTGAGTACCATACAATTTTCAATTTTTGGGCCGGTGATACTGTTATGTTACGGTAGCTGAGGAGTGCAGGTAAAAAAGGCAATACACCAGAGCAGTTGGAATCTATGAGATTGCAGTACCCTGACTAACCACCACAACTAGAGGCAGCCGTGGAGCGTTCCTACGTTGGTCCGAGACGCCTCGTCACAGCCTGAGAAACTAACTGCACCTAAAGATAGAAAGAGGAAAGCTATCTGCCCCGGAGCAGATCCCCAAAGAACATAGAAAGCCCCCAAACATGTAATGGCGGTTAGACAAGAAGAAATACTGACACAGACAGAAAATAGTATGAGCAAACGATGGGGCCCAAACTACCTAAATAGAAAAGGATAGGAAGGGCACTTACTGCAATCCCAAAAAACCCTGAAAAGCACCAACTCTACTAATTTCAAAAACACCTGAGATCACACGACCTCTACCACCTAAATTAGTTCTCTGGTGTAACAAAATAAAAACAGCAGCCACAGAAAAAACTGGAAAAAGCAAATGTACAAACATCAGTGGCTGAACTAAACTGAGAGGGCAAAAGCCCCCGGAGGGGACCCTGAAGGCCCCCACAGAAGTGCAGGACAAAATGCAAAAATCAAGCACAAAAACAAAAAGAAGAAAATGTCTTATCTGATAGCAGGATATGCAGACACGACACAGCAGGCTACAAAGGAAACAGGAATCAAGGATTGAGACCAGAACAATTGATCACCGGCAACCCTGATGGGAAGGCGACTCCCTTATATAAGACCAGTCAGTAACACCTGATTCCCAATCCTCACAATCTTCACTGGACAATCCAGTACCGCTTGTAACCACCAGAGGGAGCCTCTGCTCAGAACTCATTTCAAGTCCATTCACAACACGGAGATTTACAATTACCCCTACACTGTATACACCTGGTACCTTCTGATACAGTACCCTTTTTCTGCTTTTTATATTCTGGTCTAATCCATACTGAGCCTGTGAGTGTCTGTGTCTGACTCCGGAAATATATACTGAGATTTACAATAACCGCTACACTGTATACACCTGGTATCTTCTGATACAGTACCCTTTTTCTGCATTTTATATTCTGGTCTAATCCATACTGAGCCTGTGAGCGTCTGTGTCTGACTCCGGAAATATATACTGTAAGGTTTTTACTCACTCGGCTGCTTCAGAGGTAAATCAGGAGACACTTTCTTATACAAAAAGTCCTTAGGTTTATTGCTTCATAAACCACATAGTAACAGGCAATACAAATCTTCAATGTTTCAGCTCCTGCCTGGAGCTTCACTCCTCAGTCACAGAGTCCTCTCTGTAAAGTCCCACATGGAAGTCTGTCCACACTGGCAGACTCCCACACACTCTCACAGGTGTTGTGAATGGGTTTGAGATGAGTTCTGAGCAGAGGCTCCCTCTGGTGGTTACAAGCGGTACTAGTGAGGATTGTGAGGACTGGGAATCAGGTGTTACTGATTGGTCTTATATAAGGGAGTCATTTTTCCATCAGGGTTGCCGGTGATCAATTGTTCTGGTCTGAATCCTTCTTTCCAGTTTCCCTTGTAGCCTGCTGTGTCGTGTCTGCATCTCCTGCTATCAGATAAGTCAATTTCTTATTTTGTGTTTTTGCTATATTTTTGCATTTTGTCCTGCACTTCTGTGGGGGCCTTCAGGGTCCCCTCCGGGGGCTTTTGCCCTCTCAGTTTAGTCCAGCCACTGTGTTTTGTACTTTTGCTTTTTCCAGTTTTTTCAGTGGCTGCTGTTTTGTTTTTGGTACACCAGAGAACTAATTTAGGTGGTAGAGGTCGTGTGATCTCAAGGTGATTTTGAAATTAGTAGAGTTGGTGTTTTTTCAGGGTTTTCTGAGATTGCAGTAAGTACCCTTCCTATCCTTTTCTATTTAGATAGTTTGGGCCCCAGCGTTTGCTCATACTATTTTCTTTGTGTGTCAGTATTTCCTCTTGTCTAACCGCCATTACATGTTTGGGGGCTTTCTATTATCTTTGGGGTTCTGCTCCGGGGCAGATAGCTTTCCTATTTCTATCTTTAGGTGTAGTTAGTTTCTCAGGCTGTGACGAGGCGTCTAGGACCAACGTAGGAACGCTCCACGGCTGCCTCTAGTTGCGGTGGTTAGTCAGGGTACTGCAATCTCATAGTTTCCAACTGCTCTGGTGTATTTCCTTTTTTACCTGCACTCCTCAGCTACCGTAACATAACACACAGGTGCCAAGCACACTTCTGCTACATAGGTGTAACCCCACCCACCGATGAGGTCAGAATCACATGGTAAGGTCACCTGGTCATGACCTCATCACAGGTCCTTTACCACAACACACTATTACATACAGGTTTTATCCCGGGTATACAGACACATACCCCTTGGGTGGGTTTGTAGGTGACTGGACCCGCCCAGCTCTCCAAGTCACCTGGAAGCCTCCCAATGTATAGCACAACTCTCAGCAGTAGATCTGCTGAACAAAACACGCCCAGGCTTCCATCACAGGGCCACCCACCTCTGCGATACATACCGTCCATTCATGACATGCCTCCATGCATATCCCGAGGAGCATACACAGTGCCCCCTAGCTGCATCAGGGGTCACTACACCACATACCTCCCCCCTTTGTTCAACCTTAGGAGGGTGGACACATGTTACCTGACCAGAGATCCTTCTCGGTCATCTCTGCCAGTCAAACTGTCTCTCTAAGTCGGACCCTGCTACTGATCTCTTTGGTAGGCGTCTGTCCTCTGACTCTGTCACCTCTTTTGCTGACGAGGCCCCCCTGTCAGACCACCCATATCCCCAGCGGTCAGTACGGCGTCGCAATTCATATGCACCTATACGTCCTGTCTGGTCTGAGTCCTTTTCTTTTTGTCTACTACAGGTTCTCCTGCTTAGGTCACTCATCACTGAGCTAACTGAGGCATTACTACTTCTACCTCTTCCATCAGGCGACCTATTTCCTGTATTAGCTCCAGCTTGAGTACTTGAAGTCATGAGCGAACCTCTTCGCCTCTCAATACCACGGGTTGAAGGTGGCGGCCATCTTATTTCCATTTTTTGTAGGTTTCTGTTGACCTGCTCCCTCTCAAGTCGTAGCTGCTCTACTTCTCTCAGGTATGACACACGATACTCCAGGAGCATCCGGATATTCCCAAGGCTCTCCATGGATCCGACAATGAGGAACGGAACCATCCCGTCTTCACCCACGAGCTGGACTTCGTCATCAGCCGGAATCCTGACTCTCGTCACACCGGACTTATTCACCATCTCCTGCATCATTTTCCCAAGTCTTCCGATGACTTTCTTCACCAGACCTCTGGGCACTTGAATGATGTCTTCCATTAATCCAAGCTGACTTTGAGTCTTTCTTGCTTGCTCCAGATGTCGAGTTGCTTCATGATTTCTCAACAGGATTATTTGCTTTGTGCAGAGACAATGTAGGTGCATGTCCCTCAGGATAGCCACTCGCTTCATTGTGACTTCCCTAGTCGACAGTATAACCAACTGCTTCTTCTCTGGCACCCAGTTCACACTACATGCTTCCACCGCTTTTCTAAAGGCCTCATGTACATCCTCACTGGCACAAGCTTCTTGCATGTCTTCGGGTACCTCTATTATACACTTGAAAAGCGATTTCTCCTTTTCCTGAACATGCGGTTGGACCTCCTCATCCTGAGCATCAGCGCAGTTCTCCAAGACCTCAGCATTTCTTGTGTGGCCATCTGTGTGGCACTTCGCTTGCTGTACTTCGTCTCCCGTGGACTTCTGGAGCTGGGCATTAGTCTCCTCCTGTATCTTGAGCATACGGAGAACTTTATCTCGCTCCTCTGCCAAGCCGCGACACTCATCCTCCCTCCTGAGAAGTTCCTGCTGATGCTTCTCCTGTGCCTCTCTGAGCACCTCCATATCTTTCTATAGGGCCTTGTTCATACTATGACACGCGGACAGATGATCTCTGAGCCTAGAGACTTCCCTCTCCAGCTCCTCCATTCTGTGCTCAATTGCCTCTTTATCCAGGACAGTAACCTGACCAGTACCTGACCCTGATTCTTCCTCATCATTTCTCTTCTTAGAGGATGTAGCCTGTCCCGCCTTTCCGCGGCGACTGCAGCGAGAGGAAGATCGGACATTTTTACTCGGCTCCACCTTACTGCCCTCGCTTTCCCTTGCGGTCGAGTCTCAGTCTGCACAAGAGTCACTCTCGGGGCCCCTCCCGTTACCCTCTAACTGGGTGTCTGTTCTAGAGGTCTTATCTACCACATTGTCATGGGTTCTGTTGTCATACATTTCAGAGGACATCATGTCAGTAAGTCGGGCAGACGCATCCTTTCCTCCTGTGTCACCGTCTGATTCGTCAGTTTTGGGAGGTGTTACTGTGCTAATACACCTTGCCCCAACCGTACGGATCCCTCCATTCAGCGGCTGTATAGGAACTCCCCCTTCCCACAATTCTGAGAACAGCCCAGAGTCCCGTCCTATAACCACGGGACAAGCTAAGTTTGGAACCAAAGCTGCCCTAAGGCTATTACTGCTCCCGACCGTCTCTATAATCACACAGACCTCTACATAGTCTCTAGTGGACCCATGGATGCAGGTGACCTTGATCTTTCTTGTGGTTATAAAGTTATCAAGTGCAGTCCTCACTAGGGTCACCGAGCTTCCTGAATCGACCAGTCCGTGTACCTCCTCCTCACCATTCATTAGCAGGTTACACACCCGAAGCCTCTCACCTGGAGGGTAATTCAAATGACAGACTGGACATACATAGCACGATTGCCCTGGGCAACCGTTCGCCGGCATCTCCCCTTTAACATTGGGATCCTCCACCCAATTTTTGCCAACCGCCCCCTTTTGGGACTCCGCCCCCTTTTGGGCCATCATCCCCTTTTGGGTTGCCACCCCCTTTTGGGACTCCACCCCCTTTTGGGCCATCACCCCTCCTTGGGTTATACACCGTGGACTCCCCCACGGCTCTACGAGACCCCAGATCGCACAGACCCTTATGTCTCTTTGGGCTGGTACTGTTCCTTTAAGAGGTCACCCACTCTGGACCTCTGATGTCCTTCTGGTACCTCACCAGCTCCTGCTGGTACTGCCACCACCCGCCAGCACCTCTGGCTGCCACGCACAAGCCGCTGCTGCCACTGCAGCTCTTGCGGCTGCAAGTCCCTGCACCGCCGACTTTGTGAACCTGCTGGTCCACAGTCTGCTGCTTGTCCCCTTCGTGACCCCACGAGTCACAGCCAGCCGCTTGTCCCCTTCGTGGACTCTGACGAGCCACAGCACACACCTTACACGTGTTCCAGAGGAAAAAAAACACCAAGGAAAAAACAGTTTCTCCCTAACACACTGTACCAGAAAATCACTTTTCCTGGCTGACTCGCCAAACTCCTCAACAGAACCGCATGTTTCTTAGTGTGGAACCGTCACAGGCTCCGCACACACATGTGTCCTGTCCAGGCGCCACTCAGGACCCCCCGTCCAACACCCTGGCCACCAAGCTCCAAGTCTCACCACGTGCTTCCAGGAATCCGATCCAACCCCAGGATCTTCCAACACTGATAGACCTTCCAGGAACCTTGCAGGCAGCCCTATTCAGGACACACTCGGCCAGAGATTTGCGGACACCTCCTCTGAGGTATTCTCTCAGCATGCTTTTTCTCCACTTTTCAATGACCCCGGTCACCATAACACAGACTCCTGTCTGTCACCACTGTTTAACAGCTTCTTCAGATACCTCATATCTTCAGAGGCACCACATAAACATACACACAGTTTTTATTCGTGACCACTGGTCACACTCACGGTTTTCACAGACCGTCTGTTCCTCCTCTGGTTCATGATTCCCAGTCCTGGAACATGTGCTCCTTGGGTCGCTGCCCGCATTCTCCACCAATTGTAAGGTTTTTACTCACTCGGCTGCTTCACAGGTAAATCAGGAGACACTTTCTTATACAAAAAGTCCTTAGGTTTATTGCTTCATAAACCACATAGTAACAGGCAATACAAATCTTCAATGTTTCAGCTCCTGCCTGGAGCTTCACTCCTCAGTCACAGAGTCCTCTCTGTAAAGTCCCACATGGAAGTCTGTCCACACTGGCAGACTCCCACACACTCTCTCACAGGTGCCAAGCACACTTCTGTTACATAGGTGTAACCCCACCCACCGATGAGGTCAGAATCACATGGTAAGGTCACCTGGTCATGACCTCATCACAGGTCCTTTACCACAACACACTATTACATACAGGTTTTATCCCGGGTATACAGACACATACCCCTTGGGTGGGTTTGTAGGTGACTGGACCCGCTCAGCTCTCCAAGTCACCTGGAAGCCTCCCAATGTATAGCACAACTCTCAGCAGTAGATCTGCTGAACAAAACACGTCCAGGCTTCCATCACAGGGCCACCCACCTCTGCGATACATACCGTCCATTCATGACATGCCTCCATGCATATCCCGAGGAGCATACACAGTGCCCCCTAGCTGCATCAGCGGTCACTACACCACATAACGTAGATTGACAATTACCCCTACACTGTGTACAGCTGCACGCTTGTGATACAGTACCCTTTTTCTGATTTTTATATTCTGGTCTAAGACATACTGAGCCTGTGAGTGTCTGTGTCTGACTCCGGAAATATATAGGGAGATTTACAATTACCCCTAGACTGTATACAGCTGTATGCTTGTGATACAGTACCCTTTTTCTGCTTTTTATTTTCTGGTCTAAGCCATACTGAGCCTGTGAGTGTCTGTGTCTGACTCCGGAAACATATACGGAGAGTTACAATTACCCCTACACTGTATACACCTGAAATCTTCTGATACAGTACCCTTTTTCTGCTTTTTATATACTGGTCTAATCCATGCTGAGCCTGTGAGCGTCTGTGGTGTCTGACTCCGGAAATATATATGGAGATTTACAATTACCCCTACACTGTATACACCTGGTATCTTCTGATACAGTACCCTTTTTCTGCTTTTTATATTCTGGTCTAATCCATACTGAGCCTGTGAGCATCTGTGTCTGACTCCAGGAATATATATGGATATTTACAATTACCCCTACACTGTATACACCTGAATCTTCTGATACAGTACCATTTTTCTGCTTTTTATATTCTGGTCTAATCCATACTGAGCCTGTGAGCGTCTGTGTCTGACTCCGGAAATATATACGGAGAATTACAATTTTCCCCTTCACCATATACAGCTGTACGCTTCTGATACAGTATCATATATCTGCTGGTATTTTTGGTACATTTTACCAAACATGAGGAATTATGGTGGAAGAGGCCACGGACATGGGCGTGGAGGTCCAGCTGGTACTGATGGTGGTGGTGGTGCATCTGCTGGTAGTGCCAAAAGCACATTAGCACCTAAGGCAGGAGGTGTTGAGCCTGCGTCTGGCTCCAGAAGGCCTGGAAGGCTCCCTTTTCTTGGAGTAGGTAAACCGCTTTTAAAGCCGAAGCATCAGGAACAAGTTTTGTCTTACATTGCCGAAACAGCCTCCAGCTCTATCGCCTCCTCTTCTGAAGTTTCAAAAAAAATGCAAGCACTGAGTCGTCAGTGCAGGCTCCTGGTCAGGAACAGCACCTTTCCTTGTGTCCTTCACCCCCACCAAAAGTGAAGGATGCGGCAGGCCACATTTTATCAAGTCAAATCCTGAATTCCCCAGTACAAGATGAATCTGACATGTAGTGCACTGATGCACAGTCACTGCTAGATGATTCTGCTGGTACATTCACCCAGAGCACTACATTGCCCTCGCAGTATACTGAGCCAGAATCTAACCCTGATGAAACTCAGGTGCCCCTTCCCGCACACTATACCACCTTACATGGTGACACAGAGGAAGGTGCAGATGAAATTGAAGAGGAGGTGATGGATGACCCAGTTGTTGACCAGGATTGGCATCCATTGGGGGAAGAGAATTCCGCTGGCAATAGCTCAGAAGAGGAGAAGGATCCACAGCAGGCACCGACATCGCAGCAGTGGTTATCTGGCAGGCCTGTAGCAGTCAAAAACGTCTTAAAAAAACAAAAAGAGTTGCAGGACAGCTTGGCCAGACGGTCAAATTAGCACAGCGTGCAAGCCCTGAAAATTTATCCCATAGTAGGAAGAGGGCAGTGTGGCACTTTTTTGACCAAAATCCTATTGATGAGGCAAAGGTTATCTGTAAGAAGTGCTGAAGGACCTTTAGCCGAGGGAAAAATCTCCAAAATTTGAATATGAGTTGCATGCTTAGACATTTAATCACCATGCACTTGCAAGCGTGGACGGACTACAAAACCTCAGGTAGCACATGTGCATCTGCTCCGACTGAAGGTAGCCAGCAATGCTACATCGCTTCCCCCACTGTAAGCCCACCGGTTAGCACACCACCAGCAAGAAATGTTGAGGTGTCGTCGCAAGGCCAAAGCAGTCAGGGAATCACAATGTTTTTGCAACGAAAGACTGAATCTAGGCCATCACCACCACCACCACCACCACAAACCCCTCTCAGTACGTCATGTCCACCGCTAGTTCCCCCATATGCAGCTTTCAAGTCCAGCTCACCCTAGCAGACACTCTGAGTAGGACAAGAAAGTACTCATCCTCTCATCTGCGTACACTGCCTTTGAACCCCTACATTGCCAAACTGATCTCATTAGAGATGATGCCCTTCCGTTTGGTTGAAAGCGTAGCGTTCCAAGAGCTCATGGCCTATGCTGTCCCACACTATGACCTACCCAGTAGGCACTTCTTTTCTAGAAAAGCCATCCCTGCCCTCCACCTGCATGTGAAAGACCGCATTGTCCATGCACTCAAACAATCAGTGAGTGGAAAGGTGCACCTCACAACAGATGCATGGGCCAGTAGGCATGGCCAGGGCCGTTACGTGTCCATCACTGTGCACTGGGTTAATGTGGTGGATGCAGGGTCAACAGGGGACAGCGGCGGTGGGACAGTGCTGCCTAGCCCACGGTATAGGCAACAGTTGGCTGTAAGCGCTCGACCCTCCTCCTCCAGAAGCGAAAGCTCGTCGACAGAGCACAGTCGTACGGGCAATCCATCCACAGCTGCCAGTGTTGCACACAAGGTGTCCAACTTTCGAACCGCTAGTGGTAAGCATCAGCAGGCTGTTTTAAAGATGATGTCTTTGGGCGACAACAGACACACCGCGAGGTACTGGCCGACTACTTGCAGCTAGAAACTGAGTCATGGCTGGGCAGTCTACATCTTGCGTCAGGCAAGGTAGTCAGTGATAACGGCCGTAATTTTGTGGCGGCCATAGCCCTGGCAAAACTCAGACACATACCTTGCCTGGCTCTCACCTTGAACCTGGTGGTGCAGTGCTTCCTAAATAATTATCCGGAGTTAATAGCCCTGCTCCATAAGGTGCGAAGACTGTGCTGGCACATTCGTCGCTCGTCCGTAGACTCCAGTCGTATGCAGAGGCTGCAGCGATCACTCCACCTCCTCAAGCACCACCTAATCATAGACATTACAACAAGGTGGAACTCCACCATGCACATGGTTGAGAGGCTGTGCGAACAGTGGCAGGCTGTAATGCATTTGTGGGAGGATACATGGGCAGGCAGTTTGAGGGCGGACATGGAGTTGTCGGGTGTGCAGTGGTCAAAGCTGAAAGACCTCTGTAAAGTCCTTCAGTGTTTTGAGGAATGCACATGGCTGGAAAGCGCAGACGACGCCATCATAAGCATGAGCATCCCACTTATGCGTCTGCTCATGCAAACTTTGACGCATATTAAGGATCAGGGTCTGCAGCGGAGGAGGAGGGAAGCCTTGATGACAGTCAGGCATTGTCTGCTCAGGGAACTGTCCTGGATGAGGTGGAGGAAGAAGAGGAGGAGGAGGATGAGGGGGATGATTATTTTGGGGAGGAGGTTGCTTCTCAGGGGGGCAAGAGAAAATGTTGGCTTGCCAAGGTCAGTTACAGGGTTTGTGCGTGGATGGAGGGATGTGGATTTGGCAGAAAGTGCTCCTCAACCCACCACTGTCAGTGCATCATTGACACCTGGAACATTGGCCCACATGTGTGACTATGTCTTGCGGATCCTAAAAAGGGACCCCCGCATTTCCAAAATTATGAAGGGTGACGACTACTGGTTGGCCAGCATCCTCGATGCACGCTATAAAGGCAAATTACAGAACATCATGCCACAGGAGAACCTAGAGCTAATATTGGCGAACAAACAAGCAACTCTGGTAAACCATTTGTTAGAGGCATTCCCAGCACACAGCAGCGGTGCAGGTTCTACCACGAGCCGTACTGGGCCAAATGAAAGAGGTGTTTGTGGTGCACACAGCCGTAGTGGTGTTGGAGACAGGGGTTTGATGACCATGTTGTGGACTGATTTCTCGAGTAGCGCTCACACGACTGGTAATACTGAATCGATTGCAACAGACAGGAGACAGCAGTTGTTAACTATGGTTCAAAATTACCTCTCCTCCCCTATCGATGTTCTCCCTCACAGTTCATTCCCCCTTGACTACTGGGCCTGTAAACTGGACACCTGGCCTGAATTGGCACAATATGCCTTACAGGAGCGCGCTTGCCCTGCTGGTAGTGTGCTATCAGAAAGAGTCTTCAGTGCTGCTGGATCAATCCTGACAGAAAGAAGGACCCGACTGTCAACCCAAAATGTAGGTGATCTCCATGCATGGGTTTCAAAGGATTTTGTACAACCTTCCCCTGATGACACATAGGTTGCGAGCAAAATGGCTCACTTTGTCCTCCTCTTCCTCCGACTTCTCCAATTCCTCCATTTGCAGTTGCTGAATTTCCAGTCTACACCTCAACATGTGCCAGTTTTTCCACCTCCCTAACTGGGCTGTAACCCCCCAGGCAAGTGCCGGTGCCCTGAGCAGGTGGAGAGGCCCACTTGTAGGCGACGGCACTGGCACAGGGCCCCACATAGTACGCCGGTGTCTCTGACGGTGGGGGGGACCACTCGCCGTCAGAGACACTGGCGTACTATGAGGGGTCCTGTGCCAGTGCCGTCGCCCACGAGTGGGCCCCCCTGCTTGCTCGGGGCCCCAGCACTTGCAATGCTTACCACTCCCTGCTCCACCGCTGTGACGTCTTCCGCGTTTCCTGACAGTGACATTCAGGTCAGAGAGCGCGATGACGTCACGTCTGTACGCTCTCTGCCTGAACAGTCCAAGTGCAGAGCTGGAAGATGGCGACGCTGAGTAGTCCAGAGTAGAGCAGTGTCCAGCGAGGAGAGGTATTTCATTTTTTTTTAATGTTTGAAGCAATATATGGGGAGCATTATACACTGGAGAATTATATATGAGGCCCAGCATACACTTGAGCATCATAGATAGGGCCCATTATACACTGGAGCATTATAAATGGGGCCCATTATATATGGAGCATTATATATGCCCATCATACACTGGAGCATCATAGATAGGGCCCATGATAAACTGGAGCATTATAAATGGGGCCCATCATACACTGGAGCATCATATATGGGGCCCATCATACACTGGAGCATCATCCATGGGGCCCATCATATACTGGAGCATCATATGGGGCCCATTATATATGGAGCATTACATAGGCCCATCATACACTGGAGAATCATCCATGGGGCCCATTATATATGGAGCATTATATAGACCCATCATACACTGGAGCATCATCCATGGGGCCCATCATATGCTGGAGCATCATATGGGGCCCATTATATATGGAGCATTATATAAGTCCATCATACACTGGAGCATCATCCATGGGGCCCATCATACACTGGAGCATTATAAATGGGGCCCATCATAAACTGGAGCATCATATACGGGGCCCATTATACACTGGAGCATCATATTGGGCCCATTATATATGGAGCATTATATATGCCCATCATACACTGGAGCATCATAGATAGGGCCCATGATAAACTGGAGCATTATAAATGGGGCCCATCATACACTGGAGCATCATATATGGGGCCCATCATACACTGGAGCATCATCCATGGGGCCCATCATATACTGGAGCATCATATGGGGCCCATTATATATGGAGCATTATATAGGCCCATCATACACTGGAGAATCATCCATGGGGTCCATTATATATGGAGCATTATATAGACCCATCATACACTGGAGCATCATCCATGGGGCCCATCATATGCTGGAGCATCATATGGGGCCCATTATATATGGAGCATTATATAAGTCCATCATACACTGGAGCATCATCCATGGGGCCCATCATACACTGGAGCATTATAAATGGGGCCCATCATAAACTGGAGCATCATATACGGGGCCCATTATACACTGGAGCATCATATTGGGCCCATTATATATGGAGCATTATATAGGCCCATCATACACTGGAGCATCATCCATGGGGCCCATCATATACTGGGCATCATATGGGGTTCATTATTATGGGGCATCATATAGGGCATGGAGCATCATATGGAGCACATATGGGGCCTATTCTTTATGGAGCATTATATGGAGCCCATTCTGTATGGAGCAATATATGGGGCCCATCATATACTGTATGGAACTTTATATGGGACCAATTATTCTGTATGGAGCAATATATGGGGCTCATTATTCTGTATGGCGCACTATGTGGTGGCCATAATACTGTATGGAGGAATATACTGTCCGGTTTTTGAGCTATTGTAAAATTTAAAATAGATATCAGTCATGTAATGTAAGAAGTGAAGTATTTGTCATTGTGCTATACCTATATTTCTGTGCCGTATCGGAGCATCATGAATTGTGGTATGTGTTAAAGGGGCCCACTGACACTCTTTCGCCCGGGGCACACGAAAACCTGGAGCCAGCCTTACCTCCCCCCACAACTTTAGCCAAATAACCCCCAGTTTTCAATGCGTAACTATTATTATAAATAAATTAAGGTTGACAAGCTTAAGTAACAAGAATTGATGTCGTTGGCATTGAAATGGGCACTGTAGGTGTGTTTACAGTCCTCCACTCTCTGCCGACTTTGCTTCCCCATTGACTTGCATTGGATTTTGTGTTTCAGTAGGACCTCCGACTTTTCCCGATAGTCGGCGGATTTCGTTTGACTCGACTTTTGCGAAAGTCGGGTTTCACGAAACCCGACTCGACCCTCCCAGAGGCAAAGTCGCTCATCTCTACTAAACACCTTGGTGGCCTCAGAAAAAACTTTTTCAAATTAGTGCTACCATCCAAGAACAATTGAAAACCAAATTACAAGAGCCACCGGAATATCAAGGAATCACCTTCTACATTACAAAGCTAAAGAAGAAAGCAACAGGGTTCTTCTAGTAGTCACCTACAATCCAAATATGAAGGTGCTAAGGGGAGCTGCAGGGAAATTACAACCTTTACTTCAAAAAGATGCCCAATTACAATCCATATTTCCAGATCCCCACTACTTAGGCAGCCCCCAAATCTAAGAAACATCATTGTCAGAAGCTCCCTGTCCTCTCCAATAACTACAGGAATCTTTCCCTGCAACAAGAAAAAATGTAAAACAGGTCCATTTATAATGATCATGGACAAGATAAAGATCCCCAACTCACATCAGAACTACAGGATCCCAGGTATTTTCAGCTGCATCACATCTAATGTGGTATACTTAATTATATGTACCAAATGCCCAACTGGGGGTCTGTATGTAGGGGAGGCAGGGCAAAAGCTTAGAGCAAGAATGAATTGTTATTGCCACACAGTAAAAGAAAAAAGAATAGATCTACCTGTGGCAAACATTTTTGTATCCCTGATCACAGCATCATAGATTTGAAATTACTAGTATTAAAATGCAGCTTCAAATCTCAGAGAGACTGAAGGATCTGGGAGTATAAACTTATGACAACCTTTGATACCCTCAGTGCAGGAATGAATGTGTCATATGAATTTATGTCTTTCTACATCAACTAAGGAATGTGCTCCTTAGACCATTTGGGGGCATCATGGACCAGACTTCAATCACAGGACAATAACATTTTCACACTCCTTGTCTGTGAGCTGTTCTAATATTTACAGGCACAACTGTTTATTCCTCTCCCATAATGATAGTTCTGCTTCATGTCACATGTCTTATCTATTGCATTATTTCTGTGTCCCGTTGTACATAAATATGTAACTCTTCATATTTTTTGCTATTCTATGCCTGATGAAGACACCTGAGCAGTCTCAAAAGCTTGCAGTTTACTATATTTTCAGTTAGCCATTAAAAGGTATCAACCAATGAGGACTCTCAAATCTTAATATTTGTTTTAACAGTTTGCAGTTTGAATAATTTTTGCACAGATGTTTTGCTGAACTATAAAACAAAATACGATTATTAAGCTGCTAACGTAATTTCTTTTTTCTGTTATCACTGTTTTTGTAGCCATTTTGACATTTAAATCTGAGAAGATACAGGTCCTTCTCAAAAAATTAGCATATAGTGCTAAATTTCATTATTTACCATAATGTAATGATTACAATTAAACTTTCATATATTTTAGATTCATTACACACCAAATAAAATTTGTCAGGTCTTTTATTGTTTAAATACTGATGATTTTGGCATAAAACTCCTGATAACCCAAAAAACCTGTCTCAAAAAATTAACATATCAAGAAAAGGTTCTCTAAACGACCTATTACCCTAATCTTCTGAATCAACTAATTAACTCTAAACACATGCAAAAGATTCCTGAGGCTTTTAAAAACTCCCTGCCTGGTTCATTACTCAAAACCCCCATCATGGGTAAGACTAGCGACCTGACTGATGTCAAGAAGGCCATCATTGACACCCTCAAGCAAGAGGGTAAGCCCAGAAAGAAATTTCTCAACAAATAGGCTGTTCCCAGAGTGCTGTATCAAGGCACCTCAATGGGAAGTCTGTTGGAAGGAAACAATGTGGCAGAAAACGCTGTACAACGAGAAGAGGTGACCGGACCCTGAGGAAGATTGTGGAGAAGGACCGATTCCAGACCTTGGGGGACCTGAGGAAGCAGTGGACTGAGTCTGGTGTAGAAACATCCAGAGCCACCGTGCACAGGCGTGTGCAGGAAATGGGCTACAGGTGCCGCATTCCCCAGGTAAAGCCACTTTTGAACCATAAACAGCGGCAGAAGCGCCTGACCTGGGCTACAGAGAAGCAGCACTGGACTGTTGCTAACTGGTCCCAAGTACTTTTTTCTGATGAAAGCAAATTTTGCATGTCATTCGGAAATCAAGGTGCCAGAGTCTGGAGGAAGACTGGGGAGAAGGAAATGCCAAAATGCCTGAAGTCCAGTGTCAAGTACCCACAGTCAGTGATGGTGTGGGGGTGTCATGTCAGCTGCTGGTGTTGGTCCACTGTGTTTCATCAAGGGCAGGGTCAATGCAGCTAGCTATCAGGAGATTTTGGAGCACTTCATGCTTCCATCGGCTGAAATGCTTTATGGAGATGAAGATTTCATTTTTCAGCATGACCTGGTACCTGCTCACAGTGCCAAAACCACTGGTAAATGGTTTACTGACCATGGTATTACTGTGCTCAATTGGCCTGCCAACTCTCCTGACCTGAACCCCATAGAGAATCTGTGGGATATTGTGAAGAGAAAGTTGAGAGACGCAAGACCCAACACTCTGGATGAGCTGAAGGCCGCTATCGAAGCATCCTGGGCCTCCATAACACCTCAGCAGTGTCACAGACTGATTGCCTCCATGCCACGCCGCATTGAAGCAGTCATTTCTGCAAAAGGATTCCCGACCAAGTATTGAGTGCATAACTGAACTTTATTATTTGATGGTTTTTTTGTTTGTTTTGAAAAAACACTTTTATTTTATTGGATGGTCTTGATATGTTAATTTTTTGAGACAGGTTTTTTGGGTTATCAGGAGTTGTATGCCAAAATCATCAGTATTAAAACAATAAAAGACCTGACAAATTTCATTTGGTGTGTAATGAATCTAAAATATATGAAAGTTTAATTGTAATCATTACATTATGGTAAATAATGAAATTTAGCACTATATGCTAATTTTTTGAGAAGGACCTGTATCTGTCTACTTCATTGAGTGGTGTTATAGCAAATCATATATTATTACATGAATACACTATATATCTTTATCATTGTAGAACAATATGCCAGAACAGAGATTATCTGCAAGCTGCCAAAATTAACAATTCAGAAAACCAGACTAAGTAGTTTGTAAAATTTATGGTTAACTTCACTGTGTCAAAGTTTCTAACCGTCATAACTACTAGTTTTTACTTTAATAAATCTTTTTCAGCCAAGGCTAGGTCAAGAACTTTACATTAATTTATTAGATTTGCAAAACTGCTCTAAAAATAAAAGCCCAGGATTACAGTCACATACATCATAACTGCAGAATTATATATATATATATATATATATATATATATATATATATATATATATATGTGTATAGATATAAATATTTGTGTACAGTTGAAACCAGATATTTACATACATTATAAAAAGACGCATATGCATGTTTTTCTCAATATCTGACATGAAATCAGAATAAACCTATCCCGTCCCAAAAAGACCTCTACCTGCTGTACCTGTTGTGAGGTGAGCCCCGTCAATTCCGCCAGTGTTTGCTCTAAAATACGACTCCCTTTTTTTTGTTGTTGGCGTTCTGACGTTGGAGCTGTCTCTACAGCCACGGTCCATGCGTCTTCCCTTTTCGCCGTCAATTGGACGGCCTGTGGTGGTATTAGCTCCTCTGGCATGCCTAAAATTTGTGTAATTTCACTCCTGGGGGGAAGCATCAGGGTGTCCTCCCTCAAAATCACACACCGCACAGATACCATTCCATCATGTACCGTAGCCAGCGTCTGGGCAACCAGGAGTCCTGGTGGTAAGTAACATAGTTATTAAGGTTGAAGGAAGACTTTAAGTCCATCTAGTTCAACCCATAACCTATCCTAACCTGCCCTAACATGTTGATCCAGTACTCTATGGCAGTCGGTTCAAGTTTACTTCCACCCCCTCCAGTGGAGTGCAAGCCCGGACAGATAAAGCACCATTTCCGTTGGTGTTATCACAAGATTGTTTTCGGCTGGAATAATTACTTTCCCGAGCACCTTACCATCACAGGAAGCCTCCTGCGCTTGAGCTGTCCGGATCAATTGTTGAAATATTTTCCTTTGGGGCGCTTGCGGGCTCCACTGCTTCAGGAACACATCAGGCGACTCGTTGAATAGAAGACTTCCAAACTCCTTAAGCACATTCATTCCCAGTGTGACAGTATGTCCACGTTCTATGTCGCCCACAGTTAACACTACACCCTTGTGGCCCAGGTCTTTGCCGCAGACATTAATTTGAAACCATGCCACCTCTGCGACTGGGATGGGCAGTTGATTGGCGGCCGTCAACTTGATCACTGGGCCTCACTCAAGCCTTATTGCTTCAGGGAAGTGTCTTCTAAAATATCTCTCAGGCATCGTACTTACTTGAGAGCCCATATCTACCAGGCAATGTACAGCCCGTCCATCCATTTCTGCCCAGACTAACAGACACACTGAAACTAAATTGGTTGGACTTCTGGTTCTCCTCTCTGGCTGTTCTGGCTCCAGGAGACGTCCCCAGCCTCGGAGCCTCCTAGTTTAAAGGGCAGCGCTGAAGAGGCCGTCCTCGTTGGGGGCAAAAATGGGCCATGTGTCCCTGCCCTCCACAGAGAAAGCATATAGGGAGTTCCTCCTGACGAGATGCTCTTCCGCCACATCATGGTTCTGAGAGACCTTCGCCGCCTGGACTGTCACCCCCTGCTCTTGCTCGCATGCGCCTCGCCTCCAACTTCAGTGAAGGTCATGCGTGGGCCTGTTTCAATAGCGTGTCTCTCATGCCGGTCAATACCTGGTCCCATAGAACTATGTCAATTGACCCTATCTCCATGCAGTCTTTTCCAAATATGGCAGTGTGAATTTCCTGTAACACATTCATGTACTGCGTCACCATCTCCCCCTCTGTTTGAACCCAGCTAAACAGCTGTATGCACAAGACATGAGTCTTTGTCGGCGGTCTTTGGATGTGGATCTGAGGTCCCTCAGACTTAGGCCTGGTCCGTCCTGATACTCAGTAGTAGGAGTGCTGACACAGTCCTCCTGCGCTATGCATGTTCCCGGCAAGACTGGCTGGTTTCCCGCGCGCGCGGCTTTTTAAGCTTAGCCGTGCCCTCTATCACTGGGTGCAAAGGTCGGTCCGAGGCCTTAAGCTTTCCCCGTGCACCCCCGACAGTTCTGGATCCGTTGCGGAGAAGATATGCCTGACTCGGTTCTTCTCCTTACATATGCAATGAAGTATGCTACATACAATGCCTGCCTGCTACTGAGATCTATATACCCACATTAAGTGCGTGCATTCCTTGCACTAATATGTATATACGCACATACACTCCCTGCCTACCTTGCACTGCAATTTATATACCCTGTAATTAGTCCTTAGAAATACTGTTGATTAAGCTGGATTTGTATATTCTTTTATGGTATACCCACACTACCTTATAAACCCCCAAATCTGACCCTATCTCGGCAAAAGCTCTTCCTACATTCGCTGATTCTGGAGCATACTGTGAAGAGCATGGCGGCGCCAGGTCTCTTATACACCTGATGACGTTATGCGGCCAGTCAATCACTGTAATACACAACCAAGATGGCTGCGATTCAGTGCATGGCAGACAATCCCTGAATGTTGATTGGCACTCTAAGAGCACCAAAAATGCAGGGTGTGCACCAGAACTCCCTCCGAGCAATCCTGGTACCGCGAATACAACGATGCTCGGGGTGAGTAACAAGCATTACCGAGCACGTTTGCTCATCACTAATTCTATGACTAGGGGCTGATAGCCAGAAACGCATCAGAATGTGATCTCTGTTTTTATTCACATGGATTTCATTGTCATTTTAATGGTGTGAAATAAAGAAGATATTTTTTATACATCCAGCAAAGTGATCCTATTTTTTCTTAAACCATCACTAATTATGGTCTCTTATGTGGCCCCTCAGGAAAATTAATTGCCCTCCACTGGTTTACATTGTACTTGGTATTATATGTACACTGAAGTCACACGAATTCTGCAATTAGGCTATGTGCACACATTGCGGATTCTGCTGTGGAATTTTCCACGCAGATTTTGCTAAATACGCAGGTAAAATTACCTGCATTTTACCTGCGGATTTAGTGCAGATTTACTATGGATTTACTGCAGTTTTTGTACGGATTTCCCCTGCGTTTTGAGACCTGTTGATTCCTATAATGGAGCAGGTCTCAAAACGCTGCGGATCTGCACAAAAGAAGTGACATGCTGCAGTTTTAAATCCGCAGCAAATCTGCATGGAAAAATCCGCAGCATGTGCACTGCGTTTTTTGATTTCCATTGACTAGAATGGCACTGTACATCACTTGCAGTTCTGCTGCAGATCCACAGGGCAAAATCCGCAGCAGAATCCACAGCGTGTGCACATACCTGTAGGTGAATAAAAATACAAATAAACTAAAACACAGTTCTATATTTCATTAATATTTAGTGATGACTCATGCAACATTTCTGAATTAAATGTATTAGTTTCTGGTTTTCTATTTGTTGATAAGTAGCTTCATACAGAAAAAAACCCTATGAGATACTTGTCAGTATATATCAGAACAGGTACCTAAATTCATTGTCTGGGAAGAGTTGTATATCTCGTTGTCCATTTCACGGTTTGAAGCAAACTCATAAAATGTGTGAACAAGTCATAATAATAGACCTCTGATGTTGAAATTTTTCTTTTTAAAGTCAGTGGGCAGTTTATTGTGCAATAAATGTGTTATTGATGAAACATTGGTGTGCTAAGGGCAAGGAATCTGTCCGCATCTAAAAAGTAGCAAATTAAACATTGTTTTGAGGAGAAAATTCTACTACTCATTAACCAATAAATTAATCTTCATTAATCTGTTGCATTCAGCACATCAGAGAACCTGAGATCAACCAGGCAGCTAGAAAAACCTCTCTGCTTTTGAGTCTATATCAGTGCGAATAATTCAAGAAATATGTCGATAAAATAGAAATAAACCCTAAGTGTGCCTGTGCTTACCCACCTGGGATGTATGGATGCGTCCTAGCTTTAATGAGGCACAGCGACCGCAGTTGCAGTGATCCCGTTAAGGTGCCTGCTGAATCTTGCAGCAAGGGCATCTAGTCGTCATCACTGGGTGGCACTGCCCCCCCACCACAACTATGATCGCTGTGAAACACTGATGTCCGGCCTATGATTGGTGCTGTTACAGCACTGATAATAGGCTGATGCTAGGTAGCACCAATGTCAACAGACCCAGCACTGATTGTCCGCTCTGCACTTCCTCATTCTATCTTCAAAGCATGTTCAGAGCCATCACTTAGCTGTTCTGCTGCCAGATCTGCTGGAATTTGTGGTTTCAAAATTTGCCTGTGCCATCACTGCTGCTGGTGTTCCTGTAAGAAGAAAAAAGATGTTCCTGATCCTTACCTTTTTCCTAATCCACCCCAATACCCCTCTCCCAAACCCCTACCCCACCGCCCCTTCTGCCGCCGAGCGCTAATCAGTGCATGATCGCTAATCAGCACTTGATTTCTCGATTTTTGGCAGTTTCATTTTTGTTTGTGTATTCTGCGTCCACAGAGCACTGATCAGTGACACAACAATACAGCACCAGTACTCATTGTCTTCCAGGACTTTTTTAGTCCCTGTCTATTCCCCCCACCGTGCACCACCTTTGTGCGTGTATCCTGCAGCTGCTGAGCGCTGATCAGTGAAAACAAATTCCTTGTCTATTTTTTATACTCTTTTTGCACCATATCCGTGCCTGAGTTCTACAACTGTTGAGTGATGGTCGGTGATGAAGGATCCGGTTGTTGGGTATTTTTTTGTATAAAAAAGAAGAATAAAACAATACTTTTGATTAGTTGATAGGACTAGATCAGGGACAGTAAAAATATATCTTAGTAATCTGTGTCTACTACAGCATTTTTTACTGCATTTAGGCAGGGTTAGTGTCAGATGGCAAAGCGGAAAAAATATACAGGTCCTTCTCAAAAAATTAGCATATAGTGCAAAATTTCATTATTTTCCATAATGTAATGATTACAATTAAACTTTCATATATTTTAGATTCATTACACACCAACTGAAATTTGTCAGGTCTTTTATTGTTTTAATACTGATGATTTTGGCATACAACTCCTGATAACCCAAAAAACCTGTCTCAAAAAATTAGCATATCAAGAAAAGGTTCTCTAAACGACCTATTACCCTAATCTTCTGAATCAACTAATTAACTCTAAACACATGCAAAAGATTCCTGAGGCTTTTAAAAACTCCCTGCCTGGTTCATTACTCAAAACCCCCATCATGGGTAAGACTAGCGACCTTACTGATGTCAAGAAGGCCATCATTGACACCCTCAAGCAAGAGGGTAAGACGCAGAAAGAAATTTCTCAACAAATAGGCTGTTCCCAGAGTGCTGTATCAAGGCACCTCAATGGGAAGTCTGTTGAAGGAAACAATGTGGCAGAAAACGCTGTACAACGAGAAGAGGTGACGGACCCTGAGGAAGATTGTGGAGAAGGACCGATTCCAGACCTTGGGGACCTGAGGAAGCAGTGGACTGAGTCTGGTGTAGAAACATCCAGAGCCACCGTGCACAGGAAAATGGGCTACAGGTGCCGCATTCCCCAGGTAAAGCCACTTTTGAACCATAAACAGCGGCAGAAGCGCCTGACCTGGGCTACAGAGAAGCAGCACTGGACTGTTGCTAAGTGGTCCCAAGTACTTTTTTTCTGATGAAAGCAAATTTTGCATGTCATTCGGAAATCAAGGTGCCAGAGTCTGGAGGAAGACTGGGGAGAAGGAAATGCCAAAATGCCTGAAGTCCAGTGTCAAGTACCCACAGTCAGTGATGGTGTGGGGTGCCATGTCAGCTGCTGGTGTTGGTCCACTGTGTTTCATCAAGGGCAGGGTCAATGCAGCTAGCTATCAGGAGATTTTGGAGCACTTCATGCTTCCATCGGCTGAAATGCTTTATGGAGATGAAGATTTCATTTTTCAGCACGACCTGGCACCTGCTCACAGTGCCAAAACCACTGGTAAATGGTTTACTGACCATGGTATTACTGTGCTCAATTGGCCTGCCAACTCTCCTGACCTGAACCCCATAGAGAATCTGTGGGATATTGTGAAGAGAAAGTTGAGAGACGCAAGACCCAACATCTGGATGAGCTTAAGGCCGCTATCGAAGCATCCTGGGCCTCCATAACACCTCAGCAATGTCACAGGCTGATTGCCTCCATGCCACGCCGCATTGAAGCAGTCATTTCTGCAAAAGGATTCCCGACCAAGTATTGAGTGCATAACTGAACTTTATTATTTGATGTTTTTTTTTTGTTTTTAAAAAACACTTTTATTTTATTGGACGGTTGAAATATGTTAATTTTTTGAGACAGGTTTTTTGGGTTATCAGGAGTTGTATGCCAAAATCATCAGTATTAAAACAATAAAAGACCTGACAAATTTCAGTTGGTGTGTAATGAATCTAAAATATATGAAAGTTTAATTGTAATCATTGCATTATGGAAAATAATGAAATTTTGCACTATATGCTAATTTTTTGAGAAGGACCTGTACTGTAGCTATCGGCATTTACTGCAGTATTTTTTACTGAATATAGTCAGGTTTAGTTTCAGATAGTTGCAGGCGCTCAGTAATTTTTTTTTTACTGACACCCGTTTAGTAAGTTTCTATTCTGCTTTATCAAATTTTTATATTCTTTTTATTTTGTTTTTATCTTTTTCATTCTAGATTCTTTTTTTCCCTCTTCTAAATAAAAATAAGTTTACACTAAACAACTGAATAAAATTTGGTACACAAGCAACGCATACGTGAAAAAATGTCCCGCTCGTCCCAATCACGGTATCCAGCGGAGGAGGTATACGCCTTCCTTGCCTCTGACCATGATAGTGAGTGAGAGGATTCCACCTTCCTTTTTTCATCACCCTCCTCTTCCTCAAGTGATACTGAATTGCCACGCAGATGCCCCACGACAGAAAATGAACTATCGCCAACCGTTAGTGACCCTGCATGGAGCCCACCAAAGATTATAAGCCACAGATTCCTGATTTTGTGGTGCAATCAGGAATCATATTTGACACGGATGGCCTCACAGAAATAGACTTTTTCAAACTCCTTTTTGCTGAGGATTTTGTAAGCCACATGGTGGCCGAGACAAATTTGGACGTCCAGCAATTTTTGGCATAAAACCATCCTTCATCATTTTCTAACTGGACCTCGGTAGATGCAGTAGAAATGATGACATTTTGGGCCTTGTCCTTCACATGGAGTTAGTGAAGAAGTCAGAACTTCGGCAATATTGGAGTGCTGATGTTTTATACAACATTCCAATGTTCCGTGTGGCAATGACCCAAAAATTATTTGAGGCTATTAACAAATTTTTGCAGTACAATGATAATGCACAGTGTCCTTCCCGAGATGACCACAACTTTGACAGACTTTTCGAAGTTTGTCAGCACAAGTCACCAAACCAGACTGTGCTCTGGGGTACAAGAACATGGGGTAGTTGACCTCTCTGATCAAGTCCTCCAGCCGTACAGTGCCATACGAACAGCTAAGATGTGGCACAAGAAGCTGGCTGTGCACATGATACAGATGGCAATGTGCAGGTCAGACCGGTACATACCTTCAGGTCCAGGAGGTAGTGATCCAGGCCCTAATCTTTGGCAGACAGGAAGGAGTGGGCCCCAGTACTTGTGTAACTGAAAGTGCTCGTATCATAGGCCTCTTTCACAGTTCAGTCTTTTGGCATCAGTTAAAATCCGCCAGAAAAGGTGAAAATCGGATGCAAACGGATCCGTTTTTTTTACGGATCCGCTATGAACTTTTCAACCCGGAAAATGCAGGTATGCATGTCCGGACCGGAGAGAGAGAGACCCCGGACAGTGTTCTGGGCATTTTGAATGGATTTTCAATGGGAGCAACGGATCCGCTGGCGGATGATCGTCCGTTAGATTCGTTTTTGACGGATCCGCCATAATCCGCCATTTTGACGGACAGAAAAAACGTTGCATTGGACGTTTTTCAAAAACGGCGGACGCCAAATGTTTGGCGGATCCGTCAAAAACGGATCTAACAGACGACCATCCGTCAAAATCCGCCACTAATGCAAGTCAATGGGAAAAAAGCGGATCCGCCCAAAAAAAATGGCGGATCCGCTTTTTTACACTTTAGCGGATTTTGACTGATGTCGCACGACTGAAGTGTGAAAGAGGCCATACCAGGGCAACATTTGTATGGTGATGTCACACACACTACTAAGAAAGGAAGGTCGCAAAAGAGATGCTGAGTGTGTTACAGAAAGGGGGTAAGAAAGGGCAGCACTTATCAATGCGACACTTGCCCCGACAAACCTGGCCTGTGTAAAGAAGAAAGCTTCAAAGTGTACTACACGAACATGGACTAAATTAATTTCTGACTTACACAACTCACATATACCAACCTGATGCACTCTATACAACTCACGTATGCCAACCTTATGCATGCTATACTAACGTATGCCAACCTAATGCACTCTACACTATTTATGTATGCCAACCTTATGCACTCTATACTATTCACATGAGAACCTGAGGCACTCTACACAACTTACCTATTTATTTTACTAATTTATATAGCACCATTAATTCCACAGCGCTTTACAAACATTATTGGCACTGTCCCCGATGGGCTCACAATCTAAATTCCCTATCAGTATGTCTTTGGAATGTGGGAGAAAACCGGACTACCCAGAGGAAACCCTCGCAAACACAGGGGGATGAACATATAAACTCCTTGCAGACGTTTTCCTTGGTGCGATTTGAAACCAGGACCCCAGCGCTGTAAGGCTGCAGTGCTAACCACTGAGCCACCATGCCACCTGACGCCACTACAGTATAAAATTCACATACCAGGAAACACTACATCAATTCCAGCACAGAGTCACTTGCGGGGGGGTTTTCATTGTTTAGGCACATCAGGAGCTCTCCAAATGTGACATGGTGTCTGCTCTCTATTCCATTCAACTTTGCATTCAAAAAGTTTAATGCTTCGCCTTCCTTTCCAAACAATGCTGTATGCCCAAACAGTACGGTAGTTTTTTTCCCCACATATGGAGTATTGTTGTACTCAGGAGAAATTGCACAACAATTTTTGTGGTCCATTTTCTCCTGTTACACTTGTGAAAATAAAAAAATTGCTGCTAAAAAAAACATTTTGTGGGAAAAAATGATTTTATTAAAAATTTTTATTTTCATGGCTTAACGTTATAAATTTCTGTGAACAACCTTGAAGTTAAGGTGCTTACCACACATCTAGATAAGTTCCTTTGAGGTGTAGCTTACAAAATAATGCTACTTGTGGGGGTTTCCACTATATAGGCTCATCAGGGGCTCTCCAAAATCAACATGACATCTGCAGACCATTCCATCAAAGTCTGTGTTCCAAAGTCATTGCTTCTCTTCGAGTCCTGCCATGCGCCCAAACAGTAGTTTTCCCCCACATATGGGGTTACAGGGTACTTTGGAGAAAATGGATTACAAAAATTGTTGTGAAATTTCTCCTGTTACCCTTGTGAAAATAAAAAAATTGGGTCTAAATAAAAATTTGTGAGTAAAAAGTTAAATGTTTATTTTTTTTCCTTCCACGTTCCATTAATTCCTTTGAAGCACCAGAAGGGTTAATAAACTCCTTGAAAGTGTTTTTGAGCACTATGAAGTGTAAATTTTTTTTATAATGGTGTAACTTTTGGGTATTTTCTGCCATATATACCCCTCAAAGTCCCTTTAAATGTGATGTGGTCCTTGAAAAAATTTGGTTTTGTAAAATTTGTTAGAAAAGTGAAAAGTTGCTGGTAAACTTTTCACCCCATTAACTTCATAACAAAAAAAAAATTATGTTTAAAAAATTGAGTAGATGTAAAGTAGACATGTGGGAAATGGAATTTATTAAGTATTTTGTGTGACATAACTCTGGTTTAAAAGAATAAAAACTGAAAGGTTAAAAATTGCAAAATGTTCATATTACGGATATTTTCACAAATAAACGCAAGTCATATTGAACAAATTTTACTACTATCCTAAAGTACAATATGTTATGGAAAAACATCAGCGGGATATGTTGAAGCATTCTTGAGTTATTACCTCATAAAGTGACACTGGTCAGAATTTGTAAAATTTGACCTGGTTATGAATGTGAAAAGAGGCTTGGGGGAGGAAAGGATTAAAAAAAAACAAAAGCAGATCTATAAGGGAGAATCTGCATGTACCATCACTGCAGGATATTACCTCAATGGCCTGATATTTTTGCAAATGATATGTTAGAGTCGGGTACTTTCACTTCAGTGGAGATATCATGGTTCCAGGGGTTGCACTTAGGGGAATGAAGAATCCTTGATAGTATAATATTAAGGGTTTTATTACGCCAATGCATTTTGGTGATGGACTGGTGCCTTTTTCAAACTTAAAAAACAAATGTTTTGGGTTTTATTTACCTTGAAAAAAACAGTCAGTCTGGTGCTGAAACGAATTGATTTAATAAAAACCTCACTTTTATAGCATTGAGAATTCTTCATTTCCACAAGCACAGCCCTGAATTCTTCCAGTCTTCCAGCAATGGGGCTGCAGCCATGGATTCTAAGGCACCTATAAGTGTTGTGTCCCTACACAACCACCTCAGGTGAGCACTACTATCACCCTTAACCTCTCATATTTTGCTTGCAGTATTGCCCTATTGTCAGGGCCGTTTATAAACAAAGTAGGGCCCGGGCAGAAGTTCGGTTGTATTTACATGCACTTTCAGGCCGCTAAACGAGCAATCGACAATATTGAAATCGTTTGACGCTTGTTTCCCGGCCTCTTTAGTGTATGTGCACATGTTTACTAATTGGCAGCACTTTGGAAGCAGCACATGTCCGCTGTGTCCAAAGGGTTGACGGCTATTGAACGCAGGTGAATCCGCATGTGTTCATTGAACTGCAAGACAGATAGACATGCTGCGGTCTGGAAAGACATGCCGCATGTCCGTCTCCATGAGTGATCCGCCGGAGTCTGTGTACACATAGTGGACATGGGATTTCTTGAAATTCAATCCACTATGCTGCACAAGTATGCAGCGTCCAACCCGCATTGTTTACTGACCGTGTGCACCTACTCTTATTTCAGATGAGGAAGAATGATGGGTACAGATAGTCCTCGATACAGTATAATGCAGGTCCCATATAGTACATTTAGTAATATGCACGTCGCATGGTCCTTGACAGAGTATAATGCAGCCCCCCAGAGTATAAAGCAGCCCCTCCAGAGTATAAAGCAGCCCCCCAGAGTATAATGCAGCACCACATACACAGTATAATGCAACCCCCAGAGTATAAAGCAGCCCCCCTCAGAGAACATAATGCAGCCCCAGAGTATAATACAGCCCCCTGAGTATAATGCAGCCCCCAGAGTATAAAGCAGCCCGCTCAGAGTATAATGTAGCCCCCACACATAGTATAATGCAGCCCCACACAGTATAGTGCAGTCCCCTACACACTATAATGCAGCCCACATACACAGTATAGTGCAGCCCCCCAAACACAGCATAGTGCACTCCCCACACAGTATAATGCAGCCCCCACACACAGTATAGTGAAGCCTCCTACACACAGTGTAGTGCTGCCCCCACACAAAGTATAATGCAGCGCCCACACACAGTATAATGCAGCCCCCCACACATACACAGTATAATGCAGCCTCCAACATACACAGTATAGTGCAGTCCCCACACACAACACAGTATAGTGCAGTCCCCCTCACATACACACACAAACACAGTATAGTGCAGCCCCCCACACAGTATAGTGCAGTAGACACTCACAATACAGTATAGTGCAGTCTCCCCCACATACAGTATAGTGCAGCAGGCACACAATACAGTATAGTGCAGTCCCCCACATACAGTATATTGCAGCAGACACATACACTATAATTCATACACACAATACTTACCTCTCCTCCTCATTCCCCCACTTCTCTGGCTTCTGCAGATCATCTCAGCGTCTCATCAGCTCCACTGCTGGCACACACCACTGAGTCAGAAGCAGAGTGATGGGAGAGGGAGCATCAAATGACGCTCTCTCCTCAATCACTGCTTTCAACTGTATCAGTGTCTATGATGCCGATAAGTTGAATGCATGATGCAAAAGGGGTGTGCGGTGCCGGGCCCCTTACTCGAGGACCCCATTGCGGCAGTGTGGTGTGCTATTAGAGGCATGCCAGTGGTTGGGGGCCCCTGGAGGAGCGGGGGCCATAGGCAGCTGCCTGGTCTGCCTGCCTCTAATGCCGGCCCTGCCTACTGTGCTCTACTGTCCCCATCAAACCTCCGCATAGTCTGGTACTTTGCAATTTATGTTAGCAAATCGAGATTGCCTGGTTTAAACAATTTATTTTTGAATATTATTTTGGTAAATATGAAAAGTCACCCATTCCAGACCCTCATTTAACAGCCAGAAGAGAAAGTGGCAACAAAAAGTTCAAACACTACAAAACATCACGTGTTCGAGCATTGCGGGCACAGACGATTGAATTCAGATTATGATTTTCTTGGTCATACAATTATCATTATGTTAATGTGCAAAATTTCCTACAATGCAAAACTAAAAATGTGGTGATTGACACGAGTTTCATGGTAAGTTAGAAACATTAGCGATCCAAATGCATTCTGTAGTAAATAAACTATTCTATAAAACTTAATATCATTCACATTGCACTTATTGTTTGTACTTGTGCTTTGTTTTGTGCGTGTGAATCTATGATTGATGGGCAAAGAAAACTGTTCTACTTCTAATGCACTGATGATTTTACAGTAAACATTTTACAAACTAAAAAACCCATATTTCCATATACATAAAATGTGTTGCTAGGAAACTTGAGAAGTGGCATTGTGTCATTTTAAAATGACGTAAATAAGTGCATGAAACTAGTAAAAAATAATGATAGTTATTGTAATTTACTTCTTAGAATGACTGTATTGTGATTATACAATCATTATACAATTTTACCAATTTTTAAAGTTAAGTATGCCTTAAATGTAACCCAGGATGCCTTAAATGAATAAAACTAAGTTGACTAGGAAACAAAAACTTGAAAAGCTGACAACACAGAACAACACAAACTATAGTGGGAGGTAATGATTTTAAAATGCTTTTCTGGGAAATTAAAAATGCCATAATTTACAAGGTAAAAAAACAAAAACATCCTATGATTTTCTTTCTACTGGATTGACATTTAAAGGGAATCTGTCACCCTAAATTGGCGGGATATTTAAATGATGGCAGTCAGGTCAGATGGTCGGTGTTTTGGGTACTTGCCTTAACATGTTGTTCGCCGCTGTCTCCATTATTTCTGGGAATTGTAGTCGTTGCCTCCATTAAGCCCTGGTATTGCAATCTGCGGGCAAAGCATACTGCGCGTGTGCAATTCAAGATTGCAATGCGCAGGAGCGTTATATGGAGGGCAACGACTACAATTCCCAGAAATAATGGAGACAGCAGCGAACAACATGTTAAGGCAAGTACCCAAAACACCGCCCATCTGACCTGACTGCCATCATTTAAATATCCCGCCAATTTAGGGTGACAGATTCCCTTTAACATTTTTGCAGAGTTCAGAGTAAAAAGGGTTTTCTAGAGGTTCAAAACATCCTTTAGTGGGCAAAATATGAAAATAGTAACTTATTAAATTCATGAAATAATACCCCACCTTTCTTCTGCCCTTACTTACTGCATAGTAACATTGTGTTGATTGCATCTGACATCATCATCCACAGTGACATCACTGTAATGGGCAGTGACTGGGCACCACAATCAAGTGATGTGACTGTCATCCCACTTTAAACAAGCATCAGATAAAAAAATATCATTGGTCTGTTTAAAAAGTTTATACATTAATGTAGTGCCCAAAAAACTTTTCAAAAAACATTTAAAATATTCTTAAATGTCATTATTTCAAGTGTTAGAAGTTGTATAATTTTAAAACAAGTAACAAAGATGTGGAGACACGGAGGGTCATTAGGTGCTGTCGCCCGCCGGCCTGAGACTGCATGGACCTTCTCTGTTTTGCAGGTCAACAAACTAGCTAGACTTGTATGCAATCAACATATTAGCAAACATCTATTGTTCAATTACCCTATGTCCCTATCCCACAAAGAGAGCAGCAGATATCTGCAGCAAACAACTCAAGAGTTAACATTTAAACACTAGGCTATGATTCATATAACAACAGTCTATGTTTCTTGACCAACCAAAGAAAAACACAAATACAATAGTCAACACTCAGACACTAGCTTATTTCTCCTGGCCTAATGAAACTAGATGTCGGGATAATTAAGATTAAATGCTGTGTCATCACAGATGTCAGATTTTGTTTAATTTTTTTAGATTTATATTAGTGGATGTGTAATTTAATACCATACAAACAAACTGAGCAGAGTGCTCAGAAAAGTCATAATGAACAGCCAGAAGATAATGAATCATTATAGCAAAATAGCTATTTATTTTTCAGCATTTGGACAAAAAAGTAATTGGCGATCTTGAATGTGAATGAATCAGATGTCCATTTTTCACATATGTGTTTTTCACAGGGAGAACATGTGTCCATTATAATCTATGGAGCTGTAAATATGTCCATGTTTTTTTCCAGACAGTGTGCCCTCAAAAAAAAAAAAATCATGGAGACATGACTATTTTTGATCCGAGTCAGAGTTCAAAATTACCTATACAAATCTATAGTCCATGAAAAATCACTTACAGCTAGAGTTGAGCGATACTTTCCGATATCCAAAAGTATCGGAATCAGAATGGTATCGCCGATACCATTAAAATATCGGCGATACCCGATACCGATACCGGAAGTCCCATGTAAGTCTATGGGAACAAAATATCGTAACTAAAAAAACCCCATTCTTTCCTTGTAAACACTAAATATACACACATAGAATACATATATATATATTATATATATACATGTCATTGTGACATATATATATACATATATGTATAGTTTATACACTTCTACATAGTAAAATATCCTCTGATTCAATTGCCGGGTAAAGCCGGCTTCTGTGAAAAGACAGAAGCACCGACATGAAATGACACTTGGTGTACATAGGGTTAACCATGTCTTTTCATGTCCTTTGCTATCTAATTTGCACAAACAATTAAATCAGTCTATGTGTGCAAAATTTCACACCTGTAGGGGTTAATTAAAGGTGTAAATTAGTTGTAAAAAAAACGGACTTTTTTGCTACGAATTTACACCTTTAATTAACCCCTACAGGTGTGAAATTTTGCACACATAGACTGATGTAATTGTTTGTGCAAATCAGATAGCAAAGGACATGGTTAACCCTATGTACACCAAGTGTCATTTCATGTCGGATTTTGCATTTTCACAAAAGCCAGCAATTGAATTAGCGGCTATTATACTATGTAGAAGTGTATGAACTACAAATATAAATATATATATATATGTGTCACAAATTCAATGACATGTATATATATATATATATGAGGTGTAAAATTGCTGAAAAAAAATGCGTGGGCTCCCGCCCTATTTTCGCAACCAGACAGACAAAGCCAGTGAGTGGGGGCAGATAATAATAGCCCAGAGAGGGACCATTATTTTTGCCCCCCCCCCGGCTACTAACATCTGCCCCCAGACACCCCAGGAAAGACAAATCTATAATTAGATTCGCCCTTTCTGGCACTTTGCCCGTCTATTCCCATTGCCCTGTAGCGGTGGCGAATGGGTTAATATGGGGTTAAAGCCACCTTGCTATTGAAAGGTGACCTTAAGCCAGGTTAATAATTGAGAGCTGTCACTTAGACAACTATCAATTATTAATCCTATTGCATGAAATAAAAATAAAACACACACTTTAATTAAAAATCATTTTAATGAAATAAAGACACATGTTTTTGACCATCTTTTATTTTACTGCAAAAACCATTTCCTGTAATAAAAATAAAATAAAAAAGCAAAATTATTCTTACCTATCCCATGCACAGTCAGGTCCCACGGTGTAATCCTTCAGAAAGGGTTAATGTTTACTGCAGGGACCGCAGCTAATGCTGCAGCCTCACAGTAAACCCCCAAATGAATGAGTTCCTCTCCTGGCTGACAGGAGAGTAAAGGCTGGGTGTCACATAACGATACACCAGCGATTCCGACAACGATATGCACTTGTCAGGATCGCTGGTGTATCGCTACATGATCGCTGCTGAGCTGCCAAACAGGCAGCTCAGGCAGCGATCTGGGACAGCGACACTGCGGGTAACATCGCTTAAGGGCCCGTCTCACATAGCGATATCGCTACCGAGATCGCTGCTGAGTCACTAGTTTTGTGACGCAGCAGCGAGCTCACCAGCGATATCGCTGTGTGTGACATTCAGCGACGATCAGCCCCCATGCCGGGTATCGCTGATCGTCGCAGAAATGTCAGGACCTTTTTTTGATCGCTGGTTTCCCTCTGACAGGCACGCATCGCTGCGTGTGACAGGCGGGAGACCAGCGATCCGCTGGTAACCAAGGTACACAGCGGGTTTCCAGGCACCGTGCAGCGCTTGGAAACCCGCTGTGTACCTTGGATACCAGCTCCCTGCATCAGGGCGCTGGTATCCAAGGTACACAGCGGGTTTCTAGGCACAGCCCCGCGCCTGGAAACCCGCTGTGTACCTTGGTTACCAGCGGATCGCTGGTCTCCCGCCTGTCACACGCAGCGATGCGTGCCTGTCAGCGGGAAACCAGCGATCAAAAAAAGGTCCTGACATTTCAGCGACGATCAGCGATACCCGGCAGGGGGGCTGATCGTCGCTGAATGTCACACACAGCGATATCGCTGGTGAGCTCGCTGCTGCGTCACAAAACTAGTGACTCAGCAGCGATCTCGGTAGCGATATCGCTATGTGAGACGGGCCCTTAAGTGGAAAGCTTAATTGATTGCTTTCCACTTTCACTTCAGGTCAGCTAGGGACACAATCAGTGACGTCAGAGGGAACTGATTAACAAAAATAGGGGTTCCCTTCGAAAAAAAAATGGCGTGGGGTCCCCCCTATTTTTGTTAACCAGCCAGATGAAGCAGACCGCTGAGGCCTGGATTTTCAGGCTGTTAAGGAGCCAATATCCATGGACCTTGCCAGCCTGATAATACCAGGCCACAGCAGTCTGCATATCTTGGCTGATTAACAAAAATAGGGGATCCCCTCGAAAAAAATTGGCGTGGGGTCCCCCCTATTTTTGTTAACCAGCCAGATGAAGCAGACCGCTGAGGCCTGGATTTTCAGGCTGTTAAGGAGCCAAGATCCATGGACCTTGCCAGCCTGATAATACCAGGCCACAGCAGTCTGCATATCTTGGCTGATTAACAAAAATAGGGGATCCCCTCGAAAAAAATTGGCGTGGGGTCCCCCCTATTTTTGTTAACCAGCCAGATGAAGCAGACCGCTGAGGCCTGGTTTTTCAGGCTGGTAAGGATCCAATATCCATGGACCTTGCCAGCCTGATAATACCAGGCCACAGCAGTCTGCTTAGCTTGGCTGGTTAACAAAAATAGGGGATCCCCTCGAAAAAAAAAACGGCGTGGGGATCCCCCCTATTTTTGTTAACCAGCCAAGTAAAATGCAGATTGCTGCGGCCTGGTATTAAAAGACTGTCAAGGCCCATGGATTTTGGCCCTCAACAGCCTGATAATACCAGGCTACAGCAGCCCCACATTTGGCGCATCAAAAGATGTGCCAATTGTGGCACTTTACCCGGCTCTTCCCACTTGCCCTGTAGCGGTGGCAAGCGGGGTAATAAGGGGTTAATGTCACCGTTGATTGCACGGTGACAATAAGCCCGGTTAATAATGGATAGGCGTCAATAAGACACCGATCCATTATTAATCCCAAAGTTTTTAAATGTTTAAAAAAAAGACACAGCAAGAAAAAAGTATTTTAATGAAATAAAAGAGACAACACAGTTTTCATTAATTTTATTATACTCTCATTCCTGCGACGCCATCGATCTCCTGTAAAAAAAGAAAAAAAAAAACCAACAGTATACCACCTGTCCGACGCAGTCCATAACGACAGTCCCACGACGATCCAGCTCTGCTACATCGCAATGACAGGCCGAGCCTGTCATTGCAACGCAGCACAGCTGATTACCTGCTTCCCCGGCGGTGACGTCATCGGACTGCTTTACGGCCGGGATTACCCAGCAGTCACTGCAGTTATCGCGAGAAACTGCATGTGACCGCCGGGGAGAAGAGGATGGCAGCCATGAAGCAGTCCAGGACGTGACCGCCGGAGATCTTCTGCCAGGTAAGTGCCGCTGACTCCTGACAGACCCCACCGACGGACACTGACAGTGACAATCCCGATTCCGGTATCCGATATGACGAAAATATCGGAACTCGGAATTCCGATACAGCCAATATCGGCCGATACCCGATATTTGCAGTATCGGAATGCTCAACCCTACTTACAGCACATATTGCCATCCATGTGCTGTCTGATTTTTGCATTGCAGTGTGTAAGAAAAGTTCTGCAATTTAATTATTTATTGTACAAGAAAAACACTGATATAACACTTATGGTAAAAATTGACCCACTGACCAAATGAGAAAAATCTCTGATGTCTGACTGAGGGTTTAATGTGATCATTTACTATTTATTGGAATTCTGAAACTAACGCGCTCAATAAAATATAGGGAACACTTAAACAACACAATGTAACTCCAACTCAATCACATTTATGTGAAATCAACCTGTCCAGTTATGAAGCAACACTGATTGTGAATCAATTTCTCCTGCTGTTGAGCAAATTGAACAGACAACAGGTAAAAATTATAGGTAATTAGCAAGACCACTCCTATAAAGAAGTGTTTCTGCACGTGGGGATCACAGACTATTTCTTTGTTCTAATTTTTTTTGGCTGTTGTTTTGGTCACTTTTGCATTTTGTCATCTCATCCCTACAGTAGCATGAGGTGGTTTCTACTACCCACAGAAGTTGCTCAGGTAGTGCAGCTCATCCAGCATGTCTCACCAATGCGAGCTGTGACAAGAAGGGTAGCTGTGTCTGTCATAACAGTGTCCAGAGCATGGAGCAGATACCAGCAGTCTAGAACAGGGTTCTCCAACTCCAGTCCTCAAGGCCCACCAACAGATCATGTTTTCAGGATTTCTTTAGTATTGCTCAGGTGCTAATTGCATCACCTGTTGGTGGGCCTTGAGGACTGGAGTTGAGGAACCCTGGTCTAGAACACCAATAGACATGGAGAGCAACAATCCAGCAGCAGGACCGCTACTTCCTCCTTTGTGCAAGGAGGAACTGGAGGAGCAGTGTCAAAGCCCTGAAAAATGACCTCCAGCAGGCCACTAACATCCATGTGTCTGCTCAAACTGTCAGAAATAGACTCCATGAGCGTGGTATGAGGGCCCGACATCCACAAGTGGTTGTTGTGCACTCAGCCCAACAAAGTGCAGGGTGTTTGGTATTAGCCAGAGAACACCAAGATTTGCAGATTCAACATTGGCACCCTGTGCTCTTCACAGATGAGAGCAGGTTCACACTGATTTCATGTGAGAGTTTGGAGATCCTGTGGAGAATGTTCTGCTGCCTGCAACATCCTCCAGCATGGCCAGTTTGGCAGTGGGTTAGTAGTGGTGTGGGGAGGCATTTCTTTGGAGAATGCACAGCCCTCCATGTGCTAGCCAGAAGTATCCTGACTGTCATTAGGTACCGGGATGAGATCTTCAGACCCATTGTGAGGCCATATGCAGGTGGAGTGGGCCCTGATTTTCTCCATATGTAAGACAATGCGAGGCTTCATGTGACTGAAGTGTGTCAGCAGTTCCTGTATGATGAAGGCATTAATACTATGGACTGGCCTGAAAAATTTTAGTACATCTGGGACATTATGTCTCATTCCATCCATGAACGCCACATTGCACCAGATTGTCCAGGAGTTGACTAATGCTTTAATCGAGGTCTATGAGATCACTCAGAAGAACATCCGCCGCCTCATCAGGAGCATGTCCAGGCATTGTAGGGAGGTCATACAGGCAAGTGGAGACCACACACTACTGAGCATCATTTCCTTGTCTTGTCTTGAATTGGGAACGGCACCAGCAAACACTGAAGGATAAATTTATCCTAATTAAATTTCCATAACAGTTGGCGCCTGCACGCAGGGCATTGGACGAAACGCACGAGGACCCGGCCGACCGGAGAGATGGGGGTGTTGGCCCTGGCCTTGGCACACGGGACGGAGACTGCAGCTCCATAAGTAAGGTAAGAAAACTCTGTCATCTTACCTGAATGTTCCCTGTGCCTAGACCTAGCCTACGCTTCTAGCCGGTCGGACGTGGTCATCACCGCATTCCCAGGTTGTGTAAAAAGTCCATACCCTTATCCAAAAGCCCTGGGATATAAGCCAAGTTGTTTGCTGCTGTGCTGTGTATGTTTTATGTGAACCGGGAGAAAAGTTGGAACGATGACTGTGTTTTTGCTTGCTGATTTCTAGAAGCTGTATAGCAGGAAAGCCAAATTGCTGGATAAGTTCTCACAGATTCCTTCACACATCAGAGGGAGACAATCCCAGTATTCCAGGTGTGAAGGGTGGGGGCTTTGTTTGGATAAATTCTCACAGATTCTTTCACACATCGGAGGGAGACAGTCCCAGTATTCCAGGTGTGAAGGGTGGGAATTTTGTACAGGCTATTACAGATTACTGTGACCGGAGCACTTTCAGAAGTGATAGACCTGGAGCATTGGCATGCTCAGTGCAATTGGTGAGTTATCAGTTACCAGAGCGGCTTGTATGTGTCACAGATCATCAAAAGAGGGATTCGTATTCTCCCAGGTGTCTGTCTCATTGTACATGTCACTGTCTGTATCAGGTACTGTCGCTTTAAATCTCATTCAGAGCAGCGTGTGCTCTGTCAGTATCTCATTCACTGCTGTCTGCAGCAGCGAGAAACCCCTTTGACCCCCCTCCTCTGCTAATCACGTCACATCTGTTTCCTGGTTTTGATCTTTTTAAGCTAGTTTTTTGGCTACAGGTTTTAACGTGAAAATTCTCAGGCATTCAGACTGAACTGTATTCATTTTTTGCTATTCTATATGGATAATCTTTTTTTTTTTTTTTTTTTTTAATACGTGATTTCAGTGCCTGTAGAGGCAGCAAGCAGAGATATAAGGGGGGGGGAAGTGCTGGCAGCAGTGAGATTTTTATTTATTTATTTATTTTTTTCTCCCAGAGGGCGGGAGGATACAGCCTACGCTACCAGACAAAAAGTTTTAAAGTATTTTTTCTTTTTGTTTTTATCATTTTACAATCAGTTTTTCCACCTCTTTTCTGTTTTTAATTAGCTGTTTTAGTAACAAGGGTTGTTTTTTCAGAGTTTTATGATTAATACGTTTTTGGTTTTTTTTCCCTCCCTTTTTGGTCAATCTTTTTTTTCCTAGAGTTCTTTACTAAATCTAACTTTTGTTTTTAAAAGTTTTTCTTTTAAGTACATTTTTAAATAATTTTGGAGAGGTTTTTTCTAATCAATTTATTTTAGAGTTTTATTCTCCAACCATTCTTTTTTTTTTTTTTCTTCTACTAGCTTGCTTTAGACCAAGGTCAGAAGCACAGATAAGGAAACTGCAGTCTGAGGGAGAACAGCTGCGCAGCGGCTTGACTAACCCTCCCATCAGGCATTCAGCAAAGACACACAGAACCAGAATGCAGCAGTTTTCAGATTTTTTATCACCTTTGTTGAATAGGTTTTTGGAATAGACACAGTACATGAGAATCGAAGGGCTAGGCATGTGAATAGAAGGTCAGAGTACGTGAGAAGCAAATGGACAGGCAGCCTTTACGCTGCATAATGAAATGTTTTTTCTTGTTTTTTGTTTGAAAGGTAACGGGAAAGTTTGTTAATAGATTACCGTCTGCTATAAAAGAGCAGTGGTGCATCGTGTAGAAGGTACAGCAAGTTAATTTGAACGGACCAGGAAGTGATTTTTTATGTGAATAAGATTGAAAAGGTGTTAAATCTTCTGTGAGAAAATGATCACTGACATGTCACAAGAGCAGAATTCAGAGTCACACACATCACATGTCCATCATGTGCAAACATTGCCAGTCATTATATCAGGAGAAGAAAGTGCAAATCTCCCTACACAAAACGCTGCATGTAGCCCCCAGACACAACAACTAGTAGAGCCCACAGCTAGGCTTCACAGGGGGTGGTATAGCTGAAGACAAAAATGAGGAACCTCAGTGCCGAGCAGGGCTGCCAGCATGGAACCATGACACTGATCCACTGCAGCCTCAGCAAGGAAGTGGGAGATCCCCAAGCAGCAAGACAACTTTTAAGCCCAAATCTCACCCAGTGTATGCACCAAGTACACCATGTCACTTCTTATCTGATGAAGATGAAGATGCAACGTCACACATGCTGCCCAATACTAGGGAAGAAAACACACAAGCACCAATAGAGCAGGGACAGGTAGAGGCACCATCCTATGAGCCCTTCATCCCAAGCCAGGTGATCAGTATGCTGCCAGACCCAGGGATACACCCCATGCCATTTTGCCAAAAAATGCAGCAGATCCAGCGAACGTATGCAGCAGCCTGGATTAATCTCTGGACCGTAATGGAAATAAAAGCAGGTGATGCATTCTGGCCAATTATGAGAGAACACTTCAAGCTTCCAGCAGAGTTAGATGTGTATGCCTGGGAGACAGGACCAAAGCTAATTGAGCAGCTCAGAGAATGGGCCAAAAGCAGACTGACAGGACAAATTCTCAGCCTACATGACATGAGTCAAGACAAGACAGAGTCTGTGGAGAAGTTACATGACAGAGTGATGCAAGTGTTTCAAGATTTGGGCCTCATTACCCATGATCAGACACACAGACGGATGTTGGCACAGGCTTTTGTGCATGGACTGAGAGAACCAATCAGGAAACCACTTGTAGTAGCCAGGCCTGAGTACACGTCAATAGCAATGGATACCCTGCTCGCAGTAGCAAAAAGGATTGAGTCCCGCCGGGACAGAAGGGATGTCCAGTGTTACAACTGTGGCGAGTTTGGTCATTTCCGGAACCGGTGCAGAACACCGACTTCGCAAAGAAGAAGAAACACAGAAAGCAGTGAAGAACTCCGTCCATAGGACAGGAGCACACCAAGTCCACAGGGAACCCCACCAGTGGGACCAATATCCTGAGAATGGATGGCGTAGTCAGATATTTTCTTGTGAAACTCCGCAACCTCACCTATCTATCAGAATCTTCTGCGTCCTGCATGGGAATTGATGGTCAAGTCAGACATTTCCAGATTATGAAGCCCCTGAGCGTGTGGACTCAGCCAGAACACTCCATCATGTCCCAGTTTGTTGTGTCAAAGACCTCCACCCTCAACCTATTTGGAGTGGACTTACTGCAGAAGCTGAAAGCGACCAGAGTGTTCCAGGAAGATGGGACCATGACACTTTCTTCACCCCTGACCCAAGAAGAAACAGGAACAACCACACTGCAGACCTATCACAGGAGGTGCTGGACATAGTACCAGAAAAGCCACTCCATCACCCAGAGTCAAGATGTCTCTGACCAACTGAAGGTCTAAGTGAACTTGCCTAAGAAGACGGCCTGAGAACTTTGACATTGGCCAGGAAATTCAACTCAAGAAGGACTCTACTCGCTTCATGGAATGGCAACACCTCATCCGGCTCCAACGCCAGAGGTTCATCTTTTGCAAGCACCAGGAGGTGCCCCCTGCAATCAACCAGTTCACCCAGGCCCTAGACCGGCAAAAGGCCACTCAGCTCTTCAAACTTGTGCACAAATATTGACCTGAGACCGAGCTGGAGAAAAAGAAACTACTGATGGCCCGTGCTGAGAAAAAAGCAGCCGGTTAAGGAGACGTCCCAACAAGAAGACCCCCTGTGACCAGAGCAGGTGCTAACACAGTGACTGTCTTGGTGGAGAACAAGAAAGCCAGCTGGTCGTCATCTCTCATGATGTGGATCCTAGTAGACGGCTTGTTTTCCTGCCAGCTCTGCGCCGGCAGATGGGAGTCCCCTGCCGCATACTGAAGGACAAGGCCAAACTGGGCTGCCTCGCCCATCGGAATCAATACCAGCTTTCCACAGTGAAGAAAAAGACTGTAAACCCCACTGAGTTCAGAATGGAGCAAGGCCTGGAGGCCGTGAAAGAGGCTACGGTATTTGAAACCCCAACAGTGCTGAACCGTCACACTCTGCTCTCAAAAGTCCCAGTCACCGCAACGGTATTCAGTGTTTCCCCTCCACCTGGAGGCCTGCCTTCACGCACCAGTGCAGTGCATATGGACAGTGTTGCCTCAAGGTGCTCAGAAAAAGCCCTTCAAGTTTCACCAAGACAATGTCCTCCATCCTCGTCAACTGGATTGCAGAATATGCAAGAGTCACTCTTCTACAACACGTGGATGACCTTCTCTTTTGTGTGGTTGACATCGATACCTGCACAGTCCATTCCTTGTCTCTCCTACTCTACCTGGAAGAACAGCAACGCAAGGTCTGGAAGAACAAAGTCCAGTGATGTCAGAAGCAAGTTACATCCCTGGGATACTGTATTGCCCACCAGACGAAACACATGTCAAAAGGCTGGAAGACCACTGTGGAGAAGATGGCTCCCCCAACAACTCCAAGAATGCTGCAGGCCTTCCCTGGTCTAGTGTCGTATTGCAGAACCTGGATCCCGATGCCTCAGTCCTAATGCAGCCTCTGTGCGCTTGCATCAACGCAACCCCGCTCCTTCTATCAGACGCAGCCTTCAACCCATTCAGGAGATTGGAAGAACTCCACAGTCTCAGCGCCAATACCAGGCCTACCTGACTACGAGAAGTCTTTCCGTCTACCTGATGGAAGAAAGAAGGTCATGCTACTGGAGTCCTGGCACGGATTCACTGGGGAAAACAGAGACTTTTAGGCTGCCTCTCAGCCCGCTTGGATCCAGTTGCAAGAGGAGCACCCTCCTGCCTGATGGCAGTATCTGCAGCACACACCTTCCTGGACAAGACTGCTGACATTACTCTTGGACAGCCACTGGAAACTCTCACTCCACATGACATCTTGGCAATCTTCAATCAAGCTCAACCAACAATAATCTCCCCACCGCCAGGCATCTTTGTGGCGCCTCTATCGCCTTTGTCTCATAATGTCACCGTCTCCAGACCTACAGTCCTCATCCCGGCTACTCTACTCCCACTCCCAAGGGGGGATACAATATGGACTTTCCAGAACAAAATTTACAGAATTTATCCTCTACTTGGATGGCTCCAGATTTGCAGATGATGAAGAAGTTTCCACACAGGAAGTGCAGTGACTAGCAATCAAGAAATCCTGTGGTCCAGAAGTCTGTCACCTAGCCTGTCAGCCCAGGAAGCAGAACTGATAGCGCTGACGAAGGCCTGCCAGATGGCAGAAGGCAAGACTGCAAACATCTACACCGACTACAGGTACTCGCATGGCATAGCACACGACTTTGGGCCCATCTGGGCTACAAGGGACTTCATCACAGCAAACGGGACAACCGTGAAGCATCATGGAGCCTTCAGGGACCTGCTGGGTGTACTCCAACTTCCAAAATGGTGGCAATTTGGAAAATCAAACTGCATGGAAAACTGAGAACAGAAGAGGCGTGAGGCAATAACATGGCGGACATGGCAGCCAAAGTAGCGGCCAAAGGAAGACAGCATGGAGAAGTGGGAGAGGTCATAGAGCCGGACGGCTACTACATGATGACTGAAGACAAGAAACCTGACAAAAAGACATCCTGGGATCTGCTCAAGAAGTTGCAAGACCAAGCTCCAAAAGGAGAAGAAGAACTGAATGCGAAAAAAGCAACACGTGAAGAAGGAAGACTATCAATAATGGACTTCAAACTCTGCCTACCACAAAGTATACACCCTATGGTGGTCCAATGGGCACATGGACCCACACCCACATATCAAAGACACAGATGAATGATCTGATTGGTGCTTACTGGTTCGCTTCAGGGATCTCCACCCTAACAGCCAAATTCACCAGCAGCTGTCTGACCTGCGGCAAATGCAAGCCTGGACGTATGGAAGAAAGTCCCCCTCACCTCATCTTGAAAGACCACTCTACCAGCTTCAGAGGATCCAGATAGACCACATCCAGATATCGCCAAGTGAAGGATTCAAATACACCATTGTGGTCAAAGAAGTATTTTCAAGATGGACAGAAGCCTTCCAAGTCAGCAAAGACTGCTGCAAAGAAGCTACTTTCAGAAAATAGTGTGCAGATACGGGGTTCCAGAAGTGATAGAGAGTGATCAGGGACCCGCATTCACAGCAAATCTGACACACGAGACCCGATTAGCAGTAGGGTCAGATTTAGGCCTACACACTCCTTACCACCCCCAGAGCAGCAGGAAGGTAGAAAAACTGAACGGAACACTTAAGAATAGGATGTTAAAAATTGCCCAAGAGACACGCAAACCATGGCATGACACACTCCCAATTGCACTGTTTAGCGTAAGGCACACTCCCAGAGACCCAGAAAAGCTGTCACCATATGAAATTTTGTTTGGGTCTAGTCCCAAGTTAGGTGCATTCTTCCCTCAGCAGCAGAATATGAAAAATGATATCTTGTTTGCTTATGTAATTGAATTGGTCAAAAACTAATGTCCATTCTCGAGTTTTTCTCTTCACTGCCAGATTTGATGGTCCTGTCCAAGAGCCCCAGATGACACCAACCTCTGTGTAACTAGAGGGAAAGCCTGTTTGGATCCACGTATCGCATTGCAAAGAAGCTCCCGTACCAGGAGAGACACCTAAGCCATGAAGGATGTCGTGGATGCTCTGACTGACCAGACAGATGACCTACCTGATGAAGAATACACACGTTTTTTTCTGAACATGCAGTTAAATAAAGAGACTATGATTGCAAACACATAAACCCCCGACAGGGACAGTCCTCCTGACCGCCCATTTGCGAAAAGTCAGTATTCGGTGGGGGAGGCATGCGCTAGGCATATTCTTAACCCGCCGGCAGCACAAAAGAGTTGCAGCGCTTTGGGACAGGAGCAGGTTTTTAGGGCAAGTGGTATCTAAGGGGGGACTGTCATGGAAATATATATGTATTTCATATATTCAAAGTATATTCATATATATGCATTCACAGTTAGATAGATCTCACTTGCTAAAAATCCTGTGCCCACACATATCTATGCAAAAAGCTGATGCCAGCTATAATCAGTCGTTAAAGACGACCCTGGCCTTCATAAGGAACAAGTACATAGAGTCTTAGTAGATATCTATTGTTTACTTTTCTAGTCATGCAAGAAAGCTAGGGCAAAAGAACATAAAACAATAAATCTGCAACTGCAGCCCTTTTATCATAATTATCATACTTACACTAGAACAGCCAATAATCTAGTAGCTTTTAATTGTATGTTAATTGACTAACCAGCCCCTTTTTGTAAACGTATAAAACCTTGAATGAACAATAAATGAGAGGTCTTGACGAACTGTTATACTGACACTTCCGTTGTGGACAGTCCTCATTTCGTTCTGAGCGCTCAAAAAGACATTTAATAGAGAATTGGGAACGACACCAGCAAACACTGAAGGCTAAATTTATCCTAATTAAATTTCCATAACAAGGCATTTATACTGAAGTTGGATCTGCCTGTAATTTGATTTTCCACTTTGATTTTGAGTATCATTCCAAATCCAGACCTTTTGATTTACATTCAAGAAAAAAAAAAAAAGGGAAAGACAGGGCTAATAATGGTGTGCACATCCATAAATAAGGAGAAAAAAAAACTATTTCATCATGGACACAAATTTAAAAACATTTAAAATACAAACAATACCAATAACCCAAAACCTCCAAAAACCCCCATGGACTTACAATAAAGCACAAAAACGTAAGCAATTAAAGGCCTCCTGTTAGGGAATATATATACATACACATGCCATACAATAACGTATAATATAATTGCATATAATAGAATAAATAATCATGCCCAGACAATAATATGCTTCATGGGTGAGACCCAGAGAAAAAATGCTCCTGAAAAATAACCACAATGAAAATAACTAACACATGAAACAGTCAAAACATGATTACAATAACCAGAAAAGGCTGCAACAGCATGATAATAGTGATCATAGCAAGATCACCAAAGAGATGAAGCAATCAAACAAACCCAAACAGGGACAGCCAAATGCCAATGGGATGAGGAGGAAAATGGGAAAGGCCCCACGCGTATCGCCGCTGCCGAAAGCAGCTTCGTCAGGGGAAGTGAGTCCAGAATAGAGATAGGCAGGTTTAAATTTAAACCTTTAGACCATTTAGTTCATATACAGGCTAGGTGATGCACTCCACTATGAGACTATACATTGATAGTAGTGCACCCTTTATACAATTGGTTCTTTTGATTTACATTGACCATTTTATGCTTTATTGTTCTCAACGCATTACACAACGTAATAAACATTTGCAACTAGAATATTTCATTCAGTGATATCTTTGTGTATTTTAGTGTCCCATTTATTTTTTTGAGCAGTGTATATCGTATCAGGATAAAGTGGCAGATCTTTGTGTTACAAGCATATCCATAAAAGATCATCAAGAGTGAAAATATTTAAGCTGATTGATCTCTGACCCTGGTTTTAATTGCAAAGACTTTAATTTATATTGAAGTCAAGAAGGTGGACATAATATTCCATCAAAGTAGATATAGATGCATTGTAATATAGTTTTACAAAAAATAGACAAAGCACAGTTGTTTCAGGTGCAAACCTATTTTAGAGAAATGAGAGCTCGGATTTCACTAGTCTCCATGGAGAAAGTAATTTAAAATCTAAATATACATTTCCTCGTACAATTCACCATTTAGGCCTATTTAAATGCTTTTATTCATTTAAGTAGAAAATTGTTAGGTAAGTAATTCAGACCATAATATATATAGAATTAAACTGAATGGCTTGTATATGAAAAACATTCATAGACACACCTCTCTCTGAGCAATTTTCCACAAAGCTTGAAGCATTATTACCATTGATGGCAATTCTGAATTCTGTTATTCTCAGAAGCAGATGCATACTTATTGTGAATATATAAATGAAGCCCAATAAAGTTTATTTCTTGTAAATTTGTTCTTTTCCATCTTCATCTGTCCTTCTGTAACCAGCCTCACTTTGCTGACTGGACAGTCATATCATTATTGGCTCAAATACATTTAGCAGAAGCACTTCCCTCTCGTGTGCTTCTGACTAGCCCCACCTCTAGTGTAGAATTCATCTTAAACTTCTGTGCACTTTCTGCTCCTGTACAATACCCTGACTAACAGATTTTATCTTCTGTCACCTACTTCAAACTAGTTGCCATTGTGGTTTTAGACCATTGGTAGGTAGCCGGTTTATAGCAGAGCGCCACTCTTCACCACAATGGTAGTATAGAATTATGCTTATTGCCTTCTGCTGAAATATAACTTTTGTGAAACTAAAAATGATGCTGCATTGATGCATACAGTAGAAGGCCACCCTGTCATATTCATCAACAGAGCGGTATTTAGAATTCACTAATTTGATCTCTCAGCAGCAGGCAACAAACTTTGCTGAACTAATTTCAGCCCCTGTATATAGAGTTCCATCATACAGTACATCTCACTTTCCAGACCCTCTATACAGAGCACCATTGTACAGTATATCACTTCTTTCTGCTGCATTCTGCAGTACATGACTCCTTTCAGCCCCTCTATGAAGAGCCCACCTTGCAGTATATCTCTCCTCTCAGCCCATCCTGCAGTACTTTCCAGTACAAAAGCACAGTGCTGCTTCCTGGTATGAGCTTTTTGAAATGTAATGAATGAAGCTCTGCCCCTTTTCCATGGCATCCCTCACAGTAGAAACTTCATGCTAGATACAACCCATAAAATAGCTATGCTGGTAGGAAGCCAGCTATGAGAGGCAGCACTGCAAGTGATCCACCCAGGCCACTGAAACTACAGTGGGGAAAATAAATATTTGATACAATGATGATTTTGCAAGTTTTCCCACCTCAAACATTAAAAGGGTTATTCTTAAAGGGTGAAATAACCAATTTATGTACATATATCCCTTAAACATATATTTATTTAGACTAAATTGTGATATGTCACAATGGGCAAACCTGCATTCTGTATTTTTTGCATCTAATGAAGCTGTCTCTCACAAACTGCATATTGCGCCTCCTGATTATCCTACACATGGAGAAACGTATAGAGGCATGAGACAGAGAATGCTGACATCATGACAACACAACAAAAAATAAGTTTTATTATTAATTGCAAGAATAGACCAGCATTCCCACTTCTAGGCGAACTAGGACAAGTAAGGTCAAGACACCGAGGAGCGGGGACAGCAAACCTCGTATCATTAGGGATACTATCTCCACTACCAGGCAAGAACAGTGTAGTGGAAAGTCTAGGTCTGCTTATTCCAGATATCTGTGATATAACCTGGGATGACAGTATATCAAATTTAATATCATAAATATCACAGCACAAATTTAAACTCTTTACTTTGGAATCCTTTATCTGAAGGCACTGATTTACCGAAGATATCTATATATTGATGTATCAGATTCAAACTGTGTACTTTTTGATATCATTATACTGATGTTCTGGAATAGAAAAATAATTTTAATATTTCTTGTCTTTCATGTTGAACGGGGGTGTATATGTGCATTTTTAAGATATTCTAAATAAAAATATATTTTAAGGGATATATGCACAGTGCACAAGTTTTCCCACCTGCAAAAAATGGAAAGGTCTGTTACAGGTGCTTCTCACAAAATTAGAATATCATCAAAAAGTTAATTTAATTCAGTTCTTCAATAAAAAAGTGAAACTCATATTATATAGTCACTACAGTCAATGAAAACCAAAAAGTCATTATCTAAGTAAATTACAATACTTTATAACACCAGTTTGAAAATTTATTTCAACCTCTTAACCCCCGGAGCTTTTTTTCGGTTTTGCATTTTCGTTTTTTGCTCCTCTTTTTCTCAGAGCCATAATTTTTTTATTTTTCCGTCAATATGGCTGTGTGAGGGCTTGTTTTTTTGCGGGTTGTACTTTGGAACGACACCATTAGTTTTACCATGTCGTGTACTAGAAACCGGGGAAAAATTCTAATTGCGGTGAAATTGCAAAAAAAGTGCAATCCTACACGTTTTTTGTTTGACTTTTTTTACTATGTTCACCAAATGCTAAAACTCACCTCCATTATGATTCTCCAGGTCATTACGATTTCAAAGACACCAAACATGTCTAGGTTCTTTTTTATATAAGTGGTGAAAAAAAAATAATTGCGCCATTTTCTGATACCCAAAGCGTCTCTATTTTTCGTGATCTTGGGTCGGGTGTGAGCTTATTTTTTGTGTGCCAAGCTGACATTTTTACTGATACCGTTTTGATTGCTCGTTATTGCATTGTCGCAGCAACCAAAAAAATGGAATTCTGGCGTTTTGACTTTTTTTCTCACCACGCCATTTAGCGAGCCATTTAGCGATCAGGTTAATCCTTTTTTTATTGATGGATCGGGCATTTCTGAAAGTCGCGATACCAAATATGTGTATGTATGATTTTTTTATTGTTTTATTTTGAATGGGGCGAAAGGGGGGAGATTTTAACTTTTATATTTTTTATAAACTTTTTTTTTTTTACTTTTGGCATGCTTCAATAGTCTCCATGGGAAACTAGAAGCTGCCATAACCCGATCAGCTCTGCTGCATACAGCCAATGATCAGATTGCCTGTATGTAGAATTACTCACTTGCTATGAGTGCCGACCACTGGGCGGCGCTCAAAGCAAGCTGGCAGTGACAACTATAGAGGTCTCCAGGAGAACTCCGATTGTCATGCCAACCCACCAGTGACCCGTGATCACGTGACATGGGTCAATGGTGGGTGGATTTCCGGCGCGATTGCCGGAAGGGCTTGTTAAATGCTGCTCTCAGATTTAACAGGGTAATAGCTGCGGGTGGATCGTGATTCCACCCGCGGCTGTTCCGGGCACATGTCAGATGTTCAAAAAAGCTGACATGTTCCGGGAAAGAAGGGGAACTCACCACCTCTCGTGGCAGCCTGTTCCACTCATTGATCACCCCAACTGTCAAAAAGTTTTTCTAATATCTAATCGGTCTCCTCCTATTCAGTTTCATCCCATTGCTTCTAGTCTTTCCTTGTGCAAATGAGAATAAAGATGATCCTTCTACATTGTGACAACCCTTGAGATATTTGTAGACAGCTATTAAGTCTCCTCTCAGTCTTCATTTTTGCAAGCTAAAAATTCCCAAATCCTGTAACCGTTCCTCATATCACATGGTTTGCAGACGTGTCACCATGGTCTGACCAAAGAGGAGTAGATATAATAATGACTTCATGTGATCTAGACTGTATGCTTCTGTTAATACATCCCAGAATTGTATTTGCCTTTTTTTTGCTGCTGCATCACACTGTTGACTCATGTTCAGTCTGTGATCTATTAGTATACCCAAGTCTTTTTCACATGTGCTGTTTCTTAGCCCTATTCTGTATATGCTTTTTCATTTTTATTGCCCAGATGTAGTACTTTGCATTTTTCCCTGTTAAAAACAATTCTGTTAGTTGCTGCCCACTGCTCCAGTTTATTTATCTTTTTGAATCCTCTTTCTCTTCTCTAGTATTAGCTATCCCTCCTAGCTTCGATCCATTCCATACTTAGTCATTTATTCAATAAGGATTATGTGAGATACTTTGTCAAATGCTTTGCTGAAGTCAAGATATACTATATCTACAGGATTTCCCTGATCCACCCAGTCAGTGATTCTGTCATAGATGGAAATTAACCCCTTAATGACCAAGCCATTTTGTAGGTTAAGGACCAGGCCTATTTTTACAATTCTGACCACTGTCACTTTATGTGCTTATAACTCTGGAACGCTTCAACGGATCTTGGCGATTCTGAGATTGTTTTCTCGTGACATATTGTACTTCATGATAGTGGTAAAAATTCTTTGATATAACTTGCAGTTATTTATGAAAAAAATGGAAATATGGCAAAAATTTTGAAAATTTTGCAATTTTCAAATTTTTATGCCCTTAAATCAGAGAGATATGTCACAAAAAATAGTTAATAAATAACATTTCCCACATGTCTACTTTACATCAGCACAATTTTGGAAACAAAATTTTTATTTGTTAGGAAGTTATAAGTGTTAAAAGTTGACCAGCAATTTCTCATTTTTCCAACAAAATTTACAAAACCATTTTTTTTAGTGACCACCTCACATTTGAAGTCACTTTCAGGGGTCAATATGACAGAAAATACCCAAAAGTGACACCATTCTAAAACTGCACCCCTCAAGGTGTTCAAAACCACATTCAAGAAGTTTATTAACCCTTTAGGTACTTCACAAGAATTGAAGCAATGTGGAAGGAAAAATGAACATCTAACTTTTTTTCCCCAAAATGTTTTTTTGACACAATTTTTTTTATTTTGTCAAGGGTATCAGGAGAAAATGAACCACAATATTTGTTGTACAATTTCTCCTGAGTGCACAGATACCCCATGTGTGGAGAAAGACCAATCTTTAGGCGCACGGCAGTGTTCAGAAGGGAAGGAGCATCATTTGAGATTTTGAATGTCAAATTGGCTGGAATCGAGAGCAGATCTTGACACAGCACAGCTCTTATCTCTAACAATATCACAGACAGAGTGATAAGATGTAGCTAAGCTACTGTTCCCCCCCCCCACCATTTGACACACTGCTGTGATTGGATAGTTACATTTAGTATCCAATTACAGCAGTCAGAGATGCAGAGATGCTGTCATTGGTCCCTGCATCTCTTCACTGTCCTCCAAATGAAGTGATCGCTCATGATCATGGCATCAGCAGGGTTAATCAGCCGGGGCAGTGCTCAGCATGTCCCTGGCTGTTCCAGCACCTCCCCCCAGCTCTCACAGCAGCAGGTCAGCAGCTTTCACTGCCAGCTTCTCCTCTGATCGGGTAGGAAGTGCTGCATCTCCTGTGCGATCATGCAGTGTTTGGTCAGTCAGATTGACTGACCAATCACAGCGATCTGGGTGCAGGGACAGATGTCATGGGTCCCTTCACCTCTTCCCATGCCTCTCAGCTGTCATAGACAGCTGTCGGCACTTAACTACCACTGTGTGTTTACACACAGTGGTAGATCAAAGCCATGACGTGCAGAGTCCGTCAAGGTGCCAAAACTGACACCTTGCCATGACGGACTCTGCACGTCAATGGACATTAAGGGGTTAAGTTAGTCTGACATGACTTATTATTTACAAACCCATGCTGACTTTATTTAATCACTTCATTCTTATCCAGGTACTTACATACATGTTGTTTAATAATTTGTTCAAAGATCTTTCCAGGTATAGAAGTCAGACTCACCGGCCTATTGTTGCCTGGTTCCACCTTCTTCCCCTTTTTGAAGATGGGAACATTTGCTCTTCTCCAGTCTTCTGGGACTTCTGTTCTCTAAGAATTTTCAAAGATTATGGAGAGTGGTTCAAAAATTTCTTCTGCTATTTCCTTCAGTACTCTGGGGTGTAATTCATCTGGACCTGGAGACTTGAATGCATTTATGTTAGCTAAGTGTTTCCTCACTATCTTTCTGTTTATAGATATCCTGGATTCTTATAGTACCTTAATAGGACAGTGAAGATCAGTTGATGTTACATTTCCTTTCTGAGAGAAAACAGATGCAAAATAGGAATTTAAAAGTTCAGCCTTTTCAACATCCTTTCTTACCATTTCATCATTTTCATCCTGTAAAAATTCTATAGCATCTTTGACTTTTCTTTTACTTTTGACATATCCCCCAAATCCTTTTTTATTGCTTTTGACGTCTCTTGCAAACCTTAATTCGTTGTCAGCTTTAGATAATCTGATTTGTGCCCTGCACGTAGCATTATATTCTTCTTTAGATATGCCTCCCTCTTTCCATTTGATAAACATTTCTTTCTTCCTTTTTAGCATGTGTTTAAGTTCTGTGTTTATCCATCCAGGTTTCCTTAAATGCTTCCTATTCTTCCCTCTTTTCAGAATTGTTAACGATTGTGCTTTGAGGATCTCATTTTTCAAGATTTCCCATCCTTCCTGGATATTTTTGTTCTTAAGGATATCCAGCGATTTGATTCCTCTGATTCTCTTTCTGAGTCCCTTAAAATCTGCCTTTCTGAAATCTAACCTTGAAGTCTGAGTCTTCACAGATCTTCCTCCTCTAGTTATCCAAAATTCTAAAATAGCATGGTCGCTACCTCCCAGGGTCCCAGCCACTCTTACCTCCTCAACCATTTCCTCCCTGTTTATAAGAATTAGATCCAAGGTAGCCGATTCACTTGTTTACTCCCCTACCTTTTGGAAGATAAAGTTGTCAGCAAGAGAGGATAAGAATTTGTTTGACCTGTTAGTTTTGCCAGAGAGAGGTTCCCAACAAATGTCTGGATAGTTGAAATCTCCCATGACAACTATATCATGATTTTTGGAGAACTTGGCCATTTGATGCGTAAAGAGTTCATCCATTTCTTCAGCTTTCACAGGCGGCCTGTAGTAAACGCCTACAATTGAGTCCTTTCCATTGTTCTCTCCTTGTATTCTTACCCACACAGTTTCCAAAGAACTCCGTCTCTGAAGCTTCAATCTCTGTGCAGATATACGCTTTTCTAACATACAATGCGACAAGTCCTACTTGTTTTTCAAGTCTGTTTCTTGCAAATAAGTTGTATCCTTCTAGCCTTGTATTCCAATCATGTGTATCGTCCCACCAAGTTTCAGTGATTCCAATGAAATTTCCTGCGTTAGTTCCAGTTCTCCTTGTTTGTTGCCCTTGCTTTGTACAGTCGTATAGAAACATTTTAGTTTGTGATTGGTTTCTCTTTCTACAAAATTTTTATTTTTTTATATTTGTTCTTCTCTTCCACTTCTAATAGCAGAGTTCTCAATAGTATTTCTCAGGTGTATGGCTTTTTTCTGGCCTTTTGCTTCCCTTCCCACATTGTTCTAGTTTAAAGCTCTCCTGATCAGTGTAGCAAGGCGACTTCCAAATACTTTTACCAGTCTTCGTAAGGTGCACCCCATCTTTAGCAAGTAGTCCATCATATTGGTAATTCACTCCATGATCCAGAAATCCAAATCCTTGCTGACAGCACCATCGACGTAGCCAGTTGTTCACCTGCAGAATCTTATTCCACCTCCTTGTTCCATGGCCATCCACTGGAAGGATGGAAGACCAGCTGCGCTCCCAGTTCTTTCACTTTCGTGTCTAAGTTTTCAAAGTCACTGCAGATGGTTTCCAGGTCATTTCTTGCAGTGTCATTTGTCCCCACATGTATTAGCAGGAATGGGTAGTCTTCTGTAGGTTTGAAGAGTCCTGATATCCTGTTAAATAAAGATGCAAAGAAGTCTGTATGGAGCGCTCAGATGAAGATCACAGAGGGCAGTTGTTGGAGATAAAAGCTTTATTCCACAATGCGTTTCAATGGCAGAACGCCGTCTTCATCAGGTGGCAGACACATCTTTAATTTTTGCACCTGGAAGACAGCACATTTCTCTTGTGGTTATATCCTGTCTGCAGATAGCGGCCTCTGTTCCTCTCAACAGGGAATCCCCCATGACCACAACTCTCCGTTTCTTCTTAACATTTTTCTTTCTCCATCCAGGAGGACTCTGAAAGCGTACAAGGTTATTGTTTGTGGGCAAAGTCTTATCTTGATGTATTTCTTCATCATTCTCCTGCGTGAGAGCCTGGTACTGGTTCCTGAGCAGTATGGGTGCTGACTGCCTCCCGATCCTACTGCTTCTCTAGGTCACATGCTTCCATTCCTGTTTCTTCAGGTGCACTTCGAATTTCTTCTCTTTCTGTAACATGAAGAGATTTTTCTGCTTTGTCTAAGAACTCTTCACCTTCTTTAATGATTTTCAACGTAGCTAACCTCTCTTCTAGATTTTGTAACTTTTCCTCCAACAGGGACACAAACTTGCATTTCTAGCATGTGAAGTTTGGCTTTTCCACTGGTATGTCTGTGAAAATGTAGCAAGAAATGCAGCTCACCAAATGGCTCCTGAGCTCACGGAGACCCTTCACTTATCTCAGAAGACACTGGGAATATGCAAATTCTCTCTTCAGGAAGCTTTCTGGTTTATGAGAAATCTGTGCACTTTTTAATATCTGTCATTGATAATTATCTGTGATATTGCTCCTATATAATGTATTGCTTCATTTATAATTTTGCATTGTAGTATGCACCTTACACTTTTTGTGTCTTTATTAGTGTTGAGCGATACTGCTCGATATCTAAAAATATCGTATCGAAATGGTATCGCCGATATCACTAAATATCGTCGATATCCGATTCCGATACCGGAAGTCCAATGTAAGTCTATGGGAACCAAATATCGACATTAAAAAAAACCCATTGTTGCCTTGTTGGTTAATTGTACATGAAGGAAAACAACAAAGAGTAATGTAGAATGTATTGGGGGAGGTTGAGGAGACAATAAAGGCATACATGTTTAACCCAATGCATTGGAATAGCATTAATATGTTTTTTTTGGGAAATTGACAATGTTGTTAACGTTTTTTCTATTTTGGCAAATATGTATATTTCACAACTTCCATGCTCTTCACCTTTTTAACTTTTGACACACTTTCTCCTTCATAATCTTCAGCAGCATCATCTTTCTCATCAAATTATTCTTCATCTTCACCTTCTTAATCTTCTTCTTAAACTTCTTCTACCGGACGGGTAGCAGAAGGAAAAGAGGCAATGTCACAACTGAGTACCAGCTGACGTTACTGTGACACGGTTACTAAGCAGGAGGTACCTGTGCTCCAAAGCACTACCAAGGACCAGCAGACGTTGCTGGAACTCGGATACGGAGATGGAGGCACCTAGGCCAAAAGCACTGGGGAGAACCACTTGACGGTACTGGACCCCGGACGGGTAGAAGAACGCACCCATGAAAATGTAAGTTGACAGTACGCAAGCCGTCCGCAGTTACCGAATCACACAGTCCTACAGTGGGTGCTTATCCTATTGTCACAATGGAAACCGCCTTTATTTACATATCCCACAGCACACATAGGAATCACCTAAACTGCAGGCACCATAGAGTCGGCTAACCCGAATGCAACACGACAGCACAACTTATTGGAGGATAATTGACGTTCACACTGCCAGGAAACAGCTGTCGTGCTGTAACCAGGCTGGCCAGGAGTCAGTACCCCTGCCAATTACTTACGAGCAACAAATGGCGGTGTTGTAGCCCAGGGAGTAGAGTTCAGGTGGTAGAAAGATGAACATAACAGGAGACATGGAAAACGTTGCCAAACAGTTATTTAATCTGAAAACGGACAGGCAAATTCAGGTGAGATCCATGCCTTGTTCATTTTCAGAAAAGTAAGCCGGTCTACATTCTCTGAGGATAGTCGCATGCGACGGTCTGTTACTACACCACCTGCAGCACTAAAGACACGCTCAGATAATACACTGGCAGCAGGGCAAGCCAGCACCTCCAATGCATACTGGCTAAGCTCTGGCCATGTATCCAACTTAAAGACCCAAAATTTGAAAGGGGAAGAGGCATCTGGGAGTACACTTAGAGGGAAAGCCAAGTAGTCTGTCACCATCTTACGGAAACGTTTCTTCCTGGTGACTGGAGCCGTCTCGGATGGTGTAGACCTTGCTGGCGCTGTCACAAAACTTTGCCACATTTGTAACATACAGTTCTTGCCCTGTGCAAAGCCGCTGCTTCTGCTCCCTTGTTGTAGAGGTGTCTACACTGCCTCGACGCACAGAGCTGCTTTGTAAAGCAGTAGCAGCAGCAGCAGCAGGTCTCTCGGCTGGAATGTACAACAGTATGGATTGCACCAGTGTGTCTTGGTACTCCTGCATTTTACGGTCCCGGTTCACCGGTGTGATGAGGGTTTGTAAGTTGTCCCGGTAGCGAGGGTCTAGGAGGGTGTACACCCAATAATCTGACGTGCTGAGAATGTGGGCGATGTGGCGGTCGTTTCTCAGGCACTGAAGCATGAAATCAACCATGTGCTGCAGACTCCCAACTGGCCAACAAAGGCTGTCCTCTGGAAGAGGCGTCATCTCTGCCTCCTCTGCATCACCCCACCTCGCTCTACATACTGACTAGAGCGTTGTGTACCTCCCTCTGTAGGGATTTCTTCCTCCTCCATTGACTCCTCCTCCTCCTCCTCACAAAGTGAGCCCTGCCCAGCCCTTTGTGAGGAACCACGTTGCGCTGACTGTCCTGAAGGTAATTGAATTTGTGACTCCTTATCCTCCACCTCTTCCAAAACCTCTTCCTTTAGTGCTTTCAGTGATTTCTGAAGCAGGCAGATAAGGGGGACAGTCATGCTGACTAGTGCATCATCTGCACTCGCCATCCGCGTTGAGACATCAAACGCACGCAAAACGTCGCAGATGTCCTTCATAGAGGCCCACTCAGTAGTGGTGAAGTGTGAACGGCGCAAATTGCGAGTTGATTGCGCCTGTTGCAGCTGATACTCCATTACTGCTGGCTGCTGCTCACACAACCGCTCCAACATATGTAACGTGGAATTCCACCTGGTGGGTACGTCACATATGATGCGATGTTCAGGAAGGCGAAATCTGACTTGCAGAGCTGCAATGCGCGATCTGGCCATGCTGGAACGTCGCAAGTGAGCGCACTCTAGGCGGACCTTGTGCAGCAGTGCATCAAGATCCGGATAGTCCCTCAAAAAACTCTGCACGACCAAGTTGAGCACATGTGCCAGACATGGTATGTGAGTGAGGTTGCCAAGGCCCAGAGCTGCCACCAGATTTCGGCCATTGTCACACACTACCAAGCCTGGCTGGAGATTAGCTGACAAAAACCACACGTCGCTCTCCTGCTTGATGGCATCCCAGAGCTCCTGCGCTGTGTGGCTTCGATTCCCCATGGGAATTAATTTCAGGACGGCCTGTTGACGTTTGGCCACGGCTGTGCTCATATCGGTCGCAACAGGTAAGCGTTCACGGGTCCATGTGGAGGTAGACCGTGACGGCTCGTGCAGCGATGATTTGAGGAACTGGAGTAGGAGGAGGAATCAACGTGCACAGACTGGATTCCTGCAATCCTTGGAGTTGGCAGAACACGTACAGCGCCACTGGCAAGATCTGTACCCAGCTCCACAACATTGACCCAATGGGCAGTGAGGGAAAGGTATCGTCCCTGGCCATGGGTACTGGTCCACGCATCGGTGGTCAGGTGGACCCTGCTACTGACGGCGTTTAGTAGCGCATGTTTAATGTTTCCCTCGACATGTTTTTGCAGAGCAGGGACAGCTTGCCTGCTGAAATAAAATCGGCTTGGCACATTATATTGTGGGACTGCCAATGCCATAAAGTTCCTGAAACTGTCAGTCTCCACCAGCCTGAATGACAGCATTTCAAGGGACAGGAGTTTTGCAAGGCCAGCATTCAGAGCCTGTGCTCGTGGATGGTTTGCCGAGTATGGCCGTCTTTTATCCCCTGTCTGTGTTACCGATGGCTGTTTTTTGTTCTGGGAGTGTGACGATGACTGTGAACTTGCTGCAGTGGGTGGAATAACAGTTTGTCTATGGACAACAGTGACCGAGGTTCTTCCATGGAGATCCTGTGAGGAAGCCGAACCAGGTGTGTGAGAGCTGGAGGTATAGGCTCGAACATGACCTAAAGATGTAGGTGCTGCTGTTGGTTGGCCTACATCTCCAGTGTGTCTTTGTAACTCAGCTACGTGCTTTGTCCGTACATGTTTCCACATATTTGTGGTATTCAGGTTCCTGATATTTTTACCTCTTTTAACTTTTTGCTTACACAGCTTGCATTGAACATAGCAAATATCAGATACAAGTCTGTCAAAAAAGGACCACGCAGTGCAAGACATGGGAGCGCCAATTTTGACATTTTTAAGAGAACTGCTCCCAACAGGTGCCAAACTGGAGGCTACAGGCAAGCGAGTCTGCAGCCTACCTCTCCCTCCTCTTTGTACCGTTGGGACAATCTCTTCCTCAGAGCTGCTCCCACCACCTTCCTGTTGCTCACGCCATGTTGGGTCTCGGACTTCATCATCTCCACTACCCTCTTCCAACACCTGCTGCTGTTGGATGGTCTGGGCAGCACCATGCTCCACAAAACCTGGCACCTGAGTCTCATCATCATCATAAGATGCGTTCTGCGGTGTGCTGTCCATCGGCACTGGCTCACCCGCCTCTTCAGATTGAGAGAGACACAGCTGTTGCGCATCACTGCATACTCCCTCTTCTTCAAATTGCAGAATGCTGCTTGCCTGTGCCCGTGTTTGCGAGCCAACAGATTCTGAGAACAGAAGCAGAGACTCAGCTGGCTCCAGTACAGAACTCTCTGACTGCCTGGGCAATTTGACAGGCGGTGAACAGACAGATGGTTGCTCAACAGTGTTGTGTTCCTGAGAGGAGGTGGAAGGAATTGAAGTCAATGCATTGGCTGCCATCCAACCAACAACGGCTTCAATTTGTTCTTCCCGCAGCAGGGGGGCACGCAGAGCTCCTACCAAAGTGCGCATAAAGGAACGCTCACGGGGAAAACTGGTGGATGCTGTGTCACTGAGGGCAGCAGCAGCCACAGAATCCCCATGTCCTCTCCCTGCTGAAACTCCACGGCCACGACCACGTGCCTTACTCACTGACTTGTTCATCTTGGTAGACTGAGAAACAAAGTCAGAAAAGTTATAAGGCCTAAGTGTGGTTATTACGCAGAGACTGAAGTGAACACTGAAACACAACTGTTCACAATCTGTGAAAGGCTACTCCTTTGTCTACTTCTATAGTGTTTGCAACCAATGTATTGGATACGGATGGAAGCGCGTCACACTAATAGTTAAATTGTATGGAGCAGCAAGAATTACACTGAAGAAAAAAAAAAAGAGTCTGTGAGTGACACGTGCAGATGCCTACAGACAGCGTTGCATGCAGAGCAAACTGCAGCGTCACCTGCACTCACACACACCTTGCAGAGCTGTTAAAACAACACTGCAGGCAAAAGGAAGCTTTACACAGCGGTTGGTGCTAGCCTGCCTACAGCACAGTACACTAAATCGCAATCTCTAACTGTCCCTCAGAGTCAGCACAGCAGCGTTCTGTCCCTTACTGAATTCACAGCACAGTGACGCTAAAATGGCGGCGGCGCCTTTTATAGTGCATTCTGACATCATTTCAGCATCCAATCACAGACATGCCATTAGTTAACATGACCGCAGCAGTACAGGATGTGCCCACACTTCTTAGGATTCCTCATTGGCTGACTAAAATCACATTGCCTCGCAAAGAATTATGGGAACTTCCGATTCCGGTATTCGATAAGACGAAAATATCGAAACGAAGTATCGAAAGGCCGATAGAGCTAATATCGGCCGATATCCGATATTTGCAGTATCGTATCGCTCAACAATAGTCTTTATGAGTCTTTATGATACTCTTCTGGATTATTTCCATGTCTATGTTCCTGCATAATGGACATGTGCCCATTCCCGTGATGCTTGCGTTCCGGAGTATTGCCGCCGGTGCCAGACACATGACGCTTGTGGGTCACGGTTGCTAGGAGAACGGCTCTCTGACCACTCGTGTCACATGGGAAGCCTGATGGTAATGCAATTTCCGGTGCTCGCGTCGCGTGCACTGCATTGAGTGCCCCACATTTGAAACAGCTGTTGTTGACATATAAATATCTTTAGTGACATACTTTGCCACAGCCCCCGAAAAAGCCTATGCAAAACACGCCTAGGGGCTGGCAGTCTGTGGTCAACATTGTGACCAACATGGGTGAGGATCAATCTTTTTTAGCCATTTTATTGTTTGCCCCTTAAAGGTTTATGCACAGTGTATACTAAAGTTTATCTTTTTAAGAACTTGATCCCACCGGTCGTATACTTTCTAATCTAGTGTTGTCTTCTGGACTATTTTTACCTGTGTCCTTCAGTGATTCTACCCATACAATATTTATATATCTACGTGTATCTAATGATTTTATTGCAGTCTATACTTGATATCTTTGCATAAATAATTTTGTATATACAGCACTGGCAAAAATTAAGAGACCACTGCAAAATTTTCAGTTCGTCTGATTTTCCTCTTTATAGGTATATTTTTGATATTGGGCTGGCCATGACAGGGATTTGATGTGGTGGTCCTTCATCCACACATTGATTGACCTAGTTGTGTGGCATGGCACATTGTTCTGCTGGAAAAACAGTACTCAGAGTTGGGGAACATTGCTTGAGCAGAAGGAATCAACTGGTTTTCCAGGATAACCTTGTATGCCGCTTGATTCATGTGTCCTTCACAAAGATTAACCTGCCCAATTCCAGCCTTGCTGAAGCATCCCCAGATCATCACCGATCCTCCACCAAATTTCACAGTGGGTGCAAGACACTGTGGCTTGTACGCCTCTCCAGGTCTCCGTCTAACTATTAGGTGACCAGGTGTTGGGCAAAGCTGAAAATCAGACTCGTCAGAGATTACCTTACTCCAGTCCTCTATGGTTGTAACAACCCTGCTGGGATCACTGCATGGCCTCCCATCCCCACCTGCCTTATACACCAGTTTACTCACTACTCCGGGCCATGCTGTGAGTTCTGTCTTCTGCCGGCTCCATGCTGTGTGCCCCATGTCTCCTGCCTGCTCTTTGCATACTTCATGGCTGTGTGCATGGCGGGGCAGTGCCGGCACTTCCTGGTTCTTATAGAGTCAGTGTGCACCTTCCTAAGGTGTCCCCAGCCAATTGCCAAGAGGCCTCTGGTACTTAAGGCATCCTCGCCCATAGGAGGATGCCTGAGCAACGCTCTATCTCAGTCAGTGTCTTGCTGCTGAGCTGCCAGATCCTGTCCTGTTTTCTGCATTCTCTGCGGGCTTAATACCCAGACCTGTTACTGTGCTTTCATACCTTGGTCTTTAACAGTGTTTCTTGCTTAGTCCTTCACCCAGAATACCCAGGCCTTCATCCTTAGTTCTTGTACCTGTTCCTGACCTTGTCTGTACTCAGTCCTATTTCTGTGTCCGTTGTATCCTTGTCTGTAGCCTTTCCCTGCTCTCTATCCTTGTGCCCTCTCCGTCTGCCCTGCTCTCGTTCCCTGTTCCTGCAGTTCTGCCTTTGCTCCGCGCTCCTGCGGTTCTGCCCTTGCACCGCACTTCTTGCAGTTGAGCTTGCTGCACTCTTGCTGCACTCAGATTTTTAGGAAAACTCGTCAAGGGCTTTTATTTTTAGAGAGATTTGCAGGTTTGGTAGTGGGGCGAATCCCTCTCTCCACTCAGGGTTTTGGAAGAGGCTCTATGGCAATGATTCCAGTTAAATTTCTCAGTTTGGCCTTGGGTGTGTCAGTTTGGAGTTTGCAAGCTGCATATCAGGAGGCTCTGTGCAACTCAGGCCTGTGTGGAGCTAACACAGAGCCAGGGACTTCAAAGTGGCTGATGCACCCAAGAGACACGGCGGTGCCATGGGCTTTTGAACACGGACTGTATTTTGTGGAAACCCGGCTGCGATCCGGAGGATATCACTCACGTTATGCGAGTCTGAGAATAAAGACTCTGTTTATGTTGAACTTTCTGTGGTCCCTGCCTATCTGTCGCACTTCAACTCCGCTGCACTATGGGAAAAGAAGTCAGATTGTGTGTGTCTCTCTTTCTGTGTTCCTCTTCCCCACGACATAGACTTAAATAGGCAGCTTTAATCTATTCTCTCAATGAGAAATCATACCCTCTTATCTTTAGCAGGGCTGATTTTAGCTGTGTTTTTATTTTTATTTTTTTTTAGAGTGAATGACTAAATGAGAAGGCAGGGAGTTAGTGGCTCATTCAAAAGAAAAAGAAAGCACAGTTCTCTTATAAGATATATTGCGAAGTTTCACATACTGAATTTTGATATGGATTTATGCAAAGTTTTTTTTAAACAAAAGAGACTATTTAAAATTAGATTACCCTTACATTTCGGAAGATCAAAATAAAAACATATATTTCACAGAATATGCGTATAATAGGTTTAATTGAAAAGTTTCCTTTTTGCCTTAATGAGTTGGTCTAGAAAATATGAACACATTGAATACTTAGTTACCAACTGATATTAAAGCGAACCTGTCACCTTCTATGTTTCAGAATAATCAATTATTGACAGTAGATTAATTGTACTATATAAAACATTTTTTCACGGTCTCGTCATTTTTCATGTATTGAAAAAAAATGCTAATTATTAAAAATCTTGATGGGCAAACCCTAAGGTTGACAAGATTAGAACGTATGGGATGCATAAAAAGGGACCACTGCTCAAAACACCAGGTGGAAAAAATAGCATTTGCTATGGAGGACCTGTATCATGTGGCCATCCATATATCCAAAATGGTGGCTTGTATAACCATGTCTATCAGCTTGCATTTTGCTAGCTTCAGAGGTCAGGTTGAATAACTGAGCCCAAATTAGAGACCACCAATTTAATGAAGGGGAGGGATGGGATTTGGGATGCAAATAATAAAAAATGCAAATATAGCCTTTTTACTTTTCTCTAAATGCTGTCAAATAGGTTTCAAAATGCACAAACAACAAGAAGGTGACAGGTTTGCTTCATATAGTCCATATATATTTAAAACAGAACCAAATGTAACGCAATGTTAAGTATTTTGTAAGATGTATTCCAAAATGTATATAGTAGCCAAAAAACGTGGTTGCAGTGGTTTTCATATAACTCTTTCATAGGAAGAAAAATGAACAACTCAAAAAGTGAACATTTGTTACAATTCTTCAAAATGAACATCCAGTTGGAACAGTAAATAATAAATTCACATTCTTAGGTAAAACATATTACACTGCAGTTTTTCTTTTTTTTTTACAGAATTTATAAAACAAATGCCCAAACTGCATTTTAAATGTTGATTGGATAAGAAGACCCTGTTAATAAATTCTACAACCCTGTTAACACATAATAACTCTGGTATTAGGCTTAATTAGGAAAAATAATATCATAGCAAACCTGTGTTGCACAGCCTTTAGTGCTGGATTTAGGCTACTTGCAGAGACAAATCGTGTTCTCATTAGTGCAAATGTTTGAAAGAAACAGCCGCATACGTTAAGGTAGAAATTTTTAAAAAAAATCTTAAGTCTGTCGTAATATTTCTTGCTAAATGAAATAACGTCTAGAAGAAAAATATTTGACTTTTCCGTAAAAGTTTAAGAAAAATAAAACTCTAAAAAGTACTGGCTTTAAATATCACACAGTGATAAACATGATGTGCTATATACATTGATAACCAGAAGGGATCATTGGGAAATCAGAATACTTTACAATTCTAAAACCGGGTGAAATTCATAGAGCTGCATGGCGCGCATTAACCATTTCATTTCAAAGATAATAATAGATACATTGAAGAAAGTAACAGCTGGTAATAAACAAACAGTAACTATAAATGTCAATGATGCAGCTGGCAGGTTGCTTGGCGTATTTCGTCTTGTTTGGAACGGTTTATTGTACTGTCTGCAAGCAGAGAAAAAAAATAAAACAGAAGCCTAAAGAGCAAATAACAACATATGGGAGCACAGCAAACCCAATCTTGCACCGCAGGAATGGAAAGACTGAACAAAAAAGAGCTGTACCGCATAAGCCTCTCCGTAAATGTATAAATAAATCTATATTATATGTACATGGAGTGTTTGTGTGATAGACACAGTATGAAAACAGGTGAGTTTTCATAAAGCCATAGAAATAATTTGCTTAAATCTAAATGCAAAAATTACTCTTTTAAACAAAAATGTGAAGTATGTGAATATAAAACACGTTTTGTAAACTATTAAGTATGTTTAAGTGAAACCTCTTCACTTATGTGTACTATTCTATTTATGTTATATTTTTTGCTCATTATCGAAAGGAGTGGGTGAGACTTGTAACCACATTGTTAGGCTATGTTCACACGATGAGCTTTTGATGTTGCAGATTTTCTGCACCATTTTTTGCACCCATTAAGAAAAAATAGGTTACTTGCCTTCTTCCGAAAATACGTAGCATAAGAAACTCAACAAAGACTCATGGTGGGAATGTAACCTTAAAGCGTTTTTTCCAGGACTAACAATTTTGGTTGCATCATGGTTGACAATGTGCTTTCCTACTTCAGTCAAGGTCTATGGGACTGAGTATAGGCACAAGGTAATCCATCAGTATGATATACTTTGAGGGCATGTGCACATGCTGTGGATTTTTCCGCGCAGATTTGCTGCGGATTTAAAACTGCAGCATGTCACTTCTTTTGTGCAGATCGGCAGCGGTTTGAGACCTACTCCATTATAGGAATCCGCAGGTCTCAAAACACAGGGGAAATCCGCACAAAAACTGCAGTAAATCAGCAGTACATCTGCACTAAATCCGCAGGTAAAACGCAGGTCATTTTACCTGCAGAATTAGTAAAATCTGCACGGAAAATTCCACAGCAGAATCCGCAACGTGTGCACATAGCCTGAATGTTGTGGCAGTGAGCTGGTTGCCCGTCACGCCATTCAAATTAGACTGCTGTTCTCATGATTGCTTGAACCCTCAGCAAAACAAAGGATAAGTGATGTGTCAATTCTGGGAACCCCTTTAAACTTCAGTGAAGGAATCAATGTGTCAAGGTTTTTTAAGAAGCTTTCCAAACAGGACAAGAACTGTTACCTAAATATACAGTGTTCTGACTGGTGAGCGCAATTGTGTAAATTTTATCTACCAAGCATATAGTTTCAAAAAACCCATTCACATGTGCTATACTATAAATTTTTGGAGACTCTACACTGCAAATCTGTGGCTATCTGGTCTTGAGTATACAGCCTTATGTGTAACATCAGGACTAAAACTTTTTTGTTGCGAAATAAAAGTAACACTGGAAGTAACATTTATCAAGGATATGTAATTTTAGCATGTAGCTTAAGAATAGGAAGGGGGACTGAAGTTCAGCTTGATACTATCAACTTCCATTGACTGGCCAAGTTTACCTTTTTAATTATGCAGACACACTCCTGCTTAAATGGGCTATCCAAGACCATATATATATTTTTTTTTTACTATGGACCTAAGAACTAACAAGCAGGTAGTGGCTAACTTCCTGCTTATTGTGCTCAGCTCCGATCTTTGGTGACACGGAGCGGTCACAGTCCACCCCAGATGGTGATTGAGCAGCTTCTAATCTGCTCTGCTCTGTTTACAGGGTGTGACTACCAACTAATAGTGATTGACAGACGGTTCCCAGCTACAAAACTGCTGGGAGGCGACTAAGTCAGCATGATGTTGACATCGATAAAGAAGCCTAGAAGAAGAAGAGCTGCTCTGTTGAAGTGGAGCAGCTGAATCGACGACAAGAGCGGTCAGTGACCGATCTGTGCCAGCCCTGGGTAGTTGCTTCTGTTAGTTACTACCTTCCTATTAGTTTTTAGGCCCATAGTAAAAAAAATGTATGGTACTTCAAATATAATGATAATCTATTAAGTACAACAGAGCTGTAGAAATTTTTTTGCCCTTTAAATACACATGAAATTGCTACTGCCCTTCTGATTTTATATGGTTGAAGGATAGCTTACAAAAAAACTTCTAAGTAATAAGCCTATTGCCTAAGGGGGCGCAGGATGCAAAATGAGAACCAGGCCATCTACAAAGCAGTCAAAAGGTATCCGTGTTGCCTGGATTGTTCCTTTAATCAGGTGGATTGTTAACTCCTTATACAGATGTAGCAAACGTTACCTTTACATTCAACATGTTACATGCAGGATGTAGCAAACTTTAATCTGACATGTCAAACAGGCACATGCCATATCAAAAAGTCAAGGAAATGTACGCTCCATCATGGTATACAATATGTTTGATGTTAAGATACAGTTTGTTACATATGCGTATTACAAGAAATGGAACAGGGTTATTGTTCACCCAATACATATACACAGTCCAACCTGTCTCAGTCCAACCTGTCTAAGTCTTGAATGGTGGCTATAGCTATCAAGTTTAGTTTTTGGATAAATGAGGCCTGCTGTTCTAATTTAGCATGGTCAGTATATATGTGGTTTATGGGAAATCACCACAATAAACTGAAAGGCTATACTGGAACTAATACAGAACAGTGGTTAAATCAGGAAGGCAATCGCCTCGCTCCCATGCCACCCATAGAAGATTTTTATAAGTTTCGGGAATTCTGAACATTTTTAGTTATACTACACTTGTGTAACGTAATTACTGGATTTAACATTATACAGAAATCAATAGAAGACAATATTGTGTAATCAATCTTTTTCATTTTTACAAAATAAATATTTTATTTGCTTTAAAATAAAGGAGAATCTTATGGATTTTAAAACACACACGCCCACACAAAAAGGAAAAAAAAGAAAAAAATCAGGTCTTTCATCACCTTCACTCACTACCATATATTAAACTTCCAGCAGGCGCAGGGCATGGTTTGTGTCACTCTTTGATTTTACTTTGTAAAAACAAACTGTCCCATACTAATGTAACTAAGACGGAGACAGAATATTAAGATATTCTGATAACGAATCGTGTTTCATTGCTTTTGTTAGAAGCAGTTTATCACTGTTCAAGCTCAATCACACAAGCATGTAAAAAGAAATAACACATCAGATCACAGCAGCAACCCTACTGAAAACAGTTTAGTTTGGCAGAAAATTATTAAACATTTAGTAAAATTAGTGAATTAGTTGAATTAGTTCTGTAATTGAATCTATGTAAATAATTATTTTAGTATTGAAGATTACCTATATTGTTATACCTTGCATTATAACTTTTTAGACTACTATCGATTTTGGCCTAATTAAGAATTATGCACCGGTTGCATTGTGATGAAGACAGACCTCACTTTAAGTGCCTTTCGTAATCCGGGCTAATGCAAGCATTTCCTAGTCCCTTTAGGGGATTTCATATCCACCGACATCATCATTTCCCTTTTTTTTTTTTCTTTTTTTTTTTATACAACTACTTTGCCAAAAAGCAAAAATTTCTCCTAACATCGCCTACGCTTCCCAGACAGAATGCCCAGCTTGTAGCTCATCTGTTCCTTTCACGTCCAATATTAGAAACTAACATTTGGCCAAAAGTCTCTAGTCTTCTTTGTCACGTTTTCGACGTCTTTAGACCTTGTTTCTCCATGATGTTCCACAATTTCCGAAGGTTAGACTGAGTGATGCCATCATCCGGCTTGAACTGAAGAGCTCGGAGGTAGTTGGCTTCTGCTTCTTCTAATTTACCATTGAGATGAAGAATGGCACCCAAATTCATCAAAGCAGCAGGATACTGGAATTAGAGAATTAAAATTAGACAAATGTGCCCCAACAAAACAAGTTATCATTGTGCTTATGGCCAACAGTAAGAGTCAAAGTTTCATGGTAATTGAACACACATCTATCAAATTAAACTTTTTATATTGTTTTATTTTCTGCTTTATTTCCATCAATAGATTAGTATTTACATTAGCATTTTTATGCATTTGCAATTACTACATCTCGAAGTAGGCCATTTCACAGTTTGACTGCTCTAACTGTAAATAATCATTTACGTCTGAATCATATTTCCTCCATATATATTTATAGATGTTATTAAGGTCACCTGTAAGGCTATGTGCGTAAAGATTATTTTGGAGTTGGTCCATTCAGAAAAATGTATAGAAAATTGCTTAAAAGTAACCTGTCTGAACTTCAAACGCTATTTACCTGCAGATATAGGGTAAATCTGCAGGTTAACAGCATTCTAAGATGCAAAGTCGCTGCACAGAAGGCTCAGCTACCGGGAGGAAATGAAGTTTATTCTTCCCAGCAGCTTCCGGAGTTCAGTAATAGAGGCTTCAGTCATTGCTCAGTACATAGTGAGTGGTGGCTATAACCACAACCCGGCACTGACTGAAAGTTCATTTCTTCACACAGCCAGGCTTTCAGTGCAGCGGCCACATGGCTTTAAAACGCTATTAACCTGCAGATTAACCCTATATCTGTAGATTTTGTTTGGGGACCTGAAAAGTTCCCTTTTAAAAAAAACTTTGTTCATATGTTCAGTCTTTTGAGCTTCATGTTCTATAAAATGCCAAGTGCAAAAAAGAAAGTGCATGTCACTTTTTTGACATGGCTTCTGATAGAAATCCGATCCAAACTATGACCTGTCCATTCCGAAGGCTACAAAAAACTCTTTAGGAACAAAAATCTCTCTAAAAATGCTTTAAAAGTGCTGCAGGAAATGTTTACGGTATTAAAAAACTGGATGAAAAGAGGGAAAATTTCATATAGTGCTTTTCCACTAGCAAACTCATTTTTAACTGTCTAAAAAGAAAATCTTTTGTCAGCACGTTTCTCCCGAGATAATTACAGTAAACTGTGTAGCAGTGTTCTCCAATTGTTAGTCTTTGCATTTGCCTCCCGGCTCTTCGTAGGTCAAGTAACTTTTGTGTACTAGTGAGAGCACGGCATTAGGAAAAGTGGTACCAGTTTGACAACCATACAGAAGACAGTTAACACTAGTCTAAAGCTAAGTTCACACGTTGCGGAATTGCCGCGGAAATTTCCGCGGCAATCCCGCACTTCTCCCGCGGGAAATACGCACTTTTTTTGTATGCGTATTCCCGCCAGAATAATAGCGTTTTGCAAGCGTAATTAGCTTGCAGAATGCTAGCGTTTTCCTAGCGATCTGTAGCATCGCTTGGAAAACTGATTGACAGGTTGGTCACACGAGTCAAACATAGTGTTTGACACGTGTGACCAACTTTTTACTATTGATGCAGCCTATGTCGCATCAATAGTAAAAAGATCTAATGTAAAAATAATAAAAAAAATAATAAATAATGATATTCTCACCTTCCGGCGGCCCCCGCAGCTTCCCGTTCAGCGACGCTCCCGGCAACTCCCGGTCCCAAGGATGCATTGCGACAAATCACACCGATGACGTAGCATCTCGCGAGACCGCTATGCCATCTGGGTGATTCTTGCAAAGGACTCTTGGGAGCCGGGAGCGTCGCTGAAGGCGGGAAGGCTGCGGGGGCCGCCGGAAGGTGAGAATATCATTATTTATTATTTTAATTATTGTTTTACCAGGGATATGGTACCCAGGGCCTGGAGGAGAGTCTCCTCTCCTCCAGACCCTGGGTACCACCGCATATGAACCGCTTACATTCCGCAAAATTAATGAACATGTTGCTATTTTTTCCGCTATTTTTTTTCGCGAACATGTGGCCAAAACATGCGGAATCAATTAACATGTATAGGATGCTTAATGCTTGCGTTTTTTTCGCGTTTTTACCGCGGAAAAAACGCGAAAAAAGCGAAAAAAAACGCAAATATTCCTGAACGTGTGCACTTAGCCTAAACGTACATTTACACTGCATGATTATAGTGAAGGAACGCTAGTTTTATAAAAAATGTTGCAGTTTAAACTCGCTGCTGATCGATCTGTAAACAGGACCTTCGCTGCCATTGACCACTGATTGTTATAGATACTTCAGCATGTGAAGTGGGGATGGCTAAATGACTGCAGACCAAGAAACAAGCAGCTGACTGGTGGTTGTTTAGCAGGGGCATTGCCAGGCACTTCGTTGGACCTTGGGCCCCACATCATGAGGACACTGCCCAGTTAAAATTAAAGCTGGTTCTAAAGTCAGTATCTGAGCTCTGAAGTGTCTCTCAGGGGGCCACACAATCCTACTTGAGCAGGAGCACTGTGCCGCCCCTGAGAGAGAGCACTCAGCGCTGCAGTGCAGGCTGGGCAGGAGCAGTCCTGACATAGGAAATAATCACTCACCCCTTTAACAATCACCAGCCAATCAGAGGCCAGCAGCTGACGTTGGCGTTCAGGTCGCCGGCATATGACATCACTCTCATGTGCCGGACCGTCCACACCGCATTTGGAGCTGGAACATGATGCCGCTAGATTGCGGACAGGTAAGAAGATACTTTTTTATTTTAATTACACAAGTGTGGCAATACTGGTTACACATGAGGACCTGGATGGAGACATATGGGAGGCCAGGATGGAAGAAATTTTATGCACCAGGATCAGACATATAGGGGACCAGGATGGGAAACACATGAGGACCAAGATGGAGAGATAAGGGACCAGGATGGGAGAAATTTTGGGGACCAGTATTATAGATATAGGGGACCAGGATGGGAGACAGATGAGGATCAGGATGGAGATATATGGGACCAAGATGTAGCGTATATAAGGACTAGGATGGAGCATATATGGGACCAGGATGGAGTACATATGGGACCAGGATGACAGACATGGACCAAGATGGGAGATTAAGGGAACCAGGATTGGAAAAACAGGACCAGGATGGGAGACATATAGGACCAGGATGGAGCACGAACGAGGACCAGGATGGGGGACATATGGGACCAGAATGGGGGAAATATGAGGACCAGGATGGAGGACATATGGGGACCAGGATGGAGGACATATGGGGACCAGGATGGGGCACATATGAAGACCAGGATGGGGGACATATGAGGGCCAAAATGGGATACATGGGGACCAGGATGGGAGACATGGGGACCAGGATGAGAGTCACTGACACTAAATATAGAGCTCCTATGTATAATGTCACTGGTGATCACTGTATTACCTGTACACTATATACAGAACTCCTGTGTAAATGGCACTGATGGTAATATTAGGGTTATTAGTGTTGTCGCTTTTATTCATGATCAGTATTGTAGTGCTCAGTCACTATGTGGTAATATGTGGTCTGGAAATGGTGTGGCGGTATTTGTCCCTTGTATATGGTAGTATTTGGTCACTATGTGGTGGTAATATGTGGTCTGGTCATAGTGTGGCGGTATTTATCCCTTGTATGTGGTATTATTGGTTATAATATGTATTCGCTGTGTAGTTGTGATGGTAGAGGACAATGTGTAGCCATATTATTTTGGCCTTTTATAGTGTAATATTGGTTTTTTTATAGTGTGTTTTAGGTTAGCAACATGGTATATAATTATATATGTATAGATCCTCTTTTAAATGGAGGGGATTTTGTATGGGGAGACATGATCTTTCAGGCTTGGGCCCCTAATCTTTTAGGACTCTAGAAACGACCCCTGTCATTTAGTACAGTTAAACTAATGTAACCGGATCTTGAGATTTATATTAATTGGTCATACATGTAATACTTTTTTTATTCACTACATATTGCTTGAAAAAGCAGCATGCATACTAGAAAATCTTGAGGATGTCTTTAACATAGTACACTGTGCTGTAATGGTTTAATGGAGATGATATGGCTATGGGACAGATGCTTGCTCTGTAGAGGCTCAGCATGCCTTAGTTTTTAGCTCAAAGTTTTAATTATTAAACATATTTTTATTATCAAAATGATCAATTATTAAACAGTGTATTAAATATCACCTGCCCATTTTGCACAAGATGTTCATAATGAAAAGGTATTCATTACATGCATATTAATAGAACAGTTAACAAATCTCTATGTAATGGCTAAATAAAAAATGCTTTAATGATACTTCTAAGTGCGCTGTAGTATGATGTGCTCAATATCGTCTAATTGACGCAACCAAAAATATTCATATGGTGACAAGATGGCAAAAAGAATATTTTTAAGAATTGTTGCTTCACAAAGAATATGATTTAAAAATCAGTAACCAACGTGCCAGCAGAGTTCGATCTCATCGGTATTTATAGGGCATAGAAATCTTCCTTGCCACAAGTATGTGACCGGGGTGAAAAAGGGAAAAAGTGGATCCTGATGCAAAAAACAACTGAGTAACCGTTACAGGTTAATGATAAGTACTGCTGTAGAAAAGCTTTTAAAAGACATTCTCCATTTAAAAAAAAAATCTGTGCACTCAGCTATTTTTTGGCAGGATTACAAAGATAAAGGCAGATAAGTCCACTGATGAAAGAATAAATCCATTTCTTTGCAGTACTCCTTCCTTAATTGTGCAGTGTAGCAGTGACCTGTGTCTTGTGGCTCTTCCAGCTGTTGTAAAACTACATTTCCCAACATGTCATAATAGCCACAGTATACAAGATAATTGGGACTTTAAATAGAAGTATAAAAATTAAGTCAAAGCGACTTGCATCTATACCTAGTAATATGATGTGAGGCTAGAGCTCATCGGCAACATACACTCCCATTCACTGTAAAAAGCAGGAACTGCCATCACTTGCACATAAATTGCAATGTCTCCTATTGTTTAAGGACCACATTTTTATTTTTTTTCCTCCAGAAGGAAATGCTGGAGAATTGGATTTCATTTGGCCCCCTAGGATATGGCAACAAGCAAGTTAGAAAAAGTCAATACCAGGTGAATTCTTTGTGACTTGCTGGTGGGGGGGTAACCTAGGAGTCACAATGAGACCTCATTCACCTGCATTACTCTACGATGTAGCAGCGGCATTAAGCGATTATTGCCCTTGAGACTTGTGTTATTGGCCAAAATAGCTTCGTAGACCAAGTCTTAAAGGGAATTTGTCACTATGTTTTTGCTACCTAATTGGAGAGCAGCATAAAGTAGTCACAGGTACTCTGATTCCAGCGATGTGTCACTTACTGGGCTGCTTACTGTAGTTTTGATAAAATCATTGTTTTACCAGCAGATTATCACTATAGGACTAATAAACCTGCTGCCATGTAGTCCTCCATATTTATGAGCTCTGTATAACCCCGCCCTCCACTACTGATTGGCAGCTACACAGTGCAAGGGCAAAAAACTTCCAATCACTGATTGGGGTGGGCTAATACAGAGCTCAGCATTCAGAAAAAATGGCACATCGCAGCAGATAAAGTGATTTGATCAAACTGACAGCAAGCAGCTTAACGAGTGACACATCATTGGAATCAGGGTCTCTGACCCTACATTATTATGCTCTTAAATGGAGTAAGAAAAACCTGATGACAGATTCTCTTCAGTATTAAATCGTAAGCAATATTTGAGATCAATTTGTAATTCCTTAGAAAAATCCATTTCTTAAGAACAAAAAACACCAAACATATTGGTTCAATATAGATACAAGTACAGCATTTTATTCAAGTTTACCTGCCATAGTATACTCCAAATATATATATAAAAAAAAATCGCTTTAAAGTGTCCTTTAAAGTTTCAGTCAAAATATTGTTCGGTATATTAGAAATTGTTTCCTTTTCACGATTACCGTGACTTTCCCTTTTAAGAATGATGGTGTCTACTAGCAATTACTGACTTAAACTAGATTAAACACATCAAAGTAAATAGCAGTATTTCATAGAGCAATATTTACATGCAATTTACGTTGCTTTACAGTAAATGAACTAATTTATATCTCGTCATGGCCTGAAGCCATTGTCCTACAATAAAATGTTCAAAGAACTAGCTAAGTCTCTGAAATTCCCATCTTTAATTTGATCTGAAACTTACAGCAGCCATGGGAGTTCACTAGGAGGCTATTAACATCATGAGGCATAAATATATTTAACTGAACTTTTATTTTCATTTGGAATGGAACAACACTGCCCAAAGCGAAAAAAGCAATGAAAGATTTGCCAACATGTATTGACTACAGTCTAAAAAGTGCCTGAAATGCGTGGACTAATTCATTTCTTAAAATGCTCTTTAGAAGTGCTCAAAACTAATAAATCACATTTTACTGAACATCTTAGCTAACACCCTGTTAAAAGTCTATATCTATGTCAACTTTTTTCTGGTCCTATCAAGTATGCCATTGATGAGGATGATGACGGAGGCCATTACTTCTTCTAGTGTATGCAGTTTCCGGATACCAAACTAAGAAGAAATGGTGGCACAGCAGTTAGCATTGTTACCTTACAATTCTAGGTATCTGGGCTTAAACCTAACTATGGGCAATATAAGCGTAGGGTGTGAATGTGTGTGAGTGTGTGTGTGAGTGTGTGTGTGAGAGTGTGTGTTTGAGAGTGTGTGTTTGAGAGTGTGTGTTTGAGAGTGTGTGTTTGAGAGTGTGTGTGAGAGAGTGTGTGTGAGAGTGTGTGAGAGAGTGTGTGTGTGTGTGTGTGTGTGAAAGAGTGTGTGTTGTGAACGTATTGGAGACGACTTCGGAGCTGAAGCTCCCTCTGGTGGTTGCTGAGGGTATTAAACCTATGTTGAACACCAATAGTCCTACACCTGCAGTTGACGAGTGGTTGTCAGGTGATACTGACTGGCCTGATATAAGCGAGCTGACCTCCCATGATCCTCGGCGGTGATCAATTGTTCTTCCTGGTCTAGGTTGGAATTCAGCTTGCTTTTCTGCTGTCTCCTGCTTGCATTCAGATAAGTCTCTTTCAGTTTTTTTTTGCTGTGGTTTGAATTCCTTGCTTTTTGCTACATTGCTTTTTGTCTTCAGCCGGGACCCCTTTGGGGGGCTTTGGCTGGTCTCCGTTCGTTTTTTGTATTTGTTCATTTGCTCAGTTCTTGTGATATTTTACTGCTGGGTTGCTGTGTGTCCACACCAGAGGTCTGATATAGGTGGTCGAGACCGTGTGGTCCCAGTATTTTTGGATTCAGAAGTGTTGGAGTTTTTCCTAAGGTTTTTTGGGTTGCAGACAGTATTCTCTCCTTTGCTGTCCTATCTAGACAGTTTTGGGCCCTAGCGTTTGCTCAATCTATTTTCTGTCTGTGCTCGTATTTTCATCTTGTCTAACCGCCATTATATGTCTGGGGGCTTCCTATTCTTTTGGGGTCTACACCGGGGCAGTTAGCTTTCCTCTTTCCATCTTCAGGGATAGCTATCTCTCCGGCTGTGACGAGGCGTCTAGGGCACCGTAGGAACGTCCCACGGCTACTTCTAGTTGTGCGGTTAGTTTAGGGGTCTGCAACCTATTAGTTTCCAACCTCTCTGGTGTTAGGCTGCCTATGTGGTTTTTTGCTCCTGCCTCCTCAGCTACCTAAACATAACAGAATCACCGGCCAGGATCATGGGAGGTCAGCTCACTTATATCAGGCCAGTCAGTATCACCTGACAACTCGTCAACTGCAGGTGTAGGACTCTTGGTGTTCAACATAGGTTCAATACCCTCAGCAACCACCAGAGGGAGCTTCAGCTCCGAAGTCATCTCCAATACGTTCACAACAGCGTGTGTGTGTCAGAGTGTGTGTGTGAGTGTGTGTGTGAGAGAGTGTGTGAGATTGTGTGTGTGAGAGAGTGTGTGTGTGTGAGAGTGTGTGGGAGAGAGCGTGTGTGTTGAGTGTGTGTGTGAGTGTGTGTGGTGTTTGACTGTGTGTTTGTGAGAGTGTGATTGTGTGTGTATAAATGTAAGTTTTCTCGGAACTACCCGATGACTAACACAACATTTTTTAGTAGGTTTAATAATTATATTTAGGAGAGCCTTTACTTAATCCGGTTATATATAGGTATTCACTAACATAACAGGTTAACTAGCTTACGATTAAACTGGCTCGAATGTGCATGGTACCTATTGAACAATAGACATGTAGTGCAAAAACTGTCTTAAGAAAACATACATTACTATGGCAATTTCCCCCAATTCATCTAATAACTGTACAATTGTACTCCTCCATAGAACAAAATACAGAAATAACCAGTGTGAAAGTAGGATATCCGCAATCACAAACGGAAAGAAATGTGACTTTTCTTACATGAATAATGCAGGAAATCCCAAGACAGACATTTGTGGTAGTCAGGAAAGTTTATGAAATCACGACATATTTCTTTCATTTTCATCCAGTTTAGCAATGCAGTTAGGGTAGATTTTTACAATTACAGCTAATCTTCATTGACGTTTACCTCTTCAGTGGTCATGCCCATAAATTCATGGTGCACCCTAATTTCTGTTTACATAAAGGCAATCTGTCTAAATGTCTGTAAACCGATCGCTTACAACCCTAACAAAGTGATTGCAAAAGAGGAAGTGATCCTATACTTGAGAGGCTTTCAATTACTCTACGGATTCTCTATGGGATACTTTTGTCAAATTAACCATATTCTAACATCATGTAAATTGGTTTTCTTATTACAAACAGAATCTATCCTAATTGCTGAAGAATGCAAATTGATACATGCTGTAAATATGTATACACACATATACATAGGAGAGATCATGAGAAAAACAAAAGTACACAGTTATGGATCAGAACATAATAAAATAAAGTCCTGATGCAGAAAACAATAAAATTAAAAGGTGTATTTTGTTTTGTTCATGACTGTGTAAATACATACACACGTGTTCAAGTCTTTTAAGCAGGTGAGGAAATAATGAAATAATGCTGCAAAGTAAGAATACTTTCAAAACCAATAGTTAATTTTTATATTTATAGTTAATATTTGGTGTGACCTCCCTTTGCCTTCAAACAGCATGAATTATTCCAGGGACACGCAAAAGTCAGGGATATTCCAAAGTTTATGATCTGGTGTACGAATAACTTATTTTACCAAACAGATGGTAAAGATTGTCATTTTCATTTGTAGGTTAAAACACAGTTATTAACAAACAAAAACAACAGAGTAGGAAGCTTAAAAGTGGGTGAGGAACAGCCAAACTTTGCTACAAAGGTGAGGTTGTGGAAGATAGTTTCATAAGTCATATAGGTGATACACCGTTTTAAGGCTGAGGACAGCAGATACAAAGCAGTTATACTACACCAGCAAGGTCTCTGCCAGGCAATGACTTCAAAGCAGACTGAGGTTTCAAACTCTTTTGAAGAAGCACCAAGAAATGGACAACATAGAGGACCGTTAATGCAGTGGCTGGCCATGGAAACTTACTGCAGCCGATGGAAGACATGTCATGCTTACTTCTCTTCCAAATTGGAAAAAGTTCAGCGATGTCATCAGCGCATAACTGGTAGCACCAACGGGATCCAGCTATATCCATCTACTGCTCAAGGAAGTCTGGCTAGAAGTGGTCTTTATGCAATAAGTTTGGCCATAAACCATACATTTGATATGAAAGCAAGGCCAAGTGATGTAACTATGCACAATTATATAGGAACTGGGCTGCAGAAAATGTCAGCAGTTCTTGGAATGATAAGTCAAAGTTTGAAGTGTTTAGCTGTAAGAGAAGGCAGTTTGTTCGCTGAAGGCCTGGAGAGTAGTGTGGGCAACAGTGAAGCATGGTGAAGATTTCTTGCAATGTTGTGGTTGCATTTCAGCTAAAGGAATTGGGGATTTGGTCACGACTAGTTGTGTCCTCAATGCTGAGAAATGCAGGCAGATACTTATGGATCATGAAATCCAATCAGTAAGGTGTTAGTGACACCAAATTTCTTCTACAGGGGAACAATGAACCCAAACATACAGCCAACATAGTTAAAAACTATTATCAGTGTAAAGAAAAACAAGGATTCCTTAAAGTGAAGATATGGCCCCCATAGAGCTCTGATCTCATCATTATCGAGTCTGTCTGAGATTACTTGAAGAGAAGTATTTTCAGAAGCCTACATCCACAGACGATCTGAGTTTATTTATCCAAGATGTTTGGAATAAACTCCCTGCAAAAATACTGTGTGCTAGTGTAACTAGAAGAAGGTGGTCCTTAGTGATCAGCCAATATTCAGATTTGCTAGATTGCGTTGCTTTCACTGGGAAATTCGATTCACAGCTCAGTTATTCTCCATAAATTGAATATTCCTTATGCATTGGCATCGCTCATATTTGGATATCTTTGCAGATAATGGATGATCATCATAAATGATCGCAGACTTGAAGATTTTTCCTCAGAATCAACCAGGGCTGTGGAGTCGGAGTCGTAGCCCATTTTGGTGGAGTTGGAGTCGGTGTCATGGAAATTGAGGAGTTGGAGTTTTGGCTTACCGACTACACAGCCCTGGTATGAGGGAGTCAGAGTTGGAGTCATGGAAATTGAGGAGTCGGAGGCGGAGTTGAAGTTGGAGGTTTGCCTTACCGACTCCACAGTCCTGGAATCAACAAGATATTCTTAGCTAACACGAAAGGGATGTATGTGCAATTTAATTTGCCAAGATATGATGAAATTACCCACAGTAACTTTATACCTTGTCTCATAAAAATGATAAGCATAGATTTGCCCCATGTGTTCAATAGGTCTAATAGGTGTTTCATTAAAGGAAACAGATTCCACTTAGTCGTATAATCGCTATAGGAATACCTATAGTAGTACCTGACCTCCTGGTCCCATATAGACATCATCTTAAAATATAATAGAGTGAACATAAACAAAGATAATGCTTATTATGACTTCTATAACAAAAAGGTCAATATTAAAGTCTCCTCTGGTTATTGTTCCCTAGAGCAGTGATGGCGAACCTTGGCACTCCAGCTGTTGGAGAACTACAACTACCAGCATGCCTCAACTGCTGCAGGTTGCAAGGGCATGCTGGGAGTTGTATTTTTACAACAGCTGGAGTGCCAAGGTTAGCCATTACTGCCCTAGAGTATGGTGAGGATGGTGTTTCCAGAGTGATGTGTAGTGTTAGTTTTCTACCAGATACCAGCTGTGCCCTTTTCATGACATGTCGAAGAAAGTACTCTGATTAGCTGAGACCAAAGTAGGACTTTTAGGGCTAAATGCAAAATGTTATGTATGGCGGAAAACTAACACTGAACATCATCCTGAAAACACCATCTCCATCGTCCATCAAACATGGTGGTGGCAGCATCACACTGCAGAGATTCTTTTCATCAGCAGGAACAGGGAAGCTGGTCAGAATTAATGGGTAGATGGAGCTAAATACAGGGCAATCCTAGAGGAAAATCTGTTAAAGGCTGCAAAAGACTTGAGACTGGGGCATAGGTTCACCTCCAGCAGAACAATGACCATAAACATACTGCCAGAGGTACAATGGCATGGTTTATATCAAAGCATATTCATGTGTGTGAATGGCCCAGTCACAGACAAGACTAAAATCCCACTGAGAATATGTGGCAAGACTTGAAAATTGCTGTTCACAGATGCCTCCATCCAATCTCACTGAGATAGAACTAGTTTGCAAAGAATGGGCAAAATTTCAGAGTCTAAATTTGATAAGCTGGTGGAGACATACCCCAAAAGACTTGCAACAGTAATTGGACTAAAAGTTGATCTTACAAAATATTGACTGGGGGTGGAGCTGAATACATTTTAGTTTGTGAGTGTAACATGAAAAAATGTAGAAAAGTTCATGGGGTATGAATACTTTTTCAAGGCATTGTATACATTAACCAGTAATAAGTCATTAGCGGAAACACAATGGGCAGCTTTGTTAACATTTTATTAAATGTTGGACAGTTTAGAATTACTAGATGCAGCAAATGTATCACAATGGTGAATACTTGGATGACAAACTTGGAGCATCTTGGCTTGAAGAGATATTCTCATCTCCAAGAACCTATCCCAATATGTAGTAGGAATAATAATAATATTAGTAAATATCTCCAATTAGAAATGTAGTATAGTTTTTCTGATTTGAGATGTCTCTTTCCTCATGTGCAGGACCTTAGGTATCCATGGTTACGACCACTAGCAACTAGCTGTCACTATATCAGTGGTCATACCCCTGGATACCGAAGGTCCTGCAATGCCTGCACATGAGGAAAGAGACATAGCATATTAGAAAAAACTATACTACATTTCTAATTGGAGGTATTTGCTAATATTATTATTATTACACATACTACATATTGGGATAGGGTCTTAGAGATGGGAATACCCCTTTAAGTCACTTTAGACCAAGTTTCGTTTCTGTTCTACAGTGCCTGGCTGGGGACACTATACCATCTGCTTTGTTGAGTAAGACATTAAATGAATGTAAAACACTTAATGTGTCACACATGTGCTTGAGTGCATTTTAATTAGTAAATATGTCCGAATGTTCTCAATTAAGACATAATCATAATTACTATTTTATAATAGGCAATTAAAATAGTATTCAGATTGTTTAAAACAGTGAATACACCAAAAACGGTTCTGACTTTTAATATTGCACTTTCCCCATTAAATGGGAAATTCCCCTTTGTATATCTACCAATTTCGCACTATTAACACCAGGTCTAGCTGCAAATTAGAAAATACAGACAGAGGTGCTTATTTGGCGCTGTGAAAATGTTAAATGGCATGAAACCTTATAATTATCACATAAGCATGTGCTAACCCTCTCTTAATTGAAATGGGCTCAAAGAGGATAGGGGCAAGGTGCCTGATCCTGTTATGCCACAAATCACTTACTGAGGAATCTAGCAGCTGTTTTGCAAAAGCTATTAACGTAATTATAAAGCTATTTATATCGCTATATGAACGAGATCTTCTGAAGCATTTATCTTTCAAGAGTGTGCAGCTACTTTGACGACACTCAAAAAAACTCATACTCCTATGTGAGAATCAGTAAGAAGGTACAGAATGGAAAGTTGAGGTGGTTGTTCATTTTAGAAAACCCCTTTCAGACACATTATCAGGGCATTGTCAGTTAATTGAAAAGAGTCCCTCATCCTTAATATCTGGATTAAAGGAGCTGAAAAGAGCATTTCTCTCTTGACATTACACACATATAATGCAATTCTTCATTTCCCATGTTTTGATACCGCAGGGAAATTTAACACTTGCTACCACGACACACTACAGTTAGTAGCTGATCATGGATGTCCATGTGATCAGCCCAATGATAGGGAGAAACTTTTCAGAATTAGTAAAATAGTAAGGCTAAATTAATAAAATATCAGATGAATTTTGCATTTTTTTTTTTACTCTAGTCCCGAAAATAAATGCGTCATGAACCCACACCTCGATGCCCCGCCTGATGTCACTATTATGTCGGAGGAATCACTTGGTACATTCTCACTTGCACCCATATGATGTTTCGCAACCCCTGGGGACGCAAGGTCAGCTTGGCACAGTTTTACACAAACATCTTGCTGTCCAGACAGGAGTAAGAGTATGTGGCCCATACAGTCGCTGACATGGCATTACATTTACTCACAATCCTGACAGGCTGAGGCCCCTTTCACTAGCACCAGTCAAATAGAACCTTATCAGCCTAGTAGGACTGCCACCAGTTCCTCGTTCGTTATAAGCCCAGTCTGTTAACGGGATTATATCAGGCCAGAAACCAGCCCGGTAGCATGGAAAGTTGAGACAGAGAACACGGAAGTGGATTTGCCAATCGAGATAAAAGTGCATAAAAATTATATATTTAATCACCTAAAGGGCAAATTAGACAATACACTATATACACAATGGTTATACATATACAATGGTCAGATATGCAAATACAGGTGCAGTACAAACGATATAGGCATATAATACAAAACTCGGTTACTGGCTCGATTTTTGGCAGTTGGATGCTGACACCCACATGGGACACCCAACAAGCTACACGGCGTGACCTCCCTTGGTGGAGAACAAAGGTCACATTGTCGCACGTACACTTAACCCCTTGGTCAGTCACTCCCTTCCCCACCCCCCAGGATAGCCCTTTAGCCTCAGACATTCGTCTGACAAGACGAGTCTGACCTCCATCTTTCAACTTCCATCTTTCAAATTACAGATTTCTAATTACTATACTATGAATTAGACTAGAATTCTAGAATGCATTTGGCCACCTATCGCTCCTGCAATATCATCTGTACCACTCTAATCAAGCTGTTTCTCCTCTTCCTACAGGTATGCACCAAATTTCCCCAGCTTTGCCAAATTCCTGTGACTGTGTTTTGTGAGCTGCATTAATTTTGTATGGTATGCACCAAATTTCCCCAGCTTTGCCAAATTCCTGTGACTGTGTTTTGTGAGCTGCATTAATTTTGTATGGTATGCACCAAATTTCCCCAGCTTTGCCAAATTCCTGTGACTGTGTTTTGTGAGCTGCATTAATTTTGTACGGTATGCACCAAATTTCCCCAGCTTTTTCAAATTCCTGTGACTGTGTTTTGTGAGCTGCATTAATTTTGTATGGTATGCACCAAATTTCCCCAGCTTTGCCAAATTCCTGTGACTGTGTTTTGTGAGCTGCATTAATTTTGTACGGTATGCACCAAATTTCCCCAGCTTTGTCAAATTCCTGTGACTGTGTTTTGTGAGCTGCATTAATTTTGTATGGTATGCACCAAATTTCCCCAGCTTTGCCAAATTCCTGTGACTGTGTTTTGTGAGCTGCATTAATTTTGTATGGTATGCACCAAATTTCCCCAGCTTTGCCAAATTCCTGTGACTGTGTTTTGTGAGCTGCATTAATTTTGTATGGTATGCACCAAATTTCCCCAGCTTTGCCAAATTCCTGTGACTGTGTTTTGTGAGCTGCATTAATTTTGTATGGTATGCACCAAATTTCCCCAGCTTTGCCAAATTCCTGTGACTGTGTTTTGTGAGCTGCATTAATTTTGTATGGTATGCACCAAATTTCCCCAGCTTTGCCAAATTCCTGTGACTGTGTTTTGTGAGCTGCATTAATTTTGTATGGTATGCAATCATCTATGCAGCTTTTTCTCTGTTTTTGACTGTTTTTGAAGTGCATATAGTATCCCTGGCATTTCACTTACCCATCTTCCTGCATTCACAATACATTCATTCCCCTTGTGTCTTCCATGCATACCTGAGCTGCCAGTCCCTTCCCCCTCTTTTATTAGCTTTGCTTAACTGTGACCATGTGGTCTGGGTAATCACGCCCACAACCCCCCTCACAGCTGCTTCCTCTCAAGTGCACATTTAGCCTCAGACATGAGTCAGAAAAGACGAGTCTGACCTCCATCTTTCAACTTCCATCTTTCAAATTACAGATTTCTAATTACTATACTATGAATTAGACTGGAATTGGACTGGAATTTGACTGTAAGTTGACAGAATATATAACCACTACCATGTTTCCTTTTCTTTTCACTTTCACCCCCATACTACTTACTTGTTTCCTATTCCCTGTAATCCCCCCACCTAGTAAGGAAGTAGTCATTTTCCCTCCATTCTCCCCAGACATCTCACCTTCTCCTCAGAACTGTTCCTCCACGTACAATCCTTTTTCTCCAGAAACACAAGGCCACACCATGTCTTATCCTGTTCCCACCTTCTAACGCTTTGTCTGTTACTCCTCACTGCTGGTGACATATCCCCAAATCCTGGCCCTCCTCAACACATCCCCACACTCACTTCTATCACCCTGCCACGATCCTCTACACGTCTTCGTAACCATGATAACCTCATACCTATTCACCCAGCCCCCACTCCCCCGGTCCCCCTACCTGGAGCACTATGGAACGCACGCTCTGTCTGCAATAAACTGTCATTTATCCACAACCTCTTCATCACCAATAAACTCTCCTTCCTTGGCATCACCGAAACCTGGCTCACCCCCTCTGACTCAGCCTCACCAGCTGCACTCTCATACAGTGGAATCCACCTATCTCACACCCCCCGCCCCAGCAACAAACGTGGTGGAGTTGGTTTGCTCCTATCTGACACCTGCTCCTTTGCCCCAATTCCACTACCCCCCTCCGCTACTACTCCCTCATTTGAGGTGCACTCCGTCCGCATCTACTCCCCCTCCAACCTCCAGCTGGCTGTCATCTACCACCCCCCAGAACTTGCCATCTCCACCTTTCTCGATCACTTCACCACCTGGCTGCTCCATTTCCTCTCTGTTGACATCCCCACTATCATTATGGGTGACTTCAACATCCCCATTGATGCTTCCACCCCAGCGGCCTCTAAACTTTTATTGCTCACTGCCTCCTTTGGCCTCACTCAATGGTCCTCTGCGGCCACTCACAAAGATGGTCACACGCTCGACCTTATCTTCACCCGCCTCTGTTCCCTTACTAATCTCACTAACTCACCCCTTCCCCTGTCTGACCACAACCTACTGACGTTCTCTTCTCTCTCCTCTTCTAGTGCACAACCCCCACTCCACAAACTCACACACCCTCGCAGAAATCTCAAACACCTCAATTTACCAATGCTCTCTGAGTCCCTCCTCCCTCTTACAGACATATCTTCACTTCATGACACAGATTTTGCTACCACCTTTTATAACACTGCAATAACAGCAGCACTTGATTCGGCTGCCCCCCTCACACAATAGCAAAACTTGTACAATCAACAGGCAGCCCTGGCTGACCAGCCTCACCAAAGAACTGAGACGGGCTTCCAGGGTTGCTGAGCGGAGATGGAAAAAATCCCGCTCTGCCGAGCACCTAACCGCATACAAGCAGTCCCTCACCAGCTTCAAATCCACACTCACTGCTGCAAAGCAAACTTACTTCTCATCTCTCATATCCTCCCTGTCTCACAACCCTAAACAGCTCTTCAACACTTTCAATTCTCTACTCTGTCCCCAGCACCTCCCCCTTCTCCTCTCATTTCTGATGAAGACTGTGCCTCTTTCTTTAAGCAGATCGATACGATCAGAGAAAGCTTTGGCCCACAGCCCCCATTGCCCCTCTTAGCTGCTCAACCCTCTTCCTCCAAAGCCAACTTCTCCACCATGACAGAAGATCAGCTTTCCACCCTCCTATCAAGATCACACCTCACCACTTGCACGCTTGACCCGCTGCCATCCCACCTCATCCCTAGCCTCACCACCGTCTTCACCCCTACTCTAACACACCTCTTCAACCTCTCACTTACAAATGGTGTCTTCCCCTCATCCTTCAAACATGCCTCGATCACACCCATTCTCAAAAAGACCTCCCTTGACCCATCCTCTGTGTCTAGCTACCGCCCGATATCTCTTCTCCCTTATGCCTCAAAACTACTGGAACAGCATGTCCATCTTGAACTGTCCTCCTACCTCTCCTCCTGCTCCCTCTTTGACCGCTTACAATCAGGCTTCCGACTGCATCACTCAACTGAAACTGCCCTAACTAAAGTCACCAACGACCTACTAACCGCCAAGAGCAAGCATCACTACTCTGTCCTCCTTCTCCTGGACCTGTCTTCTGCCTTCGACACTGTGGACCATTCCCTCCTGTTACAGATTCTCTCATCTCTTGGCATCACAGGCTTGGCCCTATCCTGGATCTCATCATATCTAACAAACCGAACTTTCAGTGTCTCCCTCTCCCACACCACCTCCTCACCTCGCCCCCTGTCTGTCGGTGTTCCCCAAGGCTCAGTTCTTGGACCCCTACTCTTCTCCATCTACACCCTCGGCCTGGGACAGCTCATAGAATCCCATGGTCTTCAGTATCATCTCTACGCCGATGACACGCAGATCTACCTATCTGGACCTGACCTCACCTCCTTACTGACCAAAATCCCACAATGTCTGTCTGCTATTTCTGCTTTCTTCTCTGCTCGCTTTCTAAAACTGAACATGGACAAAACAGAATTTATCATCTTTCCCCATCTCACTCTACCCCCCCACCAGACCTGTCCATTAACATCAATGGCTGCTCACTTTCCCCAGTCCCGCACGCTCGGTGCCTCGGAGTGATCCTCGACTCTGCCCTCTCTTTCAAGCCACATGTCCAAACCCTAGCCTCCTCCTGCCGTCTCAAACTCAAAAATATTTCCCGGATCCGTGCATTCCTTGACCATGAAAGTACAAAAACACTAGTGCATGCCCTCATCATCTCCCGCCTCGACTACTGCAACCTCCTACTCTCTGGCCTTCCCTCTAGCACTCTGGCACCACTCCAATCCATCCTCCACTCTGCTGCACGACTAATACACCTGTCTCCCCGCTATTCCCCAGCCTCTCCTCTCTGCCAAGCCCTTCATTGGCTTCCTATCGTTCAGAGGCTCCAGTTCAAAACCCTAACCATGACCTACAAAGCCATCCACAATCTGTCTCCTCCATACATCTGTGACATGGTCTCCCGGTACATACCCACACGCAACCTTCGATCCTCTCAAGATCTCCTCCTCTACTCCCCTCTTATCTCTTCTTCCCACAACCGCATACAAAGCTTCTCCCGTGCTTCTCCCATACTCTGGAACTCTCTACCCCAACACATCAGACTCGCGCCTACCATGGAAACCTTCAAAAAGAACCTGAAGACCCATCTCTTCCGACAAGCCTACAACCTGCAGTGATCATCAGTCTACTGAACCACCGCACGATCAGCTCTTCCCTCTCCTAGTGTATCCTCACCCATCCCTGTAGTCTGTAAGCCCTTGCGGGCAGGGTCCTCTCTCCTTCTGTACTTGTGTGTGCCTTGTATTGCTCATGTTTACTGTACTTGTCTATACTTGCCCCTCTTCACATGTAAAGCGCCATGGAATAAATGGCGCTATAAAAATCTATAATAATAATAATAATAGCCCTAATCTCCCTCCCACTTGCTCTGGCAGTTGAAACTCCAAAACCTATGATGGATCATAAATTCTCTATGGAAGGTCATAGGGCGGCGGTTTTGGAGCCATCGGATCCAGCCGGGCCCCCGTTACACTTGGATACCAAAAACAAATTAAATTTCATAAAATTCCCCTCTGACTGGAGGCAATTTGAATGAAGCAGTCATACAGCATGGGCTCCACAGGTGGTCATCCTGTATGAACTTGGATACTAGCTTGTGTGGCTGGACCACCTGCTGAGCCATGTATCCTGTTGCAGTTACAAATGCTGAAGGATTATAAGTTACATTAAATCCAACCTATATTCTTCACAAAATGTAATAAAAGTTATTCTGTACACTACAAATCCACATCAACATTCTGCCACCATGGGTCTGCTGTCTTCTGGTCAAATTGCTGATAAAAAAAACTACTGAATTTTTCAGATTATAAAATGCACTTTTTTTTTCCAAAATTTGGTAGAAAAACAGGGATGTGTCTTATAATCCGAAGGTAGCTTACTTGGGGCGGATGGTGCCGCTTGGGTGGGGAGGGTACGGCTACAGAGGACCGGGGTGAGAAGAGGCAGGGTCACTGTTACAGGAGGCCGGTGGAGGCAGGAGTGGGGCAATGCTGCAAGCCCTGTGCTGGGAGGGGGGCATGTAAGGCAGTGCGAGGCTGCAGGCCCTGGGCTTTCATAAGATAGTGGTGTGAGGAATCACCTTTCCATTGATTTTCCTGCAGTGGGTTTCGGGAAAATGTCTGGCGGAGGTGGCGCATGCGCAGATCGAGATCTCGGGAGATGAGATTGGACTATAAGACACACCATTTTATTTATAAAAATTTTTTTTTCCTTTTTTCCACACCAAAATTTGGGGTGCGTCTTATGATCTGGTGCATCTTATAGTCTGCAAAATGTGGTATACTATCTGCTGCAGCTTTGCTAGGCCTCTTAATAATATAAGTGAGATCCTGCCAAGTAGTCCTCAATATCCACAAGCTCTAATTATTCTCACCCAACACAACTAATCGCTAATTGGCAGCTTTCTGCCTGTGCAAAGCATTTAGTATTGTATACGACCCTACAAACTTTAGCTTTACTAATTATGATCATTTGTCTGGAGTTTCACTTGAAGTAAATAGTTATGTAATAATAAATTCCCATTCATGTATTGGGACATAAAAATAGGCAGATTTCCAATTTAGATTTTTGGGAATGTTTGCTGACAACCACCGTGAGAGTTAAGTTGATAACTATGTTTGCAGTTAACCTTTAATTAGTCGCCTGGGGACCACTGGACCCCAAGCGAGTTTGTTTTCAGCAGATTTCCGCTCTGTCTTCCGGCTCTCTGCAGTGACGTTCAGGTCAGAGGGTGCGATGACGTGCTTAGTGAGCGCCCTCTGCCTGTACAGCCACTGCAGAGAGCCAGAAGCGGCGCGTGGTGTTGTGAATGGGCTGGAGATGAGTTCTGAGCAGAGGCTCCCTCTGGTGGTTACAAGCGGTACTGGACTGTCCAGTGAAGATTGTGAGGATTGGGAATCAGGTGTTACTGACTGGTCTTATATAAGGGAGTCGCCTTCCCATCAGGGTTGCCGGTGATCAATTGTTCTGGTCTCAATACTTGATTCCTGTTTCCTTTGTAGCCTGCTGTGTCGTGTCTGCATCTCCTGCTAACAGATAAGACATTTTCTTCTTTTTGTTTTTGTGCTTGATTTTTGCATTTTGTCCTGCACTTCTGTGGGGGCCTTCAGGGTCCCCTCCGGGGGCTTTTGCCCTCTCAGTTTAGTTCAGCCACTGATGTTTGTACATTTGCTTTTTCCAGTTTTTTCAGTGGCTGCTTGTCAGTATTCCGGGTTTTCTAGGTAACTTGTCAATGATTTTGCCCTTTGTTAAAATGGAGTTTGCTGTTTTCTGTGCCCTACTTCCTGTTCGTTTGTTTAAAACCCGGCTCAGGTGCTGGCTTCACTGCTGGAATATTCTGCTTCCGTTTCCCTGCAACCCAGCTGCTTGTTCCTCACAGATCGTTGTGTATTTACCAGGGAAGTGCATAACCTTATCTTCAGGTGTTTCTCAGCCACAGCAGTTTCTACCCATGGCTCTGGACATTCTCTGCATATGTAAGTTGCACATACTGTGTTGTCACTAAACTGTTGACTTGGGAATTTAACCCTTGGTTCACTCCATCTGATAAGAACTGTTTCTGAACTGTTGCTGTTTAACCCTTCGTGCACTACCTCTGGTGAGAGCTGTTGGAACTATTACTGGAATCTTACTGACTTATGAACTTGTTGTTGGACTTCACTGAATTAAGCCACAACTGAGATTAACTTGTTCCTGGACCTCCCTGTGTTTTCTGCATACCTGGATCTGACTCTTCACACACCAGCAGGGTGTAAGTCCAGCCACGTAACCCGTGCATCAGACTTACCTTGTGGTCACATTTGTGTGAGGACTCCGTCGTAAGAACTTTACCACCCTCGCTATAGAGGTTCAAGGACTTATATATCCGGATTCATATAACTGGACTTGTGTATATATATATGGACTCATTGCATGTCACTACGGGTTGTTTGAATATTGTTTTTGGGGGTTTGGCTGTTTCACAAATACATTATTTGCATTCAAAGAAACCCGTCTCTGATTGTTCATTGCCCCACGCTATCAGAATCCTCGAGTTCCTACAATAGTATTACAGGATATTCCAGCCTAAAAAAGAGGATTCTGCTGGGGCAATGACGGAGACACGGGCAGACAAACTGTTCACCATAGTTAACTCCTTGCAGCAGGAGGTGTCGGCTGCACTCAATCAAATTAGAGACTTGGAGTCTCGGGTTAACCACAATGCACAGGGGTTTGGTCAGGCTCTCCAAGATCTACGTTCTAGGTTAGGAGTCCTGGAGGCCTTACCTACTGAGCCTACCTCATCCACCAGTATGCCCAAATTGCCTCCATTCCGTTTTAATGGTGACCGAAGTCAATTCCGTGGGTTTGTTAATCAATGTATATTATTTTTTGATGTACATGCCTCTTACTACCGGTCTGATAGATCTAAGGTTCTATGTATTATTATGTTGTTGACATCACGTGCACTGGCTTGGGCAAATCCTATGGTTGAAAGTCATGATACCCGTCTAAATAATTTGGACAATTTTCTGGCAGCCATGGCGCAAATGTTCGACGATCCCAACCGCCGTGCTACCGCTGAATCTGCCTTGCTTTCCTTACGCCAGGGGAAACGGTCAGTCATAGAATATGTTACTGAATTTAAAAGGTTAGTGGTGGACACCCAGTGGGAAAACAATGCTTTATTACCAATCTTTAGAAAAGGTTTGTCAAATGTAATCAAGGATGAGCTAGCTCGTTCAGAGTCTCCACAGGAGTTTGAATTGTTTATACAGCACTGTGTACGTATTGATATCCGTTTAACTGAACGCAGACAAGAAAAATGGGCCGCTGTAAATCGCATTACTAATTACTCTCTTCCGTCCAGGGAAACCACAGGCAAAAACCCACGAGAGGCTGAGGAGGTGCCTATGCAGGTGGACTCACTGCAGAGACGTGAGAATAATGAACGCCGCGAACACCGTTTCCGTGAGCGCTTATGTTTCTATTGTGGTCAATCGGACCATTTCCTCATCAATTGTCCTAAATGTCCTAGGCGACCCAACAAGGTGTTGGCGGTAGTAGGGGATTATGATAACACAGACGCTGAGTCTGAAGTTTCGGAAACCAGTCTACATCTAGATGCGGTTTTTCCCCCAATACTGATGCCGACTTCCCCTAAAGATCAAGGGGAGAAATATTCACATTGTTCTCTTCCTATACAGATTCAGTGGGAGGAACAGTGGATATCAAGTTCTGCCATGATAGACTCTGGAGCAGGTGGGAATTTCATGGATTCTTCTTTTGCAGAGGAACATGGTATAAAGACACAACTAAGAGCTTCACCAATCACTATGGAAACGGTGGATGGTTCCCCATTAGTTTCTGGACCAGTAGATCGGGAGACAGTGCCTCTGGAGTGTAAGATGGAACCAGACCATCAAGAAACACTTTCATTCATGTTAATATCTTCTCCTCATTTTCCTGTAATTTTAGGAATTCCCTGGTTACGGTCACAAAATCCAATCATCAATTGGGAAACCAAGGAGATAACCTTTCTCCCGAAGTGCAGTTCTACCATCAGTCCAACTGTAGCGGCTCCAGTTACCCAGAACTTGGAAGAGGTGATACAGGTACCTACTCTCCCTCTGATATATCAGGAATTCTCAGACATTTGTGATAAAAGGAAGGCAGATCAACTTCCCCCACATAGACCGTATGACTGCCCCATAGAATTGCTTCCTGGAGCAGCGATTCCTTTCGGCCATGTTTACCCGTTGGCGGCTCCGGAATTAAAATCTTTACGAGAGTATATAGATGAGAATTTAGCCAAGGGGTTTATCCGACCATCTTCTTCACCAGCGGGAGCTCCAATATTCTTTGTAAAGAAGAAGGATGGTACTCTAAGACCCTGCATTGACTACCGGAGTTAAATAAGGTAACCATTCGTAACAGGTACCCGTTGCCCCTAATTCCAGAATTGTTGGAAAGAGTTCGCCAGGCCAAAGTATTTACCAAATTAGATCTTCGTGGGGCATATAATTTACTCCGTATACGGCCCGGAGACGAATGGAAGACAGCTTTTAGATGCCGGTATGGACATTTTGAATATTTGGTGATGCCATTCGGACTCTGTAACGCTCCTGCTGCTTTTCAACATTTAGCCAACGACATTTTCAGGGATTTATTGGACCAATATGTGGTAATTTACCTTGATGACATCTTAATCTTTTCTGACTCCTTACAGGAACATCAGGAACATGTCAAGACCGTACTTAGACGTTTGAGAGATAATCATTTGTACATCAAACTCGAAAAGTGTGAGTTCCATTGTTCTGAAATTCAATTTTTGGGCTATGTTATCTCGCCTCAGGGATTGAATATGGAGTCCAGCAAGATCCAGGCAATCTTGGACTGGCCGGTACCAGGAAACATTAAGGAGGTACAACGATTCATTGGCTTTGCTAACTTTTATAGACGGTTTATCCGAAATTTTTCAGAAATTGTCCGTCCCATCACTCTCCTCACCAAGAAGGGGAAGAAGTTTGAATGGTCTTCGCAAGCTCAGGAAGCCTTTGATCGCCTGAAGGGTTGTTTTACCACAGCTCCAATATTGATGCATCCGGATCCTGCACAGCCTTTTATCGTGGAGGTGGACGCGTCTGACTGTGCATTGGGAGCTATCCTCTCACAACGTACCGGAGACAAAGGTTTGCTGCACCCGTGTGCCTTCTTCTCTCGTAGGTTATCTTCTGCAGAACTGAACTATGATGTGGCAGATAAGGAACTTTTGGCAATTATTTCTGCCTTTAAGGAATGGAGACACCATTTGCAGGGGGCAACTCAGCAGGTAGTAGTACTCACGGATCATCGCAATTTGGAATTCCTTAAGTCTGCCAGGTGTCTTTCTCCTCGACAAGCTAGGTGGAGTTTGTTCTTGAACCAGTTTAATTTTATTATTTCGTACCGCCCAGGTTCACGTAATGGGAAAGCTGACGCATTATCCCGAATCCATACCGTGGATTCCGTGCCTGGGACCCCGTCGAAGACCATCTTGTCGGAGGCCAATTTCGTTGGAGTGCTCCGGAACCGGGACTTGTGGCAGGAGATCAAGCTGGCCTATGACGGTGACGTATTTCTTGCAGCTCCACCTGACAATGTGAATCTTGTCCTTCGGAATGGTGTGTGGCTTAGAGATCGATGTATTTATGTCCCAGAGGCTGTAAGACTTCGAGTTCTCAGATTGGTCCACGACTCTAAATTGGCTGGTCATAGGGGGGTACAGAAGACGCAGGAATTGTTAACTCGTTTTTTTTGGTGGCCTACCTGCTTGAAGGATGTGAATGACTATGTCCGCTCTTGTGAAGTTTGTGCCCGGTACAAGGTTCCTCGTGTTTCACCTACTGGTCTTCTTAAACCGCTACCTGTACCGTCTCGCCCTTGGGGGTCTATTTCGATGGACTTTATTGTGGAGTTACCCACCTCTGGTGGTAAAAATACTATTTTGGTGGTAGTAGATCGTTTAACGAAAGCTGCTCATTTCATTCCGTGCGCTGGTCTTCCCTCAGCTACAGAGACAGTAGATCTAGTTATCCAGAACATTTTCCGGCTGCATGGGGTACCAGATGACATCATTTCTGACCGGGGAATACAATTTACCTCTAGATTTTGGAAAGGATTTTGTTCTGCGCTCCACATTAATGTTTGCTTGTCTTCTGCATACCATCCTCAGACCAACGGGCAGACCGAACGGACAAATCAAACTTTGGAGCAATATCTACGCTGTTACGTCAGTCATTTGCAGGACGATTGGCTGAAGCTACTTCCTCTAGCGGAATTTTCGTACAACAACTCCCAAAGCAGTTCCACGAAGGTAACGCCTTTTTTTGCCAACCTGGGTTATCATCCAAATATTTTGCCTAGGTCTCCGGTTACGATTTCGGTACCAGCGGTTGAAGACAGAGTGACGGCGTTGCAACGTAATCTTGAAGTTTTGAAGGACTCCCTGACCACAGCACAGGAGCGTTACAAAAAGTCGGCCGATAGATTCCGGAAACCAGCACCTATGTATAAGGTAGGAGACTCAGTTTGGTTGTCCACCAAGAATCTAAAATTGGGTGTTCCTTCGCAGAAACTGGACAGAAATTCATCGGTCCATTCAAGATCACGGGGATTGTGAGCTCTGTTGCCTGTCGGTTGAAGCTACCACGGACTTTAAAGGTACACCCAGTATTTCATGTTTCCTTATTAAAACCAGTCTCTCCTAACACATTTCAGGGACGTATCGTACCTCCCCCTCCACCAGTGTTGGTTGATGGCGAAGAACAATTCGTGGTACAGGATATTGTTAATTCGAGACTTCATAGAAACCGGCTTCAGTATCTAGTTAGATGGCAAGGTTACTCTCCTGAAAATGATTCTTGGGAACCAGTAAGTAACATCAATGCGCCTCTGAAGATTGCTCAGTTTCATCGGAGATACCCGGACAGGCCTGGTCCAGGACCGTCCGGAGGCCGTCTTTAGGGGGGGGAGTAATGTCAGTATTCCGGGTTTTCTAGGTAACTTTGTCAATGATTTTGCCCTTTGTTAAAATGGAGTTTGCTGTTTTCTGTGCCCTACTTCCTGTTCGTTTGTTTAAAACCCGGCTCAGGTGCTGGCTTCACTGCTGGAATATTCTGCTTCCGTTTCCCTGCAACCCAGCTGCTTGTTCCTCACAGATCGTTGTGTATTTACCAGGGAAGTGCATAACCTTATCTTCAGGTGTTTCTCAGCCACAGCAGTTTCTACCCATGGCTCTGGACATTCTCTGCATATGTAAGTTGCACATACTGTGTTGTCACTAAACTGTTGACTTGGGAATTTAACCCTTGGTTCACTCCATCTGATAAGAACTGTTTCTGAACTGTTGCTGTTTAACCCTTCGTGCACTACCTCTGGTGAGAGCTGTTGGAACTATTACTGGAATCTTACTGACTTATGAACTTGTTGTTGGACTTCACTGAATTAAGCCACAACTGAGATTAACTTGTTCCTGGACCTCCCTGTGTTTTCTGCATACCTGGATCTGACTCTTCACACACCAGCAGGGTGTAAGTCCAGCCACGTAACCCGTGCATCAGACTTACCTTGTGGTCACATTTGTGTGAGGACTCCGTCGTAAGAACTTTACCACCCTCGCTATAGAGGTTCAAGGACTTATATATCCGGATTCATATAACTGGACTTGTGTATATATATATGGACTCATTGCATGTCACTACGGGTTGTTTGAATATTGTTTTTGGGGGTTTGGCTGTTTCACAAATACATTATTTGCATTCAAAGAAACCCGTCTCTGATTGTTCATTGCCCCACGCTATCAGAATCCTCGAGTTCCTACAATAGTATTACACTGCTGTTTTGATTTTGTTACACCAGAGAACTAATTTAGGTGGTAGAGGTCGTGTGATCTCAGGTGTTTTTGAAATTAGTAGAGTTGGTGCTTTTCAGGGTTTTTTGGGATTGCAGTAAGTGCTCTTCCTATCCTTTTCTATTTAGGAAGTTTGGGCCCCAACGTTTGCTCATACTATTTTCTGTCTGTGTCAGTATTTCTTCTTGTCTAACCGCCATTACATGTTTGGGGGCTTTCTATGTTCTTTGGGGATCTGCTCCGGGGCAGATAGCTTTCCTCTTTCTATCTTTAGGTGTAGTTAGTTTCTCAGGCTGTGACGAGGCGTCTAGGACCAACGTAGGAACGCTCCACGGCTGCCTCTAGTTGTGGTGGTTAGTCAGGGTACTGCAATCTCATAGAGTCCAACTGCTCTGGTGTATTGCCTTTTTACCTGCACTCCTCAGTTACCGAAACATAACAGTGTGGCGGTGGAACGGGGACAGGTGAATATCGCAAGTACTGGGGGCCTGAGCCAGAGGCGACACCGGCACCTGGCCCCATAGCGCGCCGGTGTCCCCACCTGCTCAGGACACCGGCACCTGGCCACTAGCGATGAGTATGTCATTTCTTTTTCAATCGCAGCGGCAACATTATATGGGGCATATTTTAACATGGAGCATCTTATGGGGCCATCATCAACCTTTATGGAGCATTGTATGGGGCATATTTTAATATGGAGCATCTTATGGAGCCATCATCAACCTTTATGGAGCATTATATTGGGCATATTTTAATATGGAGCATCTTATAGGGCCATCATCAACCTTTATAGAGCATTATATGGTGCATATTTTAATACTAGATGGAGGCCCGATGCTATCGCATCGGGAGGGCGGTAATGTCACGATGGGGGCAGGCTTTGCAGCGTTGAGAATATCCCCCATGTGCTCACCCACCTATCCACTCTCTCTTTCCCCATGTGCTGACTTCTCCCGTCTGTGTTCTCTTCTTTGACCTGTCTACCCCATGTGCTATCCTCCTTGTCTGCTGTCTCTCTCCTTCCTGTGCTGTGTTCTCCCCTTATGTGCTGTCCCTTTTGAGCTGTCTCCCCCCATGTGCGATGTCTCTCTCAGCCCTGTGGCTGACCGTGTACAGAACATAGCACAGTTCCTGGGCAGGGGATGAAGCAAAAGACAATACTGATATTACAGCAGGAGATTGCAGAGAATACATTTTGTGAGGCAAAATATTGTTTAAAAACAGTGAAATATTTTACCTCATAAAATGAATTCTCTGTGATCCCCTGCTGTAATGTCAGTATTGTCTTTTGCTTCCTCCCCTGCCCAGGAGAATGTGGTATGCTCCGTACATGGTCAGACACAGACAATTTTTAAAATGAACGTTCGTTCATGGGAAAACCCCTGCCTGTAGACACGTCGAGCATCTGCCGCCGGGATCAGCCGAATGATTCACTGCGCCTGCGCGGAATTCGCGCAGTCGCAGTGCGACGGTGTTCCACTGGTGGTACAGCGCAAGAGCTGCATGAGTGTGAATGAGTGTCTGTGTGTGTGTGTGAGTGTGAGAGTTTGTGAGTGGGACTGAGTGTGAGAGTGTGACTGAGTGCTTGTTTGTGTGTGAGTGTGGTGCGACGGTGTTCTGCTGGTAGGACCACGCAATAGGTTGGTACCAGCAGCAGTTTCCATATTGAGACACCCATCGCTTGGTTGTCCCAATATGGCGGTCGGTGAACTTCCTCCGCTTGGAATTCTGGGAAACGGTGACATCTGGACAGAACAGGAAATGAAAACATTACAAGGCAATTATATAAATAGATGGAGCATCTTATGGGGCCCATCATGAACTGTATGGAGCATTATATGGGGCTCTTGATTCAATTAGGATATTCAAAAACATTTAACACTAGGACTACTGGACTCGTGACCCCGCCTAGAACTACTGAAAGGAGTCATTTTGACTCCTTGCTTGTTTTCGTTTATTTTTAGAGTTTCATTTGTGGTTATTTATTAATAATTATATTTTTTGTAATGTATTATTGTGAGATCCAACAGTAATGCTTTTGATTGTTTTTTTTCTGCTTTTCTTATTTTTCTACAGAAAATAACAATAATTATAATAGACGTTTTTCAAACATTTTTTTTTATTCAAGTGCACACATATAAACAACAACTGAAGAACAAAAAGCAGAGAAAATGTAGGTGGAGGAGCATAAAAATGAAAATATGGCGCAGAATTCACCTTCTAAACATTTGGTGTTTCGCATTTTAGGCATTGCCTTTGATTTATGGCAGTACATTGCCCACACAAAGACTTACCACAAGTCTTACAATTGCCGACAGATCTATTTTTCTTGCACTTTTCTTTGATCTGGCAAAATTTTGTTTGAACCATCACTTCTGAGCATGTAGAAACTTGGGACGTGGAACCCTTTTCCCTATCTGTGACATAAGGACCACTCAACTCTCTCACAAGCGTTTGCAAAAATGCCTTGCGTGACATTTTTTGGTGGGTTATCTCATTGAATATTATCCATGCATTTATACCCGCAAAGTCTAAGGCATTTTCAAATGCATGAACAGGCCATCTCCTTGTGCATGTTCGTGTGGTATATTTTCGTGCCATTTGATCCACTACATCTACTCCATATTTTGTTTCATTGTAAAACTTTACCGTTTCTGGAGTTTTTTTTAGCGGAATCAGACGCAACAACAACATCTGGATGGACGGAACTCAAAATGACAACATTTTTGTTGGGCTTTCCTTGATATACTGTAAGTGTAAAATTGTCTTCATTTCTAAACACTTTAGTGTTGTACAATTCCTCTTTCATGGATTTTATTTCTTTAGGCACTTCTCGCCTTATCTTGTTCAGTGTTCCCACGATGGTTGTTCCTTTGCTTTTTAGCTGTTTAGCTAATTTTACTGAAGTAAAATAATTATCGGTTGTAACATTGCACCTTTTTTCAAAAACGGGTCCAATAACTTCATTACCACATGGTCAGCTAAACGGTCCTCAGCACGGCGTGTGTCATCTTTGCCTAGATAAGGGAAGCCATTTGCCAGATATTTGCTCTCCTTATCAACAGCTAGCCAATATTTGTGGCCATATTTATCTGGTTTGGAAGGCATGTACTGCGTGAATGGACACCTAGTTTTGCTTGGGAAAAGTTGCTCATCCACCGTTATGTATGGGCCAGGTTTGTAACACGCAATACAATTTTCAATAAACCTGTCCCACACAGTAGAAAATAGAGCAAACTTTTCCATTTGCAGTCTCTCCGATCGAGTAGATTTCTCATCAAATCTGAGAAACCTCATAATTTCAACAAAGCGGTCCCTAGACATTGTCGCTTTGCAAAACGGTATTCCCCAGTCATTACACCAAATACTGCTAATCGAGTGACGGTTCGTGCCAGATATTCCACGAGCATAGAATATCGCAATGAATGCATCTAGCTCCTCATCAGATAGAGTAAACTGTAAATTATTGTTCCTGCATGCTTCTGCAAGCGTACAGTTCTTTATATGTGTCAATATATATGAATCAAAAATTAGCATAAGATAAGAGCCTAGAGTAAACAAGCTATTTTGTTCAGCATTACACAGTAATACAAGCAGGTAAAACACAAGGAAAATGTGAAAAGTTGACATGTAAATTGAACTACATCTATATGAACATCAGGGTAAATAAGACAGAGTGAAAAAATTATGCACAAAACTTTATAGCAACATTTAGTGACAAAAGGACCTCAAAATATAGTAGGGAGTCAAAATGACTCCCTTCAGTAGTTCTTGGTAAATTTTGAAAAAAACGCGCAAATTTTTCACCAAAATTATTTATTCTCACAAAATCTTTTTTCACATCATATTTGAGGAAAAGTCACCGAGTTTCAAGCCGGAATTCTGAAAAATGTAGTCACAGAAGAGAAATAAAAAACGAAAGGAGTCAAAATGACTCCATCAGTAGTTCTAGTGTTAACCTACTGAATTTTACTTTTATTTGTATCTATTTTTATTTTTTAAATTTACCAGTAGCTGCTGCATTTCCCACCCTAGGCTTATACTTGAGTCAATAAGCTTTCCCAGTTTTTTGTGGCAAAATTAGCCGCCTCGGCTTATACTCGGGTCGGCTTATACTCGAGTATATACGTTATGTTTATTTTTCGATATGGAAACTGGGGTCCTATAGACCGCAAGCTACTAATAGTGTAAATAATTGGCACAACTGAAGGCCAATAAAAGAGCTCTGCACCAAATTGCTCTAGTCACCATTCATTTTTAGACATTGCAAAGGTTCAGTGAATGTGATGCTTTTGATCTTTTTTTTTTAACCAATTGGTGCGGCGAGAGAAGTGAAACAGTTGTTGCTCTGTATAAACAACCCCCAAGAAAGTGTTATGAGCTCCATCCAATTTACAAAGGGCTTCTCCTGGCACAATATATCGATGACCTGTTTACAGGAAAGCTCGTAAGTATTGGATCAGTGGGCTGCAAACCTTTGCACGCCTATCAATCAGATGCTAGCTTCTATGTTGGGCCAGATGCAATTGTTGAACGGCGTGCCCTGTACAGTTCCTTACAATGTGTAGCGGCCACTGCCAGCTATTGCTGTTCTGCAGTACCAATGAGTAAAGAGAATAGGAGCTGTTCTGCGGTGCCCAGCAAGGGTTGCTGCACATTGAATGGAGCTGAATATTGCTACACCATTCACCATTCTGAAAACCAGCAGAGCTGCCGGATGTTGGACCTTCACTGATCAGATATGGATGACCTGTCCAAAAGGTATATCATTACTACACTGTGAATGGACAAACTCTTTCATGTTATCTCTCTAGCTTGTAGATGCTTTCTCTTCAGTGCTGTGCAGATTTTTCATGTTTAGCAGTATTGTCTTGCTGTTAAAAATATGCGAGAAATGTCTGCCATTACATAATGGAAAGCACTTTGAGAGTAGTGTGATGTTGATAGAAATCATATATCACAGGAAGCAAGCTGTGTCAAGACCGGGCCAGACAAGCCTTGCAGGTAGCACTATTTATTTTAGATGCAGAAATGCGAATGCCAATTATCTAAAGATGGTGGCTTGGGCCTTGTGGATTTTGTGAGCTTTTGTTTCATATGCTTTAGGCCAGACTTCAAAGACTCATCTTATTGTGACTTCATAGCCAGATGTGAGAGCTACTTAAAAGTGATTTTAGTTAAAGATTATCCATTCACAGTTTTCCATTAGGAGCTTGAGGCATATGTCACACCTCAAACTATATTAGAAAGATATATATAAAAAAAAAAGAACAGAAAGAACAGATGGTCATGAAGTAACTTGAAATGCACATACACGCAAACATTTTTAAAGTAAAAAATTTACTTGTTTCAACATAGAAAATACGTAAATATACACCGATCAGCCATAATATTAAAAACAGTTAAGTTATAATTAGTTAAAGAGGTTGCCCACTGCTTTTACATTGATGACCTATCCTTGGTCATCAATGTCTGATCAGCAAGGGTCAGGCACCTGTCACCTCCGCCGATCAGCTGTTATTGGTGTCGGTGGCCGCTGGCAGGAAGTACTCACTTGCCAAGCTGCTCCGTCTTCTTTTACAGGCCGAGGTTTGGTATTACACATTCGTCTCTAATTGATGTGCAGTTCTCTGCGGCGGTGGCCACTATCAGAAGATGGTCAGCTCCGCGAGTGAGCACCTCCATCAAGCAGTCGCCGCCGACACAGATAACAGCTAATCGGTGGGGGTGCCAGGTGACCGACCCTGTCCGATCAGACATTGATGACCTATTCTAAGGATAGGTCATCAATGTAAAAGTAATGGACAACCTCTGAAATGTTAACTGTTCTTACATGTCGGTGTTTCATTGTTTATGTATGTGGCTCCCGAACCAACTGCAGGTCTCTCAACTAATATTCACCAGCTTCAAAGGCATATAGGAATCCGAGTAGGAGACTCTTGGTGTGGTGGGTCCGGAAAACATGGTCTGTACACGAACCGTGAAACACGAACATGTGAATGCAGCCTAAAATGCATTTTAGATAAGAATTTCAAGTAATGCATTATATGCAATCAACTTGTATTTAATTCTAAATTTATCACAAGATTGCTAGTCGTGGAAATTAATTAAAATACCGCATTCATCTGATGGAAATGAAATCCCTGCAATTTATTAAAGAAAAATAGGAAACTATATATTCCCTTAAGCCAAATACTGTATATGACACAACAGATTTTAATAAATTACTTCACCAGTATAACCTGCTGTGAATTACTATATTATACACTTAGTTTCTCAAATGCCAAGCTGCTCAATTGTGTTAAATAAAATATCCCTGGCTGCAAAATGCTGCTATAAACAGATTAAAAAACGCTTTTGAGCAGAGGTCTTCATTAATGTCCTTCAGGAGTATTAAATATAGTCCAGCGTATACAAAGCAACAGATAAAAGCTCCACGGGGAATGGAGAACTGCTCATTTCATCCACAGCGGTATTCCAACAAACGACAAGAAATATCTGCTAAAACAGTTAAGCCTTCTATTTATGAACCCAATGTTGCAAAAGATTTGTTGCTTTAAATGGAAAAAAATACTCCAAGTTTAATTTGTATTTCATTTGGTGCCTACTAAAAAGTTTTCCTGTAAAAGTATAACCTATGAAAAAATATGCTTGCTGTGAGAGGAAATCTTCTTTAAGAAACTCTGAAAAGTTGAATTGAAAGGGTCAAAAAATAAATTATTCTTTTAAGAGTAGAATATCATAAAGAAACACTAAACATAGAAAATGCACACACTATCACTATACTGTATATTATTTTTTTCAGTTTTTGTATACAGTATCATGCAAATGTTTCAGGAAAATGTGGGAAAAATTGTTGCAAAGTAAAAATGCTTTGAAAAACAGTGTCATTAACCCCTTCCCAACATGTGCCGTATATGTACGGTACTGCGGGAGCTGTGTTCCCGCAAACTGCCACTCATATGCTTCTTCATGATCGTGCAGGCTCACGCTGAGCACCACTGCGCTCAAATGGAGGTGTCATCTCTACATGAGAGCTGACACCCTGCCGCAACGAGCATGATCGGTGCTAGCACTTTTCACGAGTGTTTAACCCTTTCACGACCAGAAGTATTTCTGTTTAGCGTTTTCGTTTTTTGCTCCCCTTCTTCCTAGAGCCAAAACTTTTTTAATTTTTTGGTCAATATGGCCATGTGAGGACTTGTTTTTGCGAGTTAAGTTGTACTTTTGAAAAAAAGTGCAATTCCACAGTTTTTTTCCTGTAAGTGTGAGTTAAATGCTGCTGTAAAAAATTGACAGCGGCATTTAAATAATTAACAGCTGCGGGTGGATCGCGAATCCACTAGTAGCTGTTGCAGGCACATGTCAGCTGTATAGATCAGCTGTCATATTCCCGGATAAGTGCGGGCTCCGGAGCTGGGGAAGTCCAACATCAACTATTACTCCTAATGTCGGAAAGGGGTTAACCCCTCTGATGCCACTCTCATGTCAATAGTGACAGTGATCGCGTTGTGCCGATGGTCTTCATGGTGACCCCGGCCCGAAAGATGGCCGCGGGGTCACCCGAGGATGGTCGTCTGTAAGCTCCCAATCAGAGCAGGAGCTGACAAGCCTCCTCCCTACCTGCAATGCACTGATCTAATGCCCTGCAATGCAGAAGCATGGTATTAGATCAACGATCAGTCAGTGGAAAGTTAATGTGCCTTCCTAAGATAATGTAAAAGCATAAAAAAAAGTTACACAAAATTGTAAAAATATATATAAATAAAAAAGAAAAAACACACAAAAAGAAAAAAATATCAAAAAAATACATTTAAGTAAAGAAGTACACATACAGGTACAGTACAGACCAAAAGTTTGGACACACCTCATTCAAAGATTTTTCTGTATTTTCATGACTATGAAAATGGTAGAATCACACTGAAGGCATCAAAACTATGAATTAACACATGTGGAATTATACATTACACTTAACAAAAAAGTGTGAAACAACTGAAAATATGTCTTATATTCTAGGTTCTTCAAAGTAGCCACCTTTTGCTTTGATTACTGCTTTGCGCACAGAAGCATGGAGGAGGAGGTGTGATGGTGTGGGGGTGCTTTGCTGGTGACACTGTTGGGGATTTATTCAAAATTGAAGGCATATTGAAACAGCATGGCTACCACAGCATTTTGCAGCGGCATGCTATTCCATCCGGTTTGCATTTAGTTGGACCATCATTTATTTTCAACAGGACAATGACCCCAAACACAACTTCAGGCTGCGTAAGGGCTATTTGACCAAGAAGGAGAGTGTTGGGGTGCTACGCCAGATGACCTCGCCTCCACAGTCACCAGACCTGAACCCAATCGAGATGGTTTGAGGTGAGCTGGACCGCTCACCGCTTCAATTTTGAATAAATCCCCAACAGTGTCACCAGCAAAGCACCCCCACACCATCCCACCACCTCCTCCATGCTTCACGGTGGGAACCAGGCATGTAGAGTCCATCCGTTCACCTTTTCTGCGTGCAAAGCAGTAATCAAAGCAAAAGGTGGCTACTTTGAAGAACCTAGAATATAAGACATATTTTCAGTTGTTTCACACTTTTTTGTAAAGTGTAATGTATAATTCCACATGTGTTAATTCATAGTTTTGATGCATTCAGTGTGATTCTACAATTTTCATAGTCATGAAAATACAGAAAAATCTTTGAATGAAAAGGTGTGTCCAAACTATCCCCCTTTCTGATATATTCTTTTGCTTGTTTGTCACACTTAAATGTTTCAGATCACCAGAAAATTTTAAGTATTAGACAAAGATAACACAAGTAATCACATAACGCAGTTTTTAAATGAAGGTCTTTATTATTAAGGGACAAAGAAATCCAAACCTACAGGGCCCTGTGTGAAAAAGTGATTGCCCCCTGCCCTTAAATATAAATTAACTGTGGTTGATCACATCTTTGGGAATCTGAGTTCAAATTCCCTATCCACACACAGGACTAACTACTGCCACATCTGTTCTCAATCAAGAAATCACTAAATAGGAACTGTCTGACAAATTTAAGTAGACCATCAGATACTCAAAAAATAGATATCATACCGCGATCCAAAGAAATTCTGGAACAAATAAAGTAATTGAGATCTATCAGTCTGGAAAAGGTTATTAAGCCATTTTTAAAGCTTTGCAAATCCAGCAAATCACAGTGAGAGCCATTATCCACAAATGGCAAAAACATAGACAGTGGTGATCCTTACCAGGAGTGGCCAGCAGACCAAACATACCCCAAAAGTGCAGCGATGACTCGTCCAAGAGGTCACAAAAGACCCTCAACAACATCCAAAGAACTTCAGGCCTCTTTGCCTCAGTTAAGGTCAGTGTTCATGACTCCACCATAAGTAAGAGACAGGGCAAAAATGGCCTGCATGGCAGAGTTCCAAGACGAAAACCAATGCTGAGCAATAAGAACATAAAGGCTCGTCTCAGTTTTGCCAGAAAATATGTTGATGATTCCCAAGACTTTCGGGAGAATACTCTGTGGACTGACGAAACAAAAGTTGAACTTTTTGGAAGATGTACTGTATGTCCCATTACATCTGGCATATAAGTAACACAGCATTTCAGAAAAGGAAGACCACACCAACAGTAAAATATGGTGGTGGTAGTGTGATGATCTGCGGTTGTTTTACTGCTTCAGGACCTGGAAGACTTGCTGTGGTAAATGGAACTTGCTGTGGTAAATGGAACCATGAATTCTGCTGTCTACCAAAAAATCCTGAAGGAGAATGTCTGGCCATCTGTTTGTGACCTCAAGGTGAAGTGCACTTGGGTTATTCATCAGGACAATGATCCAAAACACACCAACAAGTCCACATCTGAATGGCTTAAGATAAACTAAATTAAGACTTTGGCGCGGCCTAGTCAAAGTCTTGACCTTAATCCGATTGAGATGCTGTGGCATGACCTTAAAAGGGCGGTTTCATGCTCGGAAACCCTCTAAGGTGGCTGAATTACAACAATTCTGCAAAATTGAGTGGGCAAAAATTCCTCTAGAGCAGGGGTGGGCAATTAATTTTCCCGAAGGACCACATGAGAGACCATGACTGTGTGGAGGGCCGAACTAATAGCTTGAAATTAATTCTACTCAATATTAATTAATATTAATTGTATCACTTAATATTGAGCATGATTAAGCTGACACCTCCTTATATATCTTTGAACCCCCCACAGCCCCTTATATACAGCATGAGCCTTACACAGCCTACTACATATGCGGCATAAGCCCCACACAGCCTCCCTATATATGGCATGAGCCCACACAGCCTCCCGTGTACGGCATGAGCCCACAGCCTCCCCGTGTACGGCATGAGCCCCACACAGCCTCCCGTGTACGGCATGAGCCCCACACAGCCTCCCCGTGTACGGCATGAGCCCCACATAGCCTCACCGTGTATGGCAAGCCCACACAGCCTCGCCGTGTACGGCATGAGCCCCACACAGCCTCCCCATGTACAGCATGAGCCCCGCACAGCCTCCCCATGTACAGCATGAGCCCCACACAGCCTCCCCATGTACAGCATGAGCCCCACACAGCCTCCCCATGTACAGCATGAGCCCCACACAGCCTCCCCATGTACAGCATGGGCCCCACACAGCCTCCCCATATACTGCATGAGGTCCCACACAGACTCCCCATAAACTGCATGAGCCCCACAGCCTCCCCATATATTGCATCACTTCCATAGACTCCCCATGTTCACCCCCATAGAATCCCCATATTCATACACATGAAAAAAAAAATAAAAACACCACATACATCGGTCCCGTTCCCAGGCGCCCCGCTTCTGCCTCCGGTGCGCTGACTCTCCGGCGGTACACAGATGACGCAATGACATGACGTCATCGCGTCAGCTGTTTCACACAATGATTGGTGGAGGAAGTGACCGGAGGCCCCCCCTTCACCACTGCTGACTGAAGGAGACAGTGAGCGGGCAGGCACGCTGCGGCCCTCAGGTTTTCAGCCCTACGGCTATCTCGGTCCGTGGGCCAGACTGAGACAGCCAGAGGGCTAGATGTGGCCCGCGGGCCACACTTTGCCCAGGTCTGCTCTAGAGCATTGTAAAAGACTCATTGCCAGTTATCGCCAGTGCTTGATAGCAGTTGCTGCGGCTAAGGGTGGCACTAGGGTTTAGGGGGTAACCAATTTTTCACACAGGGCACTGTAGGTTTGGATTTCTTTTTCCATTAATATAAAGACCTTCAATTAAAAAGTGCATTTTGTGTTTACTTGTGTTATCTTTGTCTAATATTTAAATTTGTTTGGTGATCTGAAACATTTAAGTGAGACAAACAAAAGAATAGGAAATCAGGAAGGGAGAAAACACTGTTTTGCACACCTGTATTTGGTATCGCCACATCTAACAACCCAACCTATAAAACGGTCTCGCTAGTTAACCCCTTAAGTGAACAGTGTAATGAAATAAAAAACAAGGCAAAAAAACTATACTTTATAATCCTACCGCCAAAAAAGTGGAATAAAATGCAATCAAAAAGACGAACGTAAATAAAAATGGTATCTCTGAAAAACGTCATCCTGTCCCGCATAAGCAAGGTGCCATACAGCTCAGTTAGCGAAAAAATAAAAAAGTTTATAGCTCGCAGAATAAAGAAATGCAAATATTTTTTTTTCTATAAAATAGTATTATTGTGAAAAAAAGCCAAAACATAAAACTATAAATGTGGTTTCGCTGTAATCTTACAGAACCAAAAGAATAAATCTGCTTTATCAATTATATGACAGGCGGTAAAAAAACTCCACCTTCCCAAAAATAAATACCTGAATTGCTGGGTTTTGTTTATTCTGCCTCCCAAAAATCAGAATAGAAAGCAATCAAAAAATGTAATTTGACCAATAATGGTACCAACAAAAAACATCAAATGATCTTCCAAAAAACAAGCTGTCACATGACTCAGCTGAAATGTAAAAATTTAAAAATTATAGCTATCTAAGTATGTGCTGCTTTTTGCAATAAAAAGAGTCTCTTAGTGTGTGGCTGCAGCCAAGCATAAAAACATTATAAATCTGGTATCTCTGTAATCGTACTGATCCGAAGAATAAAGTCATCTAATGACTTATACCGCATGAGGAATGATGTAAAAAATAAAACCAATTCTTCAACTGCTGTTGATTTATTGATTCTATATCCTATAGATACAAGCCTAGATAGATGGCACTTTCCACCATATACTATAATCCAAGAAGCACTAGAAGCATATTGTCATAAAATAAACACTTTATTAGAAAACAGATCACACAAATTACGAAAAACATTTAAAAATGCGATGTAAATCCAATATGCTCCCATAAGTATGTATATGTAAACAGTAGCTTATCTCCAAAATATCATATAAATTGCCTACATCTATATTCCCTCAGCGCACAGTGCAAATACACCGATTGACAAAGGTATTGGTACAAATCCAAAAGACAGAGATGTCCTGATGATGAATATTATACTGTGTTCAGAGGGACATCCACATGGGTTCTAAATGATCCAGTGTGCATAACATATTTATAGTGTCCAACAAGGTTGCTACCGGACAATAAATATATAAGTGGAGAGATAGATGTATAGTAAGGAGGTTGCAAACATCATTAAATAAAGTGCTTTAGTGCAAGAATCCTGAAAGCCTCCAATTACTTAAGCATAGCTAAGATGAATACAAACACAGTGGTTAGAACATATACAACCTTATAAGAGAGCCTGGGTTCGCCGACGCGCGTTTCGCGTTAGCTTCGTCTTGGGGAACCCAGGCTCCCTTATAAGGTCGTATATGTTCTAACCACTGTGTTTGTATTCATCTTAGCTATGCTTAAGTAATTGGAGGCTTTCAGGATTCTTGCACTAAAGCACTTTATTTAATGATGTTTGCAACCTCCTTACTATACATCTATCTCTCCACTTATATATTTATTGTCCGGTAGCAACCTTGTTGGACACTATAAATATGTTATGCACACTGGGTCATTTAGAACCCATGTGGATGTCCCTCTGAACACAGTATAATATTCATCATCAGGACATCTCTGTCACTTGGATTTGTACCAATACCTTTGTTAATCTGTGTATTTGCACTGTGCGCATCTCTATCATTTGGATTTGTACCAATACCTTTGTCAATCGGTGTATTTGCACTGTGCGCTGAGGAATATAGATGTAGGCAATTATATGATATTTTGGAGATAAGCTACTGTTTACATATACGTACTTATGGGAGCATATTGGATTTACATCGCATTTTTAAATGTTTTTCGTAATTTGTGTGATCTGTTTTCTAATAAAGTGTTTATTTTATGGCAATATGCTTCTAGTGCTTCTTGGATTATATGATTTGTTGATTCTGCCTACCAAAGATCGCAGTAAGGCTTGGCTCACATCTATCCTGCACTCTATGCTGAGCGTTAACACCGGGATACTGTGTAAATCTCTGAAATACGTGATTCAGATGGAACCCCCTGTAAAAGATTCCCTATAACGAGGCAGATGGGGACACGTCTGACCTGTGATTCAGCGGTATGTCTTTTTATGCATGCATAAAAGCATGATCTGCCACAGTTTAGTGCACTTCTGAAAAGGAGAATGCTGACCAGAGGCCAGACGGAATCCAGAGTAACTCTGCTGCCTCATTATAGTGAGTAGCTCCCTCAGGGGTTTCATCTGAATCATGTCACTCAGATTTAGATGAAAACCCCAACATAAGTGCTCACATAGAGTGCTGGATAAATGTGATCTCAAACGCTATGTAAAATGTTCCCAAAAAAGTCAACTTAATCCACAAAATAAAGCAAGTCCCCATTCAGGTATGTCATCTGTTAACAGAAGTATAGGGGGCTTCCACATTACTGGTAGTACTGAAGCTCTGGAAAAGTGCTATAGCTCCTTGCCCCACAAAAGAAATTCAGCAAATTCTACATTCCCAAATCCAAATGCCCTCTCCCTTCTGAGCCCCACAGTGTGTCTAAACCACATTTAGTGTTCACGTTTGCCATTTCTGCAGTGAAGAGTGCCCATCTAATTTACAGGTGCATGTCTCCTTAATAAAGCTGGGCACTACAACATACTGGTCTACATTCAGCAGATATCGTGGAACAAATTTTTGTGACATTTTTACTCATTTCCCAGTGTGAAATGTAAAATCTGAGACTAAAACATCATTTTATTGGTAAAAAGTAACTATTTTTTCTTCACTGTCCAATGGTACAAAATCCTGTGATATACCTGTGGTGTTAATATAATCACTGCACCTCTTGATGAATTCATTGGATTGGTAGTTTATAAAATGGGGTCACTTATGGGAAGTTCTGCTGCTCTGGCACGTCAGGGGCTCTACCAATGTGACTTGGCACCCTCAAACCAGTCCAGCAAAATCTGAACGCCAAAGGTCTCCATGGTAACCCCGGGCTGAAAGATGGTGGCCAGGTCACCCAGAGAGCATTGCACAGTATTAGGCCGGCATCACACTAAGGAGGAATACGGACGAGTGAGAGGCGTGAAAACCACGCATTACACTTGGACCAATATTTCTCTATCGGGCAGCTCTGATCATGCGTATTTTTCTCGGGCGTATGTTACACTGCGAGACACCCTCAGCATGCTGCGATTGTCAGCGTATTACGCCCGCTGTATGCCAATGAAAGTCTATGGGTGCGAGAAAACAACGGATTACACACGGACCAGACGTGTGACTTGAGAGAAATACGCACCGGTGTCCTTTAGAAAAGCGGCAATTCATCCCCGGCTACACTATAAAATCACACTGACAGGTTTAATAAAGAATAGAAAGAATACATATACACACATAGAATGCATATATATATATATATATATTATATATATATATATATATATATATACACATGTCATTGAGCCATATATATATATACACATATATTTATAGTTCATGCACTTCTACATAGTACAATAGCCGCTAATTAAATTGCCGGCTTTTGTAAAATTACAGAACCCGACATAAAATGACACATGGTTTATATACAGTTAACCATGTCATTTCATGTAGTTTGATATATGGTTTTCACTATCAATTACATGAGTGTATGTGTGCAAAATTTCAGACATGTAGCGGTTAATTAAATGTGTAAATAAGTTGAAAAAAGATGCGTGGGCTCCAGCGGTATTTTGTTCACCAGACAGGGAAAGCCAGCGAGTGGGGGCAGATAATATAAGCCTAGGGAGGGTGCATTTTTTTTGTGCCCCCTCTGGCTACTAAGATCTGCCCCCAGCCACCCCAGAAAAGGCACATCTATGAGTAGATGCGCCTTTTCTGGCACTTAGCCCATCTGTTCCCATTGCCCTGTAGCGGTGGCTAATGGGTTAATAATGGGTTAAGGCCACCTTGCTATTGGAAGGTGACTTTAAGCCAGGATAATAATTGAGAGTTGTCAATTAGACAACTTTCAATTATTAATCCTATTGTATTAAATGTTTACAAAAAACACAGACACATTAATTAAAAATTATTTTAATGAAATAAATAGACAGTTTTTGACCATATTTTATTTTACTGATACTCCATCCGATTCCCTTGCTCTCCTGTAATAAAAATAACATAATAAAGCAACATTATTCTTACCTCTCCGGCGCTCTGTCAGGTCCCCCGATGTAATCCTTCTGAAAGGGTTAACATGTTTACTGCGGGGACCGGAGCTAATGCTCCAGCGTCGCTGTAAACCCCCGAATGAATGAGTTCCTCTCCTGGCTGACAGGAGAGGAAGTGATTAGCTAGGAAGCTTAATTGATTGCTTCCCACGCTGTTCAGTTCAGGTCAGCCGGGGATTCCCGCTGTCACTGATGCTGTGCGGAGATGGAAACCCCAAAGTAAGTGCTCAACGTAGCGCACAGGAAAATAGTGATCCCAAAACGCTATGTAAAATGTTCCCAATAAAAGTTTTAACTCAATTCATAAAAAAGTCCCCACTCAGGTCCATCATCTGTTAGAGGAAATATTGGGGGCTTCCAAGTTACTGGTAGTGCAATGGATCTGGAAAAGCGCTATGGCTCCTTTCCCCCAAAAGAAATTCAGCAAATTCTGCAGTCCCAAATCCAAATGCCCTCTTCCTTCTTAGCCCCACAGCGTGCATAAACCACATTTAGTGTTCACATGTTTGGCATTTCTGTAGCATTGACAGCCCACCTAATTTACATGTGCACGTCTCCAGAGGCATGAGATGGGCACTACAACGGACTGGTGACTAAAATGTACTGGGCACTACAATGGCAGCATGCAATTTTCACTCAGCAACATCCACTACAGCAGGATTCTGGAAAAAATCCACAGAGTCAAAATCATGATTACACTAGTAGATAAATTACCAAAGGTGTATAATTTCCAAAATGGGGTCACTTGAAGGGGGGAGTCTGCTCTTTTACCACTTAGGGGCTCTGTATATGGAGTCTGCAAACTAGTTTAGGAAAATATGCACCAAGGAGGCAAATAGATCTTTATCCCTCCTGAGTCTCGCTGTATGACTAGTCAGTACTGTACAGCCACATATGGGGTATTTCTATATTTAGTAGAAATTAAGGTACACACTTTGATGCAATTTTTACCCATTTCTCAGTGTGAAAATGTAAAATCTTGGGCCAAAACAAAATTTTGGTGTTAAAAAATGTAATTATTTTTTCATTGCCCAATGGTACAAAATTCTGTGACACACAAACCAGTCCAGTAAAATTTGAACTCCCATATGGCGCTTCTTCCCTTTTGAGATTTGCACTGTGCTTCAAAATTGGTTTTCGACCACATATGGGGGGGGGGTCAGCGTACTCAGGAGAAATTGCTATCCTGCTATCCTTGTGAAAATGAAAACATTTGGGACTAAAAACATTTTTGTGGGAAAAATATTTTTTTTCATTTTCACAGGTCAATGTTGTAAAATTCCGTGAGGTATCTGTGGGTTCAAGTTGATCACCATACGTCTAGATAAAACTCCTTCAAGGGTCTAGTTGCCTACGGTCAATTGCATGGGGATTCCACTGTTTAGGCACATTAGGGGCTCTCCAAATGTGACATGACACCTGCAGACCATTCCATTAAAATTTACGTTCCAAAACATCACTCCTTCCTTTCCAAGACCTACCGTTCGCCCAAAAAGTAGTTCCCCCCACAACAAATTTTGAAATCCAAAAGCTGTGGCTAAAAACATTTTTGTGGGAAAAACGTGATTTTTTTATTTTCACGGCTCTGCATTATAAACTTCTGTGAAGCACCTGGGGGTTCAAGGTGCTCACCACAAATCTAGATAAGTTCTTTGAGGGGTCTAATTTCTAAAATGCGGTCACTTGTTGGGGGGTTTCCACTCTTTAGGCACATCAGAGGCTCTCCAAACGTGATATGACACCAACAGACCAATCCATCAAAGTCTGCTTTTTATAACGTCATTCTTTCCTTTCTGAGCACTTCGACATGGCATCTACTAATGATTCCAGCAAATTTTGCATTCAAAAAGTCTAATGTCGCTCCTTCCCTTCCGAGACCTGCCTGCTAAGAATATTAATTGAGGGAAATACCGTATTTTTTGGACTACAAGACGCACCGGACTATAAGATGTATCAAGGTTTTGAGGTGGAAAATAGGGAAAAAATATTTGAAGCAAAAAATGTAAAATATTTAACAACATAAAAACATACTATTATATATATTAACAGCAAATATAATAGTATGTAATTATGTTGGAAGCTACGGGTAGAAGATGGTGCTGCGGGATCAGTGTGCTGTCTGTAAAGTACTATATGAAGACGCTGGAGGGTGAGTATAAGAATGGTGACACAGGGCTTATATTTAAAGCACCATTCCAGCACTGAAAAATAACACTGGATTGCTGCTTTAAGATCCTATGGGAGAACTATCACTCCTAGCATGTTCTGAAGATCCTATGGCATGCTGGGATTTATAGTTCACCAGAGAAGTGGCAGAGTGCTTTTTTATGTGTTGTAATTACTAAACTTTTAATTAATTCTTACTTGTACAGGCTGTGCTCATATCCGTACAGGCACTGCGGCCAGCCAGGCTAGAAAACTTAAAGTATCTCTCTCTCTACAGCTTACAGGACATGTGGAGAGGTAATGAAGGGGGAGCATCACATGACCATACAGAGCCCTCCCTCTTATTACCTCACCACAGGTCCTGTAACAGGAAGCTGCATTGTTTCTAGTGCGGAGTCTGCAGGACCTGTGGTGACATAATGAAGAGGGAGGGCTCTGTGCTGTTAAGTGATGCTCCAGCCCACCCTCTTCATTACCTCACCACAGGTCCTATAATGACGGGTGCACTCAGCATCAGCACAGCCCGGGCTGTGCTGTCAGGTATGCGGCGATCCCTTCTCTGGCACCCTACTCCTGCCGCCTCCTTCTCCACCAGACACACGATCTCCTCAGCCGCTGCAAGAATCCGGCGGTGGGGAAACCATGTGGGTCTGCTGTTTAATTGAAGGAATATTCATTTGCTGCTCCCTGCCCACTGCTCGGCGCTGACAGGTGAGCGAGGAAGCAGCTAATGAATATTCCTTCACTTTAAGCATCGGGACCACGTGGTTTCCCCAGCGTCAGATTCCTGCAGCAGTGAAATTTTCCTGCCTCTTGCGAGTGATCCTACTCCGCCGCTGCCCCCTCCCCACATGTTACATTCGGACCATAAGACGCACCCCACAATTTCCTCCCAAATCTAGAGGAAAAAAAAAGTGCGTCTTATGGTTCAAAAAATACGGTATGTGATTTTTTTTTAATATTTTCACGGTGCTCACCACTCATATAGAGAAGTTCCTTGAGGGGTCTAATTTCCAAAAAGGGGTCACTTGTGGGGGATTTCCACTGTTTATGTACATCAGGGGCTCTCCAAATGCGACATGGCATTCACTAATGATTCAACAAATTTTACAGAAAGTCAAATGGCACTACTTCCCTTCCCAGCCCTGCACCCAAACAGTTCTTATCCCCCACATATGGGGTATCAACATGTTGAGAAGAAATTGCACAACAAATGTTGGGGTCTATTGTCTAATGCTACCCTTGTAAAAACAAAAGTAAAATTTTTGTGAAAAAAAGTAATTTTTTTCCTTCCACATTGCTTCATTTCCTGTGAAGCACCTGAAAAGTTAAACTTCTTGAATGTCATTTTGAGTACCTTGAGGGGTGCAGTTTTTAGAATGGTGTCACTTTTAGGTGTTTTCTGTCATATATACCCCTCAAAGTCACTTCAAATGTGATGTGGTCCCTAAAATACAGTTTTGCAAATTTGAAGTGGTTAACATATAAATTAATGTACCTTTAATGTAATAGAATTTCATTATGCTTGGGGTCTTTTTCCCACTGCAGAATAAGTTTGAAGCCAGTCAAACTCTTCCCTAATGATATTACATGATGGATAAGCATCTGCCTGTATTTTGTATTGAGGACACTGTTAATCCTGACCAAATTCCAACTGCATTTGGAGAAATGCAGCACCAAATTTGCAAGAAATGTCCACTATTCTTCACTGTTGCCTGCAGACACTCATTATCGTACTGCTCTCCAGCCCTTTGGTGAACAAACGATCTTCTGTTACTGTCAAATATATAAAACTTTTGACTCGTCAGTCCAGACACTTGCTGTCATTTTTTTGTATCCCAGTTCCTGTTTTTATGCACAGTTGAATCTCTTGGGATTTTTTCAATTTGAAAGATATGGCTTTTTCAGTCACAATTCTTCCATGAAGACCATTTGTTTTCAGACTTTTCTGAGCAGCAGATGTGTATAGCGGAGTCCAACTGGTTTCTGCCAGTTCTGAGGGAAGGGCGCTGCTGGACAACTTCAGATTTCGAAGAGGAGTAAGCAACCTCATGAGGTACTTTTCACTTATTGCAATAAATTTCCTTGGTCAACCACTGCGTCTACAAAAGAGCTTGTCTGGGAGAGACCTTAATGATATAGTATAGCTAGCTTGTGTCTTGTTGCTGTGCAGAGACTTGCTGTTGTTTATGACCTGACATGAAACTGTCATCCACAACCTCACCTTTGTAGCAAAGTTGGCTGTTCCCCAACAGGTTTTAAAGGGAATCTGTTGGTAAGATTACTACGCCCAAGCCAATTCTATGGGCATTCAGGTTATAAAAAAGTTAAAATGATGCCTTGATATCGGCAATCCAATGTCCTATTCTGAAAAATCTACTTTTTCTTTTGTTAATATGTAAATTAGCTGTTAAAATGTTAAAATATATGGGCTAGACACAGATTTCCGCCAAAATCTGTTTCCAGAGCTTCTCATTATCACCTTATTGGTATAATTGGTTTCTCATAGACTTGACTATAATTATCTACCTCAAAGAAGCTATGTTGTTGAAGGCAAAGGGAGGTCACACCAAATATTAATGTGATTTAGATTTCTCTTTTGTTCATTCATTTTGCATTTTGTTAATTGATAAAAATGAACTTTACAACATTCCATTAAAAGAAGAAAAATGTTAACCAAAACAAAGAAAGAATATTCCCACACAAATATGCAAAATTCCTATGTTTAGCTAAAGCTTTTTGTAATGCTATTTGCAGCCTCACTTATGAAAGGTATATGCCACATAATCTTCTGAACCTTTCCAGAGAGAGGTTGTTTGGAAGGATTTGACACTGTGCAGTTGCATTCGAAGAACAGGTTTTCCAATTGTGATAAAAATTTCTAGGGCCACAACTAGCAAAGTCTGGCATGTATCTCCAGTTGAGAATGTACTTTATTTCAAATAATTTTGTTTTTAAAACCCAGCGGTATAATTTTTTTTACTGGATGCACCATTTCATAAACTAAAAATCTGAAAAATTTAAGGCTAACAGTCAGAACTGAGACTAAATTGACCTCCATCAAGTTAATGTGGGTCTTTCGATTAGTTTAACATATGGGCTGGGAGCTTTCTCAGTGCTTACAGCACAGGCAGTGGGAAAATACACTAAAGGAAGAACTATAGATAGCATGAGATCTAATTTATTTAACCAAGTTTATAGTCTTAACACAAAAAAGATAAGCCCTAAATTACAAAAAGGATAAAGGGAAAAATTAACCTGTATATGGTCTGTTAAGACTAGCTCCGCATATATTGTAGGTCAAATATAAGTGAATACATAAAATAAGATGTACAGTATGCTCTTTGATAATTGTAAGATATCTAAATGTACAGGCTAAAATTGAGGAGATCAGACAATTCTAGTAAAGGTTTCCATGGGGAACATGGAAAGATTTTAGGTTGTATGGGAAAAAAAAGCTTAAATTTTGCTCATGCTAAAAATGACATTTCATTCAATTACACACATAAGCAATAAACCCTTGGAACATTAGTGGAACGTGTCAATAATACAAATATAGCCACATTTTACTGTCAGTATATAGATCGGAATGGCCAAACTGACAGTGCACCTCCTGACCCAAAGTTACTACCTCATATATGTATGTGGGGCTGTAATTTTGGGTCAGGAGGCCCACAGTCAGTATGAAAATTGTGGTCCATAATCGGACCATGAAAAATGGTTGTCAAAACTTTGCCATAACCTAATACATTCTCTAAAAATAAATAATTACATTTAAGATACGGTGTAGAATAATTTACAGCATTCAGCAAGTTAAAAAACAAATTCACTTACATTAGGCCGCAGTGCAGCTGCCATTTTGTAGTATGTTTCTGCTGCTTCATTTAGACTGGCTTGCCTGAAAAGAAAAGAGCTAAGCAATTATATTTATCAATCATTAAATAGATGAGTATCTGTTATTTCTGAACATATGGTGACAATGTACTTTACATGTTAATGCTAAATTACATATAAACTAAATAAATCAAAGTATCCCATGTTTCACAGAGCATTACATAAATTACTCTATTTTTCTACGAGTCGAGATATGGTTATTAATTCACAGTAATCAGTTTAGTTTTTGTTTTTTTTCCTTTTTTATCATTATTTACAGAAACAAATAATTGAACTACTGGAACTACTCACTGATCAGCTCATTAATAGCCATCGTACAGAACATTAATAAGATCTCTACCCATCAATCATTCTTTAGCAGAATTATAAAGGCAAGGTCAAATGTAATACAAAAAGGCAAACTTATTGCAAGCACCAGAATGAAAAACGACATTCACAAATTAAAAGTTCATTTCTTTTGACACTATTGTAGTAGTATATTGGGAAAATTACATTGGTGCTGAAACTATGTTATCACTGAAACACAAGGACATTTTTACAAAGTTGCATTCCTAGGTTTCTTGTTTTTTTTACACTGACATTAAAACATGTCTTACTGTAATACTTAAATGATTTGGAAAACTTCTAGTGTTTGGTGCAGTTAAATGCATACATTTTGGGCTAAAAATATTATTTACAATTGGACTTCATTAAAAGTTTAGCATTTTTGGCTTTTTCATTGCTCATTCCAGAATGACACAATGGAGAATCCATAAGTATGAAGGACAACCCACGGTCCTCCCACCTCACCAATGTGACGTAACTACACAGGCACAGCTCTCCGGCGCCCCCTTTGTCTCTCAGGTCAGTAAGGGAACTGCACCTAGAGCTAATGGCCGCCGGGGAGGATGTCCTGTTACCCACTGGGTATTCTAAGATTCGTGATCAGAGTAAAAGCATCAGCCCAAAATTAATTTTATGGTTTAATTGCCTTAAGGGTGCACTAGATAATTACAGAAATATACAGTAAGCTATACAATGGAATTACAGTGGATTTGCAGTCAGAGTAAAATATTACAATAAGGTACAAGGTTTAGAGGTATTAAGCTAGAGGTCAATGTTACCAGGCTGTAGGTTGCATGTGGACGCCGGGAGCTCTGCGAACCACAGGTACGAATCTTAGTTGCCGGACAGTCCCCAAAATGTGTGCCGCTGCTCCCTTGGCAGATCTGTCCCTTGTTCCTTCTTACATCTTCATCGTCTTGTTCATCTGTGTGAATGGCTAGGGTCTGCCATCCGCTCACAGTTCTTATACCTGCTAGGTCCCTCCCCTCGGTGCCAGAGGGTAGGCTAATAATCTCCACCCTCAGCTCCCTGCAGAATTTATTCCCAATATCTAAGAAAGGGGTTAACTTTCTCCAGGACGATCGGATCAGGACACGAGAGGTACCAGTGGATACAGTTAGTTTTGCCTGCCACGTGGAGATCAAACCTGGCCCATTTGGCCCTCCACGGTGACCCAATCTCTATATCTCAGGTCCCCGAGCCATCACCGACTCGGAAGTCGCACTGTTAGATGCCTGAGGTCCGCAGAATCACGTAGATATTTTTTATGAGACTGTACCTCGAAAGATGTGCTCATAATTCATAATCCTAGAACGGAGTCATAGTGGCTGGGAGAGACAATGGAGGTGTTTTCAGTGTCTAGCTGACAGGTATAATCTAATTGAAGCCCCCAGGCATCTCCAGGCCCCATGCTACCATGGCTCCAGACTAAAGCTTTGAGGTCTTGTTTTGGCCTTATCTCATTATCATACTAACAGACCTTGCTATTCAACATTGGAGCAGTAAATCCTGTTTTGGGCCTGAATTACTTAGCATACTAAAAGGCCTTGTTATTCACAATGGACACTAAACTCTGTTGCATTGAATATGCCCACAGGCCATGGGGGCCAGGTGCAGCCAGCTGCCTGTGGCCCTGTGAATTCAGACAAAATGAAGGCTGGTACAGGCCAATCTCAGACATGAAGCGAGCATTATGTCCCATATCAAAGATGGTGGCTGTTCCTTCATCACAGTGAGCTTGTTCATTAACTTACAACATACAAACGCCTTGCAGATGATGTCCTTGGTGAGATTTGGACTCTGGAACCCAGAAATTAAAAGCAACAGTGCTAACCACTGAGCTATCGTGCGTAGTAAATTTTTGTTGCTGCACAAAAAATATACAGTTGTACTAGCCAATCATGGGTGCTGTATCATGGCCTGATATTGCAGGTCTTTATTCTAGAGGGACAGAAATGTATGTAATATCTTGATTCAATAACTTAAAGAATAACATCTTACTCCAATTCAAGCATATAAGCTTTATCTACACATTGTATAAAAGGAAGCTGGGCAACATGTTAGTGATCCTATTAAATGTGTTTCTCTCTCCAATTACGCAAGTCTAAACACAATATGAGTCTGAAAGGCCCATGGGTCCCATCAGAGACAGGGCCTGGTTGCTAAAAACAATAAGAGGTAGAAAGGCCTTTGGGTTTTATCGGACACCAAGATTTGGTTGCAAAAAATAATATGAGACTGAAAGACCTTTGGGCCCCATTAGACATCAGGGCCTGGTTTGTAAAAACAACATGATGCAGAAAGGCCTTTGGGTCCCATCCGACACCAGGGCCTGGTTGGTAAAAACAATATGAGGTAGAAAGACCTTTGGGTTTTATCGGACACCAAGCATTGGTTGCAAAAAATAATGAGACTGAAAGACATTTGGGCCCTATTAGACACCAGGTCTGGTTTGTGAAAACAACATGATGCAGAAAGACGTTTGGGTCCCATCAGACACCAGGGCTTGGTTGGTAAAAACAATATGAGGTAGAAAGACCTTTGGGCCCCTTCAGACACCAGGGCCTGATTGGTAAAACACAATATGAAGTTGAAAGGCATTTGGGTCCCATAAGACACCAGGGTCTGGTTGGTAAAAACAATATGAGGCAGAAAGGCCTTTGGGTCCCATCAGACACCAGGGCCTGGTTGGTAAAAACAATATGAGGCAGAAAGGCCTTTGGGTCCCATCAGACACCAGGGCCTGGTTGCTAAAAACAATATGAAGCAGAAAAGCCTTTGGGTCCCATCAGACACAGGGGCCTGATTGGTAAAAACAATATGAGGTAGAAAGGCCTTTGGGTCCCATCAGACACCAGGGTCTGGTTGGTAAAAACAATATGAGGTAGAAAGGCCTTTGGGTCCCATCAGACACCAGGGCCTGGTTGCTAAAAACAATATGAAGCAGAAAAGCCTTTGGGTCCCATCAGACACAGGGGCCTGATTGGTAAAAACAATATGAGGTAGAAAGGCCTTTGGGTCCCATCAGACACCAGGGTCTGGTTGGTAAAAACAATATGAGGCAGAAAGGCCTTTGGGTCCCATCAGACACCAGGGCCTGGTTGCGAAAAACAATATGAAGCAGAAAAGCCTTTGGGTCCCATCAGACACCAGGGCCTGATTGGTAAAAACAATATGAGGTAGAAAGGCCTTTGGGTCCAATCAGACACCAGGGCCTGGTTGGTAAAAACAATATGAGGTAGAAAGGCCTTTGTGTCCCATCAGACACCAAGGACCAATTGTGACAACTGCTTTAGCACCCACAATCGCTATCTATGTCTCTGTCAGAGAATTCATTGATATCAGGTACTGTGAAGTGTTTCTGAGCTTTTACCATCATTTCTTTTTTCTTGATCTAGAAACAAGCACAGTACCTCAGCTAAATTTACTTTCCTCATAAATAAAAGAAAAAAAAATTAAATATACTTGCCGTGTCAATGCCTTAACATATTTAAGTTTGGGTCCTTCATCGGTTTTCTATTTAAAAGACTGATTGGTTTGCAAGCTGCTATGTAGCATACTTCTATTTACTGCTAGCATTGAATAATTCTCCTGCTCTGCCACAGAATATAAAATATTACAGCCGAGGAAATCATTATTCATCCAGAGATGGTTAATGGATTAATTTTACATTGCCCAGATAACAAAACAGCAGGATGAAATATGAAGTCCACTTTTGCCTTTTTTTTATATTTTATTTTATTTCCTGTGCAACTGTTACATTAGTTTCTGCCTCCAAGAGCAAACTACTAAGGAATTCATGTCAGTAGAAAAAAATGCTAATATTATTTCCACAGCTACAAGCGTTACGCGAGTCTCGTTTGTAGTCTGCTTACAGAAATATGACCCTCCATGCAATGCACAAAATGGATGATGGTTATTACATTCTCTACTACTCAAGTGGAAATGAAGAATTAAAACACTGCAGAAATATTTCTCCACAATCACATGCTCAGAGAGTGTATTTAGCCATTGCTCCATAAAAGTAAAATCACTAAAACATACATGAAGCATAGTCCTCCAGGGAGTCTCACCAGTTTACAGTGAATAACTGATAAGGGATTTTCCTTCCACATGAATAATGGTTTATCTAATTCACAAACATATTTAAGGCTCCTAAAATGATGTATTGCTACAATCTACAGTTCTGCAATTGTCATTTATAAAGGATATTGTTCTTCTGCAGGGATTCTTCTTGAAGAAAAAAAAATTAAAATTCTACTGAAACGCATATTTTGCTTTTCTGATCTGTTCATAGTTCAGGAAGATAAATGGGAATGTCACAGACAATAATTAGAAGATAAAAAATTAAAACCTCACCATAGTAGCTAATGAAATTCATATTCTCATTCTGGCAAAAGATTCTGCACACTTTTAAATTGGCTTCAGTGGTAATGAAAAGTGATTAGGAAAATTTGTAAAAGGTAAAATTGTTAAAAAAAAGTACTGCACAGAAAAAAAATAAGAATTCTTAACGTTAAACTCCTCAAAAAGTAAAAGCATTGCTAGCTGAACTGAAATCTTTCTGGCATTAAGTGTTTTCTGGGTCTGTTTTTTATTTATAGAGTCATAGCCTATCTTGAGGATAAGTCATCAACATTAGAATGGGGTAAAGACTGGTAAGGCAACGTTATTCTATCACATAATTCAATTAAATGCACTTTAACGAATCTATGGTCTTTCAAACAGGTTTGCTTCCCCCAGGAAGAAGCAGTCAGGCGAAACCTAGGATCAGGCGATAGCTGGCGTGCCTGTTTGTGATTTCATCTCCTTTAACAAGAAAGGAATTATCACGGGGAGGATTGCAAGAGAACTCACCAGTGCAATCTCCCGGAAGACGAGTGCAGCAGAAAGCTTCAGGCTCCTAGGAACGCAGGGTGAGCAAGGCAGGAGAGAGATGGTTCCAGGGCCTGAATCATTTGACAGTTGAGGGGCGTGGCTTCAGCTCCAGGGAGCTAGAAGCTGAGGGAAAACTCCTAGAAAGGTAACTACGGGACAAAGTTACCCAGGGGCACAGACAGAGACGTAAATCTGAACAAGCCAAGGTCAAAGCACGAGAAGACAGTACAGTACCAAGTATGAGACAGAACCGATAGTCGGGGCCAGGCAGAGGTCAAAACCAAACAGACAGCGAAGGTACAGAAACAGAATCCAACAAGCAGTATCCAGAGATCAGACCGAGTCAAAACCAAGTATCAGGCAAATCAGAACACAGCACAAACACACTCAGGGGTCAACACACTTTGCCAAGGGCGAAAGTATAACTGACAGGGATTGGAGCTTCCTAGGGCTATAAGAAGCTCTCCCCGAACCAAGGAGAGGCCACAATAATAAGCCCCAGGTGTGCAGGTAAGAGCTTGCACTGGGATCAAAACCTTAACCCCTAGCGTGCAGGTCAACCCTGCACTGGGATCATGACAGGAATTTGTCAGTAAAATTTTTATTTTATTATTATTTTTTTTAACAACGCGTCTGGTTGGAATGCTCTATGTAGGGCCGGCTCCAGGTTTTTGTGGGCCCCGGGTGAAAGAGCCTCAGTTGGCCCCTTTAACACAGACCACGATTCATGATGCTCCGATACAGCAGAGAAATATATATATAGTACAAGGCCAAAGATTTCACTTCTTAGATTACATGAGTGATATCTATTGTAAATTCTACAGTAGCTCAGAAACCGGCGAATCCTCGCAGCGCACAGTGCAGACCAGACATTATGGTCCTCCATACAGTATTATGGGCTCCACATAGTCCTCCATGCAGTATTATGGGCTCCACATAGTCCTCCATACAGTATTATGGGCATCACATAGTCCTCCATACAGAATACTGGTCTGGTCCCCATATAATGCTCCATACAGAACACTGGTCCCCATATAATGCTCCATACAGAATACTGGTCCCCATAAAACAGGGTGGATAAAAATCATGATTTTTTAAAAAAAATCAAAAAAATCGGATTTTTTTGATTTAAATCGGATTTTTTTGATTTAAATCGGATTTTTTTGATTTAAATAGGATTTTTTAATCAAGTTGTACACAAGCAAAACTTTGTCTTTTTGCAAATCAAATTATTTTACACAAATAAAAATATTAAAACAGTTGATGATTATGAAACCTAATCATTTTTATTTGCACTATTAAACAATCAGAATTGAACTACAGAGAGTAAAGGCTGGGTCTCACATAGCGATACACCAGCGATCCCGACAACGATATGCACTTGTCAGGATCGCTGGTGTATCGCTACATGATCGCTGCTGAGCTGCCAAACAGGCAGCTCAGGGCAGCGATCTGGGACAGCGACACTGCTGGGTAACATCGCTGTTACCCGCAGTGTACGTTGGATACCAGCGCCCTGATGCAGGGAGCTGGTAACCAAGGTACACGTCGGGTTTCCAAGCGCTGCGCGGTGCCTGGAAACCCGTTGTGTACCTTGGTTACCAGCTCCCTGCATCATGGCGCTGGTATCCAAGGTACACAACGGGTTTCCAGGCACAGCCCCGCGCCTGGAAACCCGCTGTGTACCTTGGTTACCAGCGGATCGCTGGTCTCCCGCCTGTCACACGCAGCGATGCGTGCCTGTCAGAGGGAGACCAGCGATCAAAAAATGTCCTGACATTTCAGCGACGATCAGCGATACCCGGCAGGGGGGCTGATCGTCGCTGAATGTCACACACAGCGATATCGCTGCTGAGCTCGCTGCTGCGTCACAAAACTAGTGACTCAGCAGCGATCTCGGTAGCGATATCGCTATGTGAGACGGGCCCTTAAGTACTTTTTAACAATAGCCTATCTCTAACGTTTGAAGTAAGCAGGGTGGATAAAAATCAATGATTTTTTAAAAAAATCAAAAAAATCGGATTTTTTTGATTTAAATCGGATTTTTTTGATTTAAATCGGATTTTTTTGATTTAAATCAGATTTTTTTCAATAAACTGCTTTTTGAGGAACATATTTTACCATCCAAAGGTTCTTCCATCATGAGATAAAGCTGAGTTGTTTAACTCAGTAGAATAAAGGCTGTATATGTGTAACATTCACAATGCCATGCTCTTCCAGAGGTTTCTGTAGGATTAGTGCCAGTGGGCAGTTTCTCTCCTATATTATCACAGACGCTCGCTTTACTTACGCAGTTCTCAAAACTGAATTTGACTCCGCAGAGGTCCCAGCCTCTTCTTCACGGCAAAAATGTTACAACATGAACAGAGTTGAGAAAAAGACCTTAATCCTATTGTTTTACAAACCTATATGAATACAGAATCAACCCCTTCAGTGCCAAGTCCAAGAAGTTAGACAATATGTTTCTGATTGTTTGGAGTGGAATAGATCTGCACAACACAAGAAGAATATGAATCTAAGTGTGAGGAGGAGGAAGGGCAAGCAGACAAGAAATGAAAGTGAAACTTTGAGCACAATACTGCAGCATAGCCACAGACAGACAAGTCAGGTCAGGATTATTTTTCTCCTTCCTAAGTACAACAGAACAGTGGTGTCCAAATATGAATGATTAACCCATTAAACTGGGGAGAAAAAAGTAATATAAAAAGTGATTCTAAAAATTTTCATCTACTTGCATGTTAAAGTAGCAAGAACTAGTTTAGGTAGAAACTTTGATTTAAATCACTGATTTAAATCAAGCCTTACTGACTAGTGATTTAAATCGTGATTTAAATCGTGATTTAAATCAGTTTGATTTAAATCAAATCCACCCTGGAAGTAAGCAAACATCTTCAGTGAATACATCAGTCCTTTAGCTTACTGTTTATTTAGGACTTTTAATAGGAAAACTAGTTGTCCTGCTTTAGCAGTTCCTAAGCGGTTTCGGACTGTTGTGTGCACAAAACCAGGGTGGATAAAAATCATGATTTTTTTAAAAAAATCAAAAAAATCGGATTTTTTTGATTTAAATCGGATTTTTTTTGATTTAAATCGGATTTTTTTGATTTAAATAGGATTTTTTAATCAAGTTGTACACAAGCAAAACTTTGTCTTTTTGCAAATCAAATTATTTTACACAAATAAAAATATTAAAACAGTTGATGATTATGAAACCTAATAATTTTTATTTGCACTATTAAACAATCAGAATTGAACTACAGAGAGTAAGTACTTTTTAACAATAGCCTATCTCTAACGTTTGAAGTAAGCAAACATCTTCAGTGAATACATCAGTCCTTTAAGCCTACTGTTTATTTAGGACTTTTAATAGGAAAACTAGTTGTCCTGCTTTAGCAGTTCCTAAGCGGTTTCGGACTGTTGTGTGCACAAAACCAAATGAAGAAAACAATCTCTCTACTCCTGCCGATGAAGCCGATGCAGTCAGTAGCTGAGAAGCTACATTTATTATCTTCGCTGGAAGAACAAGTGATTGCGACTTCCACCAGTCCAGTGGTTTTAGTTCATTAACGACGTTATCTGCAAACATGTATTTTTGAAATGGTGCAGATTCACACTTCAATTTCAGCACAGTTGCCACAATGTCATGGTTAGTATTGGCGAGCCACTCCATTGCAGAGTTGATTTCCGCCTCAGATAGTTTTTTCCCTCTGTAGATGGGATGCAAGATATTGGCTAAATAGTGTTCTTCTTTTAATGCTTGGTCCTTGCGGTGGTGTATTGCAACCTTTACATTGTTTGAGAGGTTCAAGCGATCTAGCGAACCTTCTAAATCTTTCCAAACTTCTGTGGCATCAGCTATGGTTGCAGTATCTTTCTGCATTTTATCCAACGCAATAGATATTGGCTTTAACCTTTCCAAAAGGTCCTCGGCATTTCTCTTCACACCAAGATTTAATACTTTGCTTCGTATATTAGCATCAATTTTATCCCGATGTGTTTCGCAAATGGACACTAATTTTGACCAGTTGTTAATAAACAGTTCCAAGCATTCAGCCAAGGTTTTCCATCTAACATCTTGTGGTAGAACCAACTTCAGTCCTCCCATTTCCTTGTAGGTTGCATGTGCAAAATGATTATTGCGGAAATATTTAACAATTTCTACAACATGTTCCTTGACACCCGAAATAATATGCAGGTCTTTTGCCAAAAGATGCAACAAATGGGCAGAACAACCGTATGTAATGACATTTGTGTCATCCTCATGTGCCAGTTCCGCTCGCATTTTTGCCACATTGCTTGCGTTATCAGTAACTAAGCTCCTTACTTTACATCCAAACTGTTCTTGGCATTGGTGAATTGAGTTCTTAGCAATTTCAAGTAAATATTCAGCAGTATGTGAATTTCCAGATGTGTCGATTGTGTCTGTAAGGTAAGTTTCACCATCTTCTGTTGTGACACAAGTGCAAATTATGGGGTCGTTGTGGATGTTGCTCCAACCATCCAAGCTCATGTTAACAACTTTGTCTTTCAAATATTTTGTACAAGCCGCTCTTTCTTTGTCGTATACAGCCTGAAGATGTTTTCCTGAGATATCAAATCTACTTGGTGGTTTGTAGCCTGGTCTTATTCCTTCGATCATTTGTACAAACAATGGGTGTTCAACTAGTCGGAAAGAAGAATTGGTTGCAAATATGAATTTAGCAATTAATTCATCAAAATGTTCTTTCTGGCTCGTCGTAGTCTTTAAGAGAATTTTTCTACACTTTGCACGCAAAGTTTTTTGTTGGGCTGCTTTGTTGAAGTTGTACCCAGATATTGATTGTCACGTGCAGCACAAGCCATATTTGACCATGAAAGCACAGTAATTAAAAATATAATTCGACTGCGTATTTGAAGAAATATAACGAAAATATTTTTAAACAAACTTTTTGAACAATGTAATGGTCCTCGTCCTATAAGGGCTGTCTCAAAAGTTATGCTACTCAAGTTTCCGGTGAAGTTGCTGTAATTCTAGTAATATCAGAGCAACTGAAAAAAATTATGTCACAAAAGTTTTAAAAATGTTTTTTTTTTAAAAAATGGTCAATTTGGCAGACTTCAAAAGTGAATTGTAGCCTACAATAAAAAAAAAAAAAAATAGGCGTATACACACTCTTATTTTTACTTAACGTTAATCTTCTGTGAAATATTGCCTTAACATAAATTTAAATTCTATACTCCAGAACTAGTGTTAGAAATTTTTCTTTTCATAGACTTTAACCATCCCAGTAAAAAGTCTGTTAAAATAGGCTGTAATTGCCAGACTTACCACTAGTGCTAGGGTCCTGGTGCATAAGAAGCTGTGGGGGTTCATTGACATTAGTTGTATCACTATCAACATCTTCATTTCCCTTCTGGTTGCAGTTTTCATAATGTGATTTCAAACGGCAAACAAGTCCTTGGATATCCTTTTGACAGTATTTGCACTTTGCTCTCCCACCTTTCTTTCCAAGCTCTGCTGGCATCTCAACAAAATGAACCCAAATAGGGTCTCTCTTACGACCTGCCATGGCTCACGCAGATCACTTCTGAAGTTTGATTGTTACTACAGCCAAGTACTGCTGACTGACTATCCAACAAGTTTGGGCATGTCAACTGAATGGAAAAAGAAACTGAAACCAAGCTACAGAAAGTGAAACCAAGCTAGAAGTGTGGAGTTAATTGAACAATGATTAAAAGTTTTAGATTTTAATCGTGATTTATATTAAAAAAATCTTTTGATTTAAATCAGTGATTTAAATCATGATTAAAATCACGATTTAAATCGATCTGATTTAAATAGAAAAAAATCATTTGATTTAAATCATGATTTAAATCGTTGATTTAAATCGGCGTGATTTAAATCAATCCACCCTGCACAAAACCAAATGAAGAAAACAATCTCTCTACTCCTGCCGATGAAGCCGATGCAGTCAGTAGCTGATAGCTACATTTATTATCTTCGCTGGAAGAACAAGTGATTGCGACTTCCACCAGTCCAGTGGTTTTAGTTCATTAACGACGTTATCTGCAAACATGTATTTTTGAAATGGTGCAGATTCACACTTCAATTTCAGCACAGTTGCCACAATGTCATGGTTAGTATTGGCGAGCCACTCCATTGCAGAGTTGATTTCCGCCTCAGATAGTTTTTTCCCTCTGTAGATGGGATGCAAGATATTGGCTAAATAGTGTTCTTCTTTTAATGCTTGGTCCTTGCGGTGGTGTATTGCAACCTTTACATTGTTTGAGAGGTTCAAGCGATCTAGCGAACCTTCTAAATCTTTCCAAACTTCTGTGGCATCAGCTATGGTTGCAGTATCTTTCTGCATTTTATCCAACGCAATAGATTTTGGCTTTAACCTTTCCAAAAGGTCCTCGGCATTTCTCTTCACACCAATATTTAATACTTTGCTTCGTATATTAGCATCAATTTTATCCCGATGTGTTTGCACTTTGCTCTCCCACCTTTCTTTCCAAGCTCTGCTGGCATCTCAACAAAATGAACCCAAATAGGGTCTCTCTTACGACCTGCCATGGCTCACGCAGATCACTTCTGAAGTTTGATTGTTACTACAGCCAAGTTGTAAGGTTCTATGTATATATTCCTGAAACTCAGTTTGTTCGTCAGCCATTTTACTTTCTGTCTTGCTGCAGCTATCTTGCCCTCAGTCAAAATGGAGTTTCCAGCTTGCATGTTCCCGCCCTGATTCTCTCCTTTGCTTCTTAAGCAGCCACAGCTGAGCAATCAGTGCTTCAGAATCTAGCCTGCAGTGAACCTGTGACTTGACTCCTGTAAGCCTTGGACCTTGTACTCCAGCTATTCCTACTGAGGAACTCTGAAGCACTTGTGGACTCTGAACCCTGCTCTTTGAAAGACCCACGTTTGCATGGACTTACGGTAACAGAGAAGAAGATCCTGAATCTGTATTGGAGAGTGATTGCTGAGCTTGGATTACTCTGGCCTGCTGTGTCTCCTGTTTCTGTGTCTGCAAACTGTGTGACTATTTCTGCCAACTTGTATGAAGTAATACAGGACTTTTCTATATCAAACCTGTGACTCCTGTGTTTTCATCGCACCCAAGCACAAGACGCTATATGAACTGTACTACATACATTACAAGATTCTGAAGCCAAAACGTTAGTGTCTGCTGGGTCTGGAAGGCTGTGTCTGCTGTACTGTGGATATCAGACGTCCGGTTGTACTTTCTGTGATGACAGTGGTTGTGACTTCTCACAACCATTCCAGGTGAGCAATTCCCTTAAGTTTTTTCTTTTTGCAGTGTTACCACAGGTAAACACTATTTGTTTTTTTTTTTTTTTTCCTTTCTTTTCTCTTTTTTGTCTGCTGTAACTCTGGATATCAGATGTCTGGTTGAAACTTTCTGTGATGATAGTGGTTGTGACTTCTCACAACCATTCCAGGTGAGCAGTTCCCTTAATTTTTTTTTCTCTCTGCAGTGTTGCCACAGGTGAACACTATTGTTTTTTTTTTCTCTCCTCTTCTTCCAGTAATCCTGTCTTAAAAGATCTGGAAAATGGAGGCCCGCATAAAGGAACTTTGCGGAGTGACTGATAATATCCTTGCAGATTTGCAGAATATAAAGACCCGTTTTACAAATCTACAGGACCTCAATAATCACAATTTGCAAGTGGTTGGACAGACTACCCAGGATTTGCGAGCCAGGATTGAGGTTCTAGAGGGGCGAGTCCAGGCTCCTGCCGTAGCCCCGAGTGCTGGGATTCCCAAGTTGCCCCCTTTTCGTTTTGGCGGTGAACGTGAGAAATTCAGGGGATTTATTAATCAATGCAATCTTTTTTTTTCTGCACATGCTTCACAATTTCCCACTGAACGATCTAAGGTGCTTACTATAATTATGTTGCTTACCAACAAGGCTTTAATGTGGGCAAACCCTCTGATTGAGACTGAGGATGATTGTTTGAATCACCTTGATGATTTTATTTCAGCCATGGGGCAGGTGTTTGATGACCCCAATCGAGGTGCAACAGCTGAAGCAGCCATGTTAGCTTTGTGCCAAGGTAAGCACTCGGTAGCTGAATATGCCTTGGATTTCAGGAGATGGGCCCTTGATACCACCTGGGACAGTTCCGCCAAAAAATCTATTTTTCGAAAGGGGTTATCTCCACTGATTAAGGATGAACTTGCTCGTGCCGACCCTCCCACTGCGTTAGGTGACTTTATTAACTACTGCATCCGTATTGATACTCGTCTGACTGAACGCAGGCAAGAGAGATGGTTCGAAAGCAATCATACTAACCTTTTCCTACCTTCCTCTCCAGCTAAGGAACCTTTGAGTAGGATTACACGGGAACCTGAACCTGAACCCATGCAGGTAGACTCTTTACAACGACGGGTTAGTGATGCACGCAAGGAACATCGTTTTAAGGAGAATCTATGTTTCTATTGTGGTAAGTCAGGGCACTTCATTATAAACTGCCCCAGCCGTTCTCGTAAGACTACTGCAGCACTCATTCATTGTGAGTGTTGCGAGAGGGGATCTGTCAGGTCCGAGCCTCAGGCTCCAGAGAGATCTGCAGCAACAGATCTTGATTTCTCGGACTTAAACTCCGTTACCTCTGAGGACGTTGACTGTGTAAACGCTGCCATTTTTCAAATTTCCTCAGCGGTGTCCCAGCTGAGTTGTAAGAAAAACAATTCTCATTGCTTTCTTTCCATCAAACTCTGGGTTGACTCAGCTTGGGTGTCTAGCTCTGCTATGATCGACTCAGGGGCAAGTGGAAATTTTATGGATGTCTCCTTTGCTCTGAAACACTATACGTTCAGTGAAGAAGGCTACTCCAGTACAGATGGAAACTGTGGATGGCTCCCTGCTGACCTCTGGACCAGTGGATCAGGAAACAGAGCCTTTGAGGGTTCTTATGGGTAAAGATCATCAAGAGAAACTGTCCTTTATGCTTATCTCTTCTCCCCACTTTCCCATTATTCTAGGGCTACCATGGCTGCAGGCTCAGAATCCTACCATTAACTGGAGAACCAAGGAATTACACTTTCCAGAGAAACAGATGAGTCCAAAAGTTTCAGCTTGCTCTGTTCCTAAAGGAATCATGTCAGTCCCTGAACTACCAGCTGTATACCAGGACTATGTGGATTTATGTGACAAGAAGAACGCTGACCAGCTTCCTCCTCACCATCCATATGATTGTCCAATTGAATTATTGCATGGAGCAGAGATACCTTTTGGTAAGATCTACCCCCTGGCGGGGCCCGAGCTAAAGGCTTTAAAGGATTACATAGATGAAAATCTAGCCAAGGGCTTCATACGCCCCTCTTCATCTCCTGCAGGTGCACCCATCTTCTTTGTAAAGAAGAAAGATGGATCTCTGAGACCATGCGTAGACTATAGGGAACTCAATAAGGTTACTATTAGAAACCGTTATCCATTGCCTTTAATCCCTGAGTTATTGGAGAGAGTGCGACATGCCAAAATTTTTTCTAAACTAGATCTTCGTGGGGCCTATAACTTAGTCCGTATTAGACCTGGGGATGAATGGAAGACTGCATTCAGGTCACGCTATGGACACTTTGAATATCTAGTTATGCCTTTTGGTCTGAGTACCGCCCAGCCACTTTCCAACACTTGGTGAATGACATCTTCAGGGATCTCCTAGATACATTCGTGGTAATTTATTTGGATGATATTCTAATTTTTTCTAACTCCACAGAGGAACATCATGGACATGTGAGAATGGTCTTGGAACGTCTAAGACAAAATCATCTTTACATCAAACTTGAAAAGTGTGAATTCCATAGGACCGAAATTCAATTTCTGGGGTATGTACTGTCTACATAAGGAATTAGTATGGATGGAAGCAAAACCCAAGCCATCAAGGATTGGCCAAGTCCTAGAAATGTGAAGGAGGTACAGCGCTTCATCGGGTTTGCCAACTTCTATAGACGTTTCATTAGAAATTTCTCTGAGGTAGTGTCACCTATCACTCAACTTACCCGGAAAGAGTCTAGGTTTTCCTGGACTCCCCAAGCCCAGGAAGCATTTTCCCGTCTAAAAGATAAATTTACCACTGCACCTATCCTAGTACATCCAACCCCGAGCTTGCCTTCATAATAGAGGTGGATGCTTCAGACTGTGCCGTTGGAGCTATACTCTCTCAGAGAACAGGTGAGAAGAATGTCTTGCATCCCTGTGCCTTCTTTTCCCAGCAGTTGTCTTCGGCTGAGAGGAACTACGATGTGGGCAATAGAGAGTTGTTGGCCATTATTGCCGCCTTCAAAGAATGGAGACACCTTCTTCAGGGTGCTGCACAGCAAATAGTCGTCCTGACAGACCATCGTAACCTTGAGTTTATCAGGTCGGCTAAGTGCCTGACTCCTCGCCAGGCTCGCTGGAATCTTTTCTTAAACCAATTTAATTTTATCATCTCTTATAGACCAGGATCGCGCAATGGAAAGGCTGATGCACTCTCTAGGATTTACTCAGCAGAGACACGTCCAATTACTCCTCCTAAGACTATTCTTCCTGACTCTAGATTCCTAGGAGTAATTCATAATCAAGACCTACTTAAGGACATCAAGGAAGCATACCATGCGGATTCCTTGTTGGCACAACCCCCAAGGGACGTAAGTCTTGTCTTTAAGAATGGTGTGTGGATTCAGGGACAACGTCTGTATATTCCTGAAACAGTCAGATTAAGAGTATTGCAACTCATTCACGATTCCAAGATAGCTGGGCATAGAGGAATTCTAAAGACACAGGAATTTCTTTCTCGTTTCTTTTGGTGGCCCACTTGCAGGAAGGATGTTTTGAATTATGTCACTTCATGTGAGGTCTGTGCAAGATGCAAAACACCTCGCTCCTCACCAACTGGTCTGTTACAGCCTCTTCCCACCCCGTCCCGCCCGTGGGGATCCATTTCTATGGACTTCATTGTGGAGTTACCAACCTCTCAGGGGAAGAACACCATTCTAGTGGTGGTTGACCGTCTAACAAAGGCAGCTCATTTTATCCCTTGTGTCGGCTTACCCACTGCAAAACAGACATCAGATTTGATGATTAAAGATGTGTTTCGCTTACATGGAGTACCGGATGAGGTTATTTCAGATCGAGGGGTGCAATTCACTTCTAGGTTTTGGCAAAATTTCTGTGCAGCATTGGACATTAAAGTAAACCTTTCTTCTGCTTTTCATCCCCAGACTAATGGACAGACCGAACGAACCAATCAAACCCTGGAGCAGTATCTCCGCTGCTTTATCTGCCACCTACAGGATGATTGGGTTGATCTACTTCCATTAGCTGAGTTCTCGTATAACAACTCTCAGAGTGCCTCCACTAAACAGTCTCCTTTTTACTCTAATCTAGGTTATCATCCTAACATTCTACCACGATTTCCCATAGAAACGCCTTTACCAGCAGTGGCTGAAAGAATCACATCTTTACAGAAGAATATGGATCTTCTAAAGGAAAATCTGGAATCGGCTCAAGAAAGGTACAAGAAAGCAGCAGATAAATTTCGTAAACCTGCACCAGCTTTCAAGGTAGGAGACTTGGTCTGGCTGTCAACCAGAAATCTTAAGTTAAGGATTCCATCGTCTAAGTTGGGACATAAGTACATTGGACCCTATAAAATCAGTAAAATTATAAGTGCCGTTGCTTGTCGTCTTCAACTGCCCAGAACTATGAGAATCCACCCTGTCTTTCATGTATCCCTACTAAAGGCTGCGACACCCAATACGTTTCCTGGACGTTCCTCTCCTTGCCCTGACCCAGTGCTAGTCGATGGTCAGGAAGAATTTGTGGTGGAAAGGATTTTAGATTCCAGGTTGTATAGAAATCAGTTACAATATCTGATTAAATGGCAGGGCTACCCAGTGGAGGACAACTCATGGGAACCGGTCAATAACGTTAATGCTCCTCGCTTGCTCCGTCAGTTTCATCAGAAGTACCCACACAAGCCTGGTCTGAGGTCATCCGGAGGTTGTCCTTAAGGGGGGAGTAATGTAAGGTTCTATGTATATATTCCTGAAACTCAGTTTGTTCGTCAGCCATTTTACTTTCTGTCTTGCTGCAGCTATCTTGCCCTCAGTCAAAATGGAGTTTCCAGCTTGCATGTTCCCGCCCTGATTCTCTCCTTTGCTTCTTAAGCAGCCACAGCTGAGCAATCAGTGCTTCAGAATCTAGCCTGCAGTGAACCTGTGACTTGACTCCTGTAAGCCTTGGACCTTGTACTCCAGCTATTCCTACTGAGGAACTCTGAAGCACTTGTGGACTCTGAACCCTGCTCTTTGAAAGACCCACGTTTGCATGGACTTACGGTAACAGAGAAGAAGATCCTGAATCTGTATTGGAGAGTGATTGCTGAGCTTGGATTACTCTGGCCTGCTGTGTCTCCTGTTTCTGTGTCTGCAAACTGTGTGACTATTTCTGCCAACTTGTATGAAGTAATACAGGACTTTTCTATATCAAACCTGTGACTCCTGTGTTTTCATCGCACCCAAGCACAAGACGCTATATGAACTGTACTACATACATTACACAAGTACTGCTTACTGACTATCCAACAAGTTTGGGCATGTCAACTGAATGGAAAAAGAAACTGAAACCAAGCTACAGAAAGTGAAACCAAGCTAGAAGTGTGGAGTTAATTGAACAATGATTGAAAGTTTTAGATTTTAATCGTGATTTATATTAAAAAAATCTTTTGATTTAAATCAGTGATTTAAATCATGATTAAAATCACGATTTAAATCGATCTGATTTAAATAGAAAAAATAATTTGATTTAAATCATGATTTAAATCGTTGATTTAAATCGGCGTGATTTAAATCAATCCACCCTGCCATAAAATGCTCCATTTAGAATACTGGCCCCCATATAATGCTCCATACAGAATACTGGTCCCCATATAATGCTCCATACAGAATACTGGTCCCCATATAATGCTCCATACAGAATACTGGCCCCCATATAATTCTCCATACAGAATACTGGCCCCCATATAATGCTCCATACAGAATACTGGTCCCCATATAATGCTCCATACAGAATACTGGTCCCCATATAATGCTCCATACAGAATACTGGCCCCCATATAATGCTCCATACAGAATACTGGCCCCCATATAATGCTCCATACAGAATACTGGACCTCATATCATGCTCCATACAGAATACTGGCCCTCATATCATGCTCCATACAGAATACTGGCCCTCATATCATGCTCCATACAGAATACTGGCCCTCATATCATGCTCCATACAGAATACTGGCCCTCATATCATGCTCCATACAGAATACTGGCCCCCATATAATGCACCAGTCAGGCTGTGCCCCTCATATAATGCCCCATGCAGGATGACAGGCTGTGCCCCTCATATAATGCCCCATGGAGGATGTCACTCCCCTCTTTATAGTGCCCCATGGAGGATGTCACTCCCCTCTTTATAGTGCCCCATGGAGGATGTCACTCCCCTCTTTATAGTGCCCCATGCAGGATGTCTCCCCCCCCCATAAAACGCCCCACGCCTCCTCCATACATTAAAAAAATACTCACCTCACTGCTCACCTGCTGCTACCGCTGCTCTGCTCCGGACTCCAGCGTCGCCGCCCGGCATCTTCCCGCTCTGCACTGTGACTGCTCAGCAGAGGGCGCCCTCTGACCTGAGACGTCACAGTCAGGAGACGCGGAAAACACAGGACCTGCAGCGGAGAGGTAAGTATTGTGCCGGGGCCGTGAGCAAGTGTGACGGCGCTGGCACCGCCCTCCTCCGCTGACTTGCGCCATAGCGCGCCGGGGTGCCCGATGGCGAGTGGGCCCCCCCGCCGGCTCAGGGCCCTGGCTCTTGCCCGGGTAAGCCGGGTGCTGAAGCCGGCCCTGGCTATATGTTCAGTAGCTTTTTAAAAGTTTTTGACATTGAAGAAACTGCTGGAGTGACTAACGCAGCAAAACCGCACCGGTATCAATAAACATGTATACATACAGTACAGACCAAAAGTTTGGACACACCTTCTCATTCAAAGATTTTTCTGTATTTTCATGACTATGAAAATTGTACATTCACACTGAAGGCATCAAACCTATGAATTAACACATGTGGAATTGTATACTTAACAAAAAAGTGTGAAACAACTGAAAATATGTCTTATATTCTAGGTTCTTCAAAGTAGCCACCTTTTGCTTTGATTACTGCTTTGCACACTCTTGGCATTCTCTTGATGAGCTTCAAGAGGTAGTCACCGGAAATGGTTTTCACTTCACTTGTGCCGTCAGGTTTAATAAGTGTGATTTCTTGCCTTATAAATGGGGTTGGGACCATCAGTTGTGTTGTGCAGAAGTCTGGTGGATACACAGCTGATAGTCCTACTGAATAGACTAATTGAATTTGTATTATGGCAAGAAAAAAGCAGCTAAGTAAAGAAAAACGAGTGGCCATCATTACTTTAAGAAATGAAGGTCAGTCAGTCTGAAAAATTGGGAAAACTTTGAAAGTGTCCCCAAGTGCAGTTGCAAAAACCATCAAGCGCTACAAAGAAACTGGCTCACATGAGAACCGCCCCAGGAAAGGAAGACCAAGAGTCACCTCTGCTTCTCAGGATAAGTTTATCTGAGTCACCAGCCTCAGAAATCGCAGGTTTACAGCAGCTCAGATTAGAGACCAGGTCAATGCCACACAGAGTTCTAGCAGCAGACACATCTCTACAACAACTGTTAAGAGGAGACTTTGTGCAGCAGGCCTTCATGGTAAAATAGCTGCTAGGAAACCACTGCTAAGGACAGGCAACAAACAGAAGAGACTTGTTTGGCCTAAAGAACACAAGGAATGGACATTAGACGAATGGAAATCTGTGCTCCGGTCTGATGAGTCCAAATTTGAGATCTTTGGTTCCAACCACCATGTCTTTGTGCGACGCAGAAAAGGTGAACGGATGGACTCTACATGCCTGGTTCCCACCATGAAGCATGGAGGAGGAGGTGTGATGGTGTGGGGGTGCTTTGCTGGTGACACTGTTGGGGATTTATTCAAAATTGAAGGCATACTTAACCAGCATGGCTACCACAGCATCTTGCAGCGGCATGCTATTCCATCCGATTTGCGTTTAGTTGGACCAGCATTTATTTTTCAACAGGACAATGACCCCAAACACATCTACAGGCTGTGTAAGGGCTATTTGACCAAGAAGGAGAGTGATGGGGTGCTATGCCAGATGACCTGGCCTCCACAGTCACCAGATCTGAACCCAATCGAGATGGTTTGGGGTGAGCTGGACCGCAGAGTGAAGGCAAAAGGGCCAACAAGTGCTAAGCATCTCTGGGAACTCCTTCAAGACTGTTGGAAGACCATTTCCGGTGAGTACCTCTTGAAGCTCATCAAGAGAATGCCAAGAGTGTGCAAAGCAGTAATCAAAGCAAAAGGTGGCTACTTTGAAGAATCTAGAATATAAGACATATTTTCAGTTGTTTCACACTTTTTTGTTAAGTATACAATTCCACATGTGTTAATTCATAGTTTTGATGCCTTCAGTGTGAATGTACAATTTTCAGTCATGAAAATACAGAAAAATCTTTGAATGAGAAGGTGTGTCCAAACTTTTGGTCTGTACTGTACATCAGGGGTAGGTAATGTTTTTTTTTACTGTCAAAGGCCATTTGGATATTTATACCATCCTTCGGGGGCCATACAAATTGCAGGCTGACTCCGCCCACAAAGCACATCCTGGCGCTAGCACTGGTGTCAGGATGTAAGCTTTCATTGCACAAGCCTCACTGTTAAATAGAGAACGCTGCATGTGCATGCTCACACAGCAAGAAGAAATTAATAGGCTGGCGGCCATTAAAATACAGATGCTGGCCTCAAGCACTGCAAACCCAGGGAATGTGATTAGGGGCCAGATAAAAGGTCATCAAGGGATGTAAATGGACCTGAGGTTCCCCACCCGTGAGATAGACCAACAGACAAATGTGGCAGAGGAGGATTGTCTAACCTTCTCGAAAGACATGGATACGGTACCGGGCATTTGATTGCATTAGTTGGCCAACCAATAAATAGGTGCTAATAAATTGCTAATAAATTTATGTTATTTAAAGATGGGTTATCCAACTCAACTAAGATATATAATTATAAAAGGACAACTGGCTCTAACTGAAGTAGAGAACATTAAGTTTCTAGTATTTCAAGGTTCATATCTATAAAATAAAGAATACAGAATGACATTTAAACAAGAATCATCACATAGTTTAGAATCTATTGTCACTTAGAGTAGAACTTAACTGTAATAATAGAACCAATTATAAAAAAAAAAAAAAACAAAGCGGCCTTGTGGCTAGTCACCTTGAAACTCATTTACTTCTTTGATTACAGTGCAGTTTTAATTTAAAATCCGTTTAATTAGAAAATGTAGACACTCACTCGAAATACACTGTTTAAAACACTTGGATAATCTGGAGTATATAAATATATTAGATTGAACCTCATACTCTACCTAAATATAATGCGAAATGAACAATTAATCTTTTAACCCCTTCCTGATATCCACAGTATATGTACGGTGCTGCGGGAGCTGCGTTTCCACAAACTACAGTACATCCTGATGATCGTGCGCGCTCCGCTGCCATGATCAAGTGCGGCTTTCAGCTAACGCCCTGGTGAGCTGACACCCTTCAGCAACGCCCAAGACCGATGCTAGCACCGATCGTGGGTGTCTAACCTCTACGGATGCCACTGTCTCTAAAGACAGCGACACCAATGGGCACCGCAGACAGAAGGCGCTCCCTCTCTGCTCCCATCGGCAGAATGCGATTGCGATTGTGTGTTGTCGATGGTCTCCATGGTAAACCCGGGCTGAAAGATGGCGGCAGGCTCACGGGGGTGACCTGTAAGCTCCTGCCAAGAGCAGGAGCTGACATGCCTCCTCCGTGGCTGTGATTTACTGTTCTAATGCCCTGCAATGCAAAAGCATTGCAGAGTATTAGATCAGCAATCAGGGCAGGAAAAGTTGATGTTCCTTAATACTGGGACAGTTCAAAAAAAAAAAAAAAAGCTATTAAATTATTGTAAAAATATATATTTTTTAAAGAATCACAAAATAAAGACCAAAAAAGAAAAAATATTAATCCAATAAAAACATTTATTTATGTAAAAACAAAAAAGGACACATATTTGATATCGCCGTGTCCAGAACGACCCAATCTTTAAAACTGTCCCACTAGTTAACCCCTTCAGTGAACACATAAAAAATAAAGAAATGAGGAAAAAACAACGCTTTTTCATAATACCGCTGAACAAAAAGTGGAGTAAAACATGTTCAAACAGACGAATGGAAATAAAAATAGTACTGATGAGAACATCATCTTATCCTGCAAAACACAGTTTTGTCAGCGGAAAAATAAAAAAAAGTTATAGCTCCCAGAATAAAGCGATGCAAAAATAATTATTTTTTCTATAAAATTTTTATTGTGTAAAAGCGCAAAACATAAAAAAAATTATATACATGAGGTATCGTTGTAATTGTACGGACCCAAAGAATAAAGCTGCCTAACCAATTTTACCACACGAGGAATGGCATAAAAAAAAAAATCAAAAAACAATTCATGATTTGCTAGTTTTGGTTCATTCTGCCTCCCCAAAATAGGAACAGAATGTTGGTCTGTGTGGGCTTAGGAATATGTGACCATTATAATCTGACCTGGTATGAACTCAAAACTCCTATACAGAACCTGTTGGTTAGGAGGTGCAATGCTTGGTAGAGTGCATTATGTTAAATACTCCACAAGAAGAAAGGAAAATGTCAGCACACCAACCTTCTAAAATAATAAACTTTATTCGGCTAATATGCCAGTTTAAAATGTGAAAAACACCTGACGCTTTTCTGGTGCGCTGAAAGCACCCTTAGTCATAGGGGTGCTTTCAGCGTACCAGAAACGCGTCAGATATTTTTCACATTTTAAACTGGCATATTAGCCGAATAAAGTTTATTATTTTAGAAGGTTGGTGTGCTGACATTTTCCCTTCTTCTTGTGGATTCATGCTGTGCTCACCAGCGGAATACGCACACACCTGCATGATTGGACCCAGCCCAGAGTGGTTTCTATGTGGATACGACGAAAGCTCCCATCTGCCTCTCTCCTGCTATGTTAAATACTATGTTTCTTTCGTTTTGTTTATTTATATTATTGAAAGTGTGATACCATATCTATGTCACTGTGAAAGGTGGTTATTTGGATTATTTTGACTTTATACTGTATTGTCACATGTTTGTTATCCTATTCTGTGGTATTTTTCAATAAAAAGAGTTTTAAAAAAAATAGGAACAGAATGAGATAAAAATGTTAAAAAAATAGTTCCAATAAAAAAGTCGTCCCATAAAAAAACAAGCTCTCACATGACTGGGTCGGCTGAAATATGGAAAATTACAGCTCTCAAAATATGGAGAAACAAAAACTTGTTTTTCCAATAAAATGCTTCTTTTAGTGTGTCAGCAGCCAAACATAAAAAAATATATATATAAATCTGGTATCGCTGTAATCGTACCAACGTGAAGAATAAAGTTGATTAATCACTTATACCGCAGAAGGAACGGTGTAAAAATAAATAAAACCAATTCTTCACCTGCTGTTGATTCTTTTCATTTTGCCTCCCAAAGAATCACAGTATGGCTCTGCTCACATTTATCCTGCGCTCTTTGCTGAGCGCGTACATCGGGGTTTTCTTGTAAAGATCTGAAATACTTGATTCAGATGGAACTCATGAAGGAAGATTCCCTATACTGAAGCAGATGGATGCACTGTGGACACTGTCTGGCTTGTGATCACATGAGGTCAGTCTTTTTAGGCATTCATAAAAGCGCAGTCTGCCACAGTTTTGTTTACTTCTGAAAAGAATAATGCTGAACAGAGGACAGAGTAACTCTGCTGCCTCATTATAGTAAGTGGCTTCCTCGGATGTTTCATCTAAATCAAGTCACTCTTATATTTAGATGAAAACCCCAATATAAGTGCTCAGCGTAGAGCACAGGATAAATGTGATCTCAAACGTTATGTAAAATGTTCCAACTAAAAGTTTTAACTCAATTTACAAAAAAAGCAAGTCCCCACTCAGGTCCGTCATTTTGTTAACAGAATAATAGGGGGCTTCCAAGTTACTGGTAGTACAATGGATCTGGAAAAGTGCTATGGCTCCTTGTCTCCAAAATAAATTCAGCAAATTTCAGCCCCACAGTGTGCGTAAACCACATTTAGCATTCACATGTTTGGCATTTCCGTAGCAATGACAGCCCGCCTAATTTACAGGTGCATGTCTCCAGAGGCATGAGCTGGGCACTACAATGTACTGGGAACTACAATGGCTGTTTGCAATTTTCACTCAACAACATCCACTACTGCTTGAGTCTGTAAAAAGCCCATATATTCAAAATCGTTACTACACCTGTAGATAAATTACTAAAGGAGTATAATTTCCAAAATGGGGTCACTTGAAGGGAAATTCTGCTCTTCTAGTACTTAGGGGCTCTGTATATGGAGTCTGCAAACTATCGTAGGAAAATCTGTGCTACAGGAGGCAAATAGTGTTCCGTCCCTTCCGAGTCTCGCCGGATGGCTAGTCAGTACTGTACAGCCACATATGGAGTATTTCTACATTCAGCAGAAATTATGGTAGCCATATTGGTGCAATTTTTACCCATTTCTCAATATGAAAATGCAAAATCTGGCGCTAAAAACCAAATTTTGGTGGTAAAAATGTAATTATATTTTATTCACTGCCCAATGATATAAAATTCTGTGACACATCTGTGGTGTCAATATGATCACTGCACCCCTAGATGAATTAATTGAGAGGTGTAGTTTGCAAAATAAGGTCACTTATGGGAGGTTATGCTGTATCAGGGTGTCTCTACCAGTGTGACATGGCACACTCAAACCAGTCCAGCAAAATCTGGACTGCAATATGATGCTCCTTTACTTCTGAGCGTTGCACTGGGCCTCAAAAGTAGTTTTCAACCACATATCAGGTATCAGTGTACTCAGGAGAAATTGTACAGCAAATTCCGGGGTCCATTTTCAAAATCCTGCTATTCTTGTGAAAATGAAAAATATTGGGGCTAAAACAACATTTTTGTGGGAAAAATGAGTGTTTTCTTTTCTCAGATCACCGTTGTAAAATTCTGTGAAGCACATGTGGGTTCAAGGTGCTCACCACACAACTAGATAAATTCCATAGTTTCCAAAATGGTGTCACTTGTGAGGTGTTTAGGCACATAAGAGGCTCTCCAAATGCAACACTGCATCTGCTAATTATTCCAGCAAATTTTGCATTGAAAAAGTCAAAGGGAGTGCCTTCCCTTCTGAGCCGTGCCATGCACCCAAATAGTAGTTTTCCTCTACATATTGGATATCGGCATACTCAGGAGAAATTGAACACCAAATTGTACAGTGCAATTTCTCCTGTTACCCTTGTGAAAATAAAAAAAAAATTGGTCTGAAAAAATTTTGTGAAAAAAAGTTAAATGTTCATTTTTTTTTCTTCCACATCGCTTCTGTTCCTGTGAAACACCTAAAGGGTTAGGGTTAATTAAATCCTTGAATGTGATTTTGAGCACCTTGAGGGGTGCACTTTTTAGAATGGTTTCACTTTTGGGTATTTTCTGTTATAGACCCTTCAAAGTCACTTCAAATATGATGTGGTCCCTAAAAAAATGGTTTTGTAAATTTTGTTGTAAAAATGAGAAATCGCTGGTCGACTTTTAACACTTCTCATTTCCTAACAAAAACGCTCCGTCACTGCCAGCGTCACCCAATAGATTAACACTTTACACCCCTTCCTTTTAGCTGCCACCAGCTACGGCTTTTGATGAACAATTTATCAAGAGGGTCCGTAGCAACCCCAAAACAGTAGCGTAGTGCTTCAGGCACGTGCAAATTCGTTTATAGAGCAGGAGAAACAAACTAATAAATTTATAGGTTTATTCCTTAAAAACAGGCAGTGCTTATATAATATAAGAAGATGTAACAAACTGAGACAATATCGTTATGTACAGATGCAGTTATAAAATAAAATGGGATTAAGAATGAAAGATAACTCACATGATAGTTACATATGCATAGGCAAGCCAGGCTGGGGGAAGGAGCCACACGTCATAGTTCATTGGCAGATCTGTTAGTCAGGACATCCCAGCAGAAAGTGCCTAAGGAACTTCACTGCAAGACTTATGCATGTCAGCTTCTGACCTCACAAAAAGGGGCTGGTTTTCTGGCCACCTCCCCTGGCTACAAGCTATGGTTTGAGCTCTGCAATATCATAAGGTCCATAACTCGTCCTGTGAACCTAGCAGAATAACGGCAGACCTATCAATGATCTTACTCTAAAATGATGGTTCCAATGAGCCCACACTTGGGTGGGCTAGTACATGGGGCACCCGAGAATTCCATTTCTCGGGTTCTGTTGGAGTTACGGGTTTACCAGTACCACGGGAACGATGCCCGTCGGCGCATGGTTCAACACAGTAACTTTCGTGTTTCTAGCGAATGCTCCCACCGTGTTATTAACCAAAAAAGAATGAATTCTCCAAAATGGCTGCTATAGGAAGAAAGCACGTGTGCAGACAATGGAGGACCCCTGCGGTGAAGCGGCAAAACTTCCAGCACTGGTAGCTCAGGTTACACTGAGCTTGACTGCAGGTTGACAGGGGGGAAGGGAAGCGTGAGCTGCAGAGAAAAGGAGGGAGGGGTAACTTTGCCCTGTGCTTGCAAACGGTGGGGGTTGTAGACAATGGAGGACCCCTGCGGTGAAGCGGCAAAAACTTCCAGCACTGGTAGCTCAGGTTACACTGAGCTTGACTGCAGGTTGACAGGGGGGAAGGGAAGCGTGAGCTGCAGAGAAAAGGAGGGAGGGATAACTTTGCCCTGTGCTTGCAAACGGTGGGGGTTGTAGTACTATGGGGAGAGTTCTGGAAACAGCACAAGAAATGAAGCTTCAGTATCATCACAAATACCTTTCAAAAATTGTGCAGATATAAAGTCAACATATGGTAAATGTTATTTATTAACTATTTTTATGACATAACTCTCTGATTTAACAACATAAAAATTTAAAGTTTGAAAATTGCTAAATTTTCACCAAATTTCAGATTTTTTCACAAAGAAACGCAAGTTATATTTAAGAAATGTTACCACTATCATGAAGTACAATAAATCTCAGAATCCGTGGGATCCATTGAAGCATTCCAGAGTTATTACCAAGTGATAAAAATATAAAATTTGGCCTGGTCAAGAAGGTGAAAACTGCCTCAGGGTTGAAGGGGGTACGATCACTACAATATATTTTTAATAACATTGACTGTATTTTTTGGACTATAAGACACACTTTTTTCCCTCATAGTCGGAATATACTTACAAGTAGCGTGGCGGTAGCAGGAGTCGGGCGATTCTGCGGTGGTCTGACGCTGCAGGGCGATAATCACACCCCATTCCCAGGCTGGTGCGGCAGTATTCGGCGGTGTGCAGTGGTGCGGGGGCTCCGACGACATTTTGTGAAAGCCTGAAGCCCCCGCTCTTCCATTGCTGTGGTGGATGGCCTCCAGGAAAATGGCAGCTGGAAGCAGAGCATGTGCCGATTGAGATCTCGGTAACGAGATCTCGTCCTGAGATCTTGGTAGACTAAATCTCGCTGCTGAGATCTCAATCTGCGCATGTGCCGCCCCCGGTGGCCATTTTCCCGAAAGCCACCGCATTGCAGCAGTGGATGTGTGGGGGCTCCAGGCTTTCACAAAAGGTCGGTGAAGCCCCAGCACCACTGAGCACCGACGAACCTGCAGCACCAGCCTGGGATGAGATTTCCTGGAGGCCACCGCTTCACAGCAATGGATGTGCGGGGGCTGCGGGCTTTCAGAAAATGTCAGCAAAGCCCCCGCACCACGAGCACCGCAAAACTTGCCGCACCAGTCCGGGATGGGAGTCATATCATCGCTGGACCACAGAAACACCCCCTGTGAATTCGGACTGTAAGACGGATCCCCATTTGACACAATAATTTTTTTCCCTATTTTTCGTCTGAACATTTTGGGTGCGTCTTATGGTCCGGTGCGTCTTATAGTGTGAAAAATATGGTATTTTAAGTGGATATTAAATATATAAAAAAAATGTAATAAAGATTTGAAACAAGCATTTTTTGTTTTCTTCACAACCACACACTTGTATAGGTCAAAGACAGTCATTAATCCCCCTTTTCCTTTCCTTGTTTTTTCCTACTTTTTAGCTCTCGTCAAGAATACTTGCCAGCTTCCGTTTATCTCCATTTTCTTTTTTACACTTTAAAGCTGCTGTTCTTAGGCCTACGGCTACACTGTGACCTTTGCAATACAAAGTGTTACATTATGATTTGGTCCATGTATATTCAATGAGGATATTAAAATTTGCAGTGCATTTTCTGGCACCAACTATCTGGCGTCAAGACTTCATTATTACAGCATGCGATTTAACTGATATACTTTACTAGATTCCAATGGTACAAAGTGTGTATTTAGAGTTAAAGTAGGTCTGACTCCAATTTTCTTCAAAAGCTATTTTATGTTGTTACTTGGCCATCACATTGGAAAGAATCTCATGCCACTGATCTTGCTGGGGAATACTTCGTAAGGGTTACTGTTTATATATGTAGCCTTTCATACGTAGCTACTAATACTGAACCGGTATCTGGCTGAGTGTTCAGGTAATTAACTTTTATGTCAGAGAATACCACAAATATTTCATGGGCAATGCATAAGAACCAAGAATAATACCGACAGACAAAACATTTCCTTCATAACCATAAAGTGACCATAATCTTTACAGGAAAAGACAGAAAAATTGTGCTAAGTGACCACATGTGATGAATAACACTCGAAAACATAGCATCAGTCATAGATTATTTCCTACTGGTCCAGACAATGGGAATTACTGGCATACGTTTGTGTATATTGAAAAACGGCAATTTCTTTGGGGTGGAAAAGGGGTGGGGGATGTAGGCAGACAGCTATAAAGCAGGACATGTGAATACATAAAATTCTACATGAATACATCAAATTCTATTATGCATGGTCTATGAATCTAGTTAGAAGTTGCCTTTAATTGACTTGACAGTAGAGTTAATACAACATATTAGCTACAAATAAATTACGGTATACAATATACTGAAATGAGACCTGACTCTCCTATGACAGAATTGTGCGTCTATCTCGTTATTAAGCTTCATCACAGGAACGATTTGCAACTATGGCTGGGAAAGTATAGCATTCAATCGCCCCCATGTGACAGCAGCCTAACTGGGAAAGACAAAACAAGAAACTATACACGTTTTTTTTTCCTAATGAGCGGTTTAATGACACTTTTATTACAGCTCTCCGAAGGAAGGTGAATTACTTCAATTAAAGCTTTTAATTAGAAATATATAACTATTGGAAGCATTCTTGTAAATCACAGTATGCATAATCCAGGACTGGGGAACAGATATACATGCAAGGTTAATAGCTAGCAGAGAACATCATTAAAGTTTCCAATTGCACATCATGAAACCGACGCACTGTTAACTATCCAAGGACAATGAAAGGATAATAACTGCACATAAGAGCTCATTGCGTCATAACTAGTTGAACTGCGACACTCTGATCAATCAATTACTCATCAAGTTGGAGCTACACTTAATGCCTACTTTGACCGGCGCCATCAGAACACTATTGTAAATGACTATGCTTAAATAAGATAATCTGGCTTCTTCACAACCAGAACTTAAAACTTTGTGCAAATCCCTGGAAAATTGAGTAGGTGGGCTGTGATGTGACTATCTAAAATTCAGTAAAAAGAAGTTACTATCCTTACACTCTATATAATATTTTATGATGTACAAGTTATCAAAGTTAAATTTTTACTAAAAACTTCAAGTGTTCACTTTACTTTCAGACAAATTCATCTCCTTTCATAGTGTGCTAAATAGGCAAATCCGCAAAGCACAATAGTTAACCCCTTCACCCCGGGGCCATTTTCACATGGTAAAAACTGACCTGGCAAGATGATTCTCCAGGTCAGTACAAGTATGCAGATATCAAATATCATACATAAATAAATTTAAGTGGTGAAAAAAAAAAATCAGAAATTTGCACGAAAATTATATTATATTATTTTTTGCTTTTGTCGCCATTTTTCGAGACCCGTAACGTTTTCAGTTTTTGGGATGTGGGGCTGGTGTGGGCTTATTTTTTGCACTCTGAGCTGACGTTTTTACAGATACCATTTTGGGGTAGATACAATGTTTTAATCGTCTCTTATTGCATTTTATTGCAATATTGTGGCAGCCCAAAAAAAGTAACTCTGATGTTTTGATTTTATTTTCTCGTTACATTGTTTACCGATTGGATTAATTTATTTACTATTTTGATAGATGGTATATTTCTGAACACAGCGATACTAAATATATGTGTTTTTTATTTTTTTGCTTCCTTTTTAAAAAGGCGTGACTTGAATTTGTGCTTTTTTTTCAAAACTTTTTTTTTCACACTTTTTATCAGACTCAGACCTTATCATCATTCTAGGCTTAAATGACAGATCGCTGAACCTACAGTGACCTGCCTCCCATTTTAAACACTGCGTCTGCGCGTTTAATATTTTGGTCTTCAAAAAAAACAATGTTGCTTCAACAAAATGGCGCCAGCTCAAACGCAGTAGCATCTATCGGCAAGCGATGCTCTTGAATCTGCACATGCGCCGCCCACTGTGCTCTAAAGACCAGTGCGGGAGCGAGCACAAGAAGAGGAAATCGTCACCACTGAACATAGCATATCATAGATTGAGAGCATCGCTTACCGATAGATGCTACTGCGCGCATACGCTTCCGGCACTATTATGTTGAAGCTAAATTTTTCTTTTTGAAGACCAGAATATTAAATGTGCAGGCACAGTATTTAAAATAGGAGGCGGGTCACTGAAGGTTCAGTGACCTGTCATTTAAGCACAGAATGATGATGATGATGAGGCCAGAGCACCAAAACAAGACTCGCCCACAGGCTCACCCCGGCGCACGAGCATCTCATTAATTAAAAACTGCGAACACGGATTAAACAAGAACCACAAGACTGATTTCTTCTACCCAGGTATCCTTTTAATCAGTGTTAATAGTGACAAGCAATCAAAGCCTGTAGTTTACTTAGCAAAATCCTGATGATTGGTTCGCTTTAAGACAGGGACTGCTTATAGCAGATGGGGAGGGTCTAAAACAGTATTAAACTGCAAGATAATCATGAATGAGCATTGTTAAGATGCTTCCTCCACGATTATTTTACTGTGTAAACAGGCTGTCTATCATCCGATTTACAAGCAAAATGCTCGTTCATAGAGTGAAATGATCTTCAGCACAGAAGCGGATTTGTTCCTAGACTTATTAAGCTAATATTGCTTACAACAAGTTGGGTGCACATAAAGGCAACAAGACTATGCTTTTACCCAGGTTTTCCATGGACCTCATCAATCTCATATTGATGACATGCCTTAAGGATAAAGCGTAGCCATATTGGCTGCATGTTTGAGCTTCTTAGATGGTAAAGCCATTTTATTACTGTGTTCAATGAATATCAAAGTTACAGCTTTACAATCAACTGCTGAGAAGAAAATTGAATAAAAGCAACCAATATGGCTGCCTTACCGGTAGTAAAGAGTCAAAAATAGGTTTTTCCATAACAAACACTTATGACCAATTCATAGTAACTTTAACACTGGGTCTCCCTACAATCACAAGAATGTGGGTCCCCATTTTTCCCATCTTAATGGGACAATCTATTCAAATGAATCAACTTTCAACACAGCGACATCATGTATGCTCAACCACACTTCATTCAGCAACCTTCCCCATACCATCTACCCGCTGGATAACTAATATGTTTTGATTATGAAAACTACTTTAAAATTTAAAAAAAAAAAACCCTATGTTGTCTGAGAACATGCACGGAGATCATCACATAATGATGTCTATGTACTGATGTTGCAAAGCAGGTCCACTTACCTAAGCATGTGAGCTGCATTGAAGACTACATCAAATTCAGAGCTGTCCAATTCTGCAGCTTTCTTGGCCATTTTTGCTGCTTCTACAATACGACCTTCTTCAAGAAGAAACTGGCCTGCAATGCAAACACATATAATCAGATGTCAAGAAAAAGCACTGCTGAATTCAGTGGTAGCGGGAAAGGCAGTGAGCGCAGCTGTCAGCGAGCACATTCATACTTTATCTTGGTGATAGATGTTGTCTGCCTCATCCTACCTTTTCCTATGCTGCAATCATTAACTCCCCTAAAATTATTCAATCCAGAATAAAATCTCTTTGTCTTCTACCTCTACACAGAGAGTAGGGCCAGGAAAGTTTTTTTTCCTTTTCCTAAGTGAGTAAATCTGACTGAAAAACATTTAGAACCAATTAGCAGTTATCAAATGACCACATAAAGCAGTGATTATCCGCTTTTCACTTTTCTGATGTCTCATCAGGAAGCATGCACAAAGCAGAAATTACTCCGGTAAGGTGGTCAATGAATCATATTAGAAAAGTGTAAGAAGATAAAAGACTATAAGATAACACGTATCCTGACGTGTGTAGTGCGAATTGGTGTTTGTGCGAATAGTGTTTCTTAAAGCCAGAAAGTTGCCATTTGAAATGACTTCAGTTTTGTGCCATGCCTGTGATGTGTTTTTTTTCAACAAAATAAAACAACTGAATGAACATCCTCCAAGGCCGGTGATTCCATAATTTTTGCCAGGGGTTGTACATCACAAAACAGAAAATTCCAGAAAACGATTTTCATATTGTTAATGTGCTCTTGATCAGAGCCTTTTATACAATTCTTACACTGTTCCTTGAGTCGCCCCATGGATGTCTTGATATACTTTTGGAGCACGCCATCATAAATTAGAATCATGTCCATTAAAGCAAATAAGTTACAGAACATCTCATACTGTAGTTAGTATTATACTAAAACATAAAATGCAGATACCCTTAGTTGTGATTTATGTAATACGTCCTTTATCCTGATTACAGACTACTAAAAAATAGTTTTAAAAAATAACTTCCTACTAAATCAGCTGCCTAATTGTACAAATCACTGGAAAATGCCTTAGAAGATTGCTTTGCATCAAGTACAGTGATTGCCGATGGGGCCAACTACAAAGAGGGTGAGCACTGGTTTAATAGGGTTCATATATGTTTTCAATGGGTCATGTTACACTCTTCCTTTGAAGTAAATGATCATGAATCAATTTCTGACAACACTTAAGAATTGCAAATAACATAAACTGAGCGTAAGTCTTTAATCCACTAAACTGAGCAGAAAGTTTAGCGGTACACAACAGTGTCCGAACGAATGTCAGTCTTTCATTCCATGCAAGCAAATTAATCAAAGTAAATGAAAGAAGTAAAAAACCACCCATCCGTCTGCAGATAGCTTGGGCGGCATAATATTCACAATGTCTGATGGTGTATTATTATACACGTCTCAAACAGCCATTCTTTTGATGGTTGTTATAAGCAGAACTTTTAGTTTGCATTCTAAATGGGAATGGCAAATTATTATAATGGTGTGCAGCTGTTGGGTCAGACACATGGTCTCATAAAATGCTCGTGGACAAAGTTAGACACGCACCATTCTTGTTGCATGCTTTTTTTGTTAGTGTCAGTATGTCTAAATAGGTACTCATCACGTTTTTTTTAGCTAGTATGAATAAATCTAAATATATACTGTTTTTTCTTGTCTCTACAGTAAGTAGACCTTGTAAGGTAGGGAACTTCAGAGGTGGCCATGCGTCATATAGGCCTGTCACATGTACCACCCATTGCATGCTGCCATGAATGGCTAGTAGGGATTGTACAGATCTCATCCAACATACACCAAATGACATTACATTTTAGAGACCATTTATATCAGTGTTCAGGTTCAGAGACTACTATATTATATTAGTAAAATACAGTGTGTAGATAGTACTCTACTTGCAACTGAAGCATATAAAGTTTTTTTATTTTTTACTTAAAAAAATGGTGCCATATTACATCAAATTACAAAGATCTTCTGCACTACTTCTAGGGGAGATTATCTCAAAATTAACGTGCAATACGTGGCACACAATATGACTATAGTTTCAAATTATCTTTCGTTATTACTATTTTTGACAACTGGTCTTAAACAAAAAACATTCGTGGTGCCTGCAGCTAATAATCACATCAGCAAACGATAAAAATAAGTAAGTTCTCAATTTTAGTTTCTGCTTCCAGTCTTTCAGTCAGTTCAACTGACTACCATATTGGAAATGGCTAAGAGGCTGATCTGTCCGTGAAACTGTGTGTTGTGTGTATCATCACATTCAACCTATTGGGTGGTCCTTCGTAAGCGCCACACAAAGACATTCCACGCTGTGCAAAGAACTTGCAGCAAAGTAAGTTAAGAAGGTCGACTGATTAATTTATTCAAAATTAGTTTCTTTCAAATCTGTGGTCAAGGGCCTGGAGCTTTCAGTTCACGCTGGTTTCGGAATGCAGGTTTGTATTGCTCTTAGCAATGCTAGTTTATGAAGAAGACTGGATGATGGTCGAGACCTTTCTGTTGATTAGCTATAATAAAAATTATTTAATCATGGTGAAATAAAGAATATAACTATCCATGATGCTGAAAGTATGGCTCATAAATTTAAGTCAAGAACAAGTGCCAAAGGTTTATTTCAACCAATAAAAACAAATAACTTTAAATATATAGTATTTGTTCTGCGCCTTCTAATGCTTTTTTGAAAAATCTTTTACAAACCAAAACTATTTGAAATTATAAAATGTATCTTAAACAGATGGTATTGGTTTTGCTCCTTTTCTACTTTTATTCTTATTTTGGTGTTTAAAAATTATGATAATAATACATATTGACTTGAACCTGCAATCATTTGCTTTTACTATACATAGCACTGTATCTACAGTGAAATTCACAGTCTCCTATAAATACCAGCTAAATGCTGTCTTTCACAAAAGAACCATCACGACAACTATGGAAGTCTTCAGCAGACCCCCTGATGTCAGACGTCATGGCAACCCAACGCAATCACAATACGGGTGTGTCAATGGGCGCGTGGAAGGACACGACCTCTGTTGGCACACATTAAAGGAAACCTGTCACCAGGTTAGGCTGATATGAGATGCGGCCACCACCAAACTCGAACTGGAAGAACTGAAAAATAACTTTTATTATACTCACCTGCGGGGCGGTCTGGTCCGAGGGGTGTTGCTCTTCTTGGTCCGGTGCCTTCCATCTTCTTGTGATGCCATCCTCCTTTTTGCTTCATGTGGATGACGTGTCCCTATGTTATCCACATAGTCTGCTCGGCATCGTGTTCCTGCGCAGGCGTACTATCTGCCCTGTTGAGGGCAGAGCAAAGTACTGCAGTACGCAGACCCCAGAAAAGGTCAAAGAGGCCCAGCGCCTGCGCACTGCAGGACTTTGCTCTACCCTCAACAGGGCAGATAAGTAAGCCTGCGCTGGAGCGAAGTGCTGAGGAGACTGTATGGATGATGCAGGGACGCGTCATCCACATGAAGCCAACATGAGGACGGCATCGCAAGAAGATGGGAGGCGCTGGACCAAGAAGAGCGACACCCCTTGGACCAGACCGCCCTACAGGTGAGTATAATAAAAGTTATTTTTCTTCTCTTACGGATTCGGGGCTTATCTACAGCATTATAGAGGCCGGAACTCGTAACAGCCTAACCTGGAGACAGGTTCCATTTAAATGCCACTATCAAAGATTGACAGGGGCACTTAACAAGATAACTGCAGAGAGCAGAGCTCAACTCCACCCGCGGCTGCTACAGGCAGATGATGGTTGAATAATTCAGCCATTGTCTGCTGAGAAAGATGCAGGATCAGCGTTCGAGCTCGTATCAAAGTCAGGTACCTGGCATATGATGTAACTGTATATATATTTCGAGAAGGGGTTAACGGGAATCTGCAGCATAACATAAGGCAAGGAATCCAGATTCTACGGATGCATAACTTTCTGGATTGATTGGTGTATCTTTCACATGTGTGAGTATCTATTCCATATCTGTGTTTTGCACTTATGCAGATCTAATTCTGTTTGGATAACATCATAATAAAAACTACAGCAGTTATGACCAAAAAAGAAGTTCTTTAAAATTGATTTTCATTATGGACATGTCTAGAATCTGCAATAGTATGTACACAGATATAAAATATAAACTTTGTAAAAAACACGCCCTATTTTTAATCTTACTATGAGGTCTAATAGCCAAGATGCAGATTCTTTTTAGTACAACACCTAGAATGCACATGTACTACAATATCAAAGTCAATTAACAAAATGTAATAAAATTGTAAAAATACTACTTTTCATGGAAACAACACATTACAATTATAAAAGTAACTGATGAATTAATGTTTTATTTCATAAAACAAAAGTACACAAAAATAAGCTTTGCAATATATCTCAAAGAAACCTGCTTTCTATTTTTCCTGGACTGATTATTCTGAAAATTCTCAATTAATGGGTAAAACCAGCATTCAGTGAAGAGATAGGATTTAGTATTCAATGACTGAAAAAGGAGATGGCAGTTGGTGCTTTTAAAATTCTATGGAGAGGAAAGAGGAGCTAAATGAAGACAGAAAGTCTACTGCAAGCTTACATAAAACAACAGTTACAGTTTCACAGAACTTTATGAGTAGCAACTGCAATCTCGCATTTCAATATTAAATTAATCCCAATACAACCTGAATATAAATAATATATTAAACAATATCATCCAAATGGTTAAAATCTCAGATATCCAGGACTATAATAGGATGTTAGCTTTGTATACTCCAAGATTATACACAAAAAAACACAAAAAAGGAGTTCCATACAATATTAAAATTAAAAATAATAATTTTATTGTACATACAAAAATATACATAAATGTTTATGTTCTACAAAAAATAATAACCCTATCAGTTAAAAATAATAATGTATAGGCCCAGGGCACAAAGGGACAGTCACTGGATCACAATCATCATTTCCTTATACATATATAGACCATAGTGCAAAAATAAAATAATACAAAAAGATCTTTACCCATATAATAAATTTGTGCACAAGAGAGAATAAAAAATAATCACAGTGATAATAAATACCGTATATACTCATGTATAAGCCGACCCGTGTATAAGCCGACCCCCCTAATTTTGCCACAAAAAACTGGGAAAACTTATTGCCTCGCATATAAGCCTAGGGTGAAAAATGATTATGCCCCCATATGATGCTCCACAGATTATGCCCCCATATGCTCCAGATTATGCCCCCATATGTTCTACAGATTATGCCCCATATGTTCCATAGATTATGCCCCATATGCTCCATATTATGCCCCCATATGTTCCACAGATTATGCCCCCATATGCTCCAGATTATGCCCCATATGTTCCACAGTTAATGCCCCCATATGCTCCATATTATGTCCCCATATGCTCCATATTATGCCCCATATGTTCCACAGTTTATGCCCCCAGATGCTCCATATTATGCCCCATATGTTCCACAGCTTATGCCCCCATATGCTCCAGATTATGCCCCATATGTTCCACAGTTTATGCCCCCATATGCTCCAGATTATGCCCCATATGTTCCACAGCTTATGCCCCCATATGCTCCAGATTATGCCCCCATATGCTCCAGATTATGCCCCATAGTATAGGCCTCATATGCTGCTGCTGCAAAAAAAAATGACATACTCACCTCTCGTCGCTGGGGGCCAGGTGCCGGTGTCCTGAGCAGGCGGGGACACCGGCGCGCCATGGGGGACAGGTGCCGGTGTCATCGCTCGCTCAGGACCCCGGCACCTGAGATATTTACCTGTCCTCGCTGCGCGCTGCTCCCTCGGTCTGACTCCTGGCTGTGAATGATATGGCAGGGGACGGGGCGCGCACTAACGACGTCATCGCGCCCTCTGTCTGATCATTCACAGCGTCAGCCAGAGGAGTCAGACCGAGGGAGCGACGCGCATCGGTGGCACGGGGACAGGTAAATATAGCTATACTCACCCCTCCGCCGCGCGTCCCTGCAGCCTCTCCTCTTCTCCCGGCGCTCTCCGCAGCGTTTCCTTCCTACAGCGGTCACATGCTACCGCTCATTAAAGTCATGAATATGCGCATATTCATGACTTTAATGAGCGGTGCCATGTGACCGCTGTAGGAAGGAGTCGGAGATCGTGGGAGAAGCAGGGGGGCTGCAGAGACCGCGCCGGTGGAGGGGTGAGTATGATCTGACACCCCCGCTCCCCCTCCCCCGCCGACCCCCGTATATGACCCGCCTATAAGCCGAGAGGGGGACTTTCAGCCCTAAAAAATGGGCTGAAAATCTCGGCTTATACATGGGTATATACGGTAACAAAAAATAAAAAATAGAACCTTAATGCTCATTAACCTCCATAAGAGAGAAATGGGATTGCGATAAGAAATAATTAAAGTAAAATGCCTCAGTGCTTACCCATACTATACAGGTGCCCAAGTGCCCGGGTGCCTCTTGCGACCCCTGACGCGCGTTTCGCGTTAGCTTTATCGAAGGGAGTAATAATTTATTATATGGGTAAAGATCTTTTTGTATTATTTTATTTTTGCACTATGGTCTATATATGTATAAGGAAATGATGATTGTGATCCAGTGACGATCCCTTTGTGCCCTGGGCCTATACATTATTATTTTTAACTGATAGGGTTATTATTATTTTTTGTAGAACATAAACATTTATGTATATTTTTGTATGTACATTAAAATTATTATTTTTAATTTTAATCTCGCATTTCAGTAATGAATGAGGTCTAAGGGGTAAGGTTTCTCCTTATGGAGAGTGACATGTCAAGCCTGGCATGTCAGAGTGAGGAGACTTAAAAGTCATGCATGCTCCTCTGGAAAATTAAGTATGCTAATTATCTCTCTCTTGTTTTCCTCTTTATGAATTTTATAATTCCATGAAGAGACAATTTGCATAAGCGATGAAGGAGAAAATTTTACCAGTGAATTACGAATTTAGAGAAGGAATGACCAGTCCAGGGGAAGAAAGAGGTGGATTTATCTAGTAAGACATATTACAAAGTTTCCTATTTTCATGTGCATTATTGATTAATGAAAAAATAAATAAGTAAAACAATGGTTATTCTTTAAAGGTTCGGTTAACATCCTTTATGTTGAAAACTAACATAGATGAATGAATAGGTAAAACAGATACCAAACTTTTAGGTAGCTTATAAATAAATATAAAATAAACGCACCTTAAAATAATGCAAAAAAAGCACACAAAAACTATGGCCAAGAACAGTACATAAGATGATGACTATTGTTACTGATAACTCACCATAATGCATATAACAATTTCCTTTGGTGGGATCCAGCTGAATTGCTTTCAAAAAGTAACGCTCAGCTTCACTTTTACGACTCTAAAAGTAAACAAATATTTTATTAATTTTTATGATGTAAGTAAAGCAAGTAAAGTATTTTTCTTTACATTTACCTAATGAACTATACTCTTTGGACTGATACATTGGAAATGAGTGAAGATATGTAGGAAAATTATGAACATAATCTTCACCACCACGACCACATTAAGCTCTTGGGTGGTCCATCAATGGCTCCACACACACATTCCTTGCCGCTTTGTGTGACTTTTTCAGAAACTTCTTAAGTAGTTTAAAAAGTTGGTGTTTTGAGAGACATTTAATTGATGTCACTATCTATGACGGTTACAAATGTTAGTAACATTTCAATGCTTTTTGCTTTAAATGAATTACGGTAATCTAAAAGTTATGTAAACATAGTATATGTTTCAATTAACCAAAAAATGTCTATGAGATCTCCTGTCCTTTACGCTTGCTTTGAACTGACAGCAATGTTGTAACTTTTCAACTTCTAATTAATCCTTACAAGGTGAAGTATTACAAGGTGCTAGATGATGGTCTCCATCACCCAAGTAACTTTCTAATATGGTGGTGGCAGACATTTGCTTTCTTAAAAAAGTATTTTATATATTTAGGTATATGTACCTTATAGCCAATAGCTCCATTTAGGATATTATGATATCTGTGAGGTCGACACTCGGCACCCCCAACAAGCAGCAGATATTTGCTCCAGGAATGGCCAAATGTAAACAATGTATAGAGTGAAATACTGAAGCTCCGGACATTGTTTAGTGGCTGATGCAGAGCAGAGCAGTTTATCTCCCATTCCATTAATAGGTCATTCATTTATTAGCCCTAAACAAACCCTTGTAAGTGCAAGTTGTTCAAAAAGGTCAATTTTAATTACTTATAAGAGAATTATAGAAATTCACAATTTCACAAATGTTTGCAATGTCGAATGACCAATGCATGTCTGAACCTTCTCAACGTCAAGACTCTCTGTATTTCATCTTCATCAAAATTCTTCCTCATGAGTATTAATTAAGGTTTCCGCCAATTACACAATTTATAATTTAGTAGGTTCCTCTACATGCTGACAACTTGACAGGCTTATAAAGTGAACTGACACTTTATATTTAGTCAGGAAAACTGAACAATAAATAAGTAATAAGCATAAATTAAAGAGGAATGGTCAATGTCACATACACTCATTAAAGCATGTGAAGTGGGGTGAAACTGCAAGAGTTAATCTACCTCCTTTCAATCAATCTTGCACTCAAAGCCTCTCATAGGCTGCAAGGTGAGCATAAATCAGACCCCAACACAGTCCATACATAACAGATACACAACATACTTCCATCATTCATCACACAAACAGGGTGAGTCCCCAAAACATACATTACTGTCTGACAGTATAAAAGGCCACAAACTTTCCAAAAGGCTGTGGATTATTTGGAACATAAAAGTACCAAATGCAATAAAGTGCTCAGAAGAAATGAATAAAGAAAAATGTGTTTACACATAAATATGCGAACAGTTATGTGACGACACAGCATTTAATCTTAATTATCCAGATGTCTATTTTCAGTAAAAAAGGAGGCATATACTGTTATCTATATGCTGACTTTTGAATTTATGTATTACATTGGTTGGTCAAGGAAGCAGACTATTGTTAGTTGAGCCTGTGATATTGACTTTTAAGTTGACGTTTGTTGTAACATATTGTGTAGTTATCCTAGATGACAGAGACAAAGGGTAATTGAACAACAGATGTCTGTTAATATGTTGATTACACACTGTCCAGGATAGTTTGCTGACATGCAAAACAGAGAAGGATAGACTATGCCAACTGATTAAATACTCAAACAATGTGAGTTAATCTTATCACACTTTCCTCTTAACCTCTGAATGATGGCTTATGAAATACATAAAGCAGATATGTCATTGTCACAAAAGATCCAAAGAACCAGAGACCTTTTTCAAAACCACAGCCAGAACACTCTACAAGACAGCAGCCAGGACATCATGGCTCCATGATCAGGGACACAGATTTGACATGCTACAGAATACCAGCTTACAGGACCACGGCCCTAGCTGAAAAAATACAGATCTGCTCCACTGACCATAAATGAAATCATGGATACATTTGGGGAAGCCAGGATTTGAACCCACCTGTCACCTGGCTCCATGGAGATGTTCGGAGAAGCCAGGTTGTGACTGTAATGTCACCTTGGCCTTGTATCTTCATGGACTGACAGCTTCCTAAGCTTGTCGTTACATCCTCTCTGTGTGTGCCCAAGGTGAGGGTTCCCGACCCTGGAAGTCGCAGCTGCTTTAATCCCAGCAAGTCAGTGTAAGGATGAGACTCTGCAATTTTGCACCATCTTGGGTATTTTGTGGGGATTGTTCTATGTGTTATTGTCTGTTTGTGGTTCAATAAAGTATTGCCACACTGTTTCACCCTCACATTGTGATGTCTGAGTAGTATTTTTCCATGGTAAAAGGAGAGAGGGGGGTTCAGTCAGAAGAACCCTGGTCCATGAGGTCTCTGGCCAGTGGATTAGAGCATCCACTGATTTTCCGTGTCTCCGCAAGTTATAAAATAGAAAAGGCAGAAATTACAGAAATACCTAAACACTTCCATCTATAGTTCTTCTGTTTTCTTGAGGGTAGGGAAGGTCTATGTGTCACACTCTGCTCAACTGATACCCAACCTGTGAACAGTTTTCCATTTTTTAACCCATCGTTTTTTGTGCCTACTCCTGGGCTCAAGTTTCAAAAACAGCCTATATTTCAATAGGGAAATAGCAAGTCTGTAACTGGACTGTAGGCTAATAAGTAGGCAAGTACATTGTATATTAAATATCTTGCTTTCTTTTATCTCCCTTACTATAATAAACTGGGGATGCTGAGCTTGGCTGAATAGGACCATCTGCCCATCCTTTGAAGCTGAGACTCACCAGGCCAAGGTGTCAGGAATGACACACTTAGTAGTCTCTTTGATACATTCCTTGATTCTGCATTCCTGTTAGCATCTCCAACTGTAATAAAAGTTGACAGATTTTATGGCCCTTTGTACAGCGTTAATCATGAGAACGTCAGACTTAACATAGTATTAAACTCCTAATATTAAATTTTCCCTTACAGTCAGCTTTCTGGATGTGTAAAAATGCTTAGATTTTCCATAAAATAAGAATTCAAAGAACTCTGTTGTTGGGCTATTATTAGTTCTGGAATTGAAGAAGTTGAAAATTTGACGTGTTACCTTTTCACTTGTCAATTAGCCATTTTGTTACAAACTGTGACACTATCTAATCATACTCTAACCATCCTATGGACAAGCTGAATGGACTGCTCAGTTGACAATATATTAATAAAACTCTCCTGTTCCTCACTGGTGGCCTACGTGGAAACAGCCTAATAATTCAGGCAAGAAAAAAAACACTAATAGCAATAACTGAATCCATATCATTGCCTTTTTTCTTCATTTTTATTAGATCAATTATTTTCAGATTATGTCTATTTCCAACAATGTACGGATTTCCTGTGCCAGTAATGAAGAGGCTTTTAGAACAATGCCAGAGGAGGTACCACAGTGAACAGCACATAACAAAAGCAGCAGGGATCCTGAGAATATAATGCCCTTATTATTCACAACACATGAAAGGGCAGCTTTCTATTAAAATATTAGGAATGGAAAAAATGAAACATAGATACATGTACAACAATGACATTTTGGGGGAAACAGTCCATAAATTATACTCAGCTCTATTAAAACTTACTAACATCAGAAAAATTGAGGCAAGTCCTAAATAGCCCAGTCTGATATTAGTGCAAGTCAACTGTTTCAATAAATATCAAGAAAATCATGTTGAAAAGTAATATGGAGATAAGTGCCGATATTAACCAAATACTTTTCAAAATGGTAGTCAAGATTCTGATTGTCATGGCCAACACCACCATGTGATAAGACAACTATATATCACCTCTATATAAAATATGTGTTTACAAATTCTGCACACTGACCATATTATTTAAATTAACTCAATGTGGACAAATCTGAACTCATAATCTTTCCCCCATCCCACAGATCTTCCTTACCTGACCTATCTATCACAATTAACGACATCACGCTTTCCCCCGTACCAGAAGTCCGCTGCCTCGGAGTAACCCTTGACTCTGCCCTGTCCTTCAAACCGCACATCCAAGCTCTTTCTACCTCCTGTCGCCTTCAGCTCAAAAATATTTCAAGAATCCGTCCTTTCCTCAACCCTCAATCTACTAAAATGATTGTGCACGCCCTCATCATCTCCCGCCTCGACTACTGCAACACCCTTTTCTCTGGCCTCCCTGCTAACACCCTCGCACCTCTCCAGTCCATCCTTAACTCTGCTGCACGACTAATTCACCTCTCTCCTCGCTACTCCTCCGCTTCTCCCCTCTGCAAATCTCTTCACTGGCTCCCATTCCCTCAGCGTATCCAGTTCAAATTACTAATACTGACCTACAAGGCCATCTATAATCTGTCTCCTCCTTATATCTCTGAACTAATCTCCCGATATTTTCCCTCACGTAATCTCCGATCCTCCCAAGACATCCTTCTCTCCTCCACACTTATTCGCTCCTCACCCAACCGCCTCCAAGACTTCTCCCGAATATCCCCCATCCTCTGGAATTCTTTGCCCCAACACGTCCGACTATCAAACACATTCGGATCCTTCAGACGGAACCTGAAAACCCATCTCTTCAGGAAAGCCTACAGCCTGCAATGACCCTGCTACCTCCTCACCACTACCGGAGATATTGCCTCAACCAACACCGGAACTGCTGCAACCCCCCGACCTACCGTCTCCTGCCTCACAATCCTGTAGAATGTAAGCCCGAAAGGGCAGGGTCCTCTCCCCTCTGTATCAGTCTGTCATTGTTAGTTTGTTTACTGTAAGTGATACCTGTAATTTGTATGTAACCCCTTCTCATGTACAGCACCATGGAATCAATGGTGCTATAGAAATAAATAATAATAATAATAATAATAAAATTATGTTTTTACTACAGTATGTGATTATCAGCCTATATTAGATTTGCCCTTCGGTTAGCTGCCAATAGAAATCCTTTCACTGAATCTCACTTGTTACAGAAAAAAAGTGTACTTTATCAAATACTAGCAAAAAAGGAACAAAAACATAATTCTATGTAAGTGCAAGAATATACTGTATACCACAAAAAAAGCCAAGCATTAAGGAAATTCACATGGGACTTGGTACACTAGACCACACACAGAGATGACTACCTCTGGGGACTTGCAGTAATCCACCCACTCCATTCCCCAAAATATCTCTTAAGTTGTAAAATGGAATAAAATCACAGCATCTCCAGCTTAATTATTACATCTCACATTAACAACTGCATTAACAACTGTATTTTGGGCATTAACCCATTTTCCAAACTGAAAAAAAGGAGCCAAACTCAAGCACTCAATTATAAATAACAAATATTCATAAAGTGTAATGTATCTAGATAATTTTACAGTAAGTTTGTTTACTTGTAAATCCTTGAAAATGTGCCATTTCAATGTTGTGCATTACATTGCAAGGATTGTTGTAACTGTGAATTACATATATAGGTATATGGGTTTTTTTTAATAAAAAGTAAAAATTATCACTGCTCACATAGTAGCCCTGACATGGGTTTTCAATCTTTGAAAACCCCTCATCTGCGCTGCAATTTATTTTCTTTTTTAAACTAAACCCTGCTTTACGCACCCTTCCTAGGTCCAGCGTGGAGTCTCTGCTGCTGCTCCCAGTATCTGTTATTGTCTGCAGCATTGACCTCCATACGGGATTGCGTGGGTGCAGTGTGCATGTGTAAATATACCTGTGTGTGAACTATAAGAGATATTTATTAACACATTTCTGACAAGTGTTTAAAATGTTCATCACAGTTGAGATCTAATTCCCAGGTCTGTGATGTACATTTTTAACATTGTAATCTTATGGGTGATCTCACTGTATTACATAGCCCAACCACAAATGGAAGAATAAATGAAAAATTAAATTAAAGGGGTTTACCGGCTTCAGAAAACCCCTATTCCCTGGCCTGGCTTTGATAGGTCCACTTTAAGCAAGCTGTGTCCCTACTGAATTGTAAAGTTTTTAAATTATAGCTTGTACATCTCAAAATATGCAAACTGAGTCAGGAAACAGCCCGTATTAATGATGCAACATCATCTGTCCAGAGAAGACTGAAGCCAGCCTTTATGGCCAAAATATTGCAACGAAGACACTATAGAAGACCACAAATAATAAGAGGAGACTTGATTGGACCAAGCAACACAAAGACTGCTGAATAGATCAGTGGAAATCTGAACAGTGATCTAAAGAATCAAAATTGGTGATTTTTGTTACCAATCGTCATTCCATCTGGTTTGCACTTCTAAGTACTGCCATCATTTTTGCTGCAACAGGAGACTGACCCAAATCACATCTCCAAACTATGTAAGTGCAATGTGACCAAGAGGGAGGGGGAATGGTGTGTGTGTTGTCAGACCACATGGTCTCCAAAATTATACAACCTCAACCCAATTGAGATCGTTTGGATAAGTTGGATCACAAAGTAAAGATAAAGCAGCTAACAAATGTCCAGCACCTCTGGAAACTCATTCAAGACTGTTGGAGAACTATTTCAGGCGACTGTCTGATGAAGGTGCTTGAGAGAATGCCAAGTGGGTGTAAACAAGGTAGGACTGCAGTGCCAAAGGCCCGCCAGTAACATTTACTCTGGTGGTCTACTGTTCAGCTACATGCAAATATCACATTACCCTCAGTCACAAGTTTGCCTATATTTCTTCATAATAATAAATGGAGAAGTTTGCTAAATGAATGCTGAGACAATGCCATTGTCTGTACAAAGTGAAACAAATGCATTGTGCCAACTACTTGAGCCCATAGGTGAAGAGCCCATTCCTGCATGGGGCATACTGGGGGATTCTCCTGTGGGCCAGTCCAAACCTGGGTGTAAAGCTATCAGAGGAAAGTATGTTTTTTTAGGAATCTAAGATGTAAAACAAATATTCTGGTTTGTTTGGCACTTGTTACTTTAGTTTTGCTGCCTTCAGACTGCATCTACAAAATGCACATTCCAACGTCAAAAAAAAATTTGATTGCATTAACAGGTGTCCAAAATTCTGATCTATACATAGACAAAAGGTTTTTTTTGCCACTTAAAAACATATGCAATTGACCCACTTCCCTGAAGTTGGCACAAACTTCAAAGAGAGCAGCTCTCTTAATGTTAGTGGAATCCCATGTAAAGCAGCAAAATCTTGAGAGTGTGATTAAAAACTTTTCTGTATAGATTATTTAGATCAATTCTGGGTGGTCAAGACCAAAAGTCTGGGGGAGTCATAAAATTTACATATACTGCACATAACATAAGAACTTCCTAATAGTTCAGTCTTGGAATTTTTTTTTTTAGAGGCTATTGATTTTTTTGGCACAAAATACGTACCCCTCCCTTGGAATATGTCTGTTTTAAGGACAGTTTCACATAAATCAAAATTTGGAGAAATGCTACAGCAGTTTGTGATACAATCCTAAAGGAGTTATCCAGGACTTTAAAACTGATGGCCAATGCTTTGAATATCCCACCAGGTGGTCATCAAACCCCCGTCCTGTTACATGAGGTGAACAATGGCTGTTGGAGAATGAACAGAGAGGTGGCTGCTTACAGACATCACCTATTGACTTCAATGAGAGTTCGCCTAGCAAGCAAAGCCAGTCCAAAACCAGGCACCAGTTCAATTATTTTCAGTCCAGATGTCATGGCCAATGCAGCCTTTGGTCAGCCATCCACTTTTTTTTATAAAGATGAAGAACTCCACACACACGGAATACAGATATTTTTATAGCAATTTATAGTTAGAAACCCATTAGTTTTATTGCAAAGCCTTTGTATGTTTCCACTATGGGTCTGTGTGTATACAATGGCCCGTTAAAACAAGCCGATAAGGCTGTGTGTACACGCTGCATTTTTGCTGTTTTCTTTCAGTGCACATTTGTCACAAAACCAGAAGGTTTCATTGATGCCAACAAAGTTAATGAGAATCCTGAAGTCTCATAGACACGTTGCTTATTTCTGACTTGCAGATATAAATCTGTGGCACGTCAATTCTTTCAGCGTTTTTGCTGCAAATTTCTCCCATATTAATAAGTGCGGTTTTGCCATTGCGTTATTCCTGCCAAGAAATTGGACGGTGTAAAGGAGCCTTTACGTACAATGGTATAACACAGGAAGCTTATCGTGATAGGACAGTAGTATGGTTTCGGAAATCAGTAGTATATTTCCTTCTCAGAAAATGTTCAGTAAGAAAGTAATCTACTAATTTACATAACAAAATGATGTAGATTTTATATTTATGCTCCTAAACAACCCAAAACAATACAAATATGGTAAAAATGCCGTGATCTCTAATAAAGGACTAGCGTCAGGTTACACAATAGTCTCAATCCAAGTCAGATATTATTCAGCTCCATCTCCTGACTCCTATCAAGATCAGTGTGGCCAAGGCCAAAATCCTCACAAGTTAGAAAAAAATGTGTCTACTATTAAAAAAACAACAACATTTTTTACTGTAATTCAAATACCAATGAAACAATTTTCTGGAAACTGTCTGATTTGTTTTACACAGAAAAAAAAATCGGATTTATAAACATGTTAAAACTGCCAAACATGGACGCTGTAAGCCTTTTTCTTGTTTAGTGGTTTGATTAACAGGCCACCCAATTCACAGATCAGTGCAACTGCAATAATGTCACGCCAGAACAGGATGAGTGTCTGGATGAGCACTTCTTTCTCACATTACCACAAAAACATTACACAGCCCTAAAGCCAAACACTGTCACCAGAAGAATAACTGGACTCTTGCTTTTCAGCAATCCAGGAATACTTTTTCAATAAATATCTACATTGAAACAGTTTTGAAAGTTACAATACGCATAGTATATATGCATTGCTCCTAATCTCTTTGCTTTGCATTTTGCACATTAGGCTGCAGCTATAAAAGAACACTTTTTGCACCATATCCACTTTCTTAGTACAAATAAAAAACAGGTCTTGGTGAAGATTTCAGAAATGCACACTAAAACAGGAAAGTAAAGTGTTCGGCACCAATTCAGGAGGGATTTTGTTAATACACTGCTCAAGAAAATAAAGTGAAGACTAAAATACCACATCCTAAATATACCTAGATTAATGAAATATTCCAGTTGCAAATCTTTATTCATTGCATAGGAATGGGTTGAGAACAACAAAACACAAAAATGATCAATGTAAATCAAAATTAATATCCCATGGAGGTCTGGATTTGGAATTATACTCCAAATCAAAGTGGAAAATCAAATTACAGGCTGATCAAACTTCAGTGGAAATGCCTCAAGACAAGGAAATGATGCTCAGTAGTGTGTGTGGCCTCCACATGCCTGTATGACCTCCTTAAAATGCCTGGGCATGGTCCTGATGAGGCAGCAGATGTTCTCCTGAGAGATCTCCTCCGAGACCTGAGTTAAAGCATCAGTCAAATCCTGGACAGTCTATGGTGCAACGTGATGGATGGAAGGAGACATGATGTCCCAGAAGTGCTCGATTGGATTCAGCTCTGGGGAACGGGTAGGCTACTCCATAGCATTAATGCCTTTATAATGCAGGAACTGCTGACACACTTCAGCCACATGAGGCCTAGAATTGTCATGATCAGAAGGAACCCAGGGCCGACTGCACCTGCTTATGGTCTCACAATGGGTCTGAGGATCTCATCCTGGTACCTAATGTCAGTCAGAGTACCTTTGGCTAGCACATGGAGGGCTCTGCAGCCCTCAAAAAAAATGACTCCCCACACCATTACTGACCCACTGCCAAACTGCTCATGCTGGAGGATGTTGCAAGCAGCAGAACGTTCTCCACAGCGTCTCCAGACTCTGTCATGTCTGTCACATGTGCTCAGTGTGAACTTGCTCTCATCCGTGAAGAGTACAGTGTGCCAATGTAGAATCTGCCAACCTTGGTGTTCTCTGACAAATGCCAATAGACCTGCACAGTGTTGAGCTGCAAGCACAACATCTACTTGTAGATGTCGGGCCCTCATACCACCCTCATGGAGTCTATTTCTGACAGTTTGAGCAGACATATGGATATTAGTGGCCTGCCGGAGGTCATTTTGTAGGGCTCTGTCACTGCTCCTTCTGTTCCTCCTTGCACAAAGGATGAGGTAGCGGTCCTGCTGCTGGGTTGTTGCCCTCCTACGGTGCCCTCCACGTCTCTTGGTATCTGCTCCATGCTCTGGATACTATGCTGACAGACACAGCTACCCTTCTTGCCACAGCTAGCATTGTTGTGCCTTCTTGGATGAGCTGCACTACCTGAGCCACTTCTGTGGGTTGCAGACACAGCCTCATGCTACTGTACAGTACCTCTAGAGGTGAAAGCAATGATAAAGTGCAAAAGTGACCAAAACAATAGTTGAAAATGATAAGAAAAGAGAAATGGTCTGCGGTCACCACCTGCAGTTCGATTCCCTTATAGGGGGTTGTCTGGCTAATTGCCTATTATTTCTACCTGCTGTCTGTTCCATTTGCACAACAGCTAGAGAAAGTGATTCATAATCTGTGTTGCTTCATAACTGAACAGGTTATCACAGAAGTGTGATTGACTTGGAGTTACATTGTGTTAAGTGTTCGCTTTATTTTTATTTTAGCAGTGTATGAAGCTGTTCACTTCTCAAAAAGAACCTCTTTATACCAGCCTTTATACTTCCAATTAACCCAATTCTCCAATGTACAACAATTTTTGGGTACTATTAATTTTTCAGGACCAATGGAGATGACATTCTGCCCTGACTCTGGTAAAATTCAAGACATTTGGCCTTCATTCGAATCCCATGAAAAATATATGTCAAAACAATATGAAAAAAATGATACTAGTGTGAAGTATCTGCAGACTATTAACCACATGTCAACCTTCATATTCAGATACCAGAGCAAAAGGGAAGACAGATGGGAGGAGGGTGTGGAGCACAAGTACAAATGTGTAACTCAAAGTAATATTAATCAAAGACCTAAATCAGCAAACCCAGACAATGTTTTGCCTACAAAAACAATAGGAGCCAGATGTCTCAATTACACATGGAAGCAAGTAAAAAAAAAGAAGAGCTGGTTTGAAAAAACCAAGGCTGGGTAAAATAATGAGAAATGGAAAGGCAGATTTCTAGGTTCTTTTAGGAACATTTGCAGAAAGGAAAACTAGAAAGGGTAATATCGAATCTATGATAATACTCGTATAAGGATAGATAGCAGTCAGCTGGGGAAGGCGGCACAATTGAGAATTAATTACGTGCTAATTTTCCTTATAAAATATACAAAGTTTATTTTCAAATATGGCACCAAGTCAGGGCCGGCTCCCGGTTTTTATGGGCCCGGGCGAAAGAGCCTCAGTGGGCCCCTTTAACACAGACCACAATTCATGATGCACAGATACTGCAGAAAAATATAGGTATAGTACAATGCCAAATACTTCACTTATTACATTACATGACTGATATCTATTGTAAATTGTACAATAGCTCAAAAACCGCCAAATCCTCACAGCGCACAGTACAGACTGGACAGTACAGTCCTCCATACAATATTATGGGCACCACAGTCTCCCCCTCATCACCCATATAATACCCCATGCAGGATGTCACCCCCACATCCCCCATATAATGCTCCATACAGAATACTGGACCCAATATAATGCTCCATACAGGATACTGGTCCCCATATAAAGCTCCATACAAAATATGGAGCTCTCCTCTGCGCTGTGCTGCATTCTGCACTGTTACGGCTCAGGAAAGGGCGCCGTGGAAAGACTCCATCATTATCATTGCCTGCCCATCATCATTATTGCCTGCCCATTATCATCATCATTGCCTGCCCATTATCATCATCATTGCCTCCCATCATCATCATTGCCTGCCCATCATCATCAATGCCTGCCCATCATCATTATTGCCTGCCCATCATCATCATTGCCTGCCCATTATCATCATCATTCCCCACCATCATCATTATTGCCTGCCCATCATCATCAATGCCTGCCCATCATCATCATTGCCTCCCCATTATCATCATTGCCTCCCCATCAGCATCATTGCCTGCCCATCATCATCAATGCCTGCCCATCATCATCATCTCCTCCCCATCATCATCGCCTCCCCATCATCATCATCGCCTCCCCATCATCATCATCGTCTCCCCATCATCATCATCGCCTCTCCATCATCATCAATGCCTGCCCATCATCATTGCCTGCCCATTATAATCATCGAATCCCCATCATCATCATTGCCTCCCCATCATCATCATCGCCTCCCCATCATCATCATTGCCTACACATCATCATCAATGCCTGCCCATCATCATCATTGCCTGCCCATAATCATCATTGCCTCCCCATCATCATCATTGCCTGCCCATCATCATCAATGCCTGTTCATCATCATCACTGCCTGCCCATTATCATCATTGCCTCCCCATCATCGCCTCCTCATCATCATCATTGCCTGCCCATCATCATCAATGCCTGCCCATAATCATCATTGCCTCCCCATCATCATCATTGTCTGCTCATCATCATCAATGCCTGCCAATCATCATCAATCATCATTGCCTCCCCATCATCATCATCACTGCCCTCCCCCCACCATCACACATACAGCACCACACACAGACAGCATCGCAGCACACCAGCACTCTCTCACATACACAAAGCACCGCACTACATACACACACACTGATACACACAGAGACACATACACAGACACACATCTCACCTGTCCGGCGTCCACGCGCTCACTGCCACAGCAGTTCCCTGAATGACGTCATTCAGCGGCGCTGCTGTGAGAGGAAGCGCCGGCGTCCTGAAGGCGCCCCCTGGAGCCCGAAGCTGCGGCAGCAGAGGCACGGGGAGATGTGAGCATTGTGCCGGCTGCTGCCGGGGCCCTGAGCAAGCGGGTGGGGGCCCAGTGGCGGCGCTGGTACCGCTCTCATCCGCTAACGGGCGCCGGGGTGCCCGACGGCGAGTGGGCCCCCCCGCCTGCTCAGGGCCCTGTCACTTGCCTAGGTATGCCGGGTACTGACGCCGGCCCTGCACCAAGTAATCAATGTATTAAATATTATACCAACTGAAATTATTTATAATTATTATACATTTTTATAGCGCCATTTATTCCATGACACTTTACATGTGAAAGGAGCAAATATAGACAAGTACAATAAACATGAGCAAAACAAGACACACACAAGTACAGAAGGAGAGAGGACACTGCCCATGAGGGCTCACAGTCTATAGGGGATGGGTGAGGATACACTAGGAGAGGGTAGAGTTGGTCATGCAGCAGTTCAGTAGACTGAGGATCACTGCAGGTTGTAGGCTTGTTGGAAGAGGTGGGTCTTCACGTTCCTTTTGAAGGTTTCCGTGGTTATGCGAAAGCCTGATGTGTTGGGCAGAGAGTTCCAGAGTGTAGGGGAAGCACGGGAGAAGTCTTGTATGCGATTGTGGGAAGAAGAGATAAGAGCGGAGTAGAGAAGGATGTCTTGGGAGGATCGAAGGTTGCGTGTAGGTAAGTAACCGGGAGACAATGTCAGAGATGTATTGAGGAGGAGACAGGTTGTGGATGGCTTTGTATGTCATAGATAGGGTTTTGAAGTGGAGCCTCTGGACAATAGGAAGCCAGTGAAGAGTTTGGCATAGAGGAGAGGCTGGGGAATAACGGGGAAACATGAATAAAAAGCTTATTACAAGTGGATTTAAAGTGGGTTTTGATGTAGATTTTTGACCCTTAGGCCACATTCACAAGTTTAGTATTTGGTCAGTATTTTACCTCAGTATACGTAAGCCAAAACCAGGAGTGGGTGATAAATACAGAAGTTGTGACGTGTTTCTATTATACTTTTCCTCTGATTGTTCCACTCCTGGTTTTAGCCTACAAATACTGAGGTAAAATACTGACCAAATACTGAACGTGTTACCATGGCCTAACAACAGAAAACTATTTACTGGATATAAGGCATGTCATATACACTGTATAAACAATGAAATAAATGACTACATATGCAAGCCAATATTAATCTAAAACATAGTACAGCACTTATACTGGACAAGGGATATAACAAGTTTTTGTCAAGCTACTTCCAATAGGTGGCGCTATAGAGTACAAGTCCTCTTTGTTTGAAGAGGCAATTTGCATGTCAAGCAATAGTGATAATAGTTCTCCATATATTATATTTGTCCAAGAATAGTCATGACCACCTTTTCCTGTATGCTGCTTGCAGAGGCTACTACCTCTCCTATGACTCCACTCTATTAGTGGTCAGTCTATAGTTGGGAGACAAGCTACAATGAATGATTCTAGTTCCAGTTGACCGGGCCTGACATGCATGCATGACAAGGTCAGCTAGTGATTTGGCCAGCCTGTAATACGACAATAGCCATATTGCCATTCACAACGTCTTCTGCCAATAATCACTGTTTGTCAGGGTATCAGAAGCTGGACCCCTGGTGATTGCTTATCTGGGTGTGCTGATGAGAGAGCCCCTCATTCCTATAGACTACAGTCATTATGCTAAAATCTCAACTTGTTTTGTTTCGTCGTATACAAATCCTGCACCTTCCTGCATTATGAAAATATTCCAAAATTCTGTGCCATTTTATTTTTCAAATTCAATTGGGAGGTTCAAAACTAGAATGCAGCTTCAGAAAACCATTCAATCTTGTGGCAATTTGTAAGCCAGTAAAAGGCTTTAAGAAGCATTTTACAAGGGTCTGAGGACCTTTTTGTTTCCATTGTTCAATTTTTCTTTAACCATTTGTACTTTCTTTTTAGTCAGTGGTGGCAAAAAAAATAGAAATCCAATGAGACCAGCATAAGATTCAGAGCTGCAAATGAGGAGAGAGCAGATCTGGTGACCTGTCCATTTATTTAACTATGTTGGGGCAATATGTCAGAGGGCCATTACAAAGTAAAGAGCAAAAGAAGGTCAACAGTAGGACAGCACATGAAAAATTATTATAAATGAGAAGTAATGTAGTTATCTCGTCTGATGTATAAAAATATTTTTTACACACAATATAACATGCCTTTCTTTCTTTGTGGGTTACATTTACATTAAGCATTGATTTTAGTACAGTGTTTCCCAACCCCGTCCTCACGGCCCCCAACAGATCGTGTTTCCAGGATTTCTATAGTATTGATAGAACCAGTGAGTTTCTGATGCCTTAATAATAATTCCATCACCTGTACAATACTATGGAAATCCTGAAAACATGATCTGTTGGGGGCCGTGAGGACTGAAGTTTGGGAAACACTGGTTTAGCGTGATCCACCAGGCTATGCCGCTTAGTCTAACTTTCTTCTTTAGCCATTACGTGAGATGTCAGTCTACATTATCACACCAATGAAATACAGCCATATCCCAACCTCTGACTTTGGGGGAATATTGAGATCATGGTATTGTCCTCTATGGAAGAGACACTACATCTTTTATTACAATAATGCCTCCAACATCTGCTCTCAACCATGATTGTTAAGCACAAGTATCATTATATATTAAAAACACAGTAATGAAAAGCACAAAGTTTCTGACAGCAATTTCTATGAAGAGAAGAGATAATATAAAAAAAAAATCCCAAAAGTTCATCCTTTCACTTGTTCCCTTTGTGCACAGTCACTGCGAGGGTCTTTCTATTACCATTAGAGAACAAGATTGTACCCAAGGCCACCTGCTGTGAAGATATGTATATTAGAAGAACAGGACTGCACCTGGCTCTGTCACTACTGACGGAGAGTCTAAAGCCCCCGTCACACACAGGTATCTCGCTAGCAAGATCGCTACTGAGTCACTAGTTTTGTGATGCAACAGTGATCTCCCCAGAGATATCGCTGTGTGTGACATTCAGCGACGATCAGCCCCCCTGCTGGGTATCGCTGATCGTCGCTGAATGTCCTGGACATTTTTCCGATCGTTGGTCTCCTGCTGGCCAGCACGCATCGCTGCGTGTGGCAGGCAGGAGACCAGCGATCAGCTGGTAACCAAGGTACACATCGGGTTTCCAGGTGCAGCGCAGCGCCTGGAAACCCGATGTGTACCTTGGTTACCAGCTCCCTGTACCAGCGGGCTGGTATCCAAAGTACACTGCAGGTAACTAAGCGACGTTACCCGCAGTGTCGCTGTCCTGATCGCTGCCTGTTTGGCAGCTCACCAGCGATCATGTAGCGACACACCAGCGATCCTGACAAGTGCATATCGTTGTCGGGATCGCTGGTATGTTGCTATGTGTGATGGGGCCCTTAGTCATGGCACAGAAATAGGAGACCTTCAATCAGGAGTCTTAAACAAGATCTATGTTTCCTTTGTGGGAAGGAAATAAATGACTGAGCTGCTAGAACTCAAGCTTTCACTGCATACTTGCACTCCTACAGTAAGACAAATAGGTTATTCAGGGCATCCTTTATAGTTGCTTCAAGATATTTCATAAAATACGTGAGAACTTACGGACTTCTTTCAATCCTTTGGTATCGTCTGACTGCAAATATTAATACATTTTTATTGGAAAAGACATACTTCCCACAGGGCACTAAAAAGCTATGCATCTGACGGATATCCAACAACTTTGCTTTTCTGTATATAACACAGAATGTAAATGAAGGTAGTGTGTTCAGTCTTGGCAAAAATACAAATTGCTGGCAAATCCCTGGCATAAGTAATGCCACTCCTCCCAGCTATGCCACTGCTACACCACTCTTCTAAGCGGTATAACATTATTGCTAAAGGGAACCTGTCAGCTTGTTTTTCCGCAATAAGATGCGGCCACAGCCTTTCGGGGCTTATCTACAGCATTCTATAATGCTGTAGTTAAGCCCCCGATCTAACCTGAAAGATAAGAAAAACAAGTTTTAATATACTCACCTGATCGGATGCGGTCCGGTCCAATGGGTGTCTCAGGTCCGCTGGGCCTCTCTGACCTTTTCCGGCGCCTGCGCACTGCAGTACTTTGCTCTGCCCTCAACAAGGCAGATCAGTACGCCTGCACAGGAGCCGTGACACGAAGCAAGGAGGATGACGACATCGTATGAAGATGGGAGGCGCCAGACCCAGACCTGCGACGCCCATCAGACCGGACCGCCCTCGAGTCAATATAATAAAACTTGTTTTTCTTATCTTTCAGGTTAGATCGAAAGGCAGTGGCCGCAGCTTATAGCTGAAAAACGAGATGACAGGTTCCCTTTAAGAGTACCGATCTAACAGCATTTTATAAGCAAAAACTTAAACTGCAGCATAAGTCTTAGAGTGGCACAAGTACTTATACAACAATTCAAATAAATAATACTCAAAATGGCTAATTTCAAAACTTTCATTGGCATTAGGGACTGGCCTTGGTATTTTTCCTGGACCAAGGCCATTCCCTAATGCCACTGATACATCTTTTTTGCACGTTTTTTATGCAGGGTGCAGGCCGGGTCTTTCCATTGTTGACTGAGCAATGTAGGATGTCTGGCCTATAGGTGTACACATTATATTGGCAGCATACCTGATGTTATAGTTGGTAATAGGCTGCTATACAAATAGAGGTGCATCTCAGGTAATGTTGTGAATGACACCCTATGCAGACCTGTGCACAATAGAATACTAGGCAGTCACCCCACGGATGTTTGGTGGGTTAGTAAGTGGTTGCTTTCAGTATTTTGCACCTGTCCTAGCCATGCCTTTATAATTTTATCATGGGGACCAGCTTCATCCTGTTTGTGCATTTGTGTTTGGATATGGTATTGCAAGTATGGCTGCTTTTTCTCTCCTTCGGTGATTTTTTATTGATCTTTAGTCCTTTTTTCAGTGAATTGCTCTTCAGTTTGAAATGCAATTAAGAAATTGCAGTTAACAGGAACAGGAGAGGTCAAGATAAGGTCTGGAAGACCATGCAATATTTCAGTGAGAGCTGCTCGTAGGATTGCTAAGCATGGGGTGGTTCAATCATGCTTTGGGGTTATGTTGCAGCCAATGGCATGGGGAACTGTTGTGAATGGACTTGAAATGAGTTCTGAGCAGAGGCTCCCTCTGGTGGTTACAAGCGGTACTGGACTGTCCAGTGAAGATTGTGAGGAGTGGGAATCAGGTGTTACTGACTGGTCTTATATAAGGGAGTCGCCTTCCCATCAGGGTTGCCGGTGATCAATTGTTCTGGTCTCACTCCATGATTCCTGTTTCCCTTGTAGCCTGCTGTGTCGTGTCTGCATCTCCTGCTAACAGATAAGACATTTTCTTCTTTTTGTTTTTGTGCTTTATTTTTGCATTTTGTCCTGCACTTCTGTGGGGGCCTTCAGGGTCCCCTCCGGGGGCTTTTGCCCTCTCAGTTTGGTTCAGCCACTGATGTTTGTACTTTTGCTTTTTCCAGTTTCTTCAGTGGCTGCTGTTTTGATTTTGTTACACCAGAGAACTAATTTAGGTGGTAGAGGTCGTGTGATCTCAGGTGTTTTAGAAATTAGTAGAGTTGGTGCTTTGCAGGGTTTTTTGGGATTGCAGTAAGTACCCTTCCTATCCTTTTCTATTTAGTTAGTTTGGGCCCCAACGTTTGCTCATACTATTTTCTGTCTGTGTCAGTATATCTTCTTGTCTAACAGCCATTACATGTTTGGGGGATTTCTATGTTCTTTGGGGATCTGCTCCGGGGCAGATAGCTTTCCTATTTCTATCTTTAGGTGTAGTTAGTTTCTCAGGCTGTGACGAGGCGTCTAGGACCAACGTAGGAACGCTCCACGGCTGCCTCTAGTTGTGGTGGTTAGTCAGGGTACTGCAATCTCATAGATTCCAACTGCTCTGGTGTATTGCCTTTTTTACCTGCACTCCTCAGTTACCGAAACATAACAGGGAACATTTCATGGGTAAAGGAAAGAATAAATTCAATGAAATTTTTAAAAATTCTTGATGCAAACATAACACCATCTGTAAAAAAGCTGAAATTCAAAGGAGGATAGCTTCTACAAATGGAAAATGATCCTAAACACACCTGAAAAATCCACAATAGACTACCTCCAAATGCACAAGCTGAAGGTTTTACAATGGCCCTTATAGTTCCCTGATCTAAACATCATTGAAAATCCGTGGCTAGACCTCAAAATAGCAGTGCATGCAAAATGACTCAATCTCACAGAATCGGAAGAATTTTCCAAGGAAGAAAGGATGAAAATCTCTCAAACAAGAATTGAAAGGCTCCTGGCTGGCTACAAAAAGTGTTTACAAGTTGTGATGCTTTCAAAAGGGGTGCTACTACATACTAACCATAAAGGGTGCCCAAACTTTTGCATCGACCCATTTTTCTTTTTGTAATTTTTAAAATGTAAAAGATGAAAATACAGGTCCTTCTCAAAAATTAGCATATAGTGCTAAATTTCATTATTTTCCATAATGTAATGATTACAATTAAACTTTCATATATTTTAGATTCATTACACACCAACTGAAATTTGTCAGGTCTTTTATTGTTTTAATACTGATGATTTTGGCATACAACTCCTGATAACCCAAAAAACCTGTCTCAAAAAATTAACATATTTCAACCATCCAATAAAATATAAGTGTTTTTTAAAAACAAACAAAAAAAACATCAAATAATAATATTCAGTTATGCACTCAATACTTGGTCGGAATCCTTTTGCAGAAATGACTGCTTCAATGCGGCGTGGCATGGAGGCAATCAGCCTGTGACACTGCTGAGGTGTTATGGAGGCCCAGGATGCTTCGATAGCGGCCTTAAGCTCATCCAGAGTGTTGGGTCTTGCGTCTCTCAACTTTCTCTTCACAATATCCCACAGATTCTCTATGGGGTTCAGGTCAGGAGAGTTGGCAGGCCAATTGAGCACAGTAATACCATGGTCAGTAAGCCATTTACCAGTGGTTTTGGCACTGTGAGCAGGTGCCAGGTCGTGCTGAAAAATGAAATCTTCATCTCCATAAAGCATTTCAGCCGATGGAAGCATTAAGTGCTCCAAAATCTCCTGATAGCTAGCTGCATTGACCCTGCCCTTGATGAAACACAGTGGACCAACACCAGCAGCTGACATGGCACCCCACACCATCACTGACTGTGGGTACTTGACACTGGACTTCAGGCATTTTGGCATTTCCTTCTCCCCAGTCTTCCTCCAGACTCTGGCACCTTGATTTCCGAATGACATGCAAAATTTGCTTTCATCAGAAAAAAGTACTTGGGACAACTTAGCAACAGTCCAGTGCTGCTTCTCTGTAGCCCAGGTCAGGCGCTTCTGCCGCTGTTTATGGTTCAAAAGTGGCTTTACCTGGGGAATGCGGCACCTGTAGCCCATTTCCTGCACACGCCTGTGCACGGTGGCTCTGGATGTTTCTACACCAGACTCAGTCCACTGCTTCCTCAGGTCCCCCAAGGTCTGGAATCGGTCCTTCTCCACAATCTTCCTCTTCTCGTTGTACAGCGTTTTCTGCCACATTGTTTCCTTCCAACAGACTTCCCATTGAGGTGCCTTGATACAGCACTCTGGGAACAGCCTATTTGTTGAGAAATTTCTTTCTGGGTCTTACCCTCTTGCTTGAGGGTGTCAATGATGGCCTTCTTGACATCAGTCAGGTCGCTAGTCTTACCCATGATGGGAGTTTTGAGTAATGAACCAGGCAGGGAGTTTTTAAAAGCCTCAGGAATCTTTTGCATGTGTTTAGAGTTAATTAGTTGATTCAGAAGATTAGGGTAATAGGTCGTTTAGAGAACCTTTTCTTGATATGCTAATTTTTTGAGACAGGTTTTTTGGGTTATCAGGAGTTGTATGCCAAAATCATCAGTATTAAAACAATAAAAGACCTGACAAATTTCAGTTGGTGTGTAATGAATCTAAAATAGATGAAAATTTAATTGTAATCATTACATTATGGAAAATAATGAAATTTAGCACTATATGCTAATTTTTTGAAAAGGACCTGTATAAGGAATATAGATATAGATTTTTTGCCTAATATTCAAAGGAAATGTGTCAACTTTAGGCTTTTTAGAGATCATTTCATCTTCAACTTGCTTAATTGTTGACAATAACAGTAATTTTGACTAGCGCTGACCAAACTTTTACATGCCACTGCAAAATTATGTTGCATTATTTGCAAAGCACTTCCCAATCTGTAACACAGTTGTTTTAGTTACAAGCATAAGATCTCGAAATAACACGGGAGTTGTAATGCTTCAACAGTAAAGGGGTTGTAGGACCTGAATACTGGGATCCCAGGACTATGAAGTTCAGTCCTGACTTTTGATAGTAAAGATGGATTCTTTACACTGGTATTGGGGCCTGTTCTTTACATTTCATCTAATGAGTCATATTTAGTAAAATCATCTGTTTGAGGCGGACAACTGTTTTCTTAAATAAAAAGAGAAGCCACAGACAGATTATAGGTTATCTAAGTTACAATCAACTATAATGAGATGGAGCCTCAAACCTCCAGCTGGGCATTGACCTGCAGCCACTTCTATACTGTAATATTTCAGCTATATATAAGAAGCGGTACCAAGCTGCAGAGAAGACCCCCTGCTTGGTGTATAAAGTAGCAGAGGTCACGAATTCAAAGGAAATACCTCTTCCCAAAACTAAAGTGCAGTCTGTAGTTCTCAAGTTTAGACATGCGATAAACGGCAGTAGTAAAAGACAAAAAAAGAAAAACCTTTATTTTTCCCACAATAGAAAAATGGCCGCATATAATTATTAAGCAATATGAATAGCATGGGTATAAAATAGCAACTCTCAAAGGCAGTAATGCTGGATGGAGAAAGGTTTGCGGCTAAGGACAAAAGTACATCTTTTGGTCTATGAAGGGAAAAAGGTGACTGTAGAACAAAAAGAAGACTAAAAAATATTTTTCTTTCATTTTCTGCTTTGTTGTTTCAGTTTCTTGTCATGCCATGTGGGGTTGGGGTTTGGACTAAAGAAGGAATGAATAGATGTAAGAGAATAGGATTATAATGTATGTGATATGTAATTTATTTATGTATGGTTTGTTTCTGTAAGTATTTCAATAAAATAAAAGCAACATGAACGTATTTTCTCTTTATAATTCGAAATTAAATTTATTTGTTAAGTTCTATGCAACATTAGAATACAGTCCTAGTGGGCATGTAGGTCATAGGAAGCCGAATAAAATAATACCTTGATATCTGCAATCAAATTTTCCACTTTTTTAATATGTAAAAAAAAACAACTAATTTTTAAGATGTAAATTAGCTATTAAGATCAATGGGGAGGACACTGATCCGTATGAGAATCTGTCTCTAGAGCTTAGTTTAAATGAAGAGGGATGTTACCACTGTGAGACATGTAATATCTGACAGTCTGCTCTCCTGATTTAAATAGCTCAAAGTGGTAATGCCCCCTTTCATTTATAATTAGCTCTGAAGGAAGATTCTTCTACAAATATGTGTACGGCCAATAGATCTTAGTAGCTCATTTACATATTAAGAAAAATGATGAATTTTCTGGAATGCAACATCAGATCACAGACATTAAGCTATCATTTTATTTGGAATCATATGACATACATGCCCATGCAGATGGCTCAGGAGTAGAGTTGAGCGATACTTTCCGATATCCAAAAGTATCGGAATCGGAATGGTATCGCCGATACCATTAAAATATCGGCGATACCCGATACCGATACCGGAAATCCAATGTAAAACTATGGGAACAAAATATCGTAACTAAAAAAAACCCATTCTTTCCTTGTAAACACTAAATATACACACATAGAATACATATATATATATATATATATATATATATAACATGTCATTGTGACATATATATATATATATATATACACATATATTTATAGTTTATACACTTCTACATAGTAAAATAGCCTCTGATTCAATTGCCGGGTAAAGCCGGCTTTTGTGAAAAGACAGAAGCACCCGACATGAAATGACACTTGGTTTACATAGAGTTAACCATGTCTTTTCATGTAGTTTGATATCTGATTTGCACAAACAATTACATGAGTGGCTGTGTGCAAAATTTCACACCTGTAGGGGTTAATTAAAGGTGTAAATTCGTTGTAAAAAAAAAAGGACTTTTTTGCTACGAATTTACACCTTTAATTAACCCCTACAGGTGTGAAATTTTGCACACTTACACTCATGTAATTGTTTGTGCAAATCAGATATCAAACTACATGAAAAGACATGGTTAACTCTATGTAAACCAAGTGTCATTTCATGTCGGGTTCTGCATTTTCACAAAAGCCGGCAATTGAATTAGCGGCTATTATACTATGTAGAAGTGTATGAACTATAAAAATATATATATATGTGTCACAAATTCAATGACATGTATATATATATATGAGGTGTAAAATTGCTGAAAAAAAATGCGTGGGCTCCCGCCCTATTTTCGCAACCAGACAGACAAAGCCAGTGAGTGGGGGCAGATAATAATAGCCCAGAGAGGGACCATTATTTTTGCCCCCCCCCCCCCGGCTACTAACATCTGCCCCCAGACACCCCAGGAAAGACAAATCTATAATTAGATTCGCCCTTTCTGGCACTTTGCCCGTCTATTCCCATTGCCCTGTAGCGGTGGCGAATGGGTTAATATGGGGTTAAAGCCACCTTGCTATTGAAAGGTGACCTTAAGCCAGGTTAATAATTGAGAGCTGTCAATTAGACAACTATCAATTATTAATCCTATTGCATGAAATAAAAATAAAACACACACACTTTAATTAAAAATCATTTTTATGAAATAAAGACACATGTTTTTGACCATCTTTTATTTTACTGCAAAAACCATTTCCTGTAATAAAAATAAAATAAAAAAGCAAAATTATTCTTACCTATCCCATGCACAGTCAGGTCCCACGGTGTAATCCTTTAGAAAGGGTTAATGTTTACTGCAGGGACCGCAGCTAATGCTGCAGCCTCACAGTAAACCCCCAAATGAATGAGTTCCTCTCCTGGCTGACAGGAGAGTAAAGGCTGGGTCTCACACAACGATACACCAGCGATCCCGACAACGATATGCACTTGTCAGGATCGCTGGTGTATCGCTACATGATCGCTGCTGAGCTGCCAAACAGGCAGCTCAGGCAGCGATCTGGGACAGCGACACTGCGGGTAACATCGCTTAAGGGCCCGTCTCACATAGCGATATCGCTACCGAGATCGCTGCTGAGTCACTAGTTTTGTGACGCAGCAGCGAGCTCACCAGCGATATCGCTGTGTGTGACATTCAGCGACGATCAGCCCCCCTGCCGGGTATCGCTGATCGTCGCTGAAATGTCAGGACCTTTTTTTGATCGCTTGTTTCTCGCTGACAGGCACGCATCGCTGCGTGTGACAGGCGGGAGACCAGTGATCCGCTGGTAACCAAGGTACACAGTGGGTTTCCAGGCGCAGGGCTGTGCCTAGAAACCCGCTGTGTACCTTGGATACCAGCGCCCTGATGCAGGGGAGCTGGTATCCAAGGTACACAGCGGGTTTCCAGGCATCGCGCAGCGCTTGGAAACCCGCTGTGTACCTTGGATACCAGCTCCCTGCATCAGGGCGCTGGTATCCAAGGTACACTGCGGGTAACTAAGCGATGTTACCCGCAGTGTCGCTGTCCCAGATCGCTGCCTGAGCTGCCTGTTTGGCAGCTCAGCAGCGATCATGTAGCGATACACCAGCGATCCTGACAAGTGCATATCGTTGTCGGGATCGCTGGTGTATCGTTATGTGAGACCCAGCCTTTAGTTACCCGCAGTGTACGTTGGATACCAGCGCCCTGATGCAGGGAGCTGGTAACCAAGGTACACAGCGGGTTTCCAAGCGCTGCGCGGTGCCTGGAAACCCGCTGTGTACCTTGGATACCAGCTCCCTGCATCAGGGCGCTGGTATCCAAGGTACACAGCGGGTTTCTAGGCACAGCCCCGCGCCTGGAAACCCGCTGTGTACCTTGGTTACCAGCGGATCGCTGGTCTCCCGCCTGTCACACGCAGCGATGCGTGCCTGTCAGCGGGAAACCAGCGATCAAAAAAAGGTCCTGACATTTCAGCGACGATCAGCGATACCCGGCAGGGGGCTGATCGTCGCTGAATGTCACACACAGCGATATCGCTGGTGAGCTCGCTGCTGCGTCACAAAACTAGTGACTCAGCAGCGATCTCGGTAGCGATATCGCTATGTGAGACGGGCCCTTAAGTGGAAAGCTTAATTGATTGCTTTCCACTTTCACTTCAGGTCAGCCAGGGACACAATCAGTGACGTCAGAGGGAACTGATTAACAAAAATAGGGGTTCCCTTCGAAAAAAAAATGGCGTGGGGTCACCCCTATTTTTGTTAACCAGCCAGATGAAGCAGACCGCTGAGGCCTGGATTTTCAGGCTGTTAAGGAGCCAAGATCCATGGACCTTGCCAGCCTGATAATACCAGGCCACAGCAGTCTGCATATCTTGGCTGATTAACAAAAATAGGGGATCCCCTCGAAAAAAATTGGCGTGGGGTCCCCCCTATTTTTGTTAACCAGCCAGATGAAGCAGACCGCTGAGGCCTGGATTTTCAGGCTGTTAAGGAGCCAAGATCCATGGACCTTGCCAGCCTGATAATACCAGGCCACAGCAGTCTGCATATCTTGGCTGATTAACAAAAATAGGGGATCCCCTCGAAAAAAATTGGCGTGGGGTCCCCCCTATTTTTGTTAACCAGCCAGATGAAGCAGACCGCTGAGGCCTGGATTTTCAGGCTGTTAAGGAGCCAAGATCCATGGACCTTGCCAGCCTGATAATACCAGGCCACAGCAGTCTGCATATCTTGGCTGATTAACAAAAATAGGGGATCCCCTCGAAAAAAATTGGCATGGGGTCCCCCCTATTTTTGTTAACCAGCCAGATGAAGCAGACTGCTGAGGCCTGGATTTTCAGGCTGTTAAGGAGCCAAGATCCATGGACCTTGCCAGCCTGATAATACCAGGCCACAGCAGTCTGCATATCTTGGCTGATTAACAAAAATAGGGGATCCCCTCGAAAAAAATTGGCGTGGGGTCCCCCCTATTTTTGTTAACCAGCCAGATGAAGCAGACCGCTGAGGCCTGGTTTTTCAGGCTGGTAAGGATCCAATATCCATGGACCTTGCCAGCCTGATAATACCAGGCCACAGCAGTCTGCTTAGCTTGGCTGGTTAACAAAAATAGTGGATCCCCTCGAAAAAAAAAAGGCGTAGGGGTCCCCCTATTTTTGTTAACCAGCCAAGTAAAATGCAGACTGCTGCGGCCTGGTATTAAAAGACTGTCAAGGCCCATGGATTTTGGCCCTCAACAGCCTGATAATACCAGGCTACAGCAGCCCCACATTTGGCGCATCAAAAGATGTGCCAATTGTGGCACTTTACCCGGCTCTTCCCACTTGCCCTGTAGCGGTGGCAAGCGGGGTAATAAGGGGTTAATGTCACCGTTGACTGCACGGTGACAATAAGCCCGGTTAATAATGGAGAGGCGTCAATAAGACACCGATCCATTATTAATCCCAAAGTTTTTAAATGTTTAAAAAAAAGACACAGCAAGAAAAAAGTCTTTTAATGAAATAAAAGAGACAACACAGTTTTCATTTCTTTTATTATACTCTCATTCCTGCGACGCCATCGATCTCCTGTAAAAAAATAAAAAAAACAAACCAACAGTATACCACCTGTCCGACGCAGTCCATAGTAACGAGGTTCCCACGACGATCCAGCTCTGCTACATCGCAATGACAGGCAGAGCCTGTCATCTCGACGCAGCACAGCTGATTACCTGCTTCCCCGGCGGTGACGTCATCGGACTGACTGCTTTATGGCCGGGTGTTGTGAATGGGTTTGAGATGAGTTCTGAGCAGAGGCTCCCTCTGGTGGTTACAAGCAGTGCTAGTCTGTCCAGTGAAGATTGTGAGGACTGGGAATCAGGTGTTACTGACTGGTCTTATATAAGGGAGTCACCTTCCCATCAGGGTTGCCGGTGATCAATTGTTCTGGTCTGAATCCTTTATTCCAGTTTCCCTTGTAGCCTGCTGTGTCGTGTCTGCATCTCCTGCTAACAGATAAGACTTTTTCTTTTTTTGTGTTTGTGCTATATTTTTGCATTTTGTCCTGCACTTCTGTGGGGGCCTTCAGGGTCCCCTCCGGGGGCTTCTGCCCTCTCAGTTTTGTTCAGCCACTGATGTTTGTACTTTTGCTTTTTCCAGTTTTTTCAGTGGCTGCTGTTTTGATTTTGTTACACCAGAGAACTAATTTAGGTGGAAGAGGTCGTGTGATCTCAGGTGTTTTTGAAATTAGTAGAGTTGGTGCCTTTCAGGGTTTTCTGGGATTGCAGTAAGTACCCTTCCTATCCTTTTCTATTTAGTTAGTTTGGGCCCCAGCGTTTGCTCATACTATTTTCTTTCTGTGTCAGTATTTCATCTTGTCTAACCGCCATTACATGTTTGGGGGCTTTCTATTATCTTTGGGGTTCTGCTCCGGGGCAGATAGCTTTCCTATTTCTATCTTTAGGTGTAGTTAGTTTCTCAGGCTGTGACGAGGCGTCTAGGACCAACGTAGGAACGCTCCACGGCTGCCTCTAGTTGTGGTGGTTAGTCAGGGTACTGCAATCTCATAGATTCCAACTGCTCTGGTGTATTGCCTTTTTTACCTGCACTCCTCAGCTACCGAAACATAACAGTATCACCAGCCTAAAAATTGAAAATTGTATGGTACTCACAGAAGGGAAAAAATATTGTGAAAGAAAAAAGGTTGTCAGAGTTGTCAGAGATATTTTTCTGTTTGTTGCATTTTTTTTTTTTCCCTCTGTATCTCTGGGTGCTGGGGAGGATCTTTTCTCTCAATGGAGTTTGCACAGTTGTCTGGCCGTGTGGATCAGCTTGCCACTGAGGTTCGGAGTATTGCTATCTATCTTGCTGGGTTGCCTGTTGTGGAACCTAGGATTCCCATGCCAGATTTGTTTTTAGGGGATCGAGCTAAGTTTCAGAATTTCAAAAATAATTGTAAATTGTTTTTTGCCTTAAAATCTAAGTCCTCAGGGAACGCAGCGCAGCAGGTTCAAATTATCATCTCTCTCCTGCGCGGCGATCCTCAGGATTGAGCTTTTTCCCTGATACCTGGGGATCCTGTTTGAGTGATGTTGATGCATTTTTTCAGGCCTTGGGGTTATTGTACGATGAGCCTAATGTCACTGATCAAGCTGAAAAAGCCTTGTTGGCATTAAATCAGGGGCTTGATGACGCTGAGTTATTCTGTCAGAGATTCCGTAGGTGGGCAGTCCTGACCAAATGTAATGACGACGCTTTGGCACCCCTTTTCCGGAAGGGTCTGTCAGATAATGTAAAGGATGTTATGGTGGGATTCCCTGTCCCCTCTGGTCTCAATGATTCTATGTCATTAGCGATTCAAATTGACAGACGTTTGCGTGAGCGGAGAAGTATGCGTGGAATGGTGTTGCCTTGTGAACCAGCTTCTGAACCCATGCAGTGTGATAGAGTGGTGTCTGGGGCACAGCGTCATGAGTTTCGAAAGCGCAATGGGTTATGATTCTACTGTGGTGATGCCTCTCATGCTATTTCAGTCTGCCCTAAGCGGGGAAGACGTTTTGCACGCTCAGTTGTCTTGGGTAGTGTTCAGACTAAGTTTTTATTAACTGTCACTCTGATATGCTCTCTGTCCTCATTTTCTGCTCAGGCTTTCGTTGATTCTGGAGCAGCTATTAATCTGATGGATTATGATTTTGCTAAACGTTGTGGATTTCCCTTGATACCCCTACAGAAGTCTATTCCCCTACTGGGGATCGATTCTACCCCTTTGGCTGAGAATAAACCCCAGTTTTCTACTCAGGTGATAATGATGGTTGAACCTGATCACCAGGAGTGCTGCAAATTTTTGGTTCTGTATAATCTGCATGACATTATCGTGCTGGGTTTTCCTTGGTTACAGTCTCATAATCCTGTTTTGGATTGGAAATCTGTGTCTGTAACCAGTTGGGGCTGCCAATGTGTTAATACCAACACTCCTGTTTTTTCTGCCTCCCCCCAGGCTCAGGATGTTCCTGACTTTTTGATTGATTTTTCTGATGTGTTTAGCGAAAGTAAATCTGCATCCTTGCCTCCCCATAGGAGCTATGACTGCGCTATTGAATTAGTGCCTGGTAGTAAATTCCCTAAAGGTCGCCTTTTTAACTTGTCTGTACCTGAACATGACGCTATGCGGTCTTATATCAAGGAATCATTGGAGAAGGGTCATATCAGACCATCCTCTTCACCCTTAGGTGCCGGTTTTTTCTTTGTGGCCAAAAAGGATGGTTCATTAAGGCCGTGTATTGATTATCGTCTCTTGAACAATATTACTGTGAAATATCAATACCCGTTACCCTTGATTTCTGACCTGTTTTCCAGGGTGAAAAACGCTATTTGGTTTACCAAGCTTGACCTCAGGGGGGCGTATAACCTTATTCGCATTAAGCACGGGGATGAATGGAAGACGGCATTCAATACCCCTGAAGGGCATTTTGAGTACCTGGTGATGCCCTTTGGGCTCACTAATGCTCCTTCCGTCTTCCAGTCCTTCATGAATGACATTTTCAGGGATTTTGTGGACAAATTTCTGATTGTTTATTTGGATGATATCTTGATTTTTTCTAATGACTGGGACTCTCATGTGAAACATGTTCGAACTGTATTCCAGATTTTGAGAGAGAATGCTCTGTATGTGAAGGGATCAAAGTGTCTTTTTGGCGTACAGAGGATCTCATTTCTGGGATTCATTTTGTCCCCATCTGTTATTGAAATGGACCCGGTCAAGGTTCAGGCCATCTGTGATTGGGTCCAACCTACTTCATTAAAGGCTCTTCAAAGATTCTTGGGTTTTGCCAATTTTTATCGTAAATTTATTGGTAATTTCTCGGTTATTGTTAAAACCATTAACTGATTTGACCAGAAAGGGTTCTGATGTGGTGAATTGGCCTCCTGAGGCAGTCTCTGCATTTCAGGAACTTAAGCAGAGATTCACTTCTGCTCCTGTTCTACGGCAGCCTGATGTTTCTCTGCCATTTCAGGTGGAGGTTGATGCCTCTGAAATTGGGGCAGGTGCCGTTTTGTCCCAAAAACATCCAGAGACCTCTAAAAGTAACCCTTGTGCCTTTTTCTCTCGAAAATTTTCTCCTACTGAACGTAATTATGACGTGGGTAATCGGGAGTTATTGGCCATGAAGTGGGCTTTTGAAGAGTGGAGACATTGGCTGGAGGGAGCCAAACATCAGGTGGTGGTCCTTACGGACCATAAGAATCTGGTCTATCTGGAATCTGCCAAGCGACTCAATCCTAGACAGGCCAGGTGGGCCTTGTTTTTCACACGTTTTAATTTGTGGTTTCCTTTCTTCCTGGCACTAAGAATGTTAAGGCGGATGCCCTCTCGAGGAGTTTCCTTGCGGACTCTCCTGAGTTATCTGATCCTTCTGTTATTTTGAAAGAGGGTGTAGTTCTTTCCGCCATCTCGCCCAATTTGAGACTTGCTCTGGAGGGGTGTCAGGAGGATAGGCCCGAGTGCTGCCCTGTTGGAAAATTGTTTGTCCCGGACCAGTGGAAAAAGAGTGTGATGTCTGAGATTCATTGTTCCGCGTTGGCTGGGCATCCCGGAATTTTTGGTACCAGATACTTGGTTAGTCGGTCCTTTTGGTGGCCTACCTTGTCTCGTGATGTCAGGGAATTTGTGCAGTCCTGCGGGACTTGCTCTCGCTCCAAGCCTTGCTCTCGCTCTAGTGGTTTGTTGATGCCATTGCCTGTGCCCAAGAGACCATGGACCCATATCTCTATGGATTTTATTTCCGACCTTCCTGTTTCTCAGAGAATGACCACCATCTGGGTAATTTGTGCTAGGTTTTCCAAGATGATACATCTTGTGCCATTACCTAAGTTGCCTTCCTCCTCTGAATTGGTGCCGTTGTTCCTTCAGCACGTGGTTCGTTTACACGGCATTCCTGAGAACATTGTGTCTGACAGAGGAGTCCAGTTTGTTTCCAGATTTTGGAGGACTTTTTGTTCTAAACTGGGTGTTCAATTGTCTTTCTCCTCGGCATTTCATCCTCAGACCAATGGTCAAACTGAGAGAACAAACCAGACATTGGAGACTTATCTAAGATGCTTTGTGTCTGTTGATCAGGATGACTGGGTCTTTTTTTTGCCTTTGGCTGAGTTTGCTCTTAATAATAGGGCTAGCTCTGCTACTTTGATGTCTCCGTTTTTCTGTAATTCTGGGTTTCACCCTCGATTTTCTTCAGGACAGACGGAGGCTTCTGTCTGTCCAGGTGTTGACTCTGTTGTGGAGCGTATGCAACTGATTTGGGACCAGGTAGTGGAGAGGTTGTCCCTCTCTCAGGAGAGGGCCCAGCGGTTTGCTAACCGGCATAGGACTGATGGTCCTCGGTTTAAAGTGGGGGACTTGGTCTGGTTGTCCTCAAAGAATATTCCTATGAGAGTAGCATCTCCTAAATTTAAGCCTAGGTTCATTGGACCTTATAAGATCATGGAGATTATTAATCCTGTTTCTTTTCGTTTGCTTCTTCCAGGGACATTTAAGATCCATAACGTGTTCCACAAGTCCTTGTTGAAGAGGTTTGTTGAGCCAGTGGTTCCTGCTGCTGTGCCTCCTGACCCTGTTTTGGTTGAGGGCAATCTGGAGTATGTGGTTGAGAAAATATTAGATTCTCGTTTTTCTAGACGGAAACTCCAGTATTTGGTTAAATGGAGAGGTTATGGTCAGGAAGACAATTCTTGGGTCTTTGCTTCGGACATCCATGCTAGGAGACTTATCCGTGCGTATCATAGAACTCATCCTGACCGACCTGGTTGCTCAAATGAGGGTTTGGTGACCCCTCCTCAAGGGGGGGGTACTGTTGTGAATGGGTTTGAGATGAGTTCTGAGCAGAGGCTCCCTCTGGTGGTTACAAGCAGTGCTAGTCTGTCCAGTGAAGATTGTGAGGACTGGGAATCAGGTGTTACTGACTGGTCTTATATAAGGGAGTCACCTTCCCATCAGGGTTGCCGGTGATCAATTGTTCTGGTCTGAATCCTTTATTCCAGTTTCCCTTGTAGCCTGCTGTGTCGTGTCTGCATCTCCTGCTAACAGATAAGACTTTTTCTTCTTTTGTGTTTGTGCTATATTATTGCATTTTGTCCTGCACTTCTGTGGGGGCCTTCAGGGTCCCCTCCGGGGGCTTCTGCCCTCTCAGTTTTGTTCAGCCACTGATGTTTGTACTTTTGCTTTTTCCAGTTTTTTCAGTGGCTGCTGTTTTGATTTTGTTACACCAGAGAACTAATTTAGGTGGAAGAGGTCGTGTGATCTCAGGTGTTTTTGAAATTAGTAGAGTTGGTGCCTTTCAGGGTTTTCTGGGAATACAGTAAGTACCCTTCCTATCCTTTTCTATTTAGTTAGCTTGGGCCCCAGCGTTTGCTCATACTATTTTCTTTCTGTGTCAGTATTTCATCTTGTCTAACCGCCATTACATGTTTGGGGGCTTTCTATTATCTTTGGGGTTCTGCTCCGGGGCAGATAGCTTTCCTATTTCTATCTTTAGGTGTAGTTAGTTTCTCAGGCTGTGACGAGGCGTCTAGGACCAACGTAGGAATGCTCCACGGCTGCCTCTAGTTGTGGTGGTTAGTCAGGGTACTGCAATCTCATAGATTCCAACTGCTCTGGTGTATTGCCTTTTTTACCTGCACTCCTCAGCTACCGAAACATAACAGCCGGGATTACCCAGCAGTCACTGCAGTTATCGCGAGAAACTGCATGTGACCGCCGGGGAAAGATGATGGCGGCCATGAAGCAGTCCGGGATGTGACCGCCGGAGATCTTCTGCCGGGTAAGTGCCGCTGACTCCTGACAGACCCGACCGACGGACACTGACAGTGACAGTGACATTCCGATTCCGGTATCCGATATGACGAAAATATCGGTACTCGGAATCGGAATTCGATACAGCCAATATCGGCCGATACCCGATATTTGCAGTATCGGAATGCTCAACACTACTCAGGAGGGTTGATCCTACTGACAAATTCCTTTTAAATAACTTCAATGAGTTCTACATCTGTTTGATTGACTTCAAGGTATTGTCCAAGGTTTTCTGTACAGTTCTGCAGAAAAGGGCAAATATGTGCTGGAGATTGGGTAGCATAGTGGTTATTGTGATTTTAACAAATGGGTCTTGATAGATTTATTATTTTAATGTTTGTACAAAGTTTGATCAACTAAAGCAGAAAAATTTATAAACAGGCAAATGAATAGTCCACCAGCCAACTTAGGAACAATCAAAGCACAGAAGCCTTCATTTTCGAAAATAAAATACAAAGAAAATTCACTGAAATTTTACAAACTTTTTCTGCGGAGTTTTTCTTAAGAACTTGCGCTATAAAAAGAGTTACAAGTAAATTGTCTTTTCTCACCGTAAGGGTCAGAAGCTTGCCATAAGTAAGATGTGCTGGGATGTGGTCAGGCTTTGATCTTAGAGACTCCGTGTACCATTGCTCGGCTTCAGACACCTTGTTTAACCTCATGTAGGCTTCCCCTGTAAAAAACAAAATCGTGTTGGGTTCAATGTTACTTGTATCAGTAACTTTATGCTAAAACTAATTGTACCAAGCAAAAAAGCTTGATAGGAGCAGCAGACACAAAGTTATCCATCTGGGAAGCAAAGATACGGAGGGGAAAACATTGAGTCATGGTGGAAAGGGTGGAAGGAAGTTCTTAAGTTCATTCTCTTTGCAGTTAATCTGAAAGGGGATACACCGCATTTCATAGTGTCTGAACTTTCTGAATTAAGCCAACCTCATTTGGGAGATTTACAATGCAAAGCAGTTTCTTTCTAGAAGTTCATGCGTCTCATAGGGATAGAAACAAAAGGCAAAGATAATAATAAGAATTTACAGGAGAATGTTTAAGAAAGCCTTCCTTTTTGAAATGATAAGTAGCACAAGTTTAAGCTAAAGATAAATCAGCTCTGAAAAGAATGCAATCATACACCGTAGTTTAGGATACAATATGTGACCTTAAAGGCTATGCCAACACTTGGAATAGAATTTATTATTGCTTCAATACATAAAAAATACATGAAGCTACATTTTAAGTAAAGATAGAGCATTATTTTTTTTTGTCTGCAGTTCTTATGCATAACTGCGTATCATTATGGTTATAAATTACAAAAACACTCAATAGCTAGATCCTACTGTCAGAATCTTGCAATGTGTCCTCAACATGTTTCTAATCTGTCCTCTCCAGGATATCCAGCTGTTTTTGACAGCTGAGTAGTCGACCCCGATCCTTTTAATTGCAGAAAGAGGTTTATTTAAACCCATTGCTGACCACTGACAGGTCACGTTTTGATACTTTTAATTAGCAGCAAGGCAGATCTCATTACAAAAAGAATAGAAAAAGTACACTTAAAACAGGAAAAACTACTTTATGTGTCTATAGATTAAAAGATTACAGGTCAGGCAAACTTTAAAAACAACCACAAAGCCATCCATAACCTTTCTCCTCCATATATTTCCAAACTAATCTCTCAATATCTTCCCTCATGTAATCTCGGGTCCTCCAAGACCTCCTTCTCTCCTCCACGCATATTCGCTCCTCACCCAATCGCCTCCAAGATTTCTCCCGAATATCCCCCATCCTTTGGAATTCTGTGCCCCAACACATCCGGTTATCCACCACATTTGGATCTTTAACCCTGCTGTTCTGTTTGGGTCATAGTGACCCGTAGAGAATTTGTGAGGCCCTGTAGATTTTTTTCTATAAGTTTCTAAAACTTGATTTTATTTGACTTTTCCTCATTTGGGGGGACCTATCTATGAGTATTTTTTTTTTTGGGTTTACTTTTTGCTACATGCCGTTTTGTACACTTGTCGTGTTCGGGTCATAGTGACCCGGCATCATTTTTTACAGCTGTGAGGCCATATTTTCAGTGAAATAAAGGAGTTATAACCTCAGTTGGGTCTACTAATTGCATCTACTATTGTATATCAATTTATTTATTTCCTAAATTATTTCAATGGGGTCGTACACGCGCTCTGCAGGGTGTATGCATTGAAATCTGTGCACCATAAAAATGGCTTTATATTGATTATTTTTGGTGCACAGTCTATACTAAAATGTAGTGCACAGCCAGAGAGATCACTAGGTGTGCACTACATGTGTATATTCTGCGCAGAACGGACTGCGCAGAACGCGCTGTGTAAGAGGGCCTTATTTTGTAAAGCTGAGCTATAAAGGCCTGTAAATGATTTTTTTTTGCTAAGTAAGGGCACCGTCTCACATAGCGACGCACCAGCGATTCTGACAACAATATGAACTTGTCAACCAAGGTACACATCGGGTTTCCAGGCGCTGCGCGGTGCCTGGAAACCCGATGTGTATCTTGGTTACCAGCTCCCCTGCAGCAGCGCGCTGGTATCCAACGTACACATCGGGTTTCCAGGCACAGCCCCACGCCTGGAAACCCGATGTGCACCTTGGTTACCAGCTGATCGCTGGTCTCCTGCCTGCCACACGCAGCGATGCGTGCTGGCCAGCGGGAGACCAGCGATCAAAAAAAGTCCAGGCATTTCTGAAACGACCAGCGATTCACAGCAGGGGCCTGATCGCTGGTACGTGTCAGACATAGCAAGATCGCTGCTGAGATCGCTGTTGCGTCACAAAACTTGTGACTCAGCAGCGATCTCGCTATGTGAGACGGGGCCCTAAGTCTGTCTTTCTGGCTTATCTCCTTGTTTGCAAGGAGTGTATGCACTGAAATCTGGGCACCATAAAAATGGCTTTATATTGATTATTTTTGGTGCACAGTCTATACTAAAATGTAGAGCACATCCAGAGAGATCACTAGGTGTGCACTACACGTGTATATTCTGCGCAGAACGGACCGTCTCACATAGCGACGCACCAGCGATCCTGACAACGATATGAACTTGTCAACCAAGGTACACATCGGGTTTCCAGGCGCTGCGCGGTGCCTGGAAACCCGATGTGTACCTTGCTTACCAGCTCCCCTGCAGCAGCGCACCTGGAAACCCGATGTGCACCTTGGTTACCAGCTGATCGCTGGTCTCCTGCCTGCCACACGCAGCGATGCGTGCTGGCCAGCGGGAGACCAGCAATCAAAAAAAGTCCAGGCATTTCTGACACGACCAGCGATTCACAGCAGGGGCCTGATCGCTGGTACGTGTCAGACGTAGCGAGATCGCTGTTGCGTCACAAAACTTGTGACTCAGCAGCGATCTCGCTATGTGAGACGGGGCCCTAAGTCTGTCCTTCTGGCTTATCTCCTTTTCAGAAGGGTTCTTATCTTCTCTGATCTAATCAGTACACATATGCTAGCACACTTAAGGGCCCGTCTCACATAGCGATATCGCTACCGAGATCGCTGCTGAGTCACTAGTTTTGTGACGCAGCACCGAGCTCACCAGCGATATCGCTGTGTGTGACATTCAGCGACGATCAGCCCCCCTGCCGGGTATCGCTGATCGTCGCTGAAATGTCAGGACATTTTTTTGATCGCTGGTCTCCCGCTGACAGGCACGCATCGCTGCGTGTGACAGGCGGGAGACCAGCGATCCGCTGGTAACCAAGGTACACAGCGGGTTTACAGGCGCGGGGCTGTGCCTAGAAGCCCGCTGTGTACCTTGGATACCAGCGCCCTGAAGCAGGGAGCTGGTAACCAAGGTACACAGCGGGTTTCCAGGCACCGCGCAGTGCTTGGAAACCTGCTGTGTACCTTGGATACCAGCTCCCTGCATCAGGGCGCTGGTATCCAACTTACACTGCGGGTAACTAAGCGATGTTACCCGCAGTGTCGCTGTGCTGATCGCTGCCCTGAGCTGCCTGTTTGGCAGCTCAGCAGCGATAATATAGCGATACACCAGCGATCCTGACAAGTGCATATCGTTGTCGGGATCGCTGGTGTATCGCTATGTGAGACCCAGCCTTTAGCCATTTTACTTTTCAGTTTCTTTGGACATCAGCTCTGTACACATCTCTGTTCCAGGCTGTATCTTGGCTTTTTACAGGTATCTAGCTTGTTATGCTTTTCTTATTCAATTCTGTTGGTAGATTGTATATTGTAAAGGAATACTTTTACTTTTTTACATGAACTTTTACAATATTATGGGTTTGTCGGCATACAATGCTTTTGTGTTGTGGAGGGAAATCAACCCGAATTGGAATACAAACAAACTCCACAAACGAAGACTCTTTATCGAAGAACTTGGAAAATCACTGGTTAGGCCGTATATTGAGCAAAGAAAGGTAACACCCAGAACGGAAGGAGCAGCAGGCCTTGTACAGAGCATCCAGCAACATGCTCAAGAAACTGAAACCATGGCCTCCACAAGCACTTCTAACCCCATGGCCTCTACCAGCGGTGCTTCCAGAATAAAAAGAAAAAGGTGCAGCTATTGCCCTTATTCTTGTGATAATAAAACAAGTATTACATGTTCTGGATGCAAAAAATTCTTATGCAAAGCCCATGTTTATTGTTCTTCATGCAAGAATACATAAATTAATATTACCATGTAAATATGTTCAAATTGAAGTATTTATCATCTTTAATTTTTTTTCACAAAATGTTTGATTTGCTTGTTTTGGTTTTTTTTTTTTTACCACATATGTGTAGTTTGCTATTTTTCGTTTTGCTTATTACTAAGTTTTTTCGGAATAAAAAAACAAAAATAAAGATTTCAATTTCATTTTTCTTGTTTTTTTTTTTATTTCCAAACATGTGCCCATACAAAGTAGTAAGCAAAAGGTATAAAAATAATTGAGTTAGAGTATCTAAAATCAAGATTTAATAAACCGGGTCATAGTGACCCAGGAGCAATACAAGTGTATAGTACATGGGAACAGAACAGCAGGGTTAAGACGGAACCTGAAAAACCATCTCTTCAAAAAAGCTTACAACCTGTAATGACCACGCAGCCACCTCAACCCCATCGGAGATATTGCAACCCCCGACCTACTGTCTCCTTCCCCATAATCCAGTAGAATGTAAGCCCGCAAGGGCAGGGTCCTCTCCCCTCTGTACCAGTCTGTCATTTTTAGTTTGTTTACTGTAAGTGATATTTGTATTTTGATGTAACCCCGTCTCATGTACAGCACCATGGAATTCATGGTGTTATATAAATAAATAATCTTTATGGTCAATTGTTCTACTTCCTCTGAGAGAGCAATTTTAGAACTACAATGAAATTATTTAGGTTATTATTTCAGATCACATTCTCCAGTGGATTTTGTATTGGCAAAAAATTTTTGTTAATTTGCTGTGATTGATGGGAACAGGAATTATTTTCTTCTGGAACGTGCACAAGCTTTCAAGATTTAGAGCTAGATTTACAAATGAGAAGTTGGCTCAAGCATGAAAATTCCCTCCAAAATTAGAATTGCAGAAAAATCATATATGATTGTATTGGAAGCAATATAGACATAAAAAGTTGAAGGAGGCAGCACATCTGAAATAACTAGACATGGTTTTTGATATTCGCTATTTGTTTCAAACACTTATCCCAACATAGAAAAGAACACAAGGATATATGTGTATATATATATATATATATATATGTATAGCTCTAGCAAAAATTAAGAGACCACTGCACAGTTTTATAAAAATCAGCTTTTCTACATGTCTGATAGCCATTCCATTCCAGTGTCAGTTGAATTCCAACCAGAGTACAACTCACTCTACTTAATGTGCTTCTGATTAGGTGATCACCTGAACCAAATCTTATTTAACGAAGGAGTATAAAAAAAACACTGCTGTGGTGTTCACAATCCTCTTGCAATAGGACAAGCTGGATGGCAAAACAAGTGCTAGTAATATTCCAAAAGTAATAGGAATGAAAAAATAACTTTTAACCATGCCAAAGGAGTTGAAAAGAAAAGTCTTGAGCCAGGAAGACAAGGGCTCAATTCAGGCTTTACTAGCAGAAGGATACAGTGAACATCATGTTGCCTCTATCCTTAAAATTTCTAAGACGGCAGACCATTACAACAAGGTCAAGAAGCAGGCATTGGAGGACAACAAAGCTACACACCGGCAGAGGGCAAAAAAGACTTTCCACTGACCGGGATGACCGTCATCTTACTTGAACGTCACTCAGCAACCGCAGTATAATATCATGTGATCTACAAAGGGAATGGCAAATGGCAGCTGGGGTGAAGTGCACGGCAAGAACAGTTTGTAACAGGATCCTAGAGGCAGGGCTCAAGTCATGTAAAGCTAGAAAAAAGCCTTTCATCAATGACAAGCAAAGGAGAGCCAGGATGAAGTTTGCCAAATACCATAAGGATTGGTCCAAAGAGGACTAAAGTATGGTAATCTTCTCTTATGAGTCTAATTTTCAGCTTTGCCCAACACCTGTTCGTCTAATGGTTAGTCGGAGACCTGGAGAGGCATACAAACCACAGTGTCTTGCACCCACTGTGAAATTTGATTGAGGATCGGTGATGATCTGGGGATGCTTCAGCAAGGCTGGAATTGGGCAGGTTAATCTTTGCGAAGGACGTATGAATCAAGCCGCATACAAGGTTATCCTGGAAAAACAGTTGATTCCTTCTGTTCAGACAATGTTGCCCAAATCTGAGGACTGTTTTTTCCAGCAGGACAATGCGCCATACCACACAGCTAGGTCAATCAATGTGTAGGTGAAGGACCACCACATCAAATCCCTGTCATGGCCAGCACAATATCCAGATCTGAACCCCATTGAAAACCTCTGGAATGTAATCAAGATGAAGATGGATAGTCACAAGCCATCAAAGAAGAACTGCTTAAACTTTTTTTTTTATACCAGGTGTGGTATAAGGTCACCCAAAAGCAGTGTGAAAGACTGGTGGAAATCATGCAAAGACGCATGAAAGCTGTGATTAAAAATCATGGTTATTCCACAAATTATTGATTTCTGAACTCTTCCTGAGTTAAAACATTAGTATTGTTGTTTCTAAATGATTATGAACTTGTTTTCTTAGTATTATTTGAGGTCTGCAAGCACTGCATTTTTTTTGTTATTTTGATCATTTCTCATTTTCTGAAAATATACACAATATGTATTGCTTGGAAATTCGGAGACATGTCAGTAGTTTATAAAATAAAGAGCAATTAACATTTTATTCAAAAATATACCTATAAAGAGAAAAAAATAAGACAAACTGAAAATTTTGCAGTATATATATATATATATATGTATATATATATACATATATATATATATATATATACACTGCTCAAAAAAATAAAGGGAACACGCAAATAACACATCTTAGAGCTAAATGAATGAAATATTCTCATTGAATACTTTGGTCTGTACAAAGTTGAATGTGCTGTCAACATAATTAGACAAAAATCATCAATGGAAATCAAATTTTTCAACCAATGGAGGCCTGGACTTGGAGAGACCCCCAAAATGAAAGTGGAAACAAGTCAAAATGAAAATCAAAACAAGACAAAATTAAAGTGGAAACAAGTCAAAATTATGTTCAGTATTGTGTGTGGCCTCCACATGCCTGTATGACCTCCCTACAACGCCTGGGCATGCTCCTGATGAGGTTGCGGATGTTCTCCTGAGGGATCTCCTCCCAGACCTGGACTAAAGCATCCGCCAACTCCTGGACAGTCTGTGGTGCAACATGACGTTGGTGGATGGAGCGAGACATGCTGTCCCAGATGTGCTCAATCGGATTCAGGTCTGGCAAACGGGCAGGCCAGTCCATAGCTTCAATGCCTTCATCTTGCAGGAACTGCTGACACACTCCAGCCACATGAGGTCTGGCATTGTCCGGCATTAGGAGGTACCCAGGGCCAACCGCACCAGCATATGGTCTCACAAGGGGTCTGAGGATCTCATCTCGGTACCTAATGGCAGTCAGGCTACCACTGGTGAGCACATGGAGGGCTGTGTGTCCCTACAAAGAAATGCCACCACACCATTACTGACCCACTGCCAAACCGGTCATGCTGAAGGATGTTGCAGGCAGCAGGTTCACACTCAGCACATGTGACAGACGTGACAGAGTCTGGAGATGCCATGGAGAGCGATCTGCTGCCTGCAACATCCTTCAACATCCTTGGAGTACTCAGGAGAAATTGTACAACAACTGTATTTGTCCATTTTCTCCTTTTACCCTTGTGAAAATAAAAAAAAATGTTTGTAAAAGATAATTTTTGTGACTAAAAAGTTAAATGTTTATTTTTTCCTTCCACGTTGCTTCAGCTCCTGTGAAGCATCTGAAGGGTTAATAAACTTCTTGAATGTGGTTTTGAGTACCTTGAGGGGTGCAGTGTTTAGAATGTTGTCACTTTAGGGTATTTTCTGTCACATTGACCTCTCAAAGTGACTTCAAATGTGAGGTGGTCACTAAAAAAATGGTTTTGTAAATTTTGCTGGAAAAATGAGAAATCGCTGGTCAACTTTTAACCCTTATAACTTCCTAACAAAAAGAAATTTTGGTTCCAAAATTGTGCTGATGTAAAGTAGACATGTGGGAAATGTTATTTATTACCTATTTTTATGACATATCTCTCTGATTTAAGGGAATAAAAATTATAAGTTTGAAAATTGCAAAATGTTTAAAATTTTTGCCATATTTCCATTTTTTTCATAAATAAACGCAAGTCACATCATAGAAATTTTACCACTAACATGAAGTACAATATGTCATGAAAATACAAATCTCAGAATCAGCGGGATCCGTTGAAGTGTTCCAGAGTTATAAGCACATAAAGTGACAGTGGTCCGATTTCAAAATTAAGGCCTGGTCATTAACCTACAAAATGGCTTGGTCCTTAAGGGTTAAACAATTCTGGACTGCCCATATGATGATGTCATGTTGTTAGAACCCTCTTGTTAGATTTTGTTTCAGTTTGCTGGTCACATGACCTTTTTTCCCTATTTAGTTGGCTCCGCCCTTCTGGCTTTGCTGGACTTCATTGTATTATCTACTCTTAAGTTAGCCGGGTGCTTAGGTGCCTTACTCTGTCAGTTTTGCTTAATCTTAGGATCTCGTAGTAATTTGTTTTCTGTTTAATTTTCCCTGCTACAATTTCTGTTAGGAGGTGTCCACCTTTTCTCCCAGTCCCTAGATCTTGTAGGGATTCCTCCCTCGCAACTATAGGTCTTCGTTCAGACTAGCTGAGGACTTTAGCGGGTCTGGTTGCAGGATCAGGTTCCCCGTTACATCGTAGGGATCAAGCTCAGTTTTATTGTAGCGACAGAGTTCCCATCTTTCCTTAGTGCTTGTAGCAGTTCATAACAGTAAGTCCAGCCAAGAAATAATAAAAAAAAAAAAAATCTCTAAGGAAAGATTTTCTGTTTTCATCATGGTGTCGGTTCGGGATTTGGCTGAACGCCTGCAGGGTCTCTCTCTGGAGGTGGCTGAAATCCAGCAACACGTGAGTAGTTGTTCTGGAGCACATTTCGTGGAGCCAAAGGTACGTTTGCCTGATTTATTTTTTGGTGAACAACAAGATTTTTTTTCTTTTAAAAATGCTTGCTTGTTGTATTTTCGTTTGAGACCCAGATCCTCTGGTGATGAATCACAGCGCATAGGGTTTATAATGTCACTTTTGCGCAAAGAACCTCAGGACTGGGCCTTTTCTCTGCAGCCTAGTGATCCATGCTTTGGATCAGTGGATGTTTTTTTTTCTGCATTGGGGTTGTTGTATGACGATCCGGATCGTGTTTCATCAGCTGAGACAGAGTTGAGACGTTTGAGACAGGGATCGGGTAATGTGGAAAAATATTGTACTCACTTCCGTAGGTGGTCCACCCAGGTGGGCTGGAACGATTCAGCTTTGAAAAGTTTATTTCTTGCAGGATTAAGTGAAAGGGTTAAAGATTTGCTGATTGCTTATCCTATACCTGGTAACTTGCAAGAGGCTATGCAATTGGCCATACGGGTGGATAGGAGACTGCGTGCAAGGGTTAATGAGAGTAAGTCTGCTTTGTCAGCTCCAGGTTTGGAGAAGGAATGTACTGACATTGCAGAGCCGATGGAAATTGGAGCAATGACACCTCACTCTCGGGAAAAAGAACGCAGATTTGCTCAAGGTTTGTGTTTCTACTGTGGTAAATCTGAGCATTTCATTAAGAACTGTGCGCTTCGAATGAATAAAGAGAAAAAAAAAAAAGAGGTCAGTGTCGCCCGCATAGCTTGTTTAAACAATAAAGGTGTCTTTCTTTCTGCTACCACTGCTGGTGAGGAGGAATTAATGGAGTTTCGGGTATTTGTGGATTGTGGTTCAACTCTCAATGTGATTGATGGGAAATTTTTGGAAAAAGTAAAATTAAAACCCAAACTTCTGTCTTCTCCTATTAATGTGGTGTCTGTGGATGGCTCTCCCTTGAAAAATGTTACTCACCATATCTGTGAATTTCCTCTTACTATTAATGGTGTTCATCAAGAGAATTTGGATTTGGTAGTTTTGAATAATTTGCCCTCACCGGTGATTTTGGGGTTACCCTGGTTAAAATTGCACAATCCGGTACTGGATTGGTCTACCAATGAAATTAAGTCCTGGAGTCCTAAGTGTTATGACAAGTGTTGTAACGGGCGTATTGCTGCTGTAGTTAAGGGGGAGTTACCTGTACCTATTCAGGATTTTTGGAAAGTTTTTTCTGATAAAGAATCGCAGGTATTGCCTCCTCATAGAGAATATGATTGTGCAATTGAATTTGTCCCTGGAGCGACTCTTCCTAAAAGTCGTTTATTTAATTTGACTATTCCTGAGAGAAAGGCTTTGGAGGAATACATACAGACAAGCTTGGCCGCCGGTCACATTAGGCCTTCCAAATCTCCTGTGGCGGTTGGATTTTTTTTTGTTAAAAAAAAGGACGGCGGTTTATGGCCTTGTCTAGACTTTCGTGAGATTAATAAGATTACTATACGCAATCCTTACCCACTGCCATTGATTCTTGATTTGTTTAATCAGTTAGTGGGGGCCAAGTGGTTCTCGAAAATTGATCTTCGAGGGGCATACAATTTGTTGCGCATGAAGGAGGGGGATGAATGGAAGACTGCGTTTAACACTCCACTGGGTCATTTTGAGAATCTGGTTATGCCTTTTGGGCTTTCCAGTGCTCCGGCATTTTTTCAGAATCTTATTAATGACATCCTTAGACCTTTGATCGGCAGAAGTGTGGTTGTGTATTTGGATGACATTTTGATTTATTCACCGGATTTGGAGTCTCATTGGAGGAGTGTGCGTGAAGTATTACAGTTACTGAGTGATAATTCACTTTTTGCCAAACTAGAAAAATGTGAGTTCGCTGTACAGAGACTTAGTTTTTTGGGCTACATTGTCTCCAGTGAAGGTTTTGAGATGGACCCTGTGAAAGTGCAAGCTGTGCAGGATTGGCCTAGACCTATTGGTGTGAAATCAATACAGAGGTTTTTGGGGTTCGCCAATTATTATAGAAAATTCATAAAAAAAATTTCTGTGATTGCCAAACCTCTGACCGATCTCACCAGGAAAGGTGCTGATGCGGTTCAGTGGATTACTGAGGCCATTGAGGCTTTTGTGTTGCTAAAGGAGAGGTTCAGCTCTGCTCCCATCCTTACGCAGCCTGATGTGACTAAACCATTTTTGGTTGAGGTTGATGCTTCTTCTGTGGGGGTCGGCGCGGTGTTGTCTCAGGAAAAGACGGATGGAGTACATCCCTGTGCTTTTTTTTCAAAGAAATTTTCTGAGTCTGAACTAAATTATGATATCGGTAATCGGGAATTGTTGGCAATTAAACTCGCATTTGAACACTGGCGTCATTTTTTGGAGGGAGCGGAATTTCCCGTTCAAGTCTTCACCAATCATAAAAATCTGATCTACCTTGATGCTGCCAAACGCTTGAATGCCCGTCAGGCTAGGTGGGCACTGTTTTTCTCACGCTTTAATTTTACCGTTACTTACATCCCAGGTACTAAATATGTTAAAGCTGATGCTTTGTCTCGCAGCTTTTCTCCTATGGTGGGTACTGAGGAGGAGGAAAACATTTTGCAAGAGGGGGTTGTTATTGCGGTTTTGGACTCCGTGTTGGAAGATGAGATTCTTAAAGCACAGGAGAATGCCCCATCTAACACGCCGCATGGGAGGTTGTTTGTGCCTGGTACCCTGAGGAGAGATTTGTTTGTTGAATGTCATGACTCTCGGTTGGCAGGTCATCCTGGAATCTCTGAGACCAAGAGACTTGTGGGTCGCAGCTTTTGGTGGCCTGGATGGCAGAAGGAAGTCATTAAGTGGGTGCGTCAATGCACTGTGTGTGCTAGATCTAAGTCTTCTCATATTCCTGCTGCAGGGTTGCTTTGTCCTCTGGAGGTCCCTAGTGCACCTTGGACACATTTGGCTATGGACTTTATTACTGACCTTCCCCCCTCTGAGGGTTTCACTGTCATCTGGGTGGTCGTGGACCGTTTTAGCAAGATGTGTCACTTGGTTCCTTTCATCAAATTGCCCTGCGCTAAGACTCTCGCTAAGGCCTTTGTCAAGGAAATAGTCAGACTACATGGCGTTCCTACTGACATTGTTTCTGATAGGGGACCTCAGTTTGTGGCTCGTTTTTGGCGCGCCTTTTGTGACAGGTTGGGAGTTCATTTGTCGTTTTCATCCGGATATCATCCTGAGTCTAATGGCCAGACAGAAAGTAAAAACCAGGATGTTGAGCAGTTCTTGCGTTGTTTTGTGACTGATAATCAAGAGGGGTGGTCTGAGTTTCTGCCACTTGCTGAGTTTGCTCTTAACAATCATACATCCGCTTCTGCTGGTTGTTCGCCTTTTTTTTGTTGTACTGGGAGACATCCGTCTTTTGGGTCATTTTCCAAGTTGGGATCGGCTGTACCTGAAGAGGAGAATTTTTCTGGTGTGTTGGAGAGTTTGGACTGATGTGCATGGTAATCTTCAGGAGGCTAACAAAAGATCCAAAGTGTATTTTGATAGAAAACGACAAGAGGTTTTGTTTGCTATTGGTGACATGGTCTGGTTGTCCTCTAAGAATCTGCGCTTGAGGATTCTGTCTAAGAAATTGGGTCCCAAGTTTGTAGGGCCCTTTAAGGTGCTTCAGGTTATTAACCAATCTGCTGTTAAGTTGGAGCTTCCCACCTCCTGGAAGATTAATCCGGTGTTTCATGTTTCTCTCTTGAAAAAAGCTGAGGTCTCAGATGGAGACGTCTCGACCACTGTTCCCCTGGTGGTGGAGGACGGGCAATATGAGATTTCCCGCATCCTAAATTCTAGACGGTATAGAGGCGGTTTGCAGTACCTCGTCGCTTGGAAGGGTTATGGACCCGAGGATAACTCATGGGTGAGGGCGGATGATGTTTTTGTGAGCCTAGACTTGTCAGAGCGTTTCACAAGAGGTTTCCGGATAAGCCTAAGTCCTAAGGGATCCGGAGGATCCTCTTAGAAGGGAGGGTACTGTTAGAACCCTCTTGTTAGATTTTGTTTCAGTTTGCTGGTCACATGACCTTTTTTCCCTATTTAGTCTGGCTCCGCCCTTCTGGCTTTGCTGGACTTCATTGTATTATCTACTCTTAAGCTAGCCGGGTGCTTAGGTGCCTTACTCTGTCAGTTTTGCTTAATCTTAGGATCTCGTAGTAATTTGTTTTCTGTTTAATTTTCCCTGCTACAATTTCTGTTAGGAGGTGTCCACCTTTTCTCCCAGTCCCTAGATCTTGTAGGGATTCCTCCCTCGCAACTATAGGTCTTCGTTCAGACTAGCTGAGGACTTTAGCGGGTCTGGTCGCAGGATCAGGTTCCCCGTTACATCGTAGGGATCAAGCTCAGTTTTATTGTAGGGACAGAGTTCCCATCTTTCCTTAGTGCTTGTAGCAGTTCATAACACATGTGCGTGTAAGCTTCCGATAGGTTTTTGGCAATATCCTAGTTAATTAGAGATATATATATATATATACATATACACACACACACATTTAATTTAGAGGCCATCCATCATACAGGCTCTATCATGTTTTACAGAGGATGTGGTGTGCTTTGGATCATGAGCAATTACAAGCCCTCTTTTCTGGAACAGGTTGATCTTAATTTCAAATGTCCAAAGAATGCATTTACAGAAGTGGGCTGGCTTCATCAGATGTCATTTGACAAAGTCTAATCTGGTCTTTTTTTATTAAGGGTGATTCATGGTTTGCACCTTGTGGTGAACCCTTTATATTTGTTCTCATGAAGTCTTCTCTGAGACATCTACTACCTCGAGAGTGTTCTTCACTTGGGTGGTTATTGTTGAAGGGATTTTTCTTTGGCATGCAAAGGATTCTATGATCATTCACCACTGGCAAGCCTTTTTGAATTCCAAAACTCAAAAAATCCCCAGCACAAGTTATTTTTCTTTAAAATTTACCTATCATCAGTCTTGGTATGCCCTGTTTATTTAAGAAAAAAGTGGGCAGCCTCACACTGGTGAATTTACTGAACATCACCTATTAGCAAAAGCAGACTCAAATGTCTCCCTTTTGCTAGTAAGCCAGGTCCGAACTTCTGGGTTGTGGGATCTCGTAACCCTTCATGGTCCTCTTTGCCGTGAAAGAGTTACTTCTCGCTTTTTGTACTAAACCAGCATTACTGCATATTAAGCTGTTACTGAATGGTAACATGATTAGAGTGATTAAAGTTCAGAAAAAGCTTGGTAAAAAAAAATGTAGCAGCTCTGGGTTACTGCAAAGTGCAAGATCTTGCTCTTCCATAGCAACAACGTAGGTGTCAGCTTGTGGGCTCCTGCTCTTCATGCCAGGAGCCAACAACCAAGAAGTTCTGGCAAAAGTCAAGTCCTTTAGGAGGACATTAGGGACAGCTTTTAATAGGTGTTATTTAGAAAATTCACCTTTCTGAGGCTGCCCACTCTTTTCTAGGGATAGGTGCTCTTTAGATACTTTACATGTATAGCATAATAAACACACGATGCTATAGGCTGAAAGTTTACAGAGAGATTCTGAAGAGTTTGACCTAGATTCATCAAGACCAGCGGTTTTCATGCCGGTTATGATGAGGGGGTGTGGTGGAGTCAAATGCTCCTGTTTCATTAAGAGGCGTGTGCCTCTTAAGGAATGAGGAGTGTCTGAAAAGCGGCAGTCACCTTCGTGCAACTTGCCACTGTTTGAAAACAACACCACACCTAAAAAAAAAAAAAAAAAAAAAAAAAAAAAAAAGTCATGTTGTCATCAAATATTCTTTTTCTGGCTGAAACCTACAACTTTTTTCAATTACATCTAAGTACATAGTAGGATAATAAACAGTTTTCACATGAAAAATCTTAATGTTATTCATTTAGGTCTCATAGTACATTAGGATTAACATGTAAGAACTCATGCTGACAGCTATAGCCTCAAAGAACATATACACAAAATGGAAAAAAAACCTACGAGCCAACCAAAATGATTAATTTTAGCAATAACTGCTATGTGCCACTAAACAAAAAATAAATTTATATATATATATATATATATATATATATAAAGGAGTTGTCACATTGCAAAAAATTGCCAGACTATTGTTACTCTTGAGACAGCTGAGCCAACAGGACACCAACTAGCAGGGCACTTTTCTAGCACTGCAACCACCTTCTTCCAGACACTGATAAGTGGTCAGAGCAGTTGGACCTTTGCCGACTCAACTTTTCTAACATATCCAAGCATCAGTGTCTGTCCTGAGAGAATCCCTATGAACCAATCATAATCTGACCTGCTATTTCTTTCCAATCATTGCTTTAAATTGTGGCTGGCACAGAAGATCCCATTTGAGCAATAATAAATTGGCTTGTATGTCTGAATGGAAAAAAAATGAAGGTATGAACACATCATAATTAGCCATCCAAATCGGTAAATGATTTGAAGAGACTGCTCTAGATAAACACATTGTGAATCACACTTATCACATTGAGAGGAAGGAGGCAAGTCCCTTAACATCAACATGTAACCGCTGACAACAAATGTTATTATCAAAGTCCTCAAAATGTTATCAGCATGGCACAGGACACAAGCACATCGTCCAACTCTCCCCGAAGGTTCAAGAAACGATTATTTCTAAGCATACCTTTCCTAGATTTTATCACAATAGATAGGGGAGAAAAGTCTTTGTCTTGAGTGTTGTTTACTACATCACAACTCAAAAAATGACAAGTTACAAAATAAAAAGCAGAGAAAAATGGAATAGCATAGAGAACATCTCTCCAGCTAAGACAATTCCGCTCATGCTGGGATAAACATCGCGTAACCAGGTGAAGAGTCTGTAAAGCTATATTAGCTGCTAGAGCGACTTGTCAACTTTACATCCAGTTGGAATTTCTGGTTGCATTCTTCCGGGTCTGGAAAGACTGCAAATAGAATCTCTGCACGGAAAGCTAGTATTGTCTCTATCTATCAGAGTTTGTGTAATCCTTTAACTGCCTGGTCATACGTGATTTATTGGGAACTTGCATTAAGATATGCTATGGAAAAGTTTTGAGTCGGAAGCCAAGGAACTTGGAAGGAACCTTCTTCTCAATTGTTCTGCAGCCACAATTATTTTGGCTGCTTGCGACCATATGCTTAGCTAAAATAATTAGAATACCAAAACTAAATTCCCACTAGAAACAACACGAAGCCAAAATTCTCTTAGCTTAGCTAGACACTAAAGGACACTAGATATATGGAAAGCAGTTTAACCTTTGATGTAATGTCAGGCTGGAGTCACTCTAATTAGTTTTATTGAGAAGTTAATATGCCTACAGGGCATCGCCTTTAAGCGATGTTACACATGGCTATCCAGATCGAGACAAGTTAATTAGGGACTGATAGAATTATTTATTAGTACGGTGGTGGATTTTACATAGAACACAAAAAAGCGATCAATTAAGTGAAAAATTCAACATTAATAACTTGAAATACCCCACGCTGTGTGTCGTGTTCTGTTTCCACACAACATAAGTTTTTACAATCACCGATAACCGATTACACGCTTCATGCCAAAGGATTTCTGCATAAACTGCATTTAGTTATACTTAATATATGTTAAATTTAACTTTAACATTTTATTTCTAACCCACCCAAAATGGTGATTTATAGATTAATATATTGCAGGTTTATGATAACATTAGAAATACATGTGGCTGTTTGTACGGAGTCAGATAAGCTGGAAAAAAATCAGAACATATCCGCCAAAGAAAAAGCAGATTGTAATCTCTGCATTTGCCTTCTCATAATAACCCGCGTAGTTCCTGTCACACACTCAGCATGCCTCCATCTACAAGTCAGTTGGAGTTCTGTATCCAGTGTAATATCAAATTTACTGCTCAGAATTCAAAAAAGCAGAAGTTACGGAGAAGTTCACAAATATGTTGTAAAAAGTAACTGGGCAAATTATTCCTCTCTGTATCCAGGATAAGGATATATACAAGGCATGTGTAAGGCCTCATACGGACATCATTGAGTCACTAATGTGTTTGGTGTTTTTAATGAATAGAACACTTACTCATTATAATCTATGGAACTGTTCACATCTGAGTTTTTTGACAGAGACATCTCCGATGATGTATCAAAAGTAAAAATTACGAATACATGTCCATGGGTCCATTAAATGGAATCTGTCACCTATTTTTTCCCCTATGAGATGCGGCCACCGCCATCAGGGGCTTATCTACAGCATTCTGTAATGCTGTAGATAAGCCCCCGATATAACCTGAAAATATTATACTCACTGGGGGGGCAGCCCGGGTCCGATGGGTGATGCGGTCCGGGTCCTCCCATCATCTAGCGATGATGTCCTCTTCCTTGCTTGTCGCGGTTCCTGCGCAGGCGTAATTCTCTGCCCTGTTGAGGGCAGAGCAGAGAAATGCAGTGTGCAGGCGCCGGACCTCTGTGACCTTTCCAGGCACCTGTGCACTGCAGTACTCGTCATCGCTAGAAGATGGGAGGCGCCGGCCCTGGACCGCGACACCCATCGGACCCGGACCGCCACCCCCTCCCCCAGTGAGTATAATATAACTCGTTTTTCTTATCTTTCAGGTTACATCGGGGGCTTATCTACAGCATTACAGAATGCTGTAGATAAGCACCTGATGACCGTGGCCGCATCACATAGGGGAAAAAATAGGTGACAGATTCCCTTTAAAATAATAGACAGGACATGGAAGCCATCCATGTGCAATCTGTGTGCTGCCCATGAATAACACTGTAAGGGGTAGAAGCACACACTGATGGTAAAAACTGACACTGACCAAACACTGTTGAAACTCAAATCCAAAAAACTGATGAACAACGATCCGTGTTCTTAAATATGAGAAAAATCACGGACGTCTGAATCTGAATGAGTACTAAAAGTTGTTACTGTATTTATTCCTTTGCTTTTTCAGGCAGAGCACAATACCACAACCACACTGGGTTCAAGGCCACTCAATTCTGCAGTCTGCAACTTACTCACCAAGTCTATAGGCTTCTGAGGTGAAATACCAATTTGGTATTAATTTGCTGGTATTGCCTTTCGCTCTAAAGTAATAGTGATTACGGATTCCACATCCTAACGCAAATGTGCATGGGTATAAATTACAGTAATAACCAAAAACTTTAGAGCCTTTTCATACAGACAGATGTTCAAACAACAATGTTTCAGCATTGGCTTAAAAAAAAAATCATTTTTGAGGATCTAATGGTAATATCTATCAAGACTACCCTTACGCATCAGGAACATTATTTGGCAGGAACAGCTCTTGCATAAGTAGTCTACTAGGTATCACTATGATTATCTTTTTACAATAATAAATATCTTGAGTTGCATCGTGTTGAAATCTTGACTTTGGCAACATAATTGAAAAATTGTTTATTCATTTTAAGATTATATAGAGTTCATGAAATATAAAAATGTAAACTGAGCAAAATTTTTCATTTCTGAATTACCTTGCACCACTAATGGAGAGGCCCAGGCACCATCATGGTCAACCTGACGAGGGGCCGGAAAAAAATGGTTGAGACACCTTGATATAGCAAACCAGCAGTACATGATTCCCTTTGATAGATCACCTGATACGTCATGCGAGTGACACACGGGTTCTCATCTATAGATGGAAAGTGGCCGAGCAAATATTTCCCTTATGTACAGCACTATACATAACATAGCACTATAAAAATAGAGCAGGGGTGAGAGATTACTTTTCCCAAGGGGCCACACAAGAGTCCGCGACTGTTGTGGAGGCTGAACCAATAGGCTGAAATGAATTCTGCACAATATTAACATATTATAATTTTTTTTATTAATTATATCACTTATTATCGAGCAGAATTAAGTATGCTGGCATCCCCCTATATATTATTATTATTATTACGCTATAATTATATAGCGCTATCTTATTCTGCAGAGCTTTACATACATCATCACTGTCCCCAATGGGCTCACAATCTAAATTCCCTATCAGTATGTCATATAGTATGAGCCCCCACATGACCCCGTACATACAGTATGAGCCCCCAAACAGCCCCGTGCCCCTGTATAAAGTTTGAGCCCTCACAGATTCCTATATACAGTACAAGCCCTCAAACAGTCCCCCAATATACAGTATGAGCCCCCACATAGCTCTTTGTATACATATGAGCCCTTACAGATTGTTATCTACAGTATGAGCCCTCACATAAACTCCTATATACAGTCTGAGCCCCCACATAATTCCCTATATACAGTATGTACCCCCACATAGTAACATAGTTATTAAGATTGAAGGAAGACTAAGTCCATCTAGTTCAACCCATATCCTATCCTAACCTGCCCTAACATGTTGATCCAGAGGAAAGCAAAAAAAAACCTAGTGGCAAACAGTAAGCTTCACATTGGGGAAAAAAATTCCTTCCCGACTCCACATACGGCAATCAGACTAGCTCCCTGGATCAACGCAATATCTAGGAAACTAGTGAATATAGCCTGTAATATTATACTTTTCAAGAAAGGCATCCAGTCCCTTCTTAAATTTTAGTAGGGAATCATAACTCCCTATTTACAGTATGAGCCCTTACATAGCCTCCTACATAGAGTACAAGCCGCCCTATACAGATCTCCATGTACAATATGAGCCGCCACATGGCGTATTATATATGGTTGTCCATAACCTGAATATACAGCCACAGCAGCATAGCTATAAATATATATTTATATAGCAATTGAAACTGAAGTGTGCTAGTGGGTACATGAAAAAGTAAGAGATTTTTCGGTACTGGGTTCTTTAAGCTAAACGTATCTACTGGTCCTGGACATCAAGAGGCAGAACATGGACAGCTTTTATCGCCACATATACAGGATGAGACTTCACAGATCCCTATATACAGTACGAGCCCTCACATGGTCCCGCTCTATACAGTATGAGCCTCCAATATCCCCTTATATACAGTATGGGCCCTCACAGATTTCCCAATACAGTATGAGCCCCCTAATATCCACCTACATAAAGAATGAGTACCTACATAGCTCCCTATATACAGTAGGAGCTTCCAGATAGCCTCTTATATGCAGCATGAACCCCTATACTCCCTGACAGAAGTTATGTCGCTTATCCATGTTATATAAATAAAAGCTTATAACCGGACGTTAAATTCATACATTGGTTGTATAAATTATTCTTTTGAAAGCTGAAACCCTCCGAAATGTGGTTTCGGTTAAGAAAATAAATTGGCATCATTTAATGGACACAAAACGGTCAGATTTTGGCAAGACAAAAGTTTTGTCGCCTGGTCATATAATGCACCCAATCCTAGTTTACATCCTCACCTGTGCTCAGTAAATGATCGGTTAATTAGTGGGTATGTATAAAAAGAAACCCAGCACCGCACCCACCCAGACCTTCAACTGCAACTTGAGCTCTGACAACATGCCAAAAATCCACCCTGCGACCAAAGCCTGGATTATCAAGAGGCTGAAGACCAGATCCACTGCAGAGGTGGCTGGCACCTTTAATGTGTCTCTGCGTCAAGTACAAAGAATTAAAAAAAAGATTTGAAGAGACTGGAGATGTGTTTGACAAGCCCACGTCCGGCAGACCCCGCAAGACAACTGCTCAGGAGGAATCTTTGTTGGTTAGAAAATCCAAAGCAAGCCCCTCTTCCACTGCAGCAGAGCTCCAACAGGCCTGGTCACCTCAAGTCCCTGTGTCAACTAGAACAGTTTGTAGGATTCTGTCTCGAAATGGCCTCCATGGTCGAATCAGTGCCCAGAAGCCAGCACTAAATAAAAGGCAAATAAAAAAACCGCGTGGCATTTGCAAAGTCCCACAGCCTACTAAACAGATGGACACTGGAAATGTGGCAGAAGGTGGATCTCTCTGATGAATCTTCAGTAGAATTACACCACAGCCGGTGCAAATACTGCAGGAGACCTACTGGAGCCCGTGTGGATCCAAAATACACCCAGAAAACAGTTAAACTTGGTGGTGGAAAGATCATGGTCTGGGGTTACATTCAGTATGGGGGTGTGCGAAACATTTGCAAGGTGGAAGGCAATATCAATAGCCTAAAATATCAAGAAGTATTAGCTACCTCTTATATTCCAAATCATAAAAGGGGTCAAATTCTGCAGCACGATGGTGCGCCATCTCATACATCCATCTCTACAACAAAGTTCCTCCAGGCGATCAAGGTGCTTAAGGACTGGCCAGCCCAGTCACCAGACATGAACATCATTGAGCATGTTTGGAATAGGATGAAAGAGGAAGCTTGGAAGACAAAACCAAAGAATCTAGATGGACGCTGGGAGGCATGTAAGACTGCATTCTTTGCTATTTTTGATGACTTCATTAATAAATTAATAAATTGTATGAATCATTGTTGAACCGCATGGATGCAGTCCTTCAAGCTCATGGAAGTCACACAAAATATTAAATATGACTCTAATAGCACCACAACTTCATTCACCAATGTTATGCAACATATATTTGTATTTTAAGTTAATTATTTGTTTGAATATCACATTAATTTCTATGGGTGACAAAACTTTTGTCTTGCCAAAATCTGACCATTCTGTGTCCATTAAATGATCAATATTTCTGCATTGATGCCAATTTATTTTCTTAACCTAAACCAAATTTCAGAGGGTTTCAGCTTTCAAAAGAATAATTTATACAACCAAATGGATGAATTTAACGTCAGGTTATAAGCTTTTATTTACATAACATGGATAAGCGACATAACTTCTGTCAGGTAGTGTATATACCCTGCTTTCTACAGTATGAGCCCTCACATAGGCTCCCTAGATAAAGTATGAGGGCGCATATAGCTCCCTAGATACAGTATGAGGGCACATATAGCTCTTTAAATACAGTATGAGCCCAATCATAGCACGCTAGCTATAGTATGAGACCCCACATAGCCTCCTATATACAGCCTGAGCGCACATATATATGTATACATAGAGTACACATACATACATATATACATATATATATATATATATATATATATATATATATATATAAACACACACACAAACTCACATATATACATACATATAAAAACATACACACATATATACATACAAGGAGTTGACAATGGGTTGGAAATCATTTGTACAGACAGTGGGGTAAAACTGAACTTTTTACTATTGATGGCTGGATATCCTTAAGGACAAAAATGTCCAGGAAGGATGGAAAATCTTGAAAAATGAGATTCTCAAAGCACAAACGTTAACAATTCCGAAAAGAGGGAAGAATGGGAAGCATTTAAGGAAACCAGCATGGATGAACATAGAACTTAAACACATGCTAAAAAGGAAGAAAGAAATGTTTATCAAATGGAAAGAGGGAGGCATATCTAAAGAAGAATATAATGCCGTCTGCAGAACCTGCAGGGCACAAATCAGATTATCTAAAGCTGACAATGAATTAAGGCTTGCAAGTGACGTCAAAAGCAACAAAAAAGGATTTTGGGGATACGTCAAAAGTAAAAGAAAAGTCAAAGATGCTATAGGATTTTTACAGGATGAAAATGATGAAATGGTAAGTCAGGATGTTGAGAAGGCTGAACTTTTAAATTCCTATTTTGCATCTGTTTTCTCTCAGAAAGGAAATGTAACATCAACTGATCTTCACTGTCCTATTAAAGGAATAGAAGAATCCAGGATATCTATAAACAGAAAGACAGTGAGGAAACACTTAGCTAACATAAATGAATTCAAGTCTCCAGGTCCAGATGAATTACACCCCAGGGTACTGAAGGAGATAGCAGAAGAAATTCTTGAACCACTGTCCATAATCTTTGAAAATTCTTGGAGAACAGGAGAAGTCCCAGAAGACTGGAGAAGAGCAAATGTTGTTCCTATCTTCAAAAAGGGGAAGAAAGTGGACCCAGGGAACTACAGGAAGGTGAGTCTGACTTCTATACCAGGAAAGATCTTTGAACAAATTATTAAAGAACATGTATGCAAGTACCTGGATAAGAATGAAGTGATTAAACAGAGTCAGCATGGGTTTGTAACTAATAAGTCATGTCAGACTAACTTAATTTCCTTCTATGACAGAATCACTGACTGGGTGGATCAGGGAAATGCTGTAGATATAGTATATCTTGACTTCAGCAAAGCATTTGACAAAGTATCTCACACAATCCTTATTGAAAAAATGACTAAGTATGGAATGGACAAGGCAACTGTTAGGTGGATTCATAACTGGCTTAGTGATCGGACCCAAAGAGTGGTTGTAAATGGCTGCACATCCAGTTGGAAGAATGTCTCAAGTGGGGTACCACAAGGCTCTGTTTTGGGCCCTGTATTGTTCAACATCTTTATCAATGATTTAGATGAAGGAATTGAAGGTAAACTGATCAAATTTGCTGATGACACAAAGCTAGGAGGGGTAGCTAATACTAGAGAAGAGAGAGAGAGGATTCAAAAAGATATACATAAACTGGAGCAGTGGGCAGCAACTAACAGAATGGATTTTAACAGGGAAAAATGCAAAGTACTACATCTGGGCAATAAAAAAAGCATATACAAAATGGGAGGAATAGGGCTAAGTAACAGCACATGTGAAAAAGACTTGGGTATACTAATTGATCACAGACTTAACATGAGTCAACAGTGTGATGCAGCAGCAAAAAAGGCAAATGCAATTCTAGGATGTATCAACAGAAGCATACAGTCTAGATCACGTGAGGTCATTATTGCCCTCTACTCCTCTTTGGTCAGACCTCATCTGGAATACTGTGTCCAGTTTTGGGCACCACATTTTAAAAAAGACATCAACAAACTGGAGCAAGTTCAGAGAAGAGCCACCAGAATGGTGACCGGTCTGCAAACCATGTCCTATGAGGAACGGTTGCAGGATTTGGGAATGTTTAGCTTGCAAAAAAGAAGACTGAGAGGAGACTTAATAGCTGTCTACAAATATCTCAAGGGCTGTCACATTGTAGAAGGATCTTCTTTATTCTCATTTGCACAAGGAAAGACTAGAAGCAATGGGATGAAACTGAATGGGAGGAGACACAGATTAGATATTAGAAAAAACTTTTTGACAGGGTGATCAATGAGTGGAACAGGCTGCCACAAGAGGTGGTGAGTTCTCCTTCAATGGAAGTCTTCAAACAGAGGCTGGATAGACATCTGTCTGGGATGATTTAGAGAATCCTGCTTTGAGCAGGGGGTTGGACCAGAAGGCCCAGGAGGTCCCTTCCAACTCTACCATTCTATGATTCTATGATGTCAGGGGGGAAAATAGAATAGGATACTTCATCAGCAGCACACAGTGGTTTAGCTTTAAAGACAATAACAGGTTCTATATACTTGTGCTCTTTTCAATAGAGGAAAGGAGATAAGTATTACTATTTTCATTATGTCAGTTGTGATTGTTACAGCGCTACTCTGTAATTTTATAAAATCTACAATTGATCCTCTGTCTGATACACTATTATCCCAGTATATTGAAATGCACTGAGTGGCTTTGAGGCTGATATTACAAACTTCACAAATCACATTAAGTGTTGCTAATAGATTCTGGGCAGTAGAAATATGTAACTTATCTTTACAATTAAATAGAATTTATTGGAAGACACAAGAAAAACATTTCCATATACAATTACATTGCAAAATTCTAAAACTATAGAATGGAAAATTAGAATTATGAGGAACATGTGCCGTATAAGAGGGTTGAGTTTACAGCGACTGACTCTTTGTGAATGCCGGTCTGTCTACAGATTTCACAAATTTTCCTTTTCGAAAATGTAAACTCAATCTCCACACAGCCTGATTGATAGCACACCCTCCTACCTGTTGTTGCAGCTGAAATGTCACACTGCTCTGAACAAGCTGCAGTGCTTAAATTAGTGCTAGCTGCAGTGTGTCACCAATTATACAATCTGACACCAATTTTCAAAGTAATGAAACCAGTATTATCAGGACTAACATGAATATTTAACACCTATCCCCCCGAGGGTGGTTTGCATGTTAATGACCAGGCCAATTTTTGCAATTCTGACCACTGTCACTTTAAGAGGTTATACTCTTCAACGCTGCAACGGATCCCAGTGATTCTGAGAATGTTTTTTCGGGACATATTGTACTTCCAGATAGTGGTAAAAAAATTTCGGTAAAACTTGCGTTTACTTGTGAAAAAAACGGAAATTTGGAGAAAATTTGGAAAATTTTGCAATTTTCAAACTTTGAATTTTCATGCCTTTAAATCACGTCACACAAAATAGTTAATAAATAATATTTCCCACATGTCTACTTTACATCAGCACAATTTTGGAACCAACATTTTTTTTGTTAGGAAGTTATAAGGGTTAAAAGTTGACCAATGTTTTTTAATTTTTCCAACAAAATTTACAAAACCATTTTTGAGGAACAACATCATATTTGAAGTGACTTTGAGGTGTTTATATGAAAGAAGAAACCCAAAAGTGACACCATACTAAAAACTGCACCCCTTAAGGTACTCAAAACCACATTAAAGAAGTTTATTAACAGTTCAGGTGCTTCACAGGAATTTTTGGGAAAAAAAATATAAAAAGACGGATTTTGATAAGAACTTACCTGTAAAATACTTTTCAGCGAAGGAAGGAAGGGAGACACACTAGTCATTACTAGTGGGGTAGGCGGAGCCCAGATAGGATAGACACCTCAGATTAAAAAGTGTTGACCGGCCCCTCCAGCTCGGGCTCCTCCTACTCAGCTCTCCAGTCGTACACAAGCTAAGGAAGAGCAAATATCACCAGCGGAGCAACATAACCCCTTCTGAAGGACTTCAGAGAAAAGACAATAATACAGGTTATGCATGCAACAGGAAAAAAACCACACAGTTCCAGGTACTACTCACTGGACCTGACCACTGCGATGAGCTGGCAATGCTGGAACAGAGCCTTAGCGCGTCGACCTCAGCCCAGATAATCGCTATCAGAGAAGGGTCACGCCGCATCTGAAAACACAACAACACACTTCTGCCATGGGAGGGAGCTGTGTCTCCCTTCCTTCCTTCGCTGAAAAGGATTTTACAGGTAAGTTCTTACCAAAATCCGTCTTTCAGCAGCAGACTGGAAGGAAGGGAGACACACTAGTCATTACTAGTGGGACGTCCCAAAGCAGTCCAGAAATTAAGGGTGGGAAAAAAACAAAAAAGGCAGATACCAACAACCTAAGTAAATGCGCAACCAGCGCTAAACACAAGTTAACGAGAACTTTAAACTACTACAGCCGCCTGCAGGACCCTACGTCCTAAGGCCGCATCAGCGGAAGCACCAACGTCCACCTTATAACATTTTGTAAACGTGTGGACGGAGCGCCAGGTCGCCGCCCGGCAGAGCTGAGCTGCTGAGGCCCCTTGAAGAAAGGCCCACGATGAACCCACAGCCCTCGTGGAGTGAGCTCGAAACTTAATCGGGCGAGGTTCGCCCTTAAGTCGGTAAGCCTCTAAAATGGCCGACCGAATCCAACGAGCTATAGAGTCCTTGGAAGCTCGTTGACCACGCTGACGACCTGCTGGAATCACAAACAGAGAGTTCCGACTTCCGAAAATTTAGAGTAATAAACAAATAGAACTTCAAAGCCCGCACCAAATCCAATTTGTGCAAGGCCCGTTCCTTCGCATTCCTCGGCTCCGGACAGAGCGAGGGCAACACAATATCCTGGTTAATATGAAATTGCGACACCACCTTAGGTAGGAAGTCGCCCCGTGTGCGAAGTACTACGCGATCCGGGTGAAACTCCAGGAAAGGAGGCGAGCAAAAAAAGAGCCGCCAACTCAGAAAACCTTTCTCAAAAAGGTGACCGCCACTAGAAAGGCAACCTTCCAAGATAGCAAAGAAAAGCTAGCAGAGTCCATAGGCTCAAAAGGCCCATGTTGAAGAGCCTACCAATACAAGATTGAGCCGCCAAGGAGACACAGGTGCCCTCCGCGGCAGAAACTGACGGGTTACTCCGCGAAAAAAAGGAACGTACGTCCCTACGCGAGGCGATAGCCTTCCGAAAAGCAAAGACAGGGCAGAAACCTGACCCTTCAGAGTGCTAACTGCCAAATCCTTGTCCTGCAAAAGGCCAACAAATTGGGAATGGAAAGAATCCTCGGGTTCCTTGAAGAACCCGAACACCACAAAAAGAAGGCTACCCAAGACTTGTGATAAATCCTAGTAGTAGCCGGACCTCTGGCAGCCCGCAAAGTGGCAATGACTTTGGCTGAAAAACCTTGACGGTCAATATTTCGGTCTCAAGAGCCACGCCGTCAAACGCAGAGACTTCAGGTCCGGATGACGAACGGGCCCTTGGGTTAACAGGTCCGGGCGAAGAGAAAGTGGAAAAGGAGGCGCTGCCAGAAGCGACACCAGTGTCGAGAACCACGTCCTCCTTGGCCAATCTGGGGCTATCAACATAGCCGGGATTCTCTCCAGTCTGATCCGACGCAACCCCAGAGGAAGTAAGGGAATCGGCGGAAACACATAGATTAGCTCGAATTGGTCCAACGGAGCCACCAGAGCATCCACCGTCACAGCCTTACGGGTCCTTGTACCTGGACATGAAAGTCGGTAACTTGGCATTGAACCTGGATGCCATCAAATCCACTTGGGGAGTTCCCCAACGGGAGCACAGCAGTGCAAAAATCTCCGGATGAAGACTCCATTCTCCGGGATCCATCTTCTCGCGACTGAGAAAGTCTGCCGTGATATTCTGAACTCCTGGAATGTGGATCGCAGAGATGGCTGGCACTCTGGTCTCGGCCCATACCAGGATCCGAGATACCTCCACCATGAGCCTGGAACTCCTTGTCCCGCCTAGATGGTCGATATACGCGACCGCCGTCGCATTGTCTGTCTGCACTCAGACTGGCAGACCGCTTAAAGGGACCGTCCAGTGTTGGAGGCAAAGGAAAATTGCCCTCAATTCCAGGATGTTGATCGGCAGGACAGACCCGACGACAATACTCCCTGAATCCAGAAATCGTTCCAGACACCTCCCCAGCCCGTCAGGCTGGCATCGGTGGTTATGACCGACCACCTCGGAGGGAGGAAGGACTTCCCCAGGGATAACGCTTCCGGACGTAACCACCATCCTAGAGACTCTGGCACCCTGTGGGAGATGATGAAACTGCAATCCAGCGAAGCCTGCGATCACTAACGGCTCAGAATGAGCCTTTGGAGGGCCCTGGAATGAAACTGAGCAAACGGAAGTGCCTCCATGGACCACCATCAAACCCAGAAGGCGCATACACCTTCGAAGGGACATCGCTGTCGAAGACTTCATAACCTGTACATGTCGAAGGAGACATGCTTGCTTGTCTGGAGGCAGAGACACCACTGCTCGTACCGTGTTGAAATGCATCCCCAAAAACAGGATTGACTGCGACGGTTCCAGAGACGACTTCTCCCAACTGACCAGCCACCCGAAGTCCTCCAGGAGCTGAAGGGATAGATTGCGAGCAGTCACTGCCTCCTCCTTTGAGGACGCCACAATCAAAAGGTCGTCCAGGTAGGGAAGAATCGAAACCCCCTGTCTTCGAAGAATTGCCATGAGAGGCGCCAGAATTTTTGTAAAAACTCTGGGCGCTGAGGCCAACCCGAATGGCAGAGCCACAAACTGGTAATGGTCCTGACCTATGGCAAAACGAAGGAAGCGTTGGTGGGCCCTTCCGATTGGAAAGTGCAAATAAGCGTCGCGAATGTCGATTGACACCAAAAAAGCGTTCTGCGACAGGGCCGCCAAAACGGAGCGAAGCGACTTCATGCGGAATTTCCTGGCGTGGACATGCCGATTCAATCTTTTGAGATCCAGAATGGTCCGAAATTTTGTCCTCTTTTTTGGGGACCACAAAGAGGTTAGAATAAAACCCTCTTCCCCGGCCCTCCGGCGGAACCGGCACCACCACATCTTTCTGCATAAGGGAATCTACCTCCCGCAGTAGAGCGGCAAAAAGCTCGGGCTCTGATGGAACGCGAGATTGACAAAAAAACTGTCTGGGGGTCGAGAAAGAAACTCTATGAAGTAGCCTGCCAACACAACCTGTGTCACCCAGGCGTCCGACACGCGGGAAGCCCAAGTCGGTTTGAATTGGAGTAAACGACCCCCCACTCGAGAGCGTTCGAATGAGACCCAGGCGTCAGTCCGCCTTAGCGGGCTTTTTGCCAGCTTCCCGCTTGTCTTAACGGAAGTTCTGTTTCCAGGGAATGCGGAATTTCTGAGAATTCCTTTTTTTTTTTTAAAAAAAAGAGAGACGACCCGAACCCCCAGAGGGCTGACCGAATCATCCCCTGGACCGAAAGGACCGCCGACCACTACCGGCACTAGTCCTGCCAGACGCAGAAGTCACAGCTCTGCGCTGCGGTAAAGCTGTTTCTTTTGCCTTTGCCTTGGCAATCAGCTCCGTGAGGTCAGATCCAAATAGCTGACCACCTTGTAAGCTAAAGATAGCAAACCCTGCTTGGAAACCGCATCCCCAGTCCACTGTCTAAGGCACAGTGCTCTTCTGACTGTGACTGCCGAGGATTGCGCCCTGGATAGCAGTGATGCAGTATCCTCCAACAACTTGAAAAGCCCATCTACCTCGATAGAGGGGATCCATCTTGTCACGCCGTCTGTAGACGGTCCAACCGGCTCAGGGAAGCTTTACAAGCACACATGGATCCTTAGTACTGAATCCATGACCCGCGGCCTCGCAGATTGCTGCCATCTCCGTTTTTCTGTCCAGCGGGTCCTGCAGACTCGCCTTCCCTTTAACAGGAAGATTTGCTAAGCTGGGATAAAGGGACATCCACTTCAGGAGAAGGGATCCAATTATCAATCAACTCCGTAGAACACGGATACAGTGTCTAAAACCGTGTCCCCTGAAAACGTTGTAAAGCTGATCGCGACCTATGCGACTTGAAACATCTGGGCCGACTTACCAGGACGTCTAGCTACCTCCTCCGGTAACTGTAACGCCCTCATGGCTTCCAATAAAAGCCTCTGTACGGCCCAAAAGAGAGGCAGAGTGTCCCTGCCGATCCTCCTTGTCCGAATCAAACATTTTCGTTACGCGGGAAGGAAGGCACCGGCTTGTGTCGCTTCCTTGAGAGGATCTAGCTGACACCCAATAACCTAGAAGGTCAGACAGGCCATCAATAGAAACTAGCGAGGGCCTCCATTTTGACACCACTGGCACCTCCGACCGCTGCGCATGACGCCGTCGAGGTCTGCGTGTCAGATACGCGAGACTGATCCTGTAGCGGATCTGGGAGATGGTCCGCATCTGACATGTCCTTGCACAGTATATGGCAGGTTAAACCTGTCAGTAACTAGAACAGTGTGTTTCTTAAAGAAAAAACGAATGCTGAAGGGTTAAAGCTCTTAAAGAAAGAGCTACCCCAGCTGTCCCCCATTAAGAGTTAACCGCCTAAGAAGGGGTTAAAGTAGCAGACTCCCCACAACCTTGATAATGAAAAGGGTGTGCGAGCCCCAAGTGCCTCTTATAAGGCAGCAGCTGCAGGGCAGCTATGCCACACTAAACAAGAACATTCAACGAGATTGCTAAAAAATTGAGCTGTTTTGTATATCGCAATGACCGCCAAATTCGTAAAGGAGATCGCTAACCGCTTATGCGTCGTTAATGAGATCGCACAGATTGGCAGCTACTAGCGACATTAAAACGATCACACAAACGATCGCATTAGTATGCGTCGTTATCGGGATCGTTAGCGGGAACGCATAGTGGCATTAATGTCGCAGACTCCCCACAACCTCTTTAATGAAAAGGGTGTGCGAGCCCTCTTATGGGATAAAAGCTGCAGGACAGCGCTGTCTGCCACTCATTTGTGCCTCAGAAAGGCGCCATGCGCTGTGGGGGTGAGGGGGTTAAGCTTCTGCCCAGACGGGTAGAAGCGACTCACCCAGCTGGTCATGGTGTAGCGTCTTGCCGGGAGGGGAGGAGAGAGAAAAGGCCCGAGGAAGCTTTCAGCCTGCTTCAGTAATGGCCGCCGCGCTGTGCCTCCGATGTGCTCCATGAGAGAAGCTGGAAAAGGAGACAGCAGTAAAGCGCGCGCTCAGAGCGGCGCGAAAATTCAAATAAAAAGGCGCGCAACTCCTCTCTCCCCCGCTCCTAAGTCCTGCAGGCATCTACCTGCGGACAAAAAACACCAGTCACCGACATGTATACATGTAACAGCGGCTGCCGCAGCAGTCGCTGAAGCACTCAAAACACATTAACATGTTGAGTACTCACCCAGCTGAGTGCCACAGGGACCCCCAGGGATTTGTGGCGCTATGCCCATCGCTTCCCCCCAGGGCGGGGAACGCAGTGACCCCAGCAGCGCGGTTTGCGTCCCCGCCAGGGAAGCCATCCTCATCCCCCGGGCCGGCAGGGTTCTGCAGGGACCTCCATACAGGGTATACAGATCCGCCAAGGGAGAGGTGGGGGTCCAGCAGCGCTGAGACCCTGAGACCTCAAGACCCTGAGTCGAAGTCTCTGTCCGATAAAAATAAGAAAATCTTCTGAGGAGCTGCTTCAGCAGCGACCATCCTCTGAGACCTCAAATTTTAGACTGGAGAGCTGAGTAGGAGGAGCCCGAGCTGGAGGGGCCGGTCAACACTCTTTTTAATCTGAGGTGTCTATCCTATCTGGGCTCCGCCTACCCCACTAGTAATGACTAGTGTGTCTCCCTTCCTTCCAGTCTGCTGCTAAAATTAACATTTAACTTTTTTCACAAAAAATTTACTTCAGATCCAATATTTTCTATTTTGACAAGGGTAACAGGAAAAATGGACCACAAAATTTGTTATGTAATTTCTCCTGAGCATGACAATACCCCATATGAGGGAGAAAAACACTGTTTGGGTACACGGCAGGGCTCGGAAGGGAAGGAGCGCCATTTGACTTTTTGAATGCAAAATTTGCTGAAACAATTTGCGGACGCCATCCTGCGTTTGGAGAGCTGCTGATGTGCCTAAACAGTGAAAATCACAAACAAGTGACACCATTTTGGAAACTGGACCCCTCAGGGAACTAATCTAGTTGTGTGGTGAGTACATTGAACCCTCAAGTGCTTCACAGAAGTTTATAAAGTTGAGTCGTAAAAATAAAAAAAAAAAATCAAATTTTCCCCACAAATGTTTTCAGCACAAAAATATTGCATTTTCATACAGGTAAAAGGACAAATTGCACCATACAATTTGTTGTGCAATTTCTCCTGATTACACCAATACCCCATATGAGGGAGAAAACCACCGTTTGGGTGAACGGCAGAGCTCGGAGGGGAAGAAGAACCATTTGACTTTTTGAATATAAAATTTCCTGGAATCATTAGCAGATGTCATGTCCCATTTGGAGAGCTCCTGATGTACCTAAACAGTGGAAACTCCCCACAAGTGACCCAATTTTGTATTTAGATGTGTGGTGAGCACCTTGAACCCTCAGGTGCTTCACAGAAGTTTATAACGTTGAGCTGTGAAGATAATGAAATCACATTTTCCTCACAAAAAATGTTATTTTAGCCCCAAATTTTGCATTTTCATAAGGGTAACAGGATAAAATTGTGCCATACAATTTGTAGTGCAATTTCTCCTGAGTACATAGATACCTAATAAAAGGGAGAAAACTACTCTTTGGGTGCACAGCAGGGCTCGGAAGGGAAGGAGCATCATTTGACTTTGACTGCAAAATTTCCTGGAATCATTAGCCGACGTCATGCCCCATTTGGAGAGCCCCTGATGTGCCTAATCAGTGGAAATCCCCCACAAGTGATCCCATTTTGGAAAATAGACCCTCAAGGAATGTATTTAGATGCATGGTAAGCACCTTGAACCCTCAGGTGTTTCACAGAAGCTTATAGCATTTAGCCGTGAAAACAATAAAATCACATTTTCCTCACAAAAATGTTGTTTTAGCCCCAAGATTTAAATTTTTCTAAGGGCTAATAGGAATTTTTTTTACAACAAGCTGCAGTTCATTTTTCCTGAGTGCACCAATACTCTCATCGCTTCAGAAATACCAATGTGGATGCTATATGTGGTTTAGGTACACTGTGTCGCTCAGAAGGGAGGGGGACATTTGGATTTGGGAGCACAGAATTTGCTGAATTTCTTTTGGTGGGTGAGGAGCCAGTTCACTTTTCCAGAGCCTTTGTACTAGCAGTAACGTGGAAGCCCCCTAAATTTCAGTTAACAGATGACAGACTTGAGCGAGGACTTGCTTTTTTTGTGGATTGAGTGGAAGCTTTTATTGGTAACATTTTACATAACGTTTGGGATCACATTTATCTGGTGTTCTACTCTAAGCACTTACTTTGGGGTTTCCATGTAAATCTCTGAGTGACGGGATTCAGATGAAACCCCAGAAGGATCCATTCACTACAATGAGGCAGCAGAGTTACTGTGGACTCCGTCTGGTCTCTGTTCAGTGGTGTCCTTTTCAGAAGTGTACAAAACTGTGGCATCCACAGTGCCTCCATCTGCCTCATTATAGGGAATCTTCCACCAGAGGTTCTGTCTGAATCACATATTTCAGAGATTTACACGGAAACCCCGATGTAAAGCTAGGTTCACAAAGCGTTAATGCAGTCCGTCAACGCTATGCGTTGACGGACTGCATTAACGCTACTGTCATTTTGTGATCGCGTTATGCGATCACGCTAGCACAGCGTCTCTATCTGAGCTAGCAGTGACGGAGCCCCGAACGCTGCAGACCGCGTCCGAGGGTCCGTTACAGAATGACGGCACATCGCTAACGCATGCTGATTTCGGCATGCGTTACGATGCGCTACTGCTATTGCGGGCAATAGCGGCGTTAACGCATCCGTTACATAGCGTTAATGCCGCTATGTGACGGATGCCGTCAGCGCATTGCCCGCAACGCAATGTGAACCCACCCTAAGATCTCAACGCAGAGCGCAGGATAAATGTGTGCCAAGCCTTACTGTGATCTTTGGGATGCAGAATGAAAAATGAACAGTAGGTGAAGAATTGATTTTATTTATTTTTTATGCCGTTCCTTGCGCGGTATAAATGATTAGGCAACTTTATTCTTTGGGTCGGTGCGATACAAGGTTCATATCGTATTTTTATGTTTACCTACTGTCACACACTAAAAGATGCTTTCTATTGCAAAAATAGTTTTTGCATCACTACATTTTGAGAGCTACAATTTTTTCATATTTCAGCCGATGGAGTCATGTTATGGCTTGTTTTTTGAAGGACGAGTTCACGTTTTCATTTTCATTTTTGGACACATGACATTTTTTGATCGCTTTCTATTCCGATTTTTGGGAGGCAGAATGAAAAAAACCCAGCAATTCAGGAATTAATTTTTTGGGGGAAGGAAGGGGTTATGCCATCCCATGTGTGGTAATATTTTATTCTTTGTGTGGGTACAATTCCAGCAATACCTCATTTATATAGTTTTCTTCTGTTTTGTCGCTTTTACACAATGAAAACTAATTTATAGAAAAAATAATTAATTTTGCGTCCCTTTATTGTGAGAGCTATAACTTTTTTATTTTTTCACAGATGGAGCTGTATGGTGGCTTGTTTTTTGGGGGACAAGATGACGTTTTCAACGGTACCATGTTACCATGATTATTTATATCTGTCTTTTTTATTGCATTTTATTCCACTTTTTGCTCAGCAGAATGATGATAAAGCATTGTTTTTTGCCTTGTTTTTTATTTATTATTTTTATGGTGTTCACTAAAGTGATTAACGTATTTTTTGGACCATAAGACGCACTTTTTTTCCTCCAAATTTGGGAGGAAAGTGTGGGTGCGTCTTATGGTCGGAATGTAACATGTGGGGAGGGGGCAGGGGGCAGCGGTGGAGTGGGATCAGCAGGAGGCAAGAAAATATCCCCTTCTGCTGCAGAAAACAAGCGCTGGGGAAAACCCTGGTCCCTACTTAAGTGCAGTGAATATTAATCAGCCGCTTCCCCGCCCACCTATCAGCTGAGCAGTGAGCGGGGAGCAGCAGATCACAGAGCCACACAGTTTCCCCAGCGCCTGATTCCTGCAGCAGCTGGGCAGATCGGTGTCTGAAGGAGAAGGAGGCAGCAGGAGCAGCTGGCATACCTGACAGCCTGGGGCTGTCCTTATGGGAGGCTGAATGCTCCTGTGAAGGACCTGTGATGAGGTCATAAAGAGGGTGGGCTGGAGCATCACATGACCAAAGCCCTGCCTCTTCATGATGTCATCACAGGTCCTTCAGACACACTGTACAACAGAGAATTAATTAAAAGGTTAGGCTACTTTCACACTTGCGTTTTTTTGTGCAGCGCATCATGCGCACATGAAACGCATACGTGTCACATTTCTATCAACTCTGTCTCTATCATCTGTCTCTATCATCTATCTCTATCATCTCTGTCTCTATCATCTGTCTCTATCATCTGTCTCTATCATCTCTGTCTCTATCATCTGTCTCTATCATCTCTGTCTCTATCATCTGTCTCTATAATCTGTCTCTATCATCTCTGTCTCTATCATCTCTGTCTCTATCATCTCTGTCTCTATCATCTGTCTCTATCATCTCTGTCATCTGTCTCTATCATCTCTGTCATCTGTCTCTATCATCTCTGTCTCTATCATCTGTCTCTATCATCTCTGTCTCTATCTTCTGTCTCTATCATCTCTGTCTCTATCATCTGTCTCTATCATCTCTGTCTCTATAATCTGTCTCTATCATCTCTGTCTCTATCATCTGTCTCTATCATCTCTGTCATCTGTCTCTATCATCTCTGTCTCTATCATCTGTCTCTATCATCTCTGTCTCTATCATTTGTCTCTATCATTTGTCTCTATCATCTGTCTCTATCATCTGTCTCTATCATCTGTCTCTATCATCTCTGTCTCTATCATCTCTGTCTCTATCATCTCTGTCTCTATCATCTCTGTCTCTATCATCTTTGTCTCTATCATCTCTGTCTCTATCATCTCTGGCTCTATCATCTGTCTCTATCATCTCTGTCTCTATCATCTGTCTCCATCATCTGTCTCTATCATCTCTGTCTCTATAATCTGTCTCTATCATCTCTGTCTCTATCATCTGTCATCTGTTTCTATCATCTCTGTCTCTATCATCTCTGTCTCTATCATCTCTGTCTCTATCATCTCTGTCTCTATCATCTCTGTCTCTATCATCTCTGTCTCTATCATCTCTGTCTCTATCATCTCTGTCTCTATCATCTGTCTCTATCATCTCTGTCTCTATCATCTCTGTCTCTATCATCTCTGTCTCTATCATCTCTGTCTCTATCATCTCTGTCTCTATCATCTCTGTCTCTATCATCTCTGTCTCTATCATTCGTCTCTATCATCTTGTCTCTATCATCTCTGTCTCTATCATCTGTCTCTATCATCTCTGTCTCTATCATCTGTCTCTATCATCTCTGTCTCTATCATCTGTCTCTATCATCTCTGTCTCTATCATCTGTCTCTATCATCTCTGTCTCTATCATCTGTCTCTATCATCTATCTCTATCAACTATGTCTCTATCATCTGTCTCTATTTCTATGCAGCATGTATTTCTATGCATCCGCACGATCCAGTCTGAGTGCCGGCGGCAGTGTCGGGTGTTCATGCGAGAGACTCACACGAAATCGTGCGAGTTTCTCGCATGTGTGACCCGGCCTTATACTCACCCTCCAGCGTCTTCACATAGTAGTTTACAGCACCATCTCCTACCCGTAGCTTCCAACATAATAACATACTATTATATATAATAACACCACATATAATATGCTATTAAATATTTTACCACATTTTTTGCTTCAAATATATTTTTCCCTATTTTCCACCTCTAAAACCTGGGTGCATCTTATAGTCCGGTGCGTCTTATAGTCCGAAAAATACGGTAACTAGTGGGACAGTTTTATAGGTCGGGTCGCTGCGGCTTCGGTGATATCAAATATGTGTACTTTTATTGTTCATGGATTGATTTTTATTATTTTTTTTTTAATATTTTTACAATTATTTACATTTTTTTTTTAACTTTTTTACTATGACCCACCATGGGACAATCATGGGAAATGCAGCTGTATCCCCATGCTGTAGAAACTGTCAGCTCTGCACTGAGAGACTTGCTGATCATGCACTGCACATGATCAGCAAGTTTCCTAGCTCTGTTGACCCGGATATTGTCATGACGATATCCGGTCACCATGGCAACGATCTGGACCCTTCTTCACGTCGCAGGGTCTCCAATCAGCCCTTCGACGTCAACAGGAATGCTGCAATCATGTTCGATCACAGCATTTTGGGGGTTAAAATGCCAGGAGCGGGTCTGTGACCGCTCCTGGCACTTAGTGCCTTGTGTCAGCTGTCAGAATAAGCTGACCCCCGGCGGTGATCACCCGCACACCACCATTGTGCGCAGGCGATCACGAAGACGTAATAATCCGTCCCTGGTCAAATAGGCTCAGGGCATATGGACGTATTATTACGTCTAATGTCAGAAAGGGGTTAATAGTGTATGCAGCCTGTATTATGAAGTTTGTAGACAGATACAGCACTAGTGGGTTTTATTTGAAGTTCTTTGAAGGCTTGTATTAAGAATTTGCACCTTAAACCCTTAGGGACTACCAAAATGTCTTTTACTGACCTGAAATATAAGAGACTAGCATCCTCTGATGAGTGAAAATGCAGCAATTGTCAGCTGTACACTATAGCTGACACCCTGCTGCATAAGCCAGTATTGGTGCTGGCACCTACTGTGGTCATTTAACCACTTCAATGCTGCTATCAATAGTAACTACGGCTCTCTGAAATCATGATTGGGATGTTCTGATAGCTGCCATGGCACTTCACAACCAAATAATGGCCATAGAATCTGCCCACTATAGAGACCTGTTCAGAAGTTAGCAACACATTGGTGGTAAAAAGTCTTAGTTACTTACCGTTAATGGTATTTTTCGAAGTCCATGACAGCACTACAGAGAGAGAGGGGATCCGCCCCTTAGGAACAGGAAACCTACAGATACAAAAAGGGCGGCACCTCTCCCACGCATCAGTTGGATTACAGAGCATAAGAGGACTAGCCAGGTTAAATGGTATACAGCAAAAAATGTATGCATCACACAGTAATATTGGTCAATTGTTTATTACATGTGGACTATATAAGAGGAAGAAGTGCACATAGAACACAGGTGGGAATCTAAGGGTGCTGTCATGGACTTTGAAAAATACCGTTAACGGTAAGTAACTAAGACTTTATTCGAACGTCCATGACAGCACTACAGAGAGAATTACAGAGAGTAATAACTACTTAGGGAGGGACTACAGCCTGCAGCACCCTTAGTCCGAAAGAAAGGTCTGAGGAAGCACCCAAATCTAACCTATAATGAGTGTAAAACGTGTGTGGAGAAGACCACGTAGCTGCCTTACATATCTGGTCAATGGAGACTTCTGCCCTCTCTGCCCATGAAGTCGCCACAGCTCGGGTGGAATGCGCCCTTAGCCTCTCAGGTGCCGGCTTGCCCCTCGAGGTGTATGCCAGAGAAATTGCTTCCCTAATCCATCTGGCCAATGAGCTTTTTGTTATTCTACGGCCTTTGTTAATTCCCCGAAAAGAGACAAACAATGCATTGTCCCTTTTCCAGGGGTCAGTGACTGCCAAATATTGCAGGAGACATCTTCTAACATCTAGAGTATGGAGTTTTATCTCTTTTTGATTAGATGGATTAGGGATGAAAGAAGGGAGAACAATTTCCTGTGTTCTGTGAAAAACGGAAGACACCTTAGGTAGGTATGCCGGATCAGGTCTAAGTATTATCCTGTCATTCAGGACCTGAGTGTAAGGAGACAGTCTAGATAGTGCCTGGATGTAACTTACCCTCCTAGCCGAAGTTAATGCTACCAGGAAGGCGGTTTATAGGGAAAGAATTTTTATTGATGCCGCTGAAATAGGTTCAAAAGGGGGTTCTGTTAAAGCAGTGAGAACAAGGTTCAAATCCCATGGCATGATTCTGTTCTTCACTATGGGTCTCGACCTACCCGCAGCCTTAAAGAATCTACTGACCCAGTAATTATTGGCGATGTTGCAACTGAAGAATGCTCCCAAAGCTGAAACCTGCACCTTAAGGGTGCTCGTAGAGAGACCTAAGTCCAAACCCTTTTGTAAGAATTCTAGAATCTGGGCTATCGGTGTTGGGTCCCCTGCTACCACCCCCGAGCTCTGAAGAAATTTTTTCCAAGTCCTAGCGTAGATTCTAGTTGTAACCTCTTTTCTGCTCTTAAGGAGAGTATTAATTAGATTAGCAGAAAACCCCTTATCTCTCAGCAGCGACCGTTCAAAATCCACGCCGTCAGGTGTAGGCCCGCTACTCGAGGATGGTAGACTGGACCCTGGGAGAGCAGATTGGGAATATCCGGCAGGACCCAAGGGTCGGCTATCGACATGTTCCTGAGACATGAAAACCATGCCCTCCTGGGCCAGAAGGGAGCGACTACTATTACCCTCGCCCTGTCTTTCCTGACCTTCCTCAATACTAGGGGAGTAAGGACAAAGGAGGGAAGGCGTATGCTAGATTGAAATCCAACTTTAATAGAAGAGCGTCCACTGCCAGAGGGCGTTCTTTGGGATTCAGAGAGCAGAACCGTCTCACTTTCCTGTTGCTTTTGGTAGCAAAGAGATCTATCTCCGGTTGACCCCATTTCTGCACATTCAGGTCGAAGATGGAAGTCTTTAACGACCATTCTCCCTGACTCAGGAGATTGCGGCTTAAGAAGTCCATCTTGGTTTTTTCTTCTCCCCTTATATCTAGAGCCGTTAGAGAAAGAAAGTGTCGTTCTGCTATCTGGAGTAGGCGCCTTGCCACTTCCATGAGAGGACCGTAACGAGTACCACCCTGGTGGTTGACGTAAGCGACTGTGACACGATTGTCGGAGAGCACTCGAACGTGGTGACCTTGTAGATAGACAAGGAGCTTTTTAATCGCTTGTTCTACCACCGTTAACTCCTTCATATTAGAAGGCATTTGTATTTGATCCAGCTCCCATAAGCCCTGAACCATAACATCCCCCATATGAGCCCCCCACCCAGAAGGGTTTGCATTTGTCGTGACTATCCGGGATATTTCATATTCCCAGGGAACCCCCTTAGACAGGTTCGTCTCCTCCTTCCACCAATCCAGGGATCTTATAGTAGCCTGGTACAAGGATAGCTGGCCTTCTAGGTAACCACCTAGAAAATTTTGATATAACAAGACCTCAGCTTGCAGCGTCCTTGTGTGAAATTGAGCCCACTGAACCGCGGGGATGCAGGACGAGAGGGAGCCCAAAAGAGACATGGCCTTCCTAAGAGACATGGAGGGGTTATTGGAAGCGTTTAGGACCTGGTAACGTAAGCGAATCAACTTGTCTGACGGTAAACTACAGTTCTGATTCCGTGAATCCAGAATTAGCCCTAAAAACTGCTGAACCCTCATGGGATTCAAACGAGACTTTTTGGTATTTATTAGCCATCCCAGCCGCTCTAAGGTAGATATTGCTCTATGCATATGCTCTAGGCAATGCTCTGCAGTCTTTCCAATGATAAGAAAGTCGTCGAGGTAGGGGACTATGAGCATATTGGATTCACGTAAGTGGGCCATGACTTCCGAAATAACTTTAGTGAACACTCGTGGGGCAACCGCCAAGCCAAAGGGAAGGGCGCTATATTGAAAATGTTGCAGCGATTCCCCCATCTGGACTGCTACTCTGAGGAAACGCTGATGGTCCACATGGATCGGTACGTGGTAATAAGCGTCTTTCAGATCTAACACCATCATAAAGCAATTTTCAAACAGAAGCTTTATTGCTGAGCTGACCGTTTCCATTTTAAATGGATGAATAACAAGGAATTTATTGAGGGCTCTTAAATGAATAATTGTTCTAAAAGAACCGTCCGGTTTACGGATCAAAAACAGAGGGGAGTAAAACCCTTTACCCCGCTCTGCTTCCGGCACCTCCACTAAGACTTTTTTAGCCAAAAGCTCCTGAACTTCCAACTCCAGAGCGGCCTGCTCCGATGGGGATGACCTGAGGGGGGTAATTTTGAAGTTATCCTGAGGTACCGAGGAGAATTCTAACCGCAGCCCTGTAGCTATGAGACTAAGGATCCAGCTACTGCTTGAGATTTCCGACCAGGCCGGGTAGAAGGCCATCAATCTGCTTCCTACCGGCATCGCTAGTCATTGCGAGGGTTTTTTGGTTTCCCTAGGCGGACCCCTAAACATAAACCCTGTACCTCTTCGCCTCTTTTCATCCCATTTGGCTCGTCCCTGGACGACCTTCTGCGGCTGAACCTCCTTCTGCTGAAAGGTCTCTTGTAGGAAGGAGTCGATAGACTGGGAAACTTTTTCTTGTCGTCCCCAGCCTTTTCCAAAAGTTCGTCCAGGACCGGGCCAAAAAGATATTCGCCGTCACATGGAATGGAGCAGAGGCGAGATCTGGCTTGAATATCGCCCGGCCAACATTTTAGCCACAACGCCCTTCGCGCTGCATTAGACAGACCTGCCGCTCTGGCAGCCATTCTTACTGAGTCCGCTGAGGAATCAGCCAGGAAAGCCGCCGCATTCTGAATTATCGGCAAGGTCTTCCGAATTGACCCCCTAGAGGTTCCATCTGCTAACTGGGACTCTAATTGGTCCAGCTAGACCATCATTGATCTGGCTGTACAAGTGGCTGCAACCGCTGGCCTCAGGGCACCTGCCGACATCTCCCATGTCCCTTTCAAGAAGGAGTCTGCCTTCTTGTCTAGTGGATCTTTCAAAGACCCCATATCATCGAATGGGATGGAGGATTTTTTGGAAGCCTTCGCCACTGCTGCGTCCAGCTTCGGGGCCTTATCCCATCTACCTGTCAAGGGATCTTCAAAGGGATATCTCCGTTTAAACGCTTGGGGTAAGGAGCCTCTTTTTTCTGGCTTCTTCCACTCTCTGTCTATAAGGCCTTGGATGCTACTGTTTAGTGGAAAGGATCTGCGTTTTTTTGGATCTAGACCACCGAACATCAGATCCTGTACTGAGAGTTCTGGTTTCGCCTCCTCTACCCCCATGGTGGACCTAACTAATTTGACAAGTTTGTCCATCTGGTCCAAGGGAAAACAAAATCGAGTAGCGTCTTCTGTAGAAGAAGAGGAAGAAGCCGAAGAGGAAGGCGAAGAGGGTCCTGAAACAACTTCACCCTTGTCATGGGCGGTGGGAGAATCTGAATCAGATAACACTGGTACAGTCCTACGCCTGGAAGATTCTCTGTGTCTTAAGGACGCCTTCATCTCCGCCCTTATTATCTCCTTCAGGCTTTCGGTGAAATCTGGAGTCTCCTCCACTATCTAAAAAGGGAAGAGGCATAGGGGGGGGTACTATCTCAATCCCAGGCCCCTGCCCTTCCCCTTTAATGCTCTACCGTCTGTCGCGTGCACGGCTGGCATAACCTTTTAGGGCAAGCGTCTGGCAGAGGGCAAGCACAAAAGGCACATTCCTTGTGCTTGCTTTTCACCGAACACTTCTTCCCCTAGTAACGGAACACAGAATGGGGGAAAACTGCATTACTGGGTATTCTAAGTTTGACGATCTCTTACCCAGTCCATACAGCAGTAGGTACCGGATCACGGGGAGGGGTCTTTTTCCCAGCTGAGGAACTCCTGCGGCTGGCGCCCCTGGCCATTGAAGAGGAGCGCTCTGTCTGCTGCTGCTGGCTCTCCTGCTGCGCTGAGGGAGCTTTTGCAGTGTTCATTGCAAGAAATGGGGCAGAAGCGCTTTACCACTTCATAGGCTTCCTTATATCCTTCCCCGGATATCCGGGTCAGCAGGTGCGGCCAGGGGTTCATCCCCTCCTGCTCCCCGCCCCACAGCTCCCCCTGCACCTCCTCGCCGTCCCCACAGCAGGCGCCGCCTGGTGCATGATGCAAGCGCCAAATCTTTCAAAAACGCCGGCCGGTGTCCCACTTCCGGTTCCAGCGGTGGAGACTCCGCCCCCTTTTTTGACGCCGACAGGATCAGCGCTCCCACGGGGGATCCCGCAGACCCGGCCGCACCGCCGCAGGTACCCGAGCGGAGTCTCCTGCCGCATCGCCCCCTCAGCAGGGACGCGAGCGGGAGACCCCAAAAAATCCCCGCCGCGCCGCCCACAGTAGCGGCGCGCGGCAAAAATTTAAAAAAAAAACCGCCGCGCCGTCCCCAGCAGTGACACGCGGCGGGAAATTCAAAAAACCCCGCCGCGCCATCCATAGCAGTGATGCACGGCGGGAAATTTTAAAAAAAAAACCCGCGCCGTCCATAGCAGTGACGCGCGGTGGGAAATTAAAAAAAAACCCCGCCGCGCCGTCCATAGCAGCGACGTGCGGCGGGAAATTCAAAAAACCCCGCAGCGCCGTCCATAACAGTGACGCGCGGCGGGAAATTCAAAAAAAAATTTTTTTTTTTTTTTCACGGCTGCACCACCTCCATGACAGGACCGCAGGAGAAGACAGGGAGCAGGCACCGGGACCAGGGAGAGGGGGGGATACTTACCAACCGGCGCTGGCTGGGAGACAGGGATCCTCTGGATACTGCTCCACCTGCTCCGCACACTGTCGTGGAATCCTACCCAGACCCACCGTGGCGCTTCCAGGGGCTCCGCACCGGTCGAGGTAGGAGATCCCCCCGCTACCTGGGTCGACCGGCCGGCCTGGGTCCTCCTGAAGATCTTCATCTGTAGGAAACCTGTCCCCCAGGAACAGGAAACCAACTGATGCGTGGGAGAGGTGCCGCCCATTTTGTATCTGTAGGTTTCCTGTTCCTAAGGGGCGGATCCCCTCTCTCTCTGTAGTGCTGTCATGGACGTTCGAATAAATAACATTTTTCATTCCTGTCATGCCACTTTGTATTAATTCCTGAAAAGTACCTTAAGGTTTAATAAAGTACCTGACGGCAGTTTTGAATTCGTTGAGGGGTGTTGTCTTTAAAATGGTATCATTTTCAATTTTTCAAATATTAGGGTACCCCAAAGTCACTTCAAAATTGAATAGGTCCCTTAACCACTTCACGATCTATAGTAACGTCCCCCTTTGATATGGACTCCGGCGCTAAGCCTGCAACTTTTCCGGCACATGACAGCTGATTTCATCTGCCATGTGTGGCTGTTAACATGTTTAATGCCGCTGTCAATCTCTGACAGCGGCATTTAACATGATTGCGCTGGAAACGCATCACAGACCCGGACCATCAGCGGCCGTCAAATGATAGCTGTGCGTCAATGGGTTGCATGACAATCATGGGTCTGTAGAAGATCCCCGTGCTTGTCATTGCTGATCTGCTATGAACACCGCCCCATGGTCGGCATTCATAGAAGATGATCATCTTTGCTACACATAGCAGGGCTGAAGCATTTCTATGTGTAGCACAAGTGCTAAGAAGATTGCAGCTTCAAATCTCCCTAAGGAGACTATAAAAGCAATTGAAAATTTTAAAAAAAAGTTTTAAAAATATAAAAAAAATTAAGAAATATAAAAGTTCAAATCACTCACTTTTGTCCCATTCAAAATAAAATATTTAAAAATACTCATATTTTGTATTGCTGTGTTCAGTAATGCCAGATATATCAAAATAAAAAATCAAATGCCAGTTACATTTTTTTGGCCGCCGCAGTATTGCAATAAAGTGCAATAAGATGGAGATGAAAACATCGTAGCTACCCAAACATGGTATCAATAAAAACATCAGCTCAAGAAGCAAAAGACAAGCCCTCACTCAGCCCTAGATCCCGAAAAATGGAGATGCTACGAGACTCAGAAAATGGCACCATTTTTTAATTTTTTTTTTTTTTCTTTACAAACTTTGGATTTTTTTTCACCACTTAAATAAAAAAGAACCTATACATGGTTGGTATCTCGTAATGACCTGGAGAATCATAATAATAGGTCAGTTTCAGAATTTAGTGAACACGGTAAACAAAAAACCCCAAAAACATGTGGAACTGAATTTGTTTTTTTTTTTTCAATTTCACTTTACTTTAATTTTTTTTCCCATTTTCCAGTACACTATATGGTAAAATCAATGATGTCATTCAAAAATACAACTCATCTCACAAAAAACAAGTGATGGAAGAATTAAAAAAAAGCTATTGGTGTGGGAAGAAGAGGAGAAAAAAAACGAAAATGTTTAAGACATAAAATCCCATGGTTGTGAAGGGTTTAAAAAATAACATTTGTGAATTTCCTTGAAAAAAAAATTTAAAATTGCAGCTACATTTTTAAACCTTCTTACACTCCCTGACAGAAGTTATGTCGCTTATCCATGTTAGGTAAATAAAAGCGTATAACCTGACGTTAAATTCATCCATTAGTTGTATAAATTATTCTTTTGAAAGCTGAAACCCTTCGAAATGTGGTTTAGGTTAATAAAATAAATTGGCATCAATGCAGAAATATTAATCATTTAATGGACGCAGAATGGTCATATTATGGCAAGACAATAGTTTTGTCACCTGGTCATATAATGCACCCAATCCTAGTTGACATCCTCACCTGTGCTGAGTAAATGATTGGTTAATTAGTGGGTGTGTATAAAAAGTAACCCAGCACCCCAGACCTTCACTTGAACTACAACTTGAGCTCTGACAACATGCCAAAAATCCTCCTGCGACCAAAGCCTGGATTATCAAGAGGCTGAAGACCAGATCCACTGTAGAGGTGGCTGGCACCTTTAATGTGTCTCAGAGTCAAGTAAAAAGAATTAAAAAAAGATTTGAAGAGACTGGTGATGTGTTTGACAAGCCCAGGTCCAGCAGACCCCGCAAGACAACTGCTCAGGAGGAACGTTTGTCTGTTAGAAAATCCAAAGCAAGTCCCTCTTCCACTGCAGCAGAGCTCCAACAGGCCTGGTCACCTTAAGTCCCTGTGTCAACTAGAACAGTTTGTAGGATTCTGTCTCAAAATGGCCTCCATGGTCAAATCAGTGCCCAGAAGCCAGCACTAAACAAAAGGCAAATAAAAAACCGTGTGGCATTTGCAAAGTCCCACATACTGCTAAACAGATGGACGCTGGAAAAGTAGCAGAAGGTGGATTTCTCTGATGAATCTTCAGTAGAATTACACCACAGCCGCCGAAAATACTGCAGGAGACCTACTGGAGCCCGTATGGATCCAAAATACACCCAGAAAACAGTTAAATTTGGTGGTGGAAAGATCATGGCCTGGGGTTACATTCAGTATGGGGTGTGCGAAACATTTGCAAGGTGGAAGGCAAGATCAATAGCCTAAAATATCAAGAAGTATTAGCTACCTCTTATATTCCAAATCATAAAAGGGGTCAAATTCTGCAGCAGGATGGCGCTCCATCTCATACATCCATCTCTAAAACAAAGTTCCTTCAGGCAAAAAAGATCAAGGTGCTCAAGGACAGGCCAGCCCAGTCAACAGACATGAACATCATTGAGCATGTTTGGGGTAGGATGAAAGAGGAAGCTTGGAAGACAAAACCAAAGAATCTAGATGAACTGTGGGAGGCATGTAAGTCTGCATTCTTTGCTATTCCTGATGACTTCAATAATAAATAGTATGAATCATTGTTGAACCGCATGGATGCAGTCCTTCAAGCTCATGGAAGTCACACAAAATATTAAATATGACTCTAATAGCGCCACAACTTCATTCACCAATGTTATACAACATATATTTGTATTTTAAGTTAATTATTTGTTTGAATATCACATTACTTTCTGTGGGCGACAAAACTTTTGTCTTGCCAAAATCTGACCATTCTGTGTCCATTAAGTGATCAATATTTCTGCATTGATGCCAATTTATTTTCTTAACCTAAACCACATTTCGGAGGGTTTCAGCTTTTAAAAGATTAATTTATACAACCAATGGGTGAATTGTTGTGAACGTTTTGGAGACGACTTTCGGAGCTGAAGCTCCCTCTGGTGGTTGCTGAGGTTATTGAACCTATCTTGAATACCAAGAGTCCTACACCCGCAGATGCGTGCTGGCCAGCGGGAGACCAGCGATCAAAAAAAGTGCAGGCATTTCTGACACGACCAGCGATTCACAGCAGGGGCCTGATCGCTGGTACGTGTCAGACAGCGAGATCGCTTCTGAGATCGCTGTTGCGTCACAAAATTTGTGACTCAGCAGCAATCTCGCTATGTGAGACGGGGCCTTTACGGCCCCGTCTCACATAGCGACACACCAGCGATCCTGACAACGATCAGGATCGCTGGTGTGACGCTACATGATCGCTGCTGAGCTGCCAAACAGGCAGCTCAGGCAGCGATCAGGACAGCGACACTGCGGGTAACAAGCGACTACTGCAGCAGCGCGTTTGTATCCAAGGTACACGTCGGGTTTCCAGGCACAGCCCCGCGCATGGAAACCCGATGTGTACCTTGGTTACCAGGAGATCGCTGGTCTCCTGCCTGTCACACGCAGCGATGCGTGCCTGCCAGCGAGAGACCAGCGATCAAAAAAAAAGTCCTGACATTTCTGACACGACCAGCGATTCACAGCAGGTGCCTGATCGCTGGTACGTGTCAGACATAGCGATCTCGCTATGTGAGACGGGGCCCTTAGGCCTGGGTCTCACATAGCGATACACCAGCGATCCCGACAACGATATGCACTTGTCAGGTTCGCTGGTGTATCGCTACATGATCGCTGCTGAGCTGCCAAACAGGCAGCTCAGGGCAGCGATCAGCACAGCGACACTGCGGGTAACATCGCTTAGTTACCCGCAGTGTACCTTGGATACCAGCGCCCTGATGCAGGCACCGCGCAGCGCCTGGAAACCCGCTGTGTACCTTGGTTACCAGCGGATCACTGGTCTCCCGCCTGTCACACGCAGCGATGCGTGCCTGTCAGCGGGAGACCAGCGATCAAAAAAATGTCCAGGACATTCAGCGACGATCAGCGATACCCGGCAGGGGGCTGATCGTCGCTGAATGTCACACACAGCGTTATCGCTGGGGAGATCGCTGCTGCGTCACAAAACTAGTGACTCAGCAGCGATCTCGCTAGCGAGATCGCTGTGTGAGGCGGGGGCTTTAGGAGTATAAGAATAGATAAAACAATCTAAAAATTAATAAAACGTTATCTGACTATAGATAAAACTTTACCTAACAATAGATAAAACTTTATCTAACAACAGATAAAACTTTACCTAACAATAGATAAAACTTTGTGTGCTATACAACTTTTTATCAACTTATTTAAAAAGTTTGTAGAAAAGGATTTTTTCCTTTTTTATGTAGTGTCCCTGTAAGGGTATAAGTTCTTACAGTTTGACAATTAAATCAAATTTTGTATGACATAAGTAAACTATCAATAGGTTTTAAAAGTAAAATTTACTAAAAATACGATACAAATTCTGTTCAATTCTGCACCCGACATGAGAATGTGGAAGCTGTACTGGTCTTAATCCAGTTTAAAATCATAACATTTTCATTTTCTCAAAGCTAAGTCAAAAATCTAATCACCCAATTGTGGAAAGTAAAAATTAAGATGTACCTCCACATTTCAGTTATAAAATAACAGCATTACACTAGAAAGCTTACATTTTCGCACCACTAAATGTCTAGAAGCACAAATTACTGTAACAGGTGGCCCCATGTGGTTTTACATGCAATGTAATACAATAAACCGTACAATATCAAGTTTCGAGGAAAGGAAAAGACATCTAAACCTGAACTTGATCCTTAAGCAATCTTTAATTTTGGCATTAAAGCACACAAACTCCCTAAGGGATCATTACAGCTTTTGACCTAAAGTTTTAATTGAAACTTTAAACAAAATATATTTCTTTCCTAATACGTTTGAGCTAGCTCTAACCTTCATAGCAAACACCGTAATGCCAGACAAATTAATCTCTCTAGCTTCATAAGCACTGTCTGAATTGTACTCAAAAGATTAATGTCACAGAACAGAGAAAAATAGGGCATTTCCAGACTTGATGTGATGGTTCTCCACTAGGTAACAGTCTAAGAAGATGACTCATTTGGAGAAAGGTTCCCTTCTCCGTAGTGAATGGCTTCACTTATATTAACACATTTAGCACAATGCACTGTATTGACAGAAATAAAAAAGAAAAAAATCCAGATGACATTAAACATTTTATACCATAGTTAAACCCTAACATATATTTTTACTGTTCAGGTTAAGGATTAAAACGGTTAAATTTTTCTAGACTCCACCTTAAAGACAAAAATGAAAACATGAGCAACAGTGAAAGCAGTGCTTTTTTAACACAGAACGCACAATGCATGTTTTTTAATGCGTTTGTCATATTTTTTATGCACTCAATTGAATGGGGAAAAAAACCTTAAATAATCGACATGTTGCGGTTTTAAGAGAAAAAAAGTATAGCTCAAAACAAAGCAAGGAAAAAATGCAGCATGTGAATGAGAGTTTAAAAATCTCATTTATTCTGCATTAAAAAACACCACAACAAAGCCACGTGTGAATCTTTATAATTCAGTGTCTGCAGATGACACTACAGTCATGGACAAAAGTTTTGAGAATGACACAAATATTAATTTTTACAAAGTCTACTGCTTCACTTTTTCTAATGGCAATTTGCATATACTCCAGAATGTTATAAAGAGTGATCAGCTTAACAGCAATTACTTGCAAAGTCAATATTTGGCTAGAAAATGAACTTTATCCCCCAAAACACATTTCAACATCATTGCAGCCCTGCCTTAAAAGGACCAGCTAACCTCTTTTCAGTGATTGCTCCATTAACACAGGTGTGGGTGTTGATGATGACATGGCTGGAGATCAATCTGTCATGATTAAAGGGTATGCCACACTAAACAGCATCGCTAACGAGATCGCTAAAAAACGTCACTATTTAGCGATCTCGTTAGTGACGTTGTTGTGTGTGGCATGTACTAGCGACGTGGCCCCTGCTGAGATCCTGCTGTGATCTCGTTCATAGTTCTCATCGTTCCGGACCCTATTTTTATCGTTGGTGTCCCGCTGGTGAGCATATATCGCTGAGTGTGGCACCTGGTAGCACGGCGGCCGTCTGCTCCTGGGAGGGGCAGTAACATCTGCACCGGGGACGTCCTCCTCACAGCAGCTGTATGACGGGGAGAAACCGGCCTGCGGAATATCCGGTGATTGTGCGCACTGAGCGCTGGGTGTCAGCCGTGCATCTCCCTCAGACAGGCGCTATGAGCCGGGAAGAGGAGGAGACCGACCACCCATCCCCCACAGGAGCGCCAGGCCCGGAGCAGGGGGACAGCACCGGAACCCTCCCAGCACAGCAGACCACATCATGGAGCGGCCGCCGCCCGTAGCCGCTGTCACTGACTGCAAGGAGGATCTGTTGACGTGGAGGTAGTGTGAGCGATGTGCGGTGTCGTTAAGGAGATCGCTAACTGTGTTAGCGTCCTTAACGACATCGCTAAATTAGGCAGCTACTAGCGATGTTAAAACAATCCCGCTAGCGATCTCATTAGTATGCGACGCTAACGAGATCACTAGCGGGATTGTTTAGTGTGGCAGTACCTTAAGTAAGGCCTCTTTCACACATCCGTCTTTTTGTATCAGGCATGACCCGGCGTGTTGGTAAAAAAACGGATCCGGTACCGGATGCGTTTTTTTTTTACCATTGACTTTCATTAGCGCCGGATCATGCCTGATGTCATTGCGTTGTATCCATTTTTGTCCGGATCCGGCGGAAATGTACATTCCGGTGGCCGGACAAAACGGAGCATGTAACGTTTTTTTTGTTTGCCGGAGCCGCCTGATGTGCCTGAAGCGGCGCATCAGGCGGCCGGAAACAATAGAAGTCAATGGAACCGGATCAGTCTTTTGTGCAATCCGTCAAAAGTCCGATCCGGATTCTGGAAATCAAGGTCTACTACTACTACTACTATTACTACTACTACTACTACTACTACATTTTCCAGTGTCTCTGGGCATCCAAAACCCTCTTTTTCTGGGTTCAAAAGTTCAGGTCGGATCCAGCAAAAAAACGGATCCGTTGCATCAGTTTTTTTATTTCA